>OX384035.1:36488454-37208625 GCA_947534325.1 Agonum fuliginosum
CGTTCCTCATTACTGTGAAAAAAATACAAAACTGTTGTCAAGAAACTAACAATAGCAATGAGAAAACAAAAGTAATAAAAACCTTTTTTAACGAACTAATTTTCCTGACATTTTAGTTTTAGATTTTTTCGAGTGTTTTAGTTATAAGTATTTGTTGTATTGTAATATTGTAATATACTTAGAAGTATTACATAATACTTTTATTATGCTACTCTAGTCACATCTGAAGAAATGGGTAAAAATGAAATATAAACAAACATTGGTCGAGATTGGCGGTTAGTCGAATATAAAAATCTATCAATAATTTAAAAAATTCAATATACGTCATATTTTGAAAAATACTATAAACATAATAAACACACATCGTTCGGTAAAGTAACATGAAATTTTTAGCTTTTGTCATTAAAAAAAATCATTGATGATTAACGAAAAATGCGGTCTTGTGGGCTCGAAAGTTTGAAAAAGTTATCCATAACTATGACGACTACAAGATTAAAACAAATAATCGCAAAGAATCGTATTAAGTTTCTAGGTAACCGTCAATTATATACCTATTACAGGGTGATTCACTACTTCGTGCATATATATTTCAATGCCATTTAGTAACACAACTTACTGATTATGAAACTAATTTTTTTTTCAAATTCGTAAATTTAAGGGCAGTTTTTGCAAGATGCACATTTTTGAAACCCCTGGATTGTTGATTATATAATGGATATATGATTATAACTATGAATGGAATAATATTAAATTTTAATTAACTGTGCAATGACAATAATAGTAAATTTATAAAATTGCATTTGAAAAGAGTGATCAAAAACTGTTTGATTAAAAAACCTGGATACAAAAATTGTGAATTTTTAAAATATAGTCTAAAATTTAGTCTAGTCAATAATTGCAATTGTTATACTCTGGTTCAAGAATAAACACGATTTTTATTGTACAAATCTTTCTTACTAAAATTATTATAATTATAAGATAGCATCTTTCAAGATAGAGGCTGGTAGAATTATGCACGATTTAGCTGTTTCCCCCCTTTTGCAGTTTACTACAGAATTGCTTAGTATAATATTCTAACTATATTCCATTATAATTATTCCCCCACACGCATTCGAAAAATATTTGATGACGAATCATGGTAATTTATTATCCAACTTTAGATTTGTAACTTTGCGCTGGCTAAAGTTCTTTGTTATTTTATTTTATTTCAGTCGTTCATTTTGTGGTTCGTGTTATGTGAATATTTTTTGGCAGACGCTAGTAGAAAACAATGTACATACACACGAAATTTGGTAATTAAATTTAGATCGCTATAGACAATAATTTGTTCTTGGAATGAACAAAAAAACGCAGACGATATGAATATGGTAATTGGAGGAGTTTATTTTATTTTAATTATCTTATCCCTAATTAAATTGAAATAATGAATGAGATTTTAAAAATACAACGAAGGAAAAACTTGTTGAGTGCATTATAATTCTTTAAAGAAGCCTTAAAAGGTCAAAGTTTTCTCTGTATTTTAAAATTCATTTCAAATCAATACTCGTAAAAGTTTATGTGCAAATAAATCGCAATATAAAATTTCATTTGAACAACAAATCCTTGGGAACTTCTGTATTGGATTATGAATATTTAAGGGTTTACAACGGACATAAAAATAAGAATATATGTGACGGTTTCATGCCATATTGTACCGGGATGCCAATAAACTAATGTGATTTTCATGTCAAGAAATTTGCTCATCGGCAAAATATTTTGTAGATATAACTTGAACATACGATATGCGAATACGAAACGAATGTTAAATAAAATACACACAGATCCTAAATGAGCTACGCCTACGCCTACAATGTGTGTTGATAAGTTTTTTGATTATATTTTTCATTGATGTGAGACACACTTGTTTTAATTTGTTTATGTTTTTCTTTGTATTTACCTACCAAGCTGTTTCTTCTATATGTGACTTTGCAATAAACAAATTATTGTATGTAACATAGTTAAAATAAAATAAATAACTAAATGGTAAATTAGACAATTCGAGTGTAGTACTTAATTTATATGTTTCTACATTCGTTAATTATGAGTATATTTTTTTAAATGCACCGTGTCTTTAGTTTGATTTTTCTTCGTTTACCTTATTAGGTACCTACTAATGAATCCTGAAGCACCAGAAATCATGCCTATTAATACAAAACAAGCTCTTATTTTTGTTGCACACAAACATACAATTTAATAACTAAAGTTGTCTGTTACACGAACCAGTGGGCTTTTTGTATAGTACTGAAAATGAGATTTCTATTACTATGTACGCGAGATGTGCCTAAAATGTCATACTAAGGTGAAATGACATACTGATCATTTCTTGAATTTGACGAAATATGCGGTACTAATTTCTATTGTACGGTATCGGCTACCTATCTCAAGAAAATGTGAAAATAACTTATAAGTTTAGTGTGGAAATATTTTTCAAGTCAGTAGAAATTTATTTTCAATAAGCACTATAAACTAACTATTTATTTTTGTCAATATCGTGCATGATTTTTTGTTTCTTGGGATGTAAAAAAACTATTGAATATCTACTTTAAAGTTTAAATTATGGTTTGGTCACTATTTTGAATTTGAATACTGTAGGGTAAAATGACATAATAGATATTTGTATAAAATGTCGTTTCACCCGTATGTTGTTAAATGTTATCTTTTTTTGTTTCTTTAAAAAAAATTTTGTGCGAAATCTATAAAACTTATGTGACATATAAAAGCCTTTGAAAAACTATAATACTTTGCCCGAGAATAACAAAAATGACATAGCAGGTATATTTTAAAAAATTAAAAATTAAAAAAATTTGCATTGTTTTATAAAATATGATATTGTTTTGTTGTTTTTATATTAGATTTATCTATTCTTGTGCAAATGGTTTAAAAATAACTCATTTTTTCTGATAAATAAAACCGCAATCATGATTTTCAAAAGTGGTATTTCATTTAATGTCCTGTTCACACATGGGCAGGGAAATATAGAAGTCACACATACGCAACAAGAAAAAATACTGTGTGTGTTGCTGTGTAATAGAGGCGCCGTTATTTTGTGGCTTCTATATGTAGGTAAGTAAAGAGTAAAGAAAATAAAAATTTGAGGCCACAAACGTTCCATTTTGCTTTTTTTGTTTGTGTGCCGTTTGTGTGTATATTCAGATATGGAGTTGGGGTGGGATGATTTTAAATGCTAGTTCCAACAGGATTAATAAAGAACATGTTGTGTACTGGCGGCAGCAATGTTTTTGTACATACTTTGGAGTGATGCGAAAGTCGAAATTTTTGATCTTACATGATGTAATGCAGTAATAATTGAACATGCTTACTAATGATTATTTGGGGCACATGTGGTTTATCTACCAAAACAAAATTTGTACTTAGACCAACGAACCAACATAGTCTTAAGCCGGGGCCAGACATGCGGCATTCGGCGAATCCCGAGCACCTGTTCGCCGAACTTCGCTCAGTGTGTATGGGGAGTTCGTGATTTGGCGAATCGTTCGGCGAACTGTTCGCCTCTTCCCGCCCAAAGTCGGTAAACTAGCACACATCAAAGTGGGCGAACGTTCTTTTAGAGGGGGTTCGGACAACCGAACACACATTCAGGATTCGGCGAACAGCGAACTGGCGAATCACTCACTCCAGTTCCAGCTCAGTAGCGAGTAATTAAGTTATTAAACTTATTCGTAGTTAGCAATTTTTATTATTGTACTATATACAAATTTTTTCTATAAACAATTATTTAGACTCCCACACGGCCTCAATCGATTATCTTTGTTGTTGTTAATTTGATTGTTTCATATTACAAAAGGTTTATAATCTCGTTAAGTCCTCTATTTTGTATGAATAAAGGAAAGAAATAAAGCCATTTTGTCGTCTGACAACTTAATGTTCAACTAGGCGAACGTTCGGCAGTTTCCCATATTTTTACTCGTTATTCGTCGAATGCCGCATGTGTGTACACAAAGGCGAATACCGTTCGGCAAATCACGAACATTCGGGATTCGCCGAATGCCGCATGTCTGGCCCCGGCTTGATGCGATGCGAATGGTTCCAACTTGATCTACGTCATATATAGTAATATTCAATTTTAATTATTTTTTTGGGCTAGTTAATAAAAAATACGTGTTCCAAATTCTGTTCACTTCTTTAAAAGTATTTAATTAAAAGAAAGTCATACAAGTAGCCCATTCAATGATATTATTTTTTTAAAGTTTATATTTATGTCTTCACAATTTCTGGACAAATGACTTTAAAACTCATATTATTTAATTTTATATGGGCTTGCAGATAGGTTTTGATGCATAATTTAATCCACAGGAAATTCAATAATATTTTTCTGCAAATTAAAAATTTGTTCACACTTACAACAATGGTGGTGACAATATAGGTCCGGTTTTTCTCTATGTGCGCATTGGGTTTAAGTCGAACGTATTTGGCTGCAACAGGAGTAAAACCAGATTCGTCGCTCCACTCGGCCACCTTCACCATAGCGCTATTGACTGTCATTTCCACCACGTGGAGGGTGTAGTTCTGTCGCCGACCGTCTTCGCTGAAACGGACCTCTCCGGTCAGGCCTTCGAGCTCCACCTAGAATCAAAGAAAAAAAATTTAATAATTTCGCATTGATGAATATTTTTGTTCGAAAATGGATACAAAGGATATCTACTTAACATGCATTTAAAATAATTATTTAAATATAATGTCTTTAGTCGTTAATTAAACGAAGTAGGTACCTATTAAGCTTGAAAATATAATGAGTTATGTGCAGAATATTATTTTTTATTTGAAACATTTTTCACTAAAGCTTGTACCTCGCATTTTATCCGTCATCAATGGTGATTGGTTGAATTCAAATGTAATGGGCTACAGGGGCGCACTCAAGGGGGGGGGCTTGTGGGGATTGAGCCCCCCCCAGACGACTGGACTTTTTTCAAATTTTTTCATTACACATTTTAAACATTATGTAAGATTATTTAAGTTCACTGAAGACTAAAAATTTTTGTCAATAAGCACGTTTTAGCACCTTTAGAACCTATTTTGACTATTTTCACGATGATGTGTGTGTGTGTGTGTGTGTGTGTGTGTGTGTGTGTGTGTGTGTGTGTGTGTGTGTGTGTGTGTGTGTGTGTGTGTGTGTGTGTGTGTGTGTGTGTGTGTGTGTGTGTGTGTGTGTGTGTGTGTGTGTGTGTGTGTGTGTGTGTGTGTGTGTGTGTGTGTGTGTGTGTGTGTGTGTGTGTGTGTGTGTGTGTGTGTGTGTGTGTGTGTGTGTGTGTGTGTGTGTGTGTGTGTGTGTGTGTGTGTGTGTGTGTGTGTGTGTGTGTGTGTGTGTGTGTGTGTGTGTGTGTGTGTGTGTGTGTGTGTGTGTGTGTGTGTGTGTGTGTGTGTGTGTGTGTGTGTGTGTGTGTGTGTGTGTGTGTGTGTGTGTGTGTGTGTGTGTGTGTGTGTGTGTGTGTGTGTGTGTGTGTGTGTGTGTGTGTGTGTGTGTGTGTGTGTGTGTGTGTGTGTGTGTGTGTGTGTGTGTGTGTGTGTGTGTGTGTGTGTGTGTGTGTGTGTGTGTGTGTGTGTGTGTGTGTGTGTGTGTGTGTGTGTGTGTGTGTGTGTGTGTGTGTGTGTGTGTGTGTGTGTGTGTGTGTGTGTGTGTGTGTGTGTGTGTGTGTGTGTGTGTGTGTGTGTGTGTGTGTGTGTGTGTGTGTGTGTGTGTGTGTGTGTGTGTGTGTGTGTGTGTGTGTGTGTGTGTGTGTGTGTGTGTGTGTGTGTGTGTGTGTGTGTGTGTGTGTGTGTGTGTGTGTGTGTGTGTGTGTGTGTGTGTGTGTGTGTGTGTGTGTGTGTGTGTGTGTGTGTGTGTGTGTGTGTGTGTGTGTGTGTGTGTGTGTGTGTGTGTGTGTGTGTGTGTGTGTGTGTGTGTGTGTGTGTGTGTGTGTGTGTGTGTGTGTGTGTGTGTGTGTGTGTGTGTGTGTGTGTGTGTGTGTGTGTGTGTGTGTGTGTGTGTGTGTGTGTGTGTGTGTGTGTGTGTGTGTGTGTGTATGAAAGTCTGTATGTGCGCCTACTATAGCGTTTCGTTCCGGTTCATTATCTCAAATTGTACTGAACATAAAATTCTAATATTTTGCATTATACATTTATATATGTTAATGAAGAGCTGAAAAGATTTTGGTAAAAATCTGCCAACCGGAAATGGTATTTTCTTGCAGCATTCTAACATTTTTTGCAAAAAATATTGGAAATACTGCGATAGTTACAATTTGTCATGCGACATTTGAAAGAACAAATTACCGCTTACAATATTTATTTAACATCTTTTCTATATCTCTTACCAATAACGGAAAATTATTTTTCAAAAATATGTAATGTTACCTACCACGATTTGTGAATCACAATATAGGAAAAAAATTAAAAACAAAAATGAATATGTCAATGTGACAGATGAACAGACGTATACACAATTTCTGAAATGTTTGTGGCACCATTTTAAAAGAAATGCAATAAGAAAGTTAAATTTTTATCTATAAAGAGATAATAATTAAAGAACTAAGAACTATAAAATTATTTTCAAAAATTTTGTAAATTTATTGCAAAATTATAATTTAAGAAAGCCTAACTAAAACCAAATTCACATACATTACAGTGTTAAGGCGAGAGGTCGTGTGCTGGCCACATCAGATTTTTTGTTTTTATGATTATCTTAAATTCAAATAGTTCAAATATGCAATAATATACACTCCGTATAACGCATGTGTACGATTATTGGGATATTTTAATATGAATGCGAACCTTGTGGTGAAATTTTGAACTTAAACAACGGTACACTTGCGAGTTAAACTAAAAAGATGAAAGAAATAACTGATACACTAAATATGAACTAAAATTGTGATAAATATTTTGTTTTATACTTTCAATAATTAACTACAATTTACTAATTTTTCAATAAACTCCCAACTACCAACTGAATTAACTAACATATTGCGCCATATTCATAATTATTTAGCATACTTAAATTCAATTTTTCTATATACCGAACTGACATGACTCTGCTCAGAGTCGTTCTTATGAAATTATATCAAGAGAGCTGCCAAAAAAACAATGTGTGTGCACAAGAAAGAGAGTAAAACGTGTAACTGTTTATCTTTAAAAAATGAAACTTTCAATTTAAAGGTGTTTGACCTTGAACTCTAAAAAAAATTCGCCTGCGGCGCATTTCTTTCTTGTGCCGTATTACAGGTTTCATAAAAAAAATATTCTTAGTCCTCCCCAAGATGCAATCCTGGGTGCGCCACTGATGGGCTACTTGCATGATTTTTTTATTGAATATTTATGAAGAAGAGATAAAAACTTGGTAGCCGTATTTTTTATTTTTACAAAATTTTTATTAACAAGCCCAAAAATAATTAATTAAAATGTGGTGGGACGTAGAAAGTTGCCATATTATGTTCAATGCAAAATATTGACGTCACAGTAAAATTTCTTTCTCTATATTTACTAAAAAGCATATTATTTTTTTTAAATAAAATTTTGTATTTTTACCCATGATTTAGACCTAACATTATGTTCATAGTGTTAAAAATCGAATTTTCAGTATCCTGCAAGTACCCCATTTTGAATTACCAATTACCATTGAAGACGGATGATACGCGACGTACAAAACGGATGAATACCGACCACAGAAGTTGTTCCATGGGATGGTTTGCTTATATTTTTGATGAGTTACTCATTAGATAACTACTTTATACACTAAAAAAAAAATCAAATTTTTCAAATTGCATTTAAAGTGAAATTAAAAATGTCACAAGGCATAACACGGCATCATACTGGCGTTGTTCTATAGGGTGGTTTACTTATATACCAGAAAAAAATTCATACTGCAATTAAAGTGAAATTAAAAATTTCCCAAGGGACACAGCATTCCATACCGGAATTGTTCTATGGGGTGGTTTATTTATATTTTTGATGAGTTACTTATTTCTACTTTATACATAAAAAAATCTAATTTTTCATACTGCATTTAAAGTGAAATTAAAAATTTCTCAATGGATACCCGGACTTGGAAATCTAGCTTAACATGGGATAGAAAAAAAATACAAGTAAAATTCTAATTTTCTACGTTAATCACTTGTTTCATTTTTCTAGGACATCTGTATAATTATAAACAAATAATAATCTCAGGACAACAATCGAAGAATTTATTATTTTTCATATCAAACATAACTACATTCCATGCTTTGGTAATCAATTTTTCGTTGTGATTTATAGTACGATATAATTTGGTGTACATTGTATGACTAGTAGAAAAAGTAATACCTATATTACTGAGCAATAAATGTTAATGACTCAATAATTTATTAATATGATATGCAAACGTAATATTCAGGTTTAAACCACGTAAATTGTATCCGATTTCGGAAACTTGTTGAAAAGAATTACAAAATAAGTAATGGAGATAATTAAAAATTCAGGGATGAATTCGAAGAACACTTCATTAGGTACTTGAACATTGGAGACCTATTGAAACTGAAGTGTAGATGACAATCTGAATCACTTGAACTAATTAAGGAACGTGAATGTGTCAATAACGACTACCAGTTGCTTTTTCGACATTAATTTTTGAGGAGACACTTAAGTTGTTGTACAGTCTCCTCAGTTGTACCATTCATCAGATTCAATTGATTACATATTGTTAATCAAAAAATATTACGTAGACATAGATTTAAACGATTTGTTCCATACAACATAATTTAACGGATTTTTTACTACCAGTGATCGGTTTAAAATTGAATTGAAGTTATATCCACAGAACAAACCTTTGCTTATACTAGAAAGTAGAACTGACTATAAGTGATTACCATCGTGGTGATTACAAAGTGTCTTATGTGATTACAAAGTGTCTTATGTGTAAGTATCAGCTTTGTATCAGCTATCAAAATATGAAAGCTGAGCATTTTGAAATCTGCAGATATCGGCATTGAGTGGAGATACTAATTTGAGTTATCGTAGTAAAAAAAAAAGAATAACTTAAGCTCGAATTTTTTCGACCAATTAGAGCGCTGAACCTCACCTCCTGAATTATGAAAATATCGCTGCAATCTTAGTAAATCTATGTCACTTAAGAAATAAATTAAAATTTCCATATCTGAGCACCTGAATTTTTAAACAAATTATTGATTAAAATATTACGAACGAATGTACATTTCATTGTAGTACTTAATATGAAAATATCGCAGCAATTAATTAACAACATGGAAATCTGGGGAAATAAAATAAAATTTCTATATCTGAGTCCCTGATTTTTTAAACAAATTATTGATTAAAATATTCCGTATGAGTGTTCATGTTATTGTACTTAATATGAAAATAAATTGTATTTTATGTGCATTAAAAATTCAAATTAGATTTTAAAAATGAAGTTGATAGATTATTTATCTAGATCTCTTATAGGTATGGTTTATATTGGATGTAACCGGTTACTTATTCTGTATTCTGTAAAGTTGAACTATAGGCATTTCTATGTTACGGTTCGGGTTCATAATGACACGGTGTCATAACCTTGAAATGTTCAGCTTCACAGAATTCACAACAAGTAACCGGTCACATCCATTATAAATCATCCTTTTTAGGGTAGTTACGTGCTGAACAAAGCAGTGATACTAATAAATAGTAATAATAATAAGAGCATTTTCAATAAATTGTCAAGTTGATTCGATATCTAGATTTTTGCACAAAAATCAACCACTACCAAACATTTAAAAGAAAATCCACTCACTTTTCTCAAGAACCTGGAAATCTTTTCGCCGTGTTCCCAGGCAGTGACCCACCCGCCTGAGGTATTACAATCCAGCCCCCTGCTGCCATTATTGAAAATCTGCCCTCTTCGGAAGTTGTTTCTGAATAGATCCGGTTTCTTCCTCAACAACTTGTTAAAAGCTTCAACTAACACGAACACGGCGTCGTACATCAAGGCAGCTTGGGCTGAGATGCTCTCTCGACCGGCTCCGTGGGATATTGAGGGGTCGAGGCGTTTCCAGCCCTCGAGGAAGTCTTTGACGTAACGACGGGACGTGTCGATGATCCGGAAGCCGGTGATGTTCACGGCGCCGTACTCGATCACTTCGCTTTCCCATCGGTCGTCCATTATCTGAAAGAGGAGAAATGAAGTGCGAATTAATCAAAGGGCAATAGATACTTTTAGTAAGCATATTTTTCACGTCTTTATACAACTTGGGTGTGGCAGCCTCATATATTATATACAGTACTTCAAGTGTTCAAGTACACACGTTAAGGAGGTTGATGACTAATACAGTGACGTCAGCAGCCTTGGGGGGCAAATATGAAAATGAAAATATTTTTGATAGTGTAAAACAAAATTCACTCAACTGTCAACGCGCATGGGCTGATATCATTGCAATACGTCCAGTTACAATACATCGATCTTATACTGTCTAGATACCGCATGCGGCATTTGTTTGTGATCGCAACATATAAGAGTGAGAGGATACCGCGGTCGGATCTTGAGGGTGTATTGCGGGTTGCATTTAGTTCATAACCATCTAGACGCTTTGACAGCTTTGACATAAATCGGAATTTGATTAACCTGTAATGTCAGTGCTGTCTGACGTTTAGTAAATAATAAATTATTTTGTAATAAGACATTAATTTGTTTGACTAATTAAAACGAACAAAATAATGCATTTTAATGCATCAGCTGTTATTACGACGTTACAAATGCGTTTTTATTATCAGAATGCAACCCGCAATACACTTCAAGATCCGACCTCATGCCCTCTCACTCTTATATGTTGCGATCACTATACAACAATGCTATGGACGGTCATGCGGTATCTAGACAGTATAAGATCGATGTTACAATATATAAAAAATCTGACGTGGCCATCACACAACCTTCCGCCATATCTAGAATTTAAACAGAAATGTATACGTACAATCCAGTGCCCATTTAAAATATACAAATAAAAATCTAAAATATCCAAACACAGAAATTAGTATATCACCTGAATCAAAAGATTCATTCACACGAAATCTCTTCTGTGTTGAAGCCATCCTCCGTTCAGTTACTACATTTAATAGCTTACTTATGACCCTTATGACTTATAGGTATAGCGCTAGTATGCCTACTTGTCACCCGTCTCACCTGTCAATATTTTTTATGCAGAAACAAAAATCAACCGAACATGGAATACAAGATTTCAACGTTTTATTTGATAAATTTATTTTTACCTCTCGCCTCATATTCTATAAGAGAGGTATTGTAATGGGTCAAAATTTTCGAGTATGAGTTTTTGGTGGATAAGCACGTTTCAGGGTCTCTAGAATACGAATTTAATATTTTCACGATGATGTCTGCGTGTGTGTATGTGCGTATGGATGTATGGATGTATGGACGTATTGACGTATGGATGTATGGACGTATTTTTCGTCCACGATAACTTAAAAGGTATCAAACCTTTAATAACCAAATTTCATATTTAAGGTTTTAATAAGGATCTTAACACCGGATAAGATTTTGGTAGAAATCCGCAAACCGGAAGTAGTACTTTTTGGAACTTGATATAGTTTTTCCTAAATAAATTGGTACATTATTTATTTATGACAATTTTTGCAATTAAAAATAAAAGATAATATAATTATCTATGGGTACAGTTAATTTTAAATACAATTTGCTGAATCTGGTAGTATTTAGCAATAAAATAAAGTGCAACTAAGTACCAGTATCTTGTTGTCCATGATATGAAATTTGTTTCTACTCAAAATTTGAATTATTATGACAGTGACAGTACAGTTGACATCTTTTGCTTGCATCTTGGTTTACATTATCGTTTACATCTTACATGAACATGAAACTATTAAAATGTAAGTAAAACTATTTATTAGATTAGTAGAATAAACAGAATTAGGCGAGAGGTCGTGTACTGGCCACAGCAGATTTTTTAAATTTTACTGCAGTTCTTTAATGCTACCAGATAAAGACAATTTTTTTATAACGTAAATTGCAAATAACTTTTCCTCTTATTCTTATTACAAATAAATACTATATTTATCCAAATTTATAGAAATTTTTGACACTTAATCTTTTCAATCTTCAAAAAATATCACTTCCGGTGAAGATATTTGTACCAAAATCTAATGAGCTCTTCCTATTCGTATACAATTGTAAAATACCAAATATCAACATTTTTGGGTAATTCGTATTTGAGTTATCCGACTGACAAAAATCCGGCCCTGACCACGTAACTACACACATACATACAGACATCATCGTGAAACTATCAAAAATGAGTTGTAAGGACCCTAATTCGTGCTCATCCACTAAAAACTCACTACCCGATTTTTTGCATGATTACAATACCTTCCTTTACAGGTAAGCGGAAGGTAAAAAAATAGTAAAAAATCGGTCAAATTGACTATTCTTACTAATTTATTACTAAAATACCATTAAGTATAGCAAAAATATGTATATATAAAATATGAACAGTGTAGGTGTATTAACAAGAGCTCAATATAACAAGGTCACTTTTTCACTATATTTTTGGCACAAGAGTAGCGCCTTAATAAAGGAGTTATCTCATTAAATTTTGATCTTTTTCGTTTTATTGCAATAATCGTGAAAATCGCATGACACGAATAACAGCTAATGGAAGAATTAAATACAATAATAGTAACCATGGTTAATGGTTATATAAAAATTTAGAGGAAATTTTTCACAAGTAGCTTGAGGAACATTGACATTGAATTAAAATTTGTTAAATTGTCATTTTGAGTGTAAATAAGAACTTAATACGGTAAATCATACATATCGTATTTATTAATTTTACATACAAATTTAGTGAATATTTCAAGGTTCTATTGTAAAAAGAATTCATAAATAGAGCGGCGGTGTCATTGCGATTTTTTAAACATAATATGCACTCGTGCATTACTTTTTGTTCTAGAAATTTGTATCATGCATTCCAACAACGTAATCTATATTAAGACGTGAAATGCACTAAAAAATTTATGCACATGTGATATTATAAATGACAATTTGTACAAAATTATAAAATCGTAAAATACTAAGAAATTATATTTTATAATTTTTCATCTAGGGCCTCAAAAATCATAATTCTGGCTCTGAATATTAATATGTAATCCATTTCAGTGACAAAATACTAGATTAGTATTTTTGTTTCAAGGCAAAAATGTAGAAAAAGCTTTGTAAATTAAAATGAAAAAAGTAAAACCGTAGCATTGATAAATGTGGACAGATTACATGTATCTATAGTTATTTACTCGTATTTTTCAAACGAGGTAATAATAGCTCATAATACTTATAATGCGTTTAAGTTCCAGTTTTTGTACTATTTAAAAAACGTGTCTGCCAGGATTTAAATATGTATATAATTCCCGCATGAATATTTAGAAAGGCGTGTTATTATTTGGCGACAAAGAAAAACCCACATAAATAACATATACATTCGTTTCAAGATAAAATACAAGCAGAATATTTTTTATGTTTCATGTTACAAATTACAATTCGTGTCACATTTCAATCAGATTAACTCAGCTCGTAAATTTATGTCGATTAAAAGTTAGTTGAATGTCAAAGTGCAGGTCTGATGTGATTTCTTCTTTGTTGTGCTAAATTACACCAATAATCATAAGCAGAAAAACGGTACAACTGATTGCCAATTTACCTAAAAATACGAATTTTCCACTAGATATAATGAGGTATACAAAACGGTTATTTTCTGTAAGATTGTTAACATGTAAGCTTGCTTAGAATTTTATATTAGATTTACATTATTTATTTATTTTCAGTTAGTAAGGTATAATTTTTAGGAAAATGTTACATAATTTCAGGAAAAATGCGTTTTAAAAAAAACAACTTCAAGAAAAGAGATCATTTAAGTTTAAGCACGTGCACTATATACAACGACTTGAATTTGTTGGCCGAAGTTCAGTTTATATACAGGCTGGTTTTGAAGTTAATGTCATAAATTTAAAGGTAAGTAGATTACGAAAAAGAAGGATTTTTAATTTCCATGTTTCCTAGTCAAATTTTTTTTGTTGCCACTGCCACTGGATGAAGTAATTATTGTTTCATTAAAAATAATTAAATTTTGTTTGTTTATTTTATTAGTATTATGTAATTTAAGATTTTGATTACCTACTTTTATTGTTTGTACCTATTTAATAGGAGACTACCCTTAATTTTTCGAATTTGTAATTTTTATTCTGTTTTGTAATCTACGCATGTTATACTACTTATTCTTAAATTTATGACATTAACTTTAAAAATACCCCGTATACCTAAATAGGTAATATTTTATTAATTATTTTTAAAGTATTATACAATTACGCAGTCTAAAAAAAGAGATCCAAAATAAAACCTTTTCACATTACCATTTGCGTAAAAGTAAATAGTATACTAATTTATTATTTTAGATAGCATGTTAATTAAATTAATATCTCTTCATGTTCTATCTAAAATATTTCTTGGTTTTTCTCTCTCGAAATATAAATTTCACCATTTCTAATAAATTTTTAACCATAATCATTGCAGGTATATTAATAAAAAAAATTCATTAGAAATAGAAATGATAATCACCAACGTTATGTTTACTTGCGTTGATAAATATTTTTGCAATACCATTTTGTGATGATACAATACAAGGCTGTTATTTGAAAATTTATTTTTTATAATAATGAACATAATTATTTAACGGTATATTGTTACATACGAGTAGGTACTACTACTACCAGTAGTATGCTTTAACTAGGTATATGATATCATTGAAAGAAAATCTTGTTTATTTGTGTGAAAGATGCGAAAATATTGGATGCTCATTTTATCATATTGCAAGAAATATAATCCTTAACAAATTTACAATTTTTTTCTTTATGTTATAGGTGTGACTATAAATATATCATATTACGCCACGCCATTTCGCAATTACCATAAAAGGAATTAAAATATTTAAAACAGTTAATTCCCCCTAATTTAAATTTTTATAACAAATTGTACTTTGCTATCAGAGTAATAGCTTACGATAACAAATACGCCTATGTATGTGTGCGCATATGTTAATTTCTTAGTTTATTAATTGACACACGAAAGGTTTTACGCTCAAAAGAAAAGAAAAATTATTGCTGCGTCAGATCTAGTGCAGCAGATAATCAGAACATGGAAGGAAATATATTTATGTCTGTTTTATGTTGGTATCTAGTTTAAAATGCTTATCTACAAAAGATATTTGACTTGAAAGACACGCCTTCGTTATAAAAATTATGAAAATTGATTTATTGATTTTTATAAACGATAAAAGTATGAATTATGTGTTTTAATTAATATTTAACATAATCTAAAAGGAATATAAAATTACAAAGCATTGTATTTTTAGACTGAAAGAGATATTTATAGAACTATGAAATATTTAGAACCAGATATATTTTTAGCTAGATAATCAGTGCTCCAATGTTACAGCTCTTCTTCTTTTATTTTGATGTTTCCACTTTTGCAAAATTTATTTTTTTCCTACTTTGAATTTTGGTTACTAATATAATTAATTATTCACTAGCAAATGGCCTTTATTCTGAAAAATCACGGATTTTGATCAAAAATTTTTCTTGCTAAATTACTGATTTTTTACTAATAGAACATATCCAAAATTATATAGTTTTTGAAGTGTTTACTAAGCCGAAATTGGAATACTGAGGTTGGAAATATGAAATAATTCCTGTTTAATTGGATGACTGACTTTATTTTACATCAAGTTATAGTATATTTATGCGACGTTTTGACCATTATCCAGGTCATTTTCAAGCAGGTGTTGATAACTTAAATAGTTAATTGAGTTACATGATAAATTTTACTTCAAACTAAATTGTTTCATTGGAGTGTGTACACACCTCAAGAGTCCAACAGTCACTGTTCCTTAGGAATTCCAATTATTTTTATTTCATACTGTCACATAACGTGACATTTTTGGACTATTTGTAAGCAGCAAAATATAATATTAATGGAAAGGGCCGAAATATTTTACTTTAAAATCCTAGGCCGCAAAATATTATTTTGCGGCTTATAACAAGGCCATTGCTAGGTAGGTAACCTTATTTATAAAATAAAAATATTACTGCCATTTGACATATTGAATACAATGATTAAATGAAGCACAGCACTTGAAAAGAAAGAGTATGAAATAATATTTTGTATGTATCTCAGTCAAAAAGTGTCATTAAGGTATTCACAAGTAATTTCGATCTCGGCTAAACGCCTCAGCCAGAAACAACTTGCTTGTACCTTAATGTTTCACTTTTTGTTCTAGATACATAAATAACTATTATGCTGTAATTCTCATGGTAATGTTTGAAACACAGGTTACCACGACCTTGTTGCACAAAAAATCTCCTTAATATCCCAAAAATTTAAATTTCATACTAACCAATCCAGAGAGTAGATAATGGTACGTCCTCTTGCCGAGTGAGATATCTCTGACATGACTGACAACAATTTCTTTGGCCATCTCTGCAGAGCAGTCTAAAACTACGTATTTGTGCATCCAACGGCTTTGGTCTTCTAGACTTCTTAAGAAATGCAGAGCTTCGCTCACGTTGCTTATTCTTCTTACTGTTGACACTTGGAAACTCTCGCTTCCAGGAAACAGACCCTGGTAGATTTGCTGTAGTCGAAGAAGTCCTAGAAGAATAATAAATATTTGTTTTAAATATGATCTAAATATTTTAATAAATCACTAAGTTTTGGTTAAATTATCATATCAATATAATCATAAACTTAATAAAAACAAACTTGAAAACTACTTAAAATATTGGCACGCAAATTTATATTATTTTTACTGAAAAACTAAGTTCATATGCAATAAGCTTTTTAATTTCTCGATAATAGGCAGCATTCATAACATTGAATCAAATATCTGTAATTTGGAGGCCAGGAGATTTATAAAATGCCTACCTACACATTTTATAAAAGATGCTTACTACCTTCTACTTTAATATATCTTTCAGATTTATAAACATTATTATGTTGTCAAATATCTGTCTTCTATAATGCATAATGTATACGAGTCTCTGATACGTATATAGTAATTAAGAAAGTTAAAATATTTAAAGTGTTCGTTCAATTCATTCGAAGGCGAGCCAATGTTTATATCATGTTTTTTATTTTAATTTCATATGCGCCAAGTCTCCAAAGTTTGGCAAGTTGCTCTTGAGACATATTATATTATGTTTTAATTTTAGTTTAATTTAGCTCTTTTTAGTGTAATGTTATGAAATTTCAATGTATTTGAAACAATAGCGTTTATTAGAATAGGTACCTACTAAGTACGTCTGCCAGATAATAATTACTTTTCTCCATTCGTATACTATTGAGAAAGGATAAAATAATAACACATAAATTGTATTATTAAGAATCAATCTATTAAAATGATGAAGTTAAGGATCGGATATCTTAGTATGTAACATAATGCCCTGTTCATACACGAATTCTTTGAGGATTCTTTCATGGTTCTGAATCCAGGAAAAAATAAAATTCACTATTTTGAAGTTATCAATGAATTAGAAATTCTTCTTTTTCAATACTCATTAAAAATTTAATTTAGCTGCACCATGATTCTTTATTCTTTTTCTCAGGATTCAAAAGCATAAAAAATCCTCAAAGAATCCTTGTGTGAACAGGGCTTAACCGACTGTAATTCTGAAAACTCAGGTTCAAATCTAGTGAGGTACAAACTTAACTACACTATAACACCTATAAGTGCTAGTGGGGTAGTGCCTGGTATAATTTTATATTTGTATCGATGGTCGATATTATTAAAATTAAGTAAAAGATGTGATAGATATGTTTGTTATTTGTGGTAAACTAATTTCGTCAAGTATAATATATCTTCTTGAATTATTCTACTTATTCAATCGAGTAATCTGTACCTTCAAATAACAATAATGTTTGTTTGTATTCCCTGGGAAATAAATTAGCTTCCGAAAGGACGAATTAAAATTCTGCATGTGTCCCATAATGATTACCTCTTGTAATCCTTACAATCATAGCCTTCAAGAATATCACCCACAATCTGCCGACTTCACCAAATCCCAGATCGTTACCCATAAACCCTTGCACCATTAGCCCTTTATAACTCAAACCAAATCCCATTGAAACCATAAAAGTCCCCTTTCTTCTCAGACATAACGTGCTTAACTCCCCTGCTGATACCTTTCTTCTACATTCTTCTTAAAGCCGTTCAGGTAGAGCTCGTACTATAAAATTTCTTTCGACATATTTCTAATTCCCTTGGTAGTAATTTGACATCATTGCTGGAGCAATAAAGAGGAGGGGGATTGAGAAATTTCTACATTATGGAAGTTGAATTTTAAACGGTTTTAACTCTATGAAATCGGGATATCAACGCATAAAAGTATCTCTATTTGTTGCTTATTTGGCCCTGAAGCTAATTATTTCAATTGAGTAACAAAACGAGCTGTATTTCAGAGTTGTGTCTTAGGTAGATATTAGCATCGTAAAAATAATATGTCATTTAATCTTGCAATAACAATCTCTTTTGCTGCTGCCACGTATGTAGGTACTGTAGCATTAGACTGGAAAGAAGTAGATAGATAGCTCTATTTATTTTAATTAATAAATAATAGTAAGCTAGATGTATTTCTCAATTTTTCCTTATGATTGTAGAATATTAGTTTTTACCACCAGTATTTAATTTACACAGTGGGGACAATAGCTGCGCGGGTTTAGGTCGGGATTGGCATGTTTAAAACATTCCGTTTTAAACAAACGTTTAAAACTTGTTTAAAACAAAATGTTTAATAATTTATCTACGAAATAAAACAAACAAAGTTCCTATTACTATAATAGTGTACAGCATATTCTATTTCTCATATGTCTACATATGTCACCCATAAGCCATAACCTGATAATAAATAATAAGTATAGGTAGGGGAATCCCCAGCATATTTATCCCCATAATGCGTAAAGATACATATTTCAGAACTCCTTGCCGATTAAAACACTGTTTTTTTGTTTAAAACATGTTTTTTAATCAATAAAAACACGTTTTGTAGAAATAAAACAGTTTTAAACAAAAATCATGTTTTTGTGAAAAAAATTCGGACAGTCAATCTGACCACTTGATCGTCTTATATGTAGTCCTGGTGCCTACATAGTCATTTTGACAGATTGGTTTGCTAAATAAATATTTAATCCTTTTCAAAATAATTAATTTAATATTTAAATGGCCACGAAATAACAGTGTAGTGTCATAATGTTACTCACTAGTGATTTCTTGAAAAAGTAATTTTTTGACCAATAAAATGTCTCGTTCTATAATTTTATCACCAATAGAATAAAAGAATTTAATTCAATAGCTATCCAATCATGATAAATATTTGTCTCTCGATAATTATAATTATAAAAATTTAAAAATAAAAAATTTCTGATAGCAGTTATTATCTTTATAATAGTTATTTATGATAAGTATACCTGTAAAGGTAGAAAGGCTCGGGATTAAGTAAGTAAGTATGATAAGTATAAGTGTTAAAAGTAATATTTTGAGTGAGTGGGGAGTGGGGAACCCGACGAACGAAATAAAATCACCTCTAACACATAAATATCATATATCAAATGAATTAATTATTCAATATAGTCGCCGTAGATTATTTTTCGCTGTACTTTCTATTAGCGTAAAGTGAATTCAAAATATCGAATTTTTTGCACCTTCGACTTAAATTATCACTTACTGCGCCTTTCTTACATAAATGTCTATTAGCTTGCATTAATAAAGAAAATCTATCTCACCGTCATTAGAGTCGTAGAGATAAATAATCCTGTCCCATCCATAATATCTGACGGTGTCAATGATGGCTTGATGGTATTCCGGCCGCATGCTTATAGCGTAATCCAGAAATCCTGACGAAGGTGCCAACACCTTTTCCGGGAACCATGGAGTTACGAAAGGCATTTGAAAAGTGTTGCTATATGAATGTAACGTGTCGAATGAATCTGGTGAGACTGCTCCAAGCATTGCGAAGACTCCTCGTTGAAATTTGTTACAAACTGAAATAAGAAGAAGTTTTAGATGAAGGTACAATTATTAAACTTGTGGGTTTTGGGTGCACACATAATAAATTCTTAAACTTGTGTCAGCAGCTCCATATTATTTTTTGTGTTTAAATTAATACTTCTTATGCCCGGTTTCATAAACGTTTGTTAAATTGTTTATAACTAGTAATAAAAATTTTACACGTTTGTTAACTAACAACTTGGCTAAAACAGTTTGTTAATTTCATAAAACACATTCAAAATTTAACAAGCTGCTATTTTAACATTGTTGTTAACTAACACAAGATTTACCATTAGTGAAGTTTTAAAAACTTATTAAAATTATTGTTATAATAATTTTTAGAGTAAATGTAACACTGAACTATTTCACTCGGCCTGAAATATTTTTTGTTTGTTGGTAAATTATGTACCTAACTAATTAAATGCTCGTTAATATGTATCAAATATGAAATAATTATTTTGTCAAAATTTTATTAGATTTAATATTTTATTTCAAAACCTGAAATGCATGACCATATAGAAGAAAACTAGCTTAATAATTATTGTAGAATTATCGTTCAAACAAATCTGAATTTCTTTGAATAAGTGTCAGCACCAAAAAGAAAAACGCAAAAGTCTTATCATTACTGACGATAACGGTGATCGATGGTGAACCAAATTAAAATTCCTTTTAAGGGTAAATCAATTTCTCTTATAACGTTTAATTATAAGTAAATTTTAGTGGACTTTTGGAAAATGATTTTTTTTGTACATTCATAAATGAGTAAGTGATTGTACTAGTACCTACTGATTTTGTTTGAGATAAATTTTTGGTTCGAATTCAGTCAGTTATAGGTAGTATTCGTTAGTACTGCACAAAAAACTCCCTTGTGGTGTATTTTTCGCTTACAATCATAAGTGAGTTGACAGTTGGTAACTGTACAAACTAATCAAAAATAAATCTATGACTCGTACGATGTGAGACTGCCACACCTAAGTTGAGCAAAAGGCGTGATAGATATGCATGTATGTATGTATGTATGTAAATGTAGTTTAAATTTAAGTGCCATTTGTTTAAATATAGTTTATTGGTACTCTATGTTTATAGTGACAAATAAAAAAGAATTTAAAAGTTTGATACCGGTCATAAATTTACAAAACTATAAGATGTCAAGTAATGTTTTTGAACAGAGTTGAGATGAGTAACCGTTTAGAAACAGCATCAACATTGCCATTAATCCAGTAATCGACTCACTACAACTACAGTAGTTGTAGACACAATGTCGTAAAACTCAAATAAAAACACTCCAATAGCTTTTCAGTGTGAAATAGTTCTGTTGTAAGTTTTTCATTCAGTGTCTCTTACTCAGTCGGGAAAGTTTGAAGGCATCCGCCGTGTTGATGACATCCACATAAGCCTGAAGTTCAAACCTACGAGACGTGACATTCTGATTGTGGTTGAGCATGGCAAACTTGAACGCTGATTGGACCTCATCTGTTCCCTGCTCGAATATCGCCCCTGGAAACAACAACAATCAGTAAACAAACAAACAAACAGAAGAGCTGGTAATTAAATATTGATGCACGAAAGATATTTTTGGAAGCAAATTAAATTTCCGTGCCGTTCATTCACATTCAGATTTCCATTTCCCAAATAAAAATGAGGTATTTTTAGCGGGAAAATATTCATCATTGGTTTATTATTCATAAAGCATTTGGAATTCATATTCAGGACACATTCAAGTCTTCAAAATAAAAGTAAGACTCTTCTGCAATTATTCTATTAAAACCCGTCAATTTAACGGCGAGCTAATTTATTGTACTATTATTATCAGCAAAAGGAAATGAATATAGAATGGGCGACTGCATACAAATTAAGTTGATGAGATTGAGGGTAATATGCAAAGTGTGCTGTTATAATAAAACAAGTACTACCTTATTATAGACTGAATGTTTGGATAAGGCGGCTTCACAATCGCTCGAGAACTGTACCACAAATGAGAATGGGGAGAAATAGTAATTTAATGTATTCTATTTCAAACATTCTATTGACGGCCGAGGTACAAGATAAAGCCAAGTCATGTATCATGCAAGAACGTAAATGCATTTTTTACTCGAATTTTACACTATACTTATTTTTTTAACTATATTCATAGATAATCCACTTTAAATTTACTGTAAAAAATTAGGTAGTAGGTTCTCAACTTTTATTTAATTTACTACTTTCGCAATTATTTATTTATTGTTATTTATTTATTTGTTTTACTTTTGTTTAGATTTATAAAAAATATAGGTATAGTGAGTTAAATGAAAAGCACTATAGTAGAGACACCGAATCAGACGAGGTGCGGATTAAAAAAGGCCTGTAAATGGCTACGACGCTATGATTATGATCTGTGTCGTCATTAACGAAATTTTTACATGTAAAATTTTTGTTTATGACAACATAGATCATAGTCATACTGTCATAGCCATTTATAGGACATTTCTTTTGAATCCCACACCATCTGATTCCGTGCCTCCTCTACTATAGTGCTTTCCATTAAACGCCCTTTTCAAGTATACTTTTTGAATACTATTTTCAAGTTTATTCAATTATTTATTGATTTATCTAATATATAAATCTGAATGTTTGTTTGTCTCTCTGTTTTGTATCTACATCTAGACCGTTTGTCCATTTCTCATGAAATTTTAAACAGGGTCAGATTTTGATCGGACCATTAGAGGTGACGGTAAAAATTAAAGATCGCTATGATTGGCGCAATTTTTGTTTCCTTTCTAACGAAACTCGGTATTATAAGTAACATGGAAATGAAATAAGAAAGATAGTTTTTTTAATCGGGTCATAAATTATGTTTAATTCGTTTGGACTGGACTGGGTGCGGGTTAAACAACAAGATCTATACCGTTTGTCCGATTTCTATTAAATTTTGCATACAGGTCTCTTTTGACCACAGTAAAATTTGAAAATATTTAATGATGGGACAATTAGGAGTGAGGGTTAAAAATGTGGAATTAAAACCATTTGTTCGATCCTTATGAAATTTTGCATGAATGTCGGTTTGATCAGTCAGATTTTAAGATACATATCTCTTTAATCTGGGCAACGCCGGATATTTACCTCAGCTATTTTTAAATAAAACTAAATCGTATTTTGTCGTCAGTTTTGAACTTTTATCATTTTAATTAAAATTCTTCCAGTTAGTTTATAATAAGGAGTATTTTAGTGTACAGTAAAAAAAATCAAATTACTATTATTTTATATTTTTAAATTTTTTCTAAGGACTTAATTACTTAAATTTAAAGTTAAATTTGATTTAACTGAAAGTGAGGAATTATAATTTATAATACCGGTTCTAAGAGCCGACTTTAAACCAAAAAATTCGAATCAATTACTAACATTTTTTATATTCAAGCAAAATCTGATTGGTTTGGACCTTCTCAACTTTGATCTAAGATATTTGCTATAGTTTCCGAAATCTCAATCTATCTTATGGACCCCTACTCCTTTTAAAGCTTTTCATTCAACATTTTTCTAACTTGTCTATCCCACCTCAACTAACTCCGCAAAGTATTAAGTAAATTTGTCACTCTTTCACGTTCTCGACATTCACAATTTTTAGTCACAATCTCCTTTTTATTGCAACAATTTAGCATGTCTCCTTCTGGCAGAGTTTTAAAGTTTCGTTCTCTTTTGGCGAAACTTCTCTTCATTCTTCGGGAGAGATTAGCGACAACCTGGCTGTTGACAAGCAATTCGCGGCCTAACGGCGTTGTCTCGCTCGTCTTTTATGCTCTGCTTTGCTTTGCTCCGTACCGGCGTATTGATTTTAGTATGAATGCACTACTATATGTTTTTACACAAAGTAAATATTATATTCCGCGTTGCATATACCACAATAAATAAAAATAAATAAAAACTTTGAGGAGATTTTCCCAGTAATAGAATTTATTGAGATATTGTGTTCTAGATTTAGAAAATAGACTATTGCAATTCTTTAAGGTTTATGTTTGTTTTGATTTATCGTTTATAAATATGGTTTTATTGGGAATGGACTGAAATTGAATTTGTCTGTAAATGGATATAAAATATTTTATTGGAAATATTTGTCAATTTAACTTGTCAGAAATAAATATAAACCCATTAAATACGAGTAAACTTTATAGTATTCGAGTGTGCTTTGAATAGAACCTTGCATTCCAGTTTATATTTATTAATTGAAATGCACATTCTATATTTTCATGTACACATTTTACCGTTAAAGTAAATTAACTAATAATTTACATACATTGATATACAGGGCCGAATTAAGACTAAACTGGCCTGTAGGTTAATTTTTGGGGACCTCTCCGATCAGACAATAATAATTACTATTTTTGAATCGAAAAATTTATTATTTTCAGTGAATATTATTTTATCTAATGCATTTATTATATGTTTATTTTCAGTTTAGTGATTCAATAAACGACATATTATAATACCACGTAAAATACTAAACTTGCTTGTTAACTTACGAAACTTCTTAATTTCGGTTACTATTAGCCAATAAAACACAACCTATAATAATTTAAAAAGTAGGTATTTCCTGTATATTTTTAATGGCTAACATTTAAATTTTGGTAGGTATCTTATGAAATGAATTAATACCTATAGGTTTGTGGAAAGTATAGGCATAGTTTTGTATTTGAGTTTATGATGGCAATTTCTTATTCCAATTATTATGACATTGCCATGACAGTCATCTACGGCTCTTTGGAGTAAACTTCCATTATTGTGATTTATTGCCATCTTTAAACACATCTTTAAAATATTAGAATTTAGCAAAGAAAAATACAAAAATTTTAAATAATTATAATAATAGAATTACTCGCGGTTTTAATAAACAAACACTTAATAAACCACTTATTATGCATGCCATTTTATTTGTATAAATACCTATAAATCAAGCTCATCTTTAGAATTGTAACGAAATTTCATCAGTATTATTAGTATTTGAGTAGATATAACAAAATTACTATTATACGTAATAGTTCCTCTAGTATTGGTATTGGGTGTCCTAGACAATATGTCTACCGTGTCTATTGCATAATACGACCCTGTGTTTGCATAAATATTTTGCCCTGATTCATTTCTTATTTACGCAAAAAGTTTTCAAATACTTCTTTGCACTCTCAATATTTTTATTGCACTACATATCGTGAAAGAATTCAATAAACCATTTCTTAATACTCTAACTAAAAAATTCAATCGTACATCATCGTGAAAAACTTTTAACCCAGTTCATAACAATTTTAAATAATTTATGTGGTACGTCGACTGAATTTAAGTGCGGTCAATAAAAGTCAATAAAAAATCAATCACAGGAGAGTGACTTCCGTGGGTTGCCAAATTATTTACAAAGAAGAGATACGCGTCAGTTTTACGCAAGCGGATATAAGTAAACAAAAGTTTCAAATATTTTTGAAGAAATTACAAAGAGAGTGATTTTATGAATTTAATTTCCATTACTTTGACATGCTTTCATGTTTTTATTGTATTTCTGTAGACTTCATTGCCAAAGTTGCACTAAATAAAAGTTTTTGTAGCAAATAACATGATTACCTACTTAATTTAAATCATTATTTTTATAATGCTAAATTACAAAAAATGAGATTGTTTGCCTTTTGCTGTCATCAATCTAATTTTGTTTAAAAAATTGTAGATTAGGAAAATTCACTGATAAATTTTACTTTAAAGTGTACCTATTGACTTTACAAATATTTTTGTATGGTACGTGTTTTTATGTTATAATGCTACCTGGCCTATATGAATAAATCCATGTTTGCTTATTTGTTGTTGAACGCGAATTTTATTTAACATGCCTGAAACAAATATACACACATACATAATAAATATTGTTATTGAATCAGCATCAGTCTATGAGTATCTGATTATTCGATTTACCATACATACATAATATAATAATAATAATAATAAAAACGATTTATTGTCAAAGTTCAGTAAATTGCTGTTCTTACACTTAACCATTTACACTTTTACTGCAATAAGTAAACACATAGAAATAAAATTTAAAAATATAACCTCATGAACATTAACTAAATAGGTAGGTGGTAGTGGTAGGTTCTTCAGAAATGGGCTACCTACTTGCATGATTTTTAAAATTAAACATTTGTGAAAAAGAAATAAAAAACCCGTTTTTATTAATTTGACAAAAAAATTATTAACAAGCCAAATAAAAAATTATGAAAATATACGCAATAATGACGTCACAGAGAAAATTCCTTCTCAATTTACTAAAGACATGTAATTTAAAAAAACTCTAATTTATCTTTTACCTGTGTTTAGATAAATAGATAGTACAATGAAAAAATCTTATTTTCAATTCAATGCTAGTAACTTATTAATGATTTAATTTATGTGATCAAATTTTTAATTAATGATGGAACGTATATTTAAGAAAATAGTCTAATATTTATAATTCTGCAATCAAATTTAATATTTGTATCTCAGCCACTTGAATTTATACAAAATATATCTAATTATTATGAGAATATTTTAAAGAATTTTACTTATATCAAACATTTATGCAAAACAAATAATTATTTAGAAGTCAGTAACAATTAAATCTAGAATCAGTTTCATAACTTCAGGTACATACGTTAAGGGTATAGTTGTTTGATATGCTGATTACGAATAAAAAAGAATTTTTTTTTAAATCGCAAAATTAATTTCCATGTTTCCCAGTCAAAATTTTTTTGTAGCCACTGCCACTGGCTGGAGTAATTATTGTTTCATTAAAAATAATTAAATTTCGTTTGTTATTTTACTAGTTATATTAATTTAAGATGTTCATTACTTACTTCTATTTTTTGTATTTAATAGGAAAATAAATCCAGTGCAGCATATCAAACAACATATACCATTAACGTATGCACTCGAAGTTATAAAATACCCTGTATAATATTCTTTCAAGATGTGGTAGAAATAATTCCCAACAAATTCGACCATATCTCCCAATCTTATTTTCTATTTTTCAATTTTTCTTGAAGTTATTTCTCGTTAAACGCAACATCATAACTTCGCTGTAATCCGGAGTCCGCCGGAGTCAAGTCCGGTATCTGTGTGACTCCGGGTGAGCGGGTGGGGTACGGGAGCATTGATCTTTCCCCGCGCAAGCTCTGAACCCTCCCCTGACTTCTCGCTTCCCCTACTAGAGGAATAACTACCCCCGTATCTCAAAACATTCGCACTTCAAAACAATCACAACCAGAAGACAAAACCAGCACAAAAATTAATTAAGATAGGGGATGTACCTGTGACATCGTCAAATAGAAGAATAGAATTGCCGGGAAATTCGTTAGAGATAAAACGTCTTCTTGGGTATAAGATTGTCTTATAGATATAAAAGCACAACAATAATTACAGGGATGTACCACAAAAATTATGCAATAGTTTCGATAAATAACAGCCAGAAATTTAATAAATTGGTAAAACAAGCTTTAAAATAGTAAAATAGTAATTTAAATTTTAAAAATATGCTTACAAAATTATCTAATAGTTTGACGTAAAACAGCTCATGCTCAAAATTTAATTATCTGATGGCGTGTCATAATGACAACATTATAAGCCTGAATTTGAGGACCATAATACCATTCATTATAGGCCAAGGTCCATATATTGAATCCAGTATGGTACTTAGTACCATAATGAAATAACAAACAACTCGTTGTTACTAAAGAAGCGAGTTAAATTTCTTTATTCAAACGGTTCAATCCAAATAATTTCTTTTTTGACTAATTTACGCTAGCAGATAAAATATTGTAGGCAATACAGGTCGTAACCAATCATTATGGTTCACATCGTGTTATCAAATTCGGCTTCACTTTGTCTGATAATCTTCACGACTATCACCTAGTATCATAATAATTGGCGTTACGATCCTTATAACATAATAGTTCCATATTTATGTTATAAGGATTATAACGTCAACCATAATGGTACTACTCGTGAAGATTACCAGATGAGGCGAAGCCGAGTTTGATAACACGACGTATACCATAATGATTGGTTACAATACGTATTGCATAAATAACTACTCGTATTATGTTATAAGGATCGTAACGTCATCTATTATGGTACCGGTACTAGTCGTGAAGATTATCAGACGAGGCGTAAATTAGTAAAAAAGTAAAATAAATTATTTTATATTGAACATGAAAAATTTAAATCTAAAAAAAATCGGGTATGCTAGTTTTGAAACTTCTTTAGTAACAAGTTGTTTGTTATTCATTATGGTACCATACTGAATTCATTATGGTCGTTGGTCTATAAAGAACGCTATTATATATTATTGAGGCTTATAATCTTGTCATTATGACACGGCAGCACAAAATAACTATATTAATAATAAAACAAATAATACAATAAAACATTTATTATTATTTAGTTAGCCATAAAATAAATCTATGGCCACCATTTTTACTTATATTTTATTTGGTATGTTGAACAAGAAATATAATAAAACGGTGCCTATTTGATTATAAAAAATATTTTTCACGAAAGCATATTTAATGAAAGAGATAAAATAATAAATAAACATTTATAGATTGAAATAAATTTTCAGAACTTATATTAATAAAATAAAATGTAATTCTGTTCTTTTTACATTATATTTATAGATAACGTTTTGAAAACGAAATTAAATCAAAATTAAAAATTTGTTAAACTAAATTTCCAGATCTCATAATTAATTTTTTGGATAAAGATTTGAAGACTGTTCGGAATGTACGTTCATGAAGAGGAAAAATTGTTGAGGACTACAGTTTTATTTAATCAAAAAACTATTTTTGAGACTGCAGTATTAATAAGCCATTCAAACCATTTATTATAAAAAATAATATATTTTTTAAAGGAATAAATGATCCTTATTTTATTTTTGATAGCAAATAAAATAAATAAAATAAGACTATTATGCTGTAATAGATTAGATTAGGACTCGGTTGTATAAAACATCAATACATACACCAAATTTAAGATATAAGGAAAACTAAACTACTAATCTATAAACTACAGTATAGAACAATTACTCCACAGTTCAGCATGCTTTGAACAAAAACACACCGATCATCAAATCTTAATATTGTTATGACAGCACCTAGTACTCATGCGCACTCGTACATCATTGTATCTTTATCCACACCTTTTTCACTAATCGTACTCACCGAGAGGAATCTTATCAGAGGATCCTTGCACACAAACCCCGAGTCCTAGGATCAGCACTCCCTGAAGAAGTCCTGCAAGGACTCGTCGCCGCCGCGTCGCCATGACGTCGGTGCGATCTCCACAGCTTCACTGGTCCACGGCGTCCTCTGCACTCTTCTCAGTGCTCACGCCTCGAGTTGTGCGCATGCGCAGCTGTCCTTGCGCTAGGACGACAGGACAATGCAAGGATGTGTGTTAATGGGGGTTGTATGGTATTTATCATCATTAGTTTAGGATTTTTATCGCGGAGTGGGAGGAAATTAATTTGGGTTTTAATTTAAGAAGTAATTGATTCTGGAGAATAAGGGAGTGGGTGAATTATTTTAAAACTTGTTTTGATTGGGTAAAATTTTAATTATAAATATTATGGGGACAGATTTCATCGGATGTCTTAATGATTTTTCAAATTTACTCTGCTGAAAAAATTATTTTTAAGTCAGTACTATTTATCAGATAGTTGACGAAATTTTTAATGACATTTTTAATTGAATAAATTATTTATTTGGGTACCTATTAGTTCTGTTTTTATTTTATTTATAATTATAATACGTAGTTTTGGTAGTGACGTGTTTCCATCTTCAGGTAGCAACAAACAAAATTAGTTTTTTATTCAAGTTACCTATACTCTCAACCATGAGTACACTCGTGAGTTGACGGTTAGTATATCTAGTAAACTGTTTACACGAAGAGAATTTTTCAAAAATAAATTTCAACTTATCTTACAAGAACATTTTTCGTGCCACTGATTAAATAACAAAGAAAGACTAAATAACTTTGAATTACATTTTCATGATTGATCAACTGCACATTTTACACTATTTTCTCTTTCATATGCAGAAATAAAAAATTAATTTTAATTACTTACCGGTGCTTTTAAGTTAAAGTAGAAATAATTAAAGTATGTTGCACAGTGTGGAGAGTAGTACCTCCTCCACCCAGATTCAACTTAAATTGTCTTAAAAATAAAGCAGTTGAGAATAAAGTGAAATTCTAAATAAATTGGGAATTCAATGTGTATTTTCGTTGACGTTTGAGAACAGCAGAAATGACTTTTTGAAAATTTGTTTTATAATTTAAATGTATTAATTTTGCTAAATATTATTTAATGTGACGGATAGCGGAGTGTTTTATGTAGGTAGTACCTACCAGGTACACATTTCAGTTGAACTACACGAAAATTTATCTCCAGTAATGGTCTATCCACTTATTACCATAAGCACCCGCAAATTTACAAATTTAATGTTACGTATTTGTTAGGGATTGTTAATTTGTGGGTTGTTATTACGTTTGGTAATTTGTTATAATTGATAATTATTATTACATCATGTTCTGGGTATTTATTTGTCGGTAAGAGTTGGAATGGGTCATTGTTGTAGGCAAGTTGTAGGTATTTGATTTTGAGGTGGAATAAAGTGGCTATTAATAATACGACTCTGAAGTTTGTCTTCCCGAAAATTTCTGTAACCAGAGGTGGATAGGCCCGGCGGAATATTAGAAAATTTCTTGGTTCGCTAGCTGGACGAAGGGCCGGTAGCGGTGAACTTATGGTCAGTTAAATTTTATAAATAATAAAAATACCTAAAAACTTATTTTGCAAAACTATTTAAATTGAAAATGTAGATACAATAGATATGTGTATTTCAGTTATTTTAATGTTGTTTTTCAGAATGAATCAAGAACAAACCTATAAATGTAACATTGTAACACAAAAAAATATTTTTTATTGATCAGCGAACTGTTTTGCAAGAACCATTCTAAAAGTAATCTATAGTATTTTTAATTTATATGTAAATGTTGCTTATAACAAAGGAGATAACTATATTCTTACATGCTTGAAGTATAAATATTATTTAATATTTTAATCGTATCATCAACTACTGTTTTTACTTATAATATGCAACATTTATTGATAATGATAAACAACATAATACGTTAGTTACTCATAATACGTTAGATACTTATAATTCATTAATACGTTAGATATAACCATAATAACATTAAAACCTTTCATAATACGCGAATTGTCAACTAATTGACAGATAAAATTGTTGATTTGTTTTAACATAGCTGTCTTTGATGAAACGATTAAGCTTTGAATATAACGCGAATATATGCGATTTAAGCTCCCTTGAATGTTCAAAGAGACTCTGTTTCACCTCGTCGCTTAACAACATCCTCGGTATTGTAAATCGCAGAATATTCTTGTTATATTAATAGCTATTAAATCTGTCAATACAATATTTTAATTTTATTTATCCATTTATAGTATACAGTACACGTGTAATGGTTTACGAGTTACGACTTACGAAAGAGTATTTTACGACAGAGGGTTATTACCCTCCTTGATCTTGAATTTCGCCTGCGGCGCGTTGTTTTCTTTCAAATTTCTAAAATTCATTTGGCCAGTCAACGAAAAATTTTGCCCACTTCTGCCCCGAGTATAGTCAATTTTATTTTGTCAATTTCAAAATAATTCATGTATTTTTGTATTTCAGGTTGGTAATCAAATATTTATTTGACGTTTTTATTGTTGTAAACTGAGATATGGAGCCTTTTTATTTTGAATTAATTATTATTTTCCTTTCATATAAATTAGAATGTAAATACTACTTAGGCCTTGGGCCGCGAAACTTATTATTCTGGGCTAGGTTGTAAGTAGTAACCCATTCGCCCCTGTGTGTAACATAATAACCGGACACATGGTAAAAATAATATTACCAATTTTCACTATAATTATTATGGGAGGCTTGTTAAACTACAACAAATTAGTAGTCTTATTAATATTTTATAACACGTTTTTAATTGGATTTTATAATTGACAACTCAATTTATATATAATAAAACATTCTACACAGTCAACTTTATTTTTAGTATTATTTATTATTTTACTGTCATAGAAACTTCAAAAAACTATTTTATGTTTTCATTGAATATTCAACAGCCACCCTCAATGAAAAACATAAATTATGAATCAGACAAATTTATATAATTACAAAATTTTTGAAATTTCATTTTGCCCAGTGGTTTTGTTAAAATATCCGCTATTTGTTCTTCAGACGGTATATATTTTAATTCGATAATTCCTGCTTCAACTTTTTCACGAATAAAATGATATCGAATATCTATGTGTTTTTGTCTCTTATGAAGTTCAGGATTTTTCGCTACCTTTATTGCTGATTGATTGTCTTCATGTAATATGATTGGATTTGTAATTGGTATATGTAAATCCTGCAAAATACTTTTAATCCAACAGGCTTCTGATGCTGCCAAACTTAGAGCCATATACTCTGCTTCAGTAGACGACAAGGCAACTGTTTGTTGTTTTCTGCTGCACCAGGATACTGTACAACCAAATACTTTGAAAATGTAACCTGTAGTTGATTTACGATCATTCAAATCTCCACCCCAGTCGGCATCAGCATATCCAACCAATACAGGAGCTTCCAAATCTCTTTTGTAAATTAGTTTCTTCGTTAAAGTTCCCTTGACGTAACGAAGTATACGTTTAAGTGATTTCCACACATCTTCATTTCCTGAATTTTGATATCTGCTTAAATAATTAACAGAACTGCATAAATCAGGGCGTGATCCTAATACTGCATACATGAGACTACCAATTAATTGTCTACATTTTTCTTCTATTTCTTTGTTTCCTAACAATTCACTTGATATCTTGAAGTTCTGTTCCATGGGCGTATCTACTGGTTTACTATCTGCCATACCATATTTCTTCAAAATATTCTGAAGATAAGAAGTTTGACATATTTCAATTATTTCTTGTTTCTTAAGGAAGAAATGGGATTCTAAAAGCAAAAACGGAATTTTCGTCGGATACGAAGAAAATTCAAAAGCATATAGAGTATATTTACGAGACGAAAGGAAAGTAATAATAGCTCGTGATGTTGTATTTAGCCCAATGATAATCCCTAATACTAATACGAACCAGAATAATATAAACCAGAGAGAAATTATATATAAATTGAGTTGTCAATTATAAAATCCAATTAAAAACGTGTTATAAAATATTAATAAGACTACTAATTTGTTGTAGTTTAACAAGGCTGCAAAATGCAAGTTGGGTAAAAGGCGTGATGTGATAGATGTATTTATGCGTCGAAATTGGACAATGCAAACAAAAAAATCATTAACCAAAATATCAATAATTGATTGTAATAGTTAAAATATTATTGGTAGGCATAAATCATAACTAATATGGAAAATTTTAAATTTCATTTGCATTAGCTACTAACTGGGCTAGGTACTAATAGAAATTAAATTAAAAATTCCTCCCCAATTGAAATATCAGTCTTGTCTCCCATTTCGCCATTCTGTTTACAAATTAATGCATAATTACCACCTCACGCCCGGAATTGTGATTACAATGATCCATTACTTTGTGCTTTCATATCAGATGACCGTGTCTAGCCGTGAACGTCAGACTAATTTAATGAAACTACTACACACATAGACGTTGTAAAGTGTACACGTACAGGAAACGGAAGCGAATGTTATCCTTATGCAAAGGACCTACAAGGATAAAGACATTCAAATTGCGGTTAAACGTAGTGTACTTATTTGCGAAATTAATTGGAGTAATTTTGAACTGAAAATAAAAGAAATATGAATGCAAGTAGTGCAGTTTTTATATACAATTATTATTCATTATAAAAGTTATTATGTACATAAACAACATTAACATGACATACATTATATTACAATATTAACTACGATAGATATGTACAGATAATCTGTTCATGACTAGAATTGGATACAAATAACACTTACAGAATTAAAAATACTATTATTATACTTTTCTTAGAAATACAATTCTTAAAGTTATTATTAACTACAAACATTGCGCAGTGAACATTTTCTATAGTTTCCCGTTTCACTATGAAATATTGTCAATATTATTTTATTTAATATTCGTATTTATATTGAGACATAAATATAAAACTTAAATCATAATAAACAGTAGCATAACAACTAGAAACTAATGGTAGGGAGTTAAATATATTGGTTTTAAATCTAACATTAATATCAAAGTCGAGGTAAGTCAAAATTTAGGATAGAAATAAATTGCAGAAAAATAACCATTTCTATCACAAAAAAATCCGTAATGTGCGTATAATAATGACCAGCCATAAAACCCGGTAGCCAATATAAAAAAATTCGTGTTTAAATTTTAATATTGTTGAGACAAGGATTAATAAAATATTAGCAATTATAATTGGCTACCAAAGGTAAATTTTGGCTTTAGTTGGTACGTTTACATACATACATACAATATTTTTCCCTGCAAATCTTGTTTATATGTGACATGGCACTCTTGTAATAATGATACGGTGTCAAATAAAAAGAATTCACGAAAAGAGAATTTCGGAATCAATTTATTGTGTATTAACAAAATATTTAGTTAGTTACTAAGAGTATAGAGTAATTTGTATTTAATGTATCCGGAACAATTAAATATTCTTATCTTACCCACACTGAATTTAGAATTTGGAATGATTAGAGTAATCGCAATCGCAAAATAAGATGAAACTCCACGTGACCTGCGCGAAAGACGTGTTTTGGTTTGGACGAGTCCATTCGTAAACATTAGGGGTGTATTATGATCGTGTCAAAAGTGAGATTTCTGCTGTGATCACATGTTCTCTCATTCTTGGTTTAAAGTGTCTTAAAAATTTTCCTGTGTAATATTATAATTTATAATACTTAATAATAATTTATAATTTGCAACTTATAAAACTGTTGCGCAGTATATCGTACTAATGTTTTTAACTCAGACAATACAACAATACAAGTCAATATTTTCAGGTCGGGTAATATAGATCAGCTGAGTACAGTTCGCGCATATCCGGTTCCATCTTATTTTGCGACTACTCTACCAATAATCAGGCATAATAATAATTTTTCTTAAATTGTTGTCCATAACCTTTGCTTAGACATATAAATCGCAGTACGTTTTTTCAGAAAGCTTACGATAAAATTCAAAACATAAATTATAATATAGGTAACGTTATTAAAATATTGTATCTACGACCATATCAGTAAGTATGCCATTAAGAACTGGAAAATTAGTCATATCTGTACCCATAAATTGTGTCGCTTGACAGTAGATATTGACAAAAATAAAGTTTTGCAGAAATTAGTGGATATTAGTTTTAAAAAAATCTGGAACAAATTTTGATAAAACCGTGAAGAAATATGACACATAAATCGTAGTACACAAACTAGTAGTTTTTGCCGGAAACCACATTAAAAATCGTTCCCCAATGTGTAGAACGCGTAATCGGCAATATAAAATTGTAGCCAAAAGTGGCAAAAATCGAATCCAAACAGTAATAACGTAGAAATGATGCCTACTATTACACCTTCCGTCAGTCCTTGGGTATAAGGCTCACTCTTCCCCCTACCGCACAACCTGCCGTGTTGCTGATTCGGTCCGTCGCCGTCGCCGTCAGGATGTTGAAGAGCTTGATGAAGGACGGTCGATTATGGAGTAGACTAAGAGGAGACCAAAATATTTCTAATGTTTTGGCCAGTTTCGGGCTTTGAGTGTCACATTAAAAATATCTAGCTATGGGAAATTCGACACTTTAGGTCTTTGATTATTAATAGTGGGGAGATTAGAATGGGACTAGTGCACTATGCAAAAGATGTATGGTTGGAAATCGGTTGTGATCAGCTGCTGGAAGAGGCGATGAAATTAGTCAAACAAATATTTGTTGATATTTTTATTGTTACCTACTGGCTTTGTTGCGCAGAACTTAGTTTTCGGCTGCTCTGTAACTGCTGATCGCAACTTGCAAGCGATTTTCGACCAGTCATCTTTGGCATGAATGTTCTTATAAACTTAATGCAAGTGGCGTATCTCCCCAATATTAATAATCAATTTTTTCTGACCTATAGGAAATACAATGTTAAAATTTTAATTTTAAGTTTTTACCTATTGCTTTTAGAGCCAAACTGTAAATACAAAAGATGTTCAAAATAAAAACTGCATCCAACGAGCCCTCTTATTTATTGATATAAAACGTTCCTGTCACGAGATAAACATAAATTAAATTTGAGCAGTTTACAGAGTGCCATGAAAAATAAAATGAATTCGTCAGATCAAAAAAATAAACACTTCAATACGATAAAATGTAGGTACCTTATTAAGAAAAGAAGGAAAATAAAATTATTATTAATTTATTTTTTTGATTAGCGAATCCTTATGATTCAATAAATCAATTAGAACAACTATTTGAAATCTGTCAACTGTCAGAGTGACGGAATAAATATTTTTGTTTTGTTTAATTTTACATGGCAGTCTGAAACTAGCCTAAATTGTTAATTTTTATTGCATGTTTACTTCGTGAAAGAAATCGATTTGAACAAAAAATTTAAGCTTATTCGATGCAGTACTTATTCTGAACATCTTTTGTATTTACACATTTACTTTAAAATCAATAGGTAAAAACTTAGAGCGAAATTAAAATTTTAACATTGTATTTCCCATAGGTCAGAAAAATAATCTACACACTATAAATAGACGACATAAGGGATGCAAAATCTTACTACTATACTGCCCTCCTAAGCACAGAGAGGGTATATATAGTTGTTTCAGTTTCGAGATAATCGATGTTTTTCACTTAATACTGTAGTAATTTTGTAGTGGCTTGTACATACCCCTAAGTTAAATGAACGTTTTAGACTCTTTCGAGCGTAGATACGGCTTCAAAACCTTAGTTTTACATATATTACAACCTCTATAGTTACTAAGCGATTCTAACTCATTTTTCAAAAAAATTGTAGATACCCCCTCTGTGCTTAGGAGGGCAGTATAAGAAAGACAGAGCAAACTAGATGCCATAAAAAAGATAATTGGCAACATGATAGACAAAACGTCCATAAGAATAGCATTGCCTTTTGCTTTCCATACTAAATATTTTTCCTAAATTCGTAGTTTTAGTACGTTTTTTGAAACCACATTGTGTGGAACGCGGTGATCGGCAGTATGAAATCAGTAAAGCGTAGTTATTCCGTCAGTCCTTGGGCAAGGCACTGTCACTCTTCCCCCGGGCGTACAGCCTGCCGGTGTTGCTCTTGGCGCCGAGCATCCGCTCCAGCAGCGAGTGCTTGCTCTTGCGGCGGCCGGCGAGCACGGCGCGGCACAGGTCCTGGAAGGCGGCGGCGACGCTGCCCACCTGCTCCGCCGCCGCCACCTCGGAGAAGCCGCAGTCCAGCCGTCGTGCCAGCGCGCCGCCCTCCTCCGTGCCCACGGCTCGCAGGTGGATCATGTCGGACTTGTTGCCCACCACCACCACCGGGGTGTCGCTGATGCGGTCCGTCGCTGTCAGGATGTTGGCCAGCTTGGTGATGTAGTCGAACGACGGCCGGTCGATTATGGAGTAGACCAGGAGCAGCCCGTCTGCCCAGGAGAGGGTGTCTGCTGATGGGAATTCTGTTGTGGCCTGGAAGATTGAAAACTTGTGTCATTCATAGGGCTGTTCACTATATAATTTTCGTACAAGAACAATAATCGAACTGATGTAACATATGATTGCACTGCACTGCAAACACGAGTTTTACAGTTAAATACTTGATTTACTTATTTATTTTTAAATACATTTTTGTCAAGTATTTTTCACCTTTATTCCATTGAAATTTGAACTATCGTTGCATAATTTGTAATTTGTTGACAAATTCAAGCTTTTTATTGTTAACAAAGACAAAGCATAATAGTTTCTTTGAGTAAAACTTTCTTCATGGTCCGCAAAATTTAGTTATGAATTTTTGAAAAAAAAGTGCCTTTATGAGGTTTTTGGTCATAACTTCAATCAATAAATTTTAGATTTCCGAGAACGTTAAAGGTTTCTCTATTCGGCCCTGTAAGTTAATCTGCCTCCAAACCCGATCCACCCCCTGCCGCCCCCGGACAAAAAAACATGTTTTTGACTGAAAAATGTTCAATTGTAGCAACTTGTAGCGTGAGTAAAAAAAATCGTGGACCTTATTGCCCAACAGGACAATAAAGTTCAATCTTTTTCCTTCAATTTTCTGAAAATTTCAAGTACGTGCGATAATTTGGCACGAAGTTATGAATTTAAAAAAAAAATTGTTATTTTTGTGCTTTTTGCCCATAATTTGTCCGATTTCGCACCAAATTCGTTTATTTCTTAAAACATCTAAAAAATAAAGGTGTTTAAGGAAATAAAAATTTTAAAGTCACTTTTAGATAATTGTTAATGAAATTAAGAAACCTCAAAAAGGCACTTTTTTATCAAAAGTTCATAACTTCGCGCCAAATTATCGTAGGTCCTTGAAATTTTGCGGACCTTGAAGGAAAAAATCTGATCTTTAATACCCTGTTGGCCAATAAGGTCCACGATTTTTTTGGCACTACGTATATGAGCTGCCAAAGTTGGACCTTTTTGGACATCAGGTTTTTTTTTTCTAAGGGGGGTGGGAAGGGGTGGAGTGGATTTTTCGTCATATTGGATATCATCACATTAAAGATCAGACTTTTTCCTTCAAGGTCCGCAAAATTTCAAGGACCTACGATGATTTGGCGCGAAGTTATGAATTTTTGAAAAAAAAGTGCCTTTTTAAGGTTTCGGAATTTCATTAACAATTATCTAAAAGTGACTCTAAAATTTTTATTTTTATTTCGTCGAAATGCAGCCGAGATATCGCACTTTGAAATTGTGTCATTTTTGGTGCATTTTCAAGTGGTGCTTTTTTATTTTCCTCGAGTGTATTTTGATCCGTTGAATTAATTTAGAAACTTAAGTAGTAGTATGTATTTTAGATTAAAAGTAGAGGTTAATAAGTTTGAATACTATTTAGGTTTCAGTTTTGTAAATATTTATAAAAATCTGACGTGGCCATCACACAACCTTCCGCCATATCTAGACTTTAAACATAAATGTGTACGTACAATCCGGTGCCCATTTAAAATATACAAATACAAATCTAAAATATTCAAACACAGAAATTTGCATCACCTGAATAAAAAGATTAATTCACAGGAAAACTCTTCTGTGTTGAAGCCATCCTCCGTTCAATTACTACATTTAATATCTTACTTATGACTAATACAGCGCTAGTATGACAACTTGTCACCCGTCTCACCTGTCAATATTTTTTACGCAGAAACAAAAATCAACCGAACATGGATTACAAGATTTCAACGTTTTATTTGATAAATTTATTTTTTAAATTTTACTGCAGTTCTTTAATGCTACCAGATAAAGACAATGTTTTTATAACGTAAGTTGCAAATAATTTTTCCTGTTATTCTTATTACAAATAAATGCTATATTTATCCAAATTTATATACAATTTTGACAATTAACCTTTTCAATCTTCAAAAAATATCACTTCCGATGAAGATATTTGTACCAAAATCTAAGGAGCTCTTCCAATTTATATACAAATGTTAAATACCAAATGTCAAAATTTTCGGGTAATACGTATTTGAGTTATCCGACTAACACTCTTGACCACACACACACACACACACACATACACACAGACATCATCGTGAAACTATCAAAAATGAGTTATAAGGACCCTAATTCGTGCTCATCCACTAAAAACTCACTACCCGATTTTTTGCATGATTCCAATACCTTCCTTTACAGGTAAGCGGAAGGTAAAAAGGTGTACGATTCAATACATACCAGAGATTTTTCTGCCTTTATTGAAATGTTGTGGAATTCACGATACCACAAATAACAGAAATTGTAATATTTTTGTCTTCCTACTCGGAAATAGACATAGAAATAGAAACGAGAGATTAGAATCTATTTATAAACTTAAATGATGCTGCAAATAGATAGTCAGAACACTAGAATTACATTATTACTCAGTGGTACTATCACATTATTACAGTAATGAGAAAATACTGTATTTGTAATAATTGCTTAATGTACGATTTGGGAGTTGTAATTTCACAAATTATACTCGATTTCACCTTGTTTATTTACGGATAAATTACAAATATCAAGTTTAATAATTATTTAATTTGCTGCTATTCAAATTTATACTTATTTATAAACAGGAAACTGAAACAGTACCGAATCCAGAAATTTTATATGGAAGAAAATGAATTTATTATTTACGTATGAAAGAATGTCTTTAGCTTAACATCATATGCGGGAGAAAATGTTCTACTTTTTCACCATATCATACAAAAGACGAGATTAAGAAACATGAAAGAATTCTCAAAGAATCCATGTGTGAACAGGGCTTTACGGGATTTAACTTAAGAATTGTGAGTTTAGTATTTAAAAATTAAGGCAAGCAAAAGAGTTCGATTAAAATATTCATTCATTCTGTATTTAGTATTTCTATTTTATTTTAATAAATTTTAGCCTAAAAATAAAAGATAAAAAATCTGACGTGGACACCACATGACTTCCTTGTAAGCCTATTAAACTGTTCATACTTTTCTTAATAACTAAAATGTAGAATAATATAAAAATTTCTTTTAACTTATTATACAAATATATTAATATATAAGTACTACTACTACTGCTACTATACTCACTAATATATTTTAGTCACTTTATTTAAACTGCAGAAGAAGATATAAAGCATATTTTACTATTGCCACTGTCATGTCATAATCATTTAAATTTTACAAAGTAACAAATGTTAATCGATCATGGACTACAAGATACCGAAATACTAAATTATAAATATATACTTTAATTATTCTTAAATGATACCAGATACAAAAATATTTATAAAATACCGATTGTAGGTAATAATCACATAATCTTTCATTTAAAATAAAAAACATTGTCTTAAATTAAATATTTATCGAAATATTTGAAAAAAGTACTACTTCCGGTTTGTAGATTGAAACCAAAAATAGGAGGTGCACAACTAGATGCTATAACAGTCCTAAATACAAAATTTCAACTTTCTACGTCTAACCGAATTTGAGTTATGCGACATACATACGTACATCCGTCCGTCCGTCCGTACGTACGTATGTACAAACGTCACGACGAAACTAGTCATAATGGATTCAGAAAAGGTCAAAACGGATATTTCCGTAAAAATCTGAGAACCGAAATTTTTCGCGATTACAATACTTCCTTATTTACAAGGAAGTAAAAAGAAGAAATAATTCAAAAAAATATGTCCCGATTTAATTTAATAATCTATTAAAAAACATGTGCGAAGAGCAAGAGGTGTAAAGATTCGAGGTTTTGAACCAGAAACAAATATAAAAATAGGCTGAGTGGACGACAAATATAAAACAAAGCGTTGTTTACCCAAGTAATAGTTTTTTGCTGGGTGTCTTATCCTGGTAGGAGAATAAAACGGTAGTAGGCTAAAATAACCTATAAATTTTATTTGCATATAACAACCAACAACCGAGGAAAGAAGAGTGCGAAATTACAACCAGGAGAAATCGTAGTAACATAAGCAACGAAGGGAAACATATACCTTTAGATTATCTTTAGATCTCATAAATAGTGACCTAGGTTATAATTATTTTACTACAAAGAAGAGGCTGCATCAGAACAGTACAACTAGCGCCACACAGTGTGCAATAGGCGTACCTGGCAGATCAGCATCCAAGATTAGATACAGTGACATCTAGTGTTTACTAGGGAAGCTGTAACTATCGATAAAGAAGTAAACAAATGAACTGCGGTCAAAGTGGAAGAAGAGGAAGTGTCAGTTTAATTAGAAAAAGAGAAGAGACGGAAGAAGTCGAAGAAGATATAAACAAAATTTTTAAAAGAAGCGCATTAAGTTAAGATCGCCCGTTAAAACAAATACAAGAACAGAAGAAAATTTAGACAAAGAAATAAAACACGAAATGGACAATAATATGCAGACGGTTCTGCAACAAATATCTGAAGCTATTAAAAAACTCTCAGAGAACTATGAAGTTATAAGGAAAGATGTAGAACAAGGAAGGATAGAGGCCGAGAAAGGAAGAGAAGAAGCAAGAGAAGGAAATAAAGCAATCAGAAAAGACATGGAAGAATCATATAACAAAATTATAGCTAATATCGAAGGCATAAACAAAGAAATAGAGCAAATCAAGGAAAAGGACAAAAAACGGGATCAAGAAAAACAAGAAATAGGAGAACGACTAAGAAAACTGGAAAATAAAGAAGAACAAAGAGAAAGGGAAATAAATAAAGATAAACTTGTAATTAAAGGATTAGAAATCAAAGAAGATATAATAACTGAGGTTAAGGCATTCATGAAAAGTAAATTAGATGTAGAAGTCGAAATTGCAGAAGCTTACCAATTCAAACGTACAGCAACTGAAAGACAGACAACTGTAATTAAAGTGAACAAAGAACAAGATAAGCAGAAAATCTTAACAGCTAAGAGTAAATTAAAAGGACAAGCAATATATATAGACAAATTTTTGACAGTTAAAGAAAGAAAAATACAAAAAGAAATAATAAATAAAGCGGACCAAGAAATAAATAAAGGAAATATGGTGAAGATATATTACAACAAACTAAAAATCAATAATATTACATGGAAATGGGACGAAGGAAGGGAAGAATTGAATCAAAAAAACTGAATAAAGAAATACAACAAGACGAAAATAAAGACGACGGAAAGCGAGACAACAGGGCTACAGAAATAAAAAAAATCAAAAAACAAGAAGAAACTACAAAAAGAAATGAAAATTTGCACATGGAATGTACGTACAATGCTACAAGTAGGAAAAGTGAATGAAATAGTAAATGAACTGTCAAGATATAAAATAAACATAGCAGCGGTACAGGAAACGCGTTGGAAAGGAAAGGGAGTGATTCAAGAAAAGGACTATACAGTACTATACTCAGGCAATGACAAGCAAGGGCAGCACGGAGTAGCGTTTATAGTAACAAGCAAGATGACAAATAAAGTTCTGGATTTTGAACCTATAAGTGAAAGAATAGCGTACATAGGAATAGAGGCGAAACCATTCAACATATCACTCCTGAATGTATACTCCCCAACTGAAAGCGCCAAAACAGAAGATAAAGATGAATTTTATAAGAATTTAGAACATGAAATAGAAAAAATACCAAAAGTAGATAATATACTAATACTAGGAGACCTAAATGCACAAATAGGTAAAGAAGACTACATATAGACAGTTGCTGGTAAACACACAATACATGAGAAAACAAACAACAATGGACAGAGAATATGCAGAACAGCAGCAAAATATAACATGTTCATAAGCAGCACAAAATTCGAACACCCAATGCACCACAAAGTTACATGGACGTCACCTGATCAAAGAACCCAATCACAAATAGACCATATACTAATAACCAAAAGAAAACAGTCAACAATTAAAGATGTCAGAACCTACAGAGGTGCAAACGCAGACTCAGACCACTACATAAGAACACGCAAATATAATGGAACGTAAAAAAACTAGACACAACAAACAACAGAATCAAATACAAAAAACAATTAGAAGAACAGATAAGCAAAATTAATAACAGAGACGATGAAATAGAAACAAGATGGGAAAGAATTAAAACTTGTATAAACAATGCAGCAAAAAACAGCATTGGCGAAGAAAAGAAAGAGAACAGAAAAGAATGGTTCAATGAAAATTGTCAAGAAATTGTAGAAAAGAAAACGAAAGCAAGACTGAAGTGGATAGGTACGAATAAAAAGAGCGATAAAGAAGAATATGAAAAAATCAAAAAAATATGCAAGAACGAAATAAGAAAAGCAAAAAGAGCCTGGATAAATGAGAAAATAAAAGAAATCGAAAAGGAAGGTATGAACCACAACACCAAACAATTCTATCAAAGGATCAACGCACAAAAAAGAACATACAAACCAAAAACATACACCATTAAGGATAAAAATGGCAACACTGAACAATACAACCAGGTATGGAAAGAATACTTCCAAGACCTATTAACAGATCCCAGCCAGAATAATTTATATGAAATACAAAATGAAAACGAAAACATCGAACTCTCGAGTGACCCAACAAAAGAGGAAGTAAAACAAATAATAAATAACATGAAAAATGGAAAAACACCAGGAAAAGACGGACTAAACATAGAACTAATAAAACATGGTGGAGATAAACTTCATGAACAAATACACAGGCTTATACAGGAAATATGGCAGAAAGAAAAAATGCCAGAAGAATGGAAAAACGGACGGATAATAACAATACACAAGAAAGGAGATCAACAACTGTGTCAAAACTACAGGGGAATCACACTACTTAACACTACCTACAAAATCATGACATCAATATTGCAAAAAAGACTAATAGAAGAAACAAAGAACATAATCGGGCAACATCAGTGTGGTTTCACTAAAGGCAAGTCAACTACGGATGCAATACACACAGTTAAACAGATAATGGAAAAAGCACACGAACACAAGATAGAAATTGAAATGTTATTCATTGACTTTAAACAAGCCTTCGACTCAATCAAAAGAGGCAAACTAATTGAAGCATTGAGAGAGTTCAAAATAACAGAAAAGCTAATAAGTTTAATAGCAATGACAATGAGGAATTCAGAAGCTTGTGTTAAACACAAAAGGGTGAGTCGTCCAATTTTGAAATTAATAAAGGAGTAAGGCAAGGCGATACATTATCAGCAACGCTATTTAACCTAGCATTAGAATATGCAATGAGAAAAATCAAGAAGAGAACACTAAGAACAAATGGAGGACAGATCATTGCATATGCCGATGACATAGTGATCGCAACAAAAAACAGAAAAATAATGGTGGAAATACTACGAGAAATAATAACAGAAGGAGATGAGATAGGATTGAGAATAAACGAAGACAAAACCAAGATGATGGTAATAGGAGGGAACAGGATAAATAAAAACATAAATATAGAAGGGTATCCCTTTGAAACAGTGGAAAAATTCAAATATCTCGGAACTACACTATCATGCAAAGGAGATAGGGAGACAGAAATAAAAGAGAAAATAATGGCAGCGAACAGAGCCTACCACGCAAACAAAAAACTACTAGAGAACAAAAATTTAACAAAGAAAACAAAAATTAAAATTTATAAAACGATAATAAGACCAGTATTTATGTATGCAGCTGAAACAATGACAATGACGAGAAAAGATGAAGAAGAATTGAGAAGAGCGGAAAGAAGAATAATAAGAACGGTATTAGGACCAGTAAAAACCCCAGAAAATGAACTTAGACAAAGAATGAACTTCGAGATAGAACAAGAACTAGAAGAAGATATAGTAAGAAAGATAAAACAACAGCGAGCAAGATGGTTAGGGCACGTATGGAGAACAGATGACAGCGAAACAATAAAGTCAATAGTACAATGGGACCCAGGTGGTAGAAGAAGAAGAGGCAGACCGAGATCTAAATGGCTAGACGAAGTAAAAGAAGATTTAAGAAGAGCAGGCATCAAGAACTGGCAAGAAAAAACAAAACATAGAAAAATATGGAGAGAAGCAATAGAAAACATATAAAACAAGAAACAGGGACTGATCCTCCCTAAACACCGGATTTAGAGAGCTCTACGAGCGGCGATACTCCACTGGAGTGTAAAGCCACTATATATATATATATATATATATATATATATATATATATATATATATATATATATATATATATATATATATATATATATATATATATATATATATATATATATATGTCCGGATTATGATGGTCTGGATTTTATATTTTCATTAATTTTCACTAAGACACTGTGGCAATTAGATTTATTAAATTTATCTTCACGTTATTTAATTTATTTTCTCACAATTATTTTCTGGATTAAGACTCAGTTGAATGCGTGTTCTTATTAATATTTAAATAAATTATGAATAATAAACAATAAATTGAAAAAAGAAGGTTACCTCTCCTATAACGTATTTACAATAATAATTATCCATTTCTAATTATATTTATGTGTAACCTTCAGTTTTTCTTGCGTATTGTTTACAATGTGCGCTTTTAGGTCAGGAGTAAAGATACAGACGATGTAAGTTGTATAAATTACAGTAATTGGTTAGTTTTGACTAAATGTGTGTTCAATTAACAAGCTGGAGAAAATGTAAATGGTTTACACACAAATTAGCGAACATAATGTTCAGTGCTACTTCCGTTTGATCATTCAAAATAGAAACATGGAAACATGAATGAAATGAAATATGTAGAATGCAAATAAATAGATAAATAAAGGCATAAACAATTTAACTTAGTATTGTTTTACATTTTGAAGCGATAAATTTATTTTTTATGAATGATTGTTTTGAGCAGAAACGTGACTAAAATGCAGGAAGTATTTGTTTGGGTTTGTGCTTTTCAACACTGAAATTTATCTTAAAAACTTATAAGCAAGTCAGCATAGATTTTCACCTGTAAATATAAAACTATACAAATTTTTGTTTCAAAATATTTTGAGTTCATAGAACTTTCGATAAAGCTAAAAATACTTGTAAATATAAATTTAAGAAAAATTGGCTTTAATTTGCAAAACATTTTAACAATCATGTGAATTAAAAACGTTCTTACAAAACGGCCATCAATGTCTAATCTGGTTTTGGTCCACGATTTGTTGAAAATTTATTAAAATATAGGCGAAAGCACTATTTACGAGTACATTTATTTATTTTATGTAAACATATCAAAAAATTTGATGTGGCGAACACATGATCTCTCGCCATACTCTACTTTTTTCATTTTTCTAATATAAGTTATATTACGTAGCACTTACTCACAAATATACCATTGTAGAAGGGAATTCGGGAATTGTAGTTTTTATAATATTATTAATGTTTATCATAACCATATAATCATATAAATAATGAAATGTTAAATGACATTCCATATTTTCAAAATGTCAAAAATTTACTTGACGTTAACGCTCAAATAATTTATTTCTTGTTTTCGTTGGTGGAAGATAAATCAAAATTGTAACAAATTTGAAGAATTTTAACTTCTTGTAATTGGAAATTGGTGGTAGATAGAAACTACGTTTTAAATACAAATTGTAAATAGTATCATTAAGTATCCATTGCTTTAAAAAAAATTCCTATTAATCCATAAATTTTGAGGATATTCCAGAAAAACTCTTCAGATCTTCAAGAAACTACCACTTCCGGTTGCACGATCAACACCAAAATCTAATCAGATCTAATCTAGGGTTATTCAGTGGTGTTGGAGTTATTGTACCTCCAACATTCATCCATCCATCCACACACACGCACACGCACGTACACGCACACGTACATACATACGCACACACGCACACACACGCACACGCACACACGCTTATCCATTGAAAACTCACTATCGAAATTTTAGCATGATTACAATACCTCTCTTATAGGACTGAGTGGCGTAAGGTAAAAAGTAACAAATGGAAACGAGCATTGCAATATTGCAAGTTGGAGTTTGTTCATATTAAATAAAGCAATAATAATTATTATTATATGAAAATAATTTGTACTCTTGATAGCAAGTACTTAGGTATTGTCATTCATATAATTATAGTTTATTTTTAAGAAATAAAGTGCAAATTAATGTCCTTTAATTTTAAAGTATGTATTTGTATTTAGTGTACAAACTACCCATTTGTTAGTTACTATGAAGGACTATGATTTACTTAAATTTACTTTGCTACTCTATAATTGGGACTTTGTCCTGTTGAGTGGCCTAATTTAAATAAAATAAAAATGAGGAACATTGCATTACAAACTGTAATTCAAAAACTAGTTTTCTATACGAGGATATTATAATTAAAGAAATATCGCAATTATCTTATGAAATCTGAAAAAATAATTAATAAAATAATGTGACAACTTCATATTTCTCAATTCAATTTACTTAATATTTTTAATTTTTCTTCTTTTTAAAATAAAATAATACAATTTTCGATTAAAATTGAATATAAGTATATTACAAAATAGTTGGGAACTACACAGACAAGGTTACCTAAAAAACTTCAGCATCTATGTAAATTGAGCGGTGATCCAAGTTTATTTTTATTAGGTTCTTTTTTCTTTCTACATCTAATTTATTTGTGTGTCATTCATGATTCTAACGATTCCTTATTTATTACTTTTCAAAATTAACTAGTGCCATTAACAGATACTTAACCTTAGCATTTTATTAATGCGCCTAATCTACACAAATTCATTTACCAACTAATTTACTTTTTTAGTTCATTAATTTAGGTAAAAAATATAACTAGATACAGTATTTATTTTAATTTGTCTAGTAGAGAATTAATTATATTGTACAAAATTTTACGTACAACTTAAAATACTGTTGTATAGTTCAAGGAGAAATATTTACATACAAACATACAACTTTTTATTTTGTTTTAATTTCATAATATATTAAAATCAAAAAGGATATACCTGTCATAATTTACAAATCTAATTAGGTACCAGCAAAAAATTACGAGTAAATCTGCCATAAATCATGAATTAATACGTTATTGCTATGAGTTTAACAAGCAAACTAACACATAAAAGTGTTTATAAGCTAGTAAATGTGTGTTAATTGACTTTAAACATATAAATAACACTCACTGGTTCAGCGTCAAAGAATTTGACAAATAGTGAGCATTAAATGTAAGCAGAACAGGTGCAAAATATCACGAATACGTCACAAACACCCACCAAAAAGCTTTTTACGCAGATAATGTATTAGTGAGGATATACCTAGCGGCAACTTACCTTAGGGCACGTGTCTAAAATTTCAAATAACACTGGTTCTCCATCTACGAGGACTTCGTGTTTGTATCGAGTTTCTAAACAGAAAACACATTGTTAATTAGTAATTACTATACCTAGTAAATTTGATATAATTATTGATAAATTTGATCCTAAAATATAAACTATTTAAATGATGAGCAATATTTTTTGTATAATCTGAACTAGTTATTTTATATTTTTTTCTAATTTTTTTTTTATTTTTCAGGGTCAGGGCCAGATCCATCGTAATTTTTCATCTCCGTGCTGCAGTTTTGCGGGCTTCAGAATTAAAAGTAGGTATGTGTCTTTTTTAACCGTTTTATTTATAGGGCCGGATTAACCTAATTTATTTCTTAAACAGATTTTTATACTTTGACACGAATTTACAATACAATTTATTTGAAATAATATCAGAAATGATTAATTAGATTTTTCTTTCTTTCTGCGTCCTTAAACTAGGGTATTTTCTTTTACAAAGTCGTTAGTTTCATCTAGATATAATGAAAATGGAAAATAAAAAGTCGGTATTTTATAAAGCAAATGCTTTTTTTCGCATGCTAAATTTAAAAGAAGATTTTTCCTGTCCTGTCCTAGTCCTATAGCCTGACGCCCATTTCGATATTACGTCCTACATCAGTAACTTTTTTTTAACTATATTAAATTTTCAGCATAGGGTAGTAAATAATATAAATTAAACTAGTTTTACATCTGCTATTTTTCTAACCTATTTCTTAATGAATTCATTCGTAATAATATATGATATCAGTTATATATACCATAAAAATTTGTCAGAAATTCATGGATAAATTGGCAAATAATCAGAGCATGTTGAATTACAAATTAAAACTTTTAAAGCTATAAATTTTCAACAAATAAAAGTAGGTACCCATCATAAGAAATGTCCCGCAAAATGTAATAACATTGCTAGACAGAAATCGCTTCATTCTCACAAACAATTGCGGTACCTATTTGAAAACGCGTTCGATGAAGTTTTAGAATATTTGAAATCCTTGCCATTAAAAATAAAACGATGAACCTGCGTGACATAACCGCTAATGTTAAGAGCTAAGTGTGTTTTTGCAAACGACAGGTTCAGGTTATAGTTTAGCGAACTATTTTGAAATCTCAATATCGGCAGGCAATTCGCACGCCGAACTCCGCATATTTTGATATGTAATGAAAGCTATTTTTGGCGGGCCATCAGCACGGTATTTTCGTACGCATGTAATTTGGCTAACTTACCTGACTGGTGATCATATTCGCCAATGTATCTTCGAGTTAGAAACCGAACCGCCAAAGCTGCAAAAGAAAATAAACATTGACTTAAGGTTGCATGCACTCAGCGAATTTATTTATCTAGTGAAGAGGCTTTTTAAGAAAGTTATGGATATGTTTTTCACAGTTAATTTGTTTACTATACTTAGCAAAAATAATAAATTATATGTTAAATAGAAATATTTTGATTTCTCGAAACGTAAATTTGTTTTTATTTCATGATACATGCGTATTTGTTTTTACAATTTTATGTGGTGGTTTCTATAAATTTTATATTTACTTTATAAATAAATATAAAATCTTCGTAGCTATTTTTCTTTCAAAAAAATTATCTAATAAAATTTTATTTACATAATTTATTTTAATCTATAAATATATATCTGTCAATTTTATTTATAACCAAGCCATACTTCGTGGGGCTGCTTGTTACTTTAAAGATAGCGTTTTACCATTTTTACCTTTCGCCAGTCAGTTCTGTTAGAGATCGAACTAATCATGCTAAAAATTCGATAATGAATTTATAATGGATAAGCACGCCGTTTTGAGGACACTAGATCCAGAACACGATTTTGATAATTTCGCGATGATGTCTGTGAGTGTGTGGTAGAGATACGATAACTCAAATACTACTGAATAAAGAAATTTGAAATTTTGCATACAAAATTATGACAACCTAGATAACATCTTATTATATTTTGGTGTTAACCGTGCAACAGAAAGTGGTAGATTCTTGAAGATCTGAAGAGTTTTCCTGAAATTTCTTAAAAATTTATGGATTAATGGGAATTTTTTAAATAACAATGTAACTATATTAAATGCCTTTTTTTAAATAAAAATATTTAAGTGTTTATGACAAGTAAATTTTGATATTTACGTATTATTTATGTTATATAGTAAGATAGTCGAGGATTAAGTTTAATAATATTATTAAAAAATCTGACGTGGGCACCACATGACTTCCTTGTACGCCTTGTGTGTTCATACTTTTCTTAATAACTAAAATGTAGAATAATATAAAAAATTCTTTTAACTTATTATACTAGTATACTCATACATATATATTTTAGTCATTTTATTTAAACTGCAGAAGAAGATATAAAGCATATTTTACTATTGTCACTGTCATGTCATAATCATTTAAATTTTACGTAGTAACAAATGTTAAACGATCATGGAGTACAAGATACCGAAATACTAAATTATAAGTATATACTTTAATTATTCTTAAATGATAGAAGATACAGAAAAATTTATAAAATACGAATTGTAGATAATAATCACCATAATCTTTCATTTAAAATAAAAAAAAGTCTAGAAAAACATCAAAAATCGTACTTTACTAATAACTCATGCTACGATTGAAATTTCTTTTTCAAAAAAATTACACATAATCTACATTAGTATCTTAACATCGGATTGTCAATATTTTTTCAAAAACTATTCCCAATTTCTAATTTAAAAAATCTGACGTGGACACCACATGACTTCCTTGTACGCCTATTAAACTGTTCATACTTTTCTTAATAACTAAAATGTAGAAATATAATATTATACAAATATATTAATATATAAGTACTATTACTACTGCTACTATACTCACAAATCTATTTTAGTCATTTTATTTAAACTGCAGAAGAAGATATAAAGCATATTTTACTATTGTCACTGTCATGTCATAATCATTTAAATTTTACGTAGTAACAAATGTTAAACGATCATGGACTACAAGATACCGAAATACTAAATTATAAATATATACTTTAATTATTCTTAAATGATAGCAGATACAAAAATATTTACAAAATACCGATTGTAGGTAATAATCACAATCTTTCATTTAAAATAAAAAAATTGTCTTAAATTAAATATTTATCGAAATATTTTTAAAAAGTACTACTTCCGGTTTGTTGATTGAAACCAAAAATAGGAGGTGCACAACTAGATGCTATAACAGTCCTAAATACAAAATTTCAACTTTCTACGTCTAACCGAATTTGAGTTATGCGACACACATACGTACGCCCGTACGTACATACATACGTACGTACATACGTACAGACGTCACGACGAAACTAGTCATAATAGATTCAGAAAAGGTCAAAACGGATATTTCCATCAAAATCTGAAAACCGAAATTTTTCGCGATTACAATACTTCCTTATTACTCCGTACAAGGAAGTAAAAATACAATTTCCTTATAGAATGGTGTATTTGTACCTTTATATACTTGTATTAGTGAAATAAAAATAGTAGAGCATGGCGAGAAATCATGTGTTGGCCACATCAGACATTTTTAAGGTAAGAAATACAAACAAATCACACGTAACTGTGTCGAATATATCACACTTTTACGAGTTAATGTAACTTCTTTTATATACCTAGGTACTTAAGCAAAACATCTAGTATCTCGTTCATATTTGATAGACATATATAGCACGTATTATTTGTCTTTGTTTTGTTAATTTTAAAGACGATTGTACCCATTAGAAAGGAGTGGGTTAATATTTTCATTGAATACTTGCACAAGCACAATAGAGCGCGATACTATTTCATGGAAATCAGCACAATATTTTATAAATATTTTGTCGCCATTTTGTTTTAAGATGGCGGATTATTATAATAGGTTATCCTGTTTGTACATTTTACCTTTAATAAAGATAGATCTGCCAACCAAGTTTGATGAAAAGAAGTTCAAAAATAAAATATTATTTATAGATTCGATAAAAATTACTCTAGCTGTAACTTCTAGGTTGCAACAAATTATTTTCGTATTAGAGACATTATTTACACTGCAAAATTAATCTTCTTCCACTTCAAACGCAATTTACTTTAAAATTCCTTCGAGTTATTAGTAAAATATTTACAGAAACAAGAAAATTTGACTATTTACAACTTGGATCAAATTTTAACATATGGCATGCGTTAGTCGAAGGTCAAAAAGTTCCTGCTGTGAATAACAGCTACTCCTGCATCTTGTGTTTGTATTTGTGCGCAGTGACATTGAGTCTTTAGTTTAATTACATGAATCTTGTAAATAAATTGTTAATTGCCTTGAAAAACTAGATCGTTAACTACAGAATCGATTTTTAACTATTTCGCTTTTATTTCTGTATTATTAGCTGCACAAAATTTTGGAAATCTGTGTTTTACGGTTGGAAAATTAACAAAATGTAATTAGATTTTGCAGGCTATCAATTAATTTTTTTTAAAGTTTAGTTTTTATTAGAGCAATATAGATACTTGCTCTACCCATGCTGTAATTTACTTATTAAGTATGCGTTGTCTGTACTGTATTCTTAAATTACATGACACAGAATTGATAATTACAAACATACACATTTTTAATAATGGATTAATTTCAAAACTTAAATTTGAATTATGGTTGACAAGTAACTAATATAACATTGTTGATTTGATTTTATAGTTCAATATGCATTTATTTGTACCAATGTTGTAATTAGTTGTGTTTTAGTAGATAAGTTCAAATCAAATGTATGGACAGCAATATAATTATGTTCCATATAACATTTCGAAATTGATTTGGATTTATTTATTTAAACTGAGTTTAAATTTTAACCTGGTGCAACTGGTTATAATTTGAAACATTTACAGATTTGCTCCAAATTAGTTTGTTTATCAAGTACAAATAATATAACTTATTTATCTCGTTGGTTTGGTTTGACCGTTATTTCTATGAGACGTGATAAATTATTATTTTTTAACCAATCTCTACAGTTACCTGTAGAATTAATCATTATTGTTTAACATTATTATCTAAAATTGATTTACATCTCAACTAACTACTAATTTACCCTGACGAAGACACAAGAGTGTGCCGAAACGTCGGTTTTTTAGTAATAAAAAAATTTTTATGACTGCTTTCCCGAATGTATACATCCTACATAACTTATTTATATTTCAAATTAAAATATAATATAAAATATTGTAGCATTCTAGGAAATATAATTTTTAGTATTGACAATTTATTATGATTACAAAATTAGAATTTCAATGACTCATGCAATAAAATTGTAGGAAGAACTCTAGTAGCAATACTGAAATTTTCGAAACACTTATTTTTGCTCATAAAATGTTTGCTAATCTGGTTTATGCAAATAAAGACATATGGAAATACCTAATTTTTGTTGGTAAAAATCCATCTGAAATATTATGAATAGAATAAAAATGACTAAGCCCACGAAAAATACAAAAAGACCTCTGAATCTGGAAATACCTGATTTATTTTCTCTGTAGTAAGTATAAAAGCACTGTTTACAATTTTATGAATAGCGTAAAATTTAATCACCAATTCATTCCAAATTTCTATGCGGTTCAATTAAAAACAATATTTACATTTCATCGCTTACTACTAAAACATGTTGTGATCTGGAAACATTGAAAATAAAGTGGAATTAATATCTATTACGTTATCTTCGATCAAAATAATCAAAACAATTTTAGCTTTCAACATCATTAACTTCTAAATTGATTTTTGTATAGCGTGTATATTAAACATGAAAAACTAATATTGTTTTTATAAAATAATTAAAAAATACCTATTCGTTTTATTGGTAAATTGAAGCAGATTTTTAACAAAAAAATTATTTTTAAAAAAGTTGTTTTTAATTTACTGAACCAAAAATGTTTACATAAATGCAAATTGTAAATTCCGAGCAAGCTTTTGCGATTTTAAAGAGTTGTTAGTAAACATTGATAATGAATGCCTACATAATGTTTATATTTTATATTAATTGATTTAGTTATTAAATGAACTTGTTTACACGTAATTACAGCATGTAATGAATATTATGACATAAATAATTAATACTCTAAAAGGATGACATTATAATCGACAGATTAGCAGTATTCCATATTTGATCAGAAAATTAATTCAGTTAAATAGTAGGTACACTAATTTCAAAAAATAAATTAAATTCAAATAGCTGTATTGCATTTGTCATATTTATCACACGGCTTAAAACTGAACATTATTTTTAGTTCACATAAATTTTGATTATTTCATTAAACTGTACAGTAAAATTAGACGAAAAAACAGCCAAACCCCGAAATCCAAAAAAACAAAGGTCTGATGAGTGTTTCAAATTGTTTATTACCCTTTGCTGTAAATGTGGTAAAAAGTCTCCGCCGCCAGACTGTCGGGTTTGGGGAAGGGGGAAAGGTGCCAAAATCGTATGTTTTCTCAGTTTTTCGCTAATTTCTCGGATACCGTGCTACGTAGAGTAAAAATTTTGAATTAAAAATTGTAGAGAATAAAGTTTCCTACAACTTTGGTATTAAAAAAATTCCCCGATCAATAGTTCAAAAGTTACGGCCAAAAGAATAAATAACGCTTTTAAAAAATTTAATTATGGCATTACTTTATGTCATAATATACAAAAACGACTGTAACTTTTCAACACATTAAAATATTGTATTGATATTAATCTAAGTCAAATTGAGATTACCTCTTAGATTAATAGGTAGTATTGCCAATCCAATATGCATATTTTATCCAGAAAATAAGGTCATTTAAATTAATTTAGATAAATTATTTCATTAAATTCAGATCAATTGAAAAAATACAAAAGATGACATCTAAAAATTAACAAATTATCATTATTGCTAATACTCTATAGGTATTTATATGCAAAAAATCAATACATATTACATACATACATTTTTACCAAATTTGGTGTTGCAGCCTTACATGGTATTGATACATTTTTCTCGTTATGTGCAGTTACCAGCTGTTCTTTGTGGAGAGTGGAGAATACTTAAACAATAGAGATTTTTGTGCATTTAAACTGAATTGTATACTGGCTTCAAACCTAAGTGTTAAAACGAGAGTCGGTGACATATCAATATCACGCACTCGGCTATATTCAACTCTTTTATTGATACACCAGATTCAGTTTAATAGTCTCTCGTGGTGTGATAGTGTGAGTATGACATTATTGAAAATGTTCAAGTACGGCCATTGAATAATACATTCATTATGTAGGTAACTGTAGTAAGATACGCCCATCCATGAGATATCCTATTTTTTTATTAAAATTAGCTATGTTACACAAGTGTACACAAATATAGTAAAAAGAATTAATAATTCATTATTTTTTTAAATAAACATATTTCATATCAAGATTCAGAGAAATCAAAATTTAAATATTCATTAGAGGGATAAAAATAGTTTTCTAAAAGAAGCATTTTGATTTTTGTTTTAAACTTTTTACTGCCTAGGTACTTTATATTATCTGGAAGAACATTATAAAAATCTAAATTTAAAGTATTTTTTATAGATTTTTGTAATTTTAATCGAGGTTTTGGCAAGAATTCATAATTCAACACTATTGTATTATGAGTCCATTATTCAACAATACTGTCACTGTCATCCCATCAAAATGTGAGGTTAGATTAATATTTTGATGAATAAAAATTTGTAAATATGTTTTATTTAATTGCTTGCCTTCAGCTAGTGCTAAACTTTCATCCTCTTGAATTATAATTTATTTATACCATTGTGATTCACTAAAAAAAGTGGAGTAAAATTTATTTATATTGTTGTTTGTAGGACAGTTACAAACTAAAGTAATAAACACAGATTAGAAATGATTTAACAACTATAAATTTGATCTGATCTGATACATATACGAGACGAGTACCTATAGGAAATGGAATCTTGTTTTCTGCTTTATAACTATTTTAGTTTTAACAATTTTTTTCTTCAAGTTATAGTGGTACTACATTGTTATTTGATTAAATCTTTACAACAATAGTAACAGTTGTAAATTATATTTTATGGGCGAAAATAGATGAAATCTTTTTCCAATGCAATCTCCTGTTCCATTGCAAAATGAAAGATTTTCTGTGGGATTAGTCCTACCGCAATCGAATTTTGCGTCGCATTGTAAACTTGTTATTAATTATCTTTTGCGTAAATGTAGTCCAGCGCCAAAAGTTAGTTAATTCCAAGCGTACGATTTAATTAATTCGGACACAATTCACAGATGTAGGTGATGTGCGATGCGCTTACAAAACACAAAATTTCAACTAAAATAAATCCACACAGTTGGCACTTTGAGAAACGTGTTGTATGTTTTTATAGCAAATTAAACTGTAGTATTTTAAACTTCATAATATGGATGTTTGACAGTTTATCATGTACATCATAAATTAAGAAAATATTCTTTGAATGTGCTATTAATAATTCGCGAATACTTGAGAGTTGAAAGTTTTTGGCAAGCGCTACAAATCATAAAATTATGCACGGGTATCTTTATTGTTCATGCGATTATTAATTTTAATTACCATTTTTTAAAAGTAAATTTAGATACTACTTTCTCATTATAAGCTATAATAGGCTACTTGTATGGGTCCATGTCAATAGCCCCCCCAAGTAAATAAATTACTGATTTTATTATATGCATGATTTGTGCTTATTTTGTGCTGAATTGTGCTGCAATAAAAATATTTTGTGCTCAATCCGTTCACGAGATATTCAAAGTTAAATTATGAGGGGCCAATGACATGCTCAGCCCCCCCAAGTTATAATTTTTAAAATTTTATTTCACAATTGTTTTGTGCTCGTTTTGTGCTGAATTGTGCCGTATAATAAAAATTTTGTGCTCCTTCTAGTAAGTGTAGAAAGTGTATCTTAATAGGAGGGGCCAGTGACATGGTCAGCCCCCCCACCTCAACTTTTTAAAACTTTCTCATCGCTATTATTTTGTGCTGGTTTTGTGCTGAATTGTGCTGTATAACAAAAATTTTGTGCTTCTCATATAAGGTTAAAAATGAGCATAGAAATATGGGGGGCTATTGACATGATCAGCCCCCCTCAATTTAATTATTTTTAAATAATTTCTTTACTGTTATATTGTGCTCGTTTTGTGCTGAATTGTGCAACAATAAAAATATTTTGTGCTCAACCCGTATACGAGATATTTAAAGTTAAATTATGAGGAGTCAATGACATGCCTCATTTAAAAAAATAATTTCTTGATTGTTTTGTACTGAATTATGCCGTTTAACAAAAATTTTGAAAGTGTCTTTTAATTTTTAATGGCCAAGTCAAGTTGACTGTCCCATTTAAATATTTATATAAAATAATTTAAACATATTTTTTGCGCTGCTATAATTTAACCGTAATTCAGAGAATAAAAAGTTTGGAAAGGCTAAGTTGACACTAGCACTAGCCTTTCCTTTAAAAAAAATATATAAAATTTTCTTCATTATTTGGATAGTAGTTCGTTCTATTACGCATTAATATACATTTTTGCGCTTGTTTTATTTTATTAATAATCCAATTAGGAAGGGCTAATTTCATTTTATTCAAATACATTGCGCTCTGTTGCGCCGCAAATATTATTTTTAGAGCTTCTTTTATTCAACAGTAATCATAGTAATTATCATAGTTAAGAAGATTGACATTAGCCTTCCCTTATTTATTTATTTATTATTTAATAGATAGTCCTTGCTATGCGCTATTTTCCTTTTTTAAATTGACATTTTGCGCTTGCGTCAAATTTATTATATTCAAATTCTAAATTGGAAGAGCTAATTTGACGACAGAGAAAAGAGAAAATTTTATAATTCTTTTATAATGCGATTATATCTTTATACATTGCGCCCTTATACATCGCTAATAATTTTATGCGCTGCCCGTAACAGTAATTCACATAATTTGTTCGAAAAAGCCCGCGAAATGCGATCAAAACGAATATTGCAAGTTTTTTTAAATAATGAGGTAAATTTGGTTATCTACGCCAGTGATAGAATAATTATATTATTCTTATCATTTGAGTGAAGTAATTTGACATATTACCTCACTAGTGAAGTAATTTAATGTGCTGTTGCAATATTACCTTTCGCATTTACCTACTCTACACCTCTATAATTCGTTGCCAAGGTATAAATAAAAATAAATTTGTTGACAAAATTTGACAACAATGTTTAGATTATGTAAGTATACTGATCTACTTATTTTTGTCTAAAATAAATTTGATTCTTAGAATATTAATATTAAACTACTTGTCCAAAAAATAGGTACCTGCATAAAACGTGAAAACTTACAAATTAAAAATTTGTTTGTCAATAAAATTAGCTGAATGTCAAATTGCATCTACCCATGGAGGCATATACCCTTTTGCTTTGATTTTAAATAAAATTATTACTTATAGAAAAATTATTGTCATTCATCAATAATTATTGTAAAATATAGATTTTTTTAAATATCAATTCTGACGTTTTGATTAAAAAAATCATAAATAACTATTATGCTATTGTTGTTGGAGGCTTAGCGTGTATTAAAAGTTAAATAGTTACCCAAAAAATATTTAACTCTTATTTTAACTTTATTATTGGTTCAAACAATAAAATCGTAATACTTACTTAGAACTAATAAAAATACGTAATATGTATAATAAATAATTTAAGAAATTTTCTAAAATTATGGTCACGATGATTATGGTATTCATTTAATGTGAAACGATGGACATTACAAAAGAGAATATAAGTTTATTTCACAAGCCGTAGGCGAGTTTCGTTATTATAAAAGACAATCTTACAGATCATTACCATGTTACCTCATTAAATAAACACGTAAGCAACGTCGTAGATAAAAACAGTACGAGCATAATAAATATTATTCATATATTAAGTTTAAAATTGCAATTCACTTATACGAATTTCGAATGTATATAAGATTTACCTGTATCTCGTACAGTAAATTTAAATTCCCATATCCCATAATTTACCTCTCATTGAATAACATACTTTTATTGGATTTCTTATTACGCATTATGACGAAATCATTTTTGAGTTCATAACAAAGTTTTGATAAAAATAAAAGTAAAATAGTTTTTAAGTCAGATTATAAAAAATGGATTATATAATACTTATTAGCAGTTGTTCCTACGTTAAGCCTCCAACAACAATTGTGTAATAGTATATTACATTACAAGTCACTGCAATGTTTCATTGCAGACGAGGAGGCGTTTGAAGAATGCGAGGATGCGCAGCGTCCGAGCGTTTCTTCAAAGCCTCCGAGTCAAGCAAAGACATTTTTATGACGCGTGATGTATTCTATTTTTTTTAAATCGGCAATTAAGCTTAAAATTATAAAAAAATTAGGTTTGCATAAATCAGCAGAGCTGTGACAAATCATCAGAGCTGTGACAAATTTTAGAAAAAGTTGTCATGACAAGTAAACAAAGTTGAAAGTAAAAATGACTAGGCATGAAAATAAAATTTTCATGCCTAGTCATGAAAATCTTACTTTCATGCCGCAAATTAGTCTGAAAATGACGATTTTCATGCCGATTTTGAAAAAACAAACTTACCGTTTATCTACTTAATTAAAACTTACAATAAGCACTTATTCGTTTTGATCGCATTTCGCGCGCTTTTTCAAACAAATTAGGTGAATTACTGCCAAATACGGGTAGCGCCAAAAATTATTAGCGGAGCATAAGAGCGAAATGAATATAGATATAATCACAGTATAAATGAATTAATATAAATAATTACTTTGATTACTTCTGAAAGCGCAAAAAATTATATTAATGCGTAATAGAGCGCATACGAACTACTATCCAAATAATGAAGAAAATTTTATATATTTTTTTTTAAGGAAAGGCTAGTGCTAGTGTCAACTTAGCTTTTCCAAACTTTTTATTCTCTGAATTACGGTCAAATTATAGCAGCGCAAAAAATATGTTTAAATTATTTTATATAAATATTTAAATGGGACAGTCAACTTGACTTGGCCATTAAAAATTAAAAGACACTTTCAAAATTTTTGTTATACGGCATAATTCAGTACAAAACAATCAAGAAATTAATTTTTTTAAATGAGGCATGTCATTGACTCCTCATAATTTAACTTTAAATATCTCGTATACGGGTTGAGCACAAAATATTTTTATTGTTGCACAATTCAGCACAAAACGAGCACAATATAACAGTAAAAAAATTATTTAAAAATAATTAAGTTGAGGGGGGCTGATCATGTCAATGGCCCCCCATATTTCTATGCTCATTTTTAACCTTATATGAGGAGCACAAAATTTTTGTTATACAGCACAATTCAGCACAAAACCAGCACAAAATAATAGCGATGAGAAAGTTTTAAAAAGTTGAGGTGGGGGGGCTGACCATGTCACTGGCCCCTCCTATTAAGATACACTTTCTACACTTACTAGAAGGAGCACAAAATTTTTATTATACGGCACAATTCAGCACAAAACGAGCACAAAACAATTGTGAAATAAAATTTTAAAAATTATAACTTGGGGGGGCTGAGCATGTCATTGGCCCCTCATAATTTAACTTTGAATATCTCGTGAACGGATTGAGCACAAAATATTTTTATTGCAACACAATTCAGCACAAAACGAGCACATATTATGCATATCATAAAATCAGTAATTTATTTACTTGGGGGGGCTATTGACATGGACCTTACTTGGGTCATACTTTAAATGAGATTTCTATCACAATGTAGACATCTATACATAATGTGAGGTGGGAAACATACTCATAAGTTAGGTACAAATATAAATTTTATTTAAAAAAGAATATGATTTTGAATAAATTGAGAAGGAAATTCTGTGACGTCATTGTATACAGGATGTAACCCAACCTGTGTAACAAAATTATTAATCATTTTGGGTACCACTGGTTATCACATTTAAATACAAAAAAGGTTAAACAATAGTTATGCAGTATACAGAAGAAACAATGTTTGTTGCTTGGATCCATTTTTTAATTTGCGAATTTCAACAATAGATATTTGTGTATCAAGGCTGTAAAAGTGATCTTTTTTGGCCGAATCTGAAGTTTGCAGCCGAGGCGTAGACCGAGGCCATCAATTCAGGTGAGGCTAAAAACACTTTTAAGCCGAGGTGCACACAACATTTTTTAGGTGGATATAAAAAAATATATAATTTTATGTCAAAAAAAGTTTCTTAGTAAGTATCATAAATAATTTAATTTATATAATTTAGGCTAACTAAGTTGTAGGTAATTACTTCTAAATATATTTACCACTTAAAATTAAATAAATTTGTTATTTAGAGGCCGTAAAGTAAATGCGGCCGTGAAGTAAAAGCGGCCGTGAAGTAAATGCGGCCGTAGTCATTTTGATAGATGTCAAAAAATGTGACACTTTACGGCTGTCAAAGGATACGTACAACAACTATTTATGCAATAGCCACCTAAAAAATTCTTTTTGATTCATGATCAGTGCGTCCAATACTATATACAACCCGTCAATTTTGTTGCACCGATTGAGTTACACTCTGTAGAGGAGAAATGGAAGCATTCTACTTCACATTATAAAATATTCAATTTTCATTAGGTAATTATTCTTGGACATGTTAATACAAATTTTGTCAAAATAAAAATACGTGTCCCAAGTTTTTATCACTTCTTCAAGAACTTTAAAAATATTTTATGAAAAGAATTCATATAAGTAGGCTATTGGCAGATATAATATTACTGATTAAATGTAGCACAATAGTATATTATTCAACGAACGTTTAACGAAAATAATTATTACACACGAAAGTGAAAGTTTATTGCCCGAGCCGAAGGCGAGTGTCGTATACATTCAAGTGATATGTCTGGATAGTGGATATTGACTGTTGTTGGAAATATGGTTGTCAGGATTCGACCTAGACCGGAGAGATATATTACTGCAAATAAACTTGTGTGAACGTAGTTTATTACACAATTAAACTAATTGAAATGAATGCCACAAGTTTAAAATTTGCAAAAAACAAAACTGAAAATAGTGAAAACAAAGTGTTCCCTATTTTCCTCTCCCCATAAATTTAAATAAAAAGGTCAACTAGCAAATATAAATAAAAACTCAGTTAAAAATTGGGTCAACTTTTATATTTCACTCTGAAACACTTCAATACAACAGCATATGCGAACGCTTCGACAAAAATATGTAGAACAAATGTTTCCTTTAACCAAGTTAAGAAAGTAACAGTCATAAAATTGACATTAACTTCTTCAAATACCATAACCAAGTCAGTGAACAAATGAAAGTAACCTCAAGTAAACATTCGGAGATTTTAGTAAACAAATATTACATCATTTCATGTCACTTTCTAAGCAATAAGAACTAAGAATTTGAGCAATGCAAAGAAAGGAGATTCACTTTCTTCCAAGGCAAACAATAGAAACTTTATTTATTTATACAACAAAAATAGCTTACTTATATCTAGTATACCTATTATTTGTAATACATAGCAGTAAGATTATTTTTATACATTTGTGTTATCGTAAGAATAATGAAAAATGTATATTTTCTTAAAAAATTTAACTATCATTTTGATTCAATAAATAATCTTTGAAATGATACAGATGAAATAATGTTTTTCGGCGATTGACATTAAAAGTGCTGTTTTTTGACAGCTGACAGTCAGCAAAGTGTCACTTTTGCTGCCTAATAGGCAGCAAAAATAGTAAAAAAAGCCTAGGCAGCAAAAGTAATTGTTACTATGGTGAATCAACAAATTTGACATAAAATTCATCAACATACCTATAACCTATTTTGTTTTTCATAGCAAACTGTCAACATATGCATAGCAACATAATTTGATTGCGATACCTATCAATATATTTAAAATAATCAATAAATTAATATTAATTAATAACAATCGCCGAAAAAATAATGTGTTTAACATGGCAAAAAATACAGATTTGCTGTCTAAGCTAGATTCATAACCTCGGCTGCACCTTGTCTACGAAACTCTAGCCGCGGCAGCAAATCTACTAATTTTTGATTAGTTAAACAAATAACTAATCTTTTAAGGAGGTTCCCTACACATGCAGTGGCGTACTCAGATATCAGCCTTTAATTAATAAAAATATTTTTATTAATGTAAAACAAAATTCGGTCAACGGGTGTTAATTGATATTGCAATTCGTTCAGTTGCGGTGATATATTTTTACAATAATTTCTAATTCACTAATAAAAAAATACTTGAAGATTTTTTTACAACAACAACAACAATATTGTTACAACTATGTGGTCAACCTTCTTCAAATTTTGGGAAATTGATGTCAGTGCTTGCATACGTTTATATACCAAAAATTAAGTAAATAGAACATTTCTAACATCTTTTTATTTAATCAATTAATGGAAAGCCATAAGAGCCCATGTAAAATATTAAAATTTAACAATTAATTTCGTTCAAACTACGTGGTCAAAAATTTCAAAAAAATTCAGGTATCATTTTTATGACACAGACAACATAAATTCAAAGTTTGGTTGCATTAGAACATTTTTTAAAATGTCTAGGGAACCTCCTTAAATATTACAGGAACTCGAACCACACAAAATAACGGTTAAGATTCGATTCACGGTTCATTGTACATTATAAAGTTTGGTTTTGTTCCGGTTTTCATATTACTTCTTGAATTGAACCGGTTACCGGTTTAAAAAAAAATGGTTCAAGTTACGGTTTTGGTTTAAGGATTTATTAAAAAACAAGCAATTAATTTTAAAAAATTGTTTCAGTTTTTTAATTGAATATAATTAATGTCTAAAAAAAATTAAAAACTTAAGTAAACCATAAAAAATACACAAATGTTTATTAAAATTGAAGCATTAATATTAAATTTCAATTAATGCTTTAAACCGTTCCGAATCGGTTCTCGGCTCCAGTTATGGAGTTGCCAAATTGTATTTAAACGGTTCGGTTTGGTTCGCGGGTCGCTAAAATAGCTGCGGTTTGTTGCTGTTGTCGTTCTCGTTCCTCTTCGGATCAAGTGCCTGTAATATTATTTTAATAATAAAACTAAGGAAATATTCACTAGAGAAAGTAAAACAATGTGCTTATAGATATTTATACACCAAGTGAGATACATGAATGTTTATTCAAGAGAAGAAAGTTTCGCCCCCGAGCCCGAAGGGCGAGTGGGTTAATTTCTTCTCTTGAATAAACATTCGTATCTCACGTGGTTTATACAATATTTTATTCAATTTTGACGAAATTATGTGAAATATATGACTTATAAATTTATTTTGACATAACAAAAAAACTAATCAAAGTAGTCGTTAGTGGCAGGTTTTCATTGTTTTTATGCATTTTTGACGTAATAATAACAGTTTAAAACGTCAGAGTGATTTAAAATGTGTTGAGTGATTTAAAAAAAATTTAATTCACTTGTGAAATAAACAGTTGTTTAAACTTGTTGTTATGGAGTTAATAATAGCTGGTTAAAACGTAAAAATTGAATAAAAATAATTATTTGGACTTGGAACTCTATCAAAATTAATGTTATACCTCGTATCCTACTATATTAATATGTTTAGAATTTGTACAAAGTAATACTTATGAATTATTTTAAAACTAAGATAACCACAATAGTATGAAACGCACAACTAATTTAGGATGACTTACAAATAGTTAACGACGGGCAATATTTTTTGGATAATTTTAGAGAAAATTGTATTTTTTATTAGTTACTTTATTGAAAGTGGTTTTTACTAGGTACTACATGTGACAAATTAAAAACTATTAAGACTTAAGACTATTGTCTATTGTTTAGTAAAATACAATTAATTGAAACTTTTAAAAAGCCAACCACTATTTAAAAGCGAGTTGAAATATAATGCAAAGCAAAATTTTAATTACTAAAGAAATGGACAATTATTTTTAAATTTTTTAAAGATAGGTAATGTTATTTTTTTTAAGTTACTTGTTTGTAAGAAGGCAGTCTTATAATTAGTTAAGATGTTTTGTGATTGTAAAGGTGATTAAATAAAATAAGACAGATTTTCACTTATAATATCACATGTGCATTAATTCTTTCCGGAAATTTTTTTGAATGCACGATAAAAAAATTTCCTGGACATGAATGAATGCACGAGTGAATGCACGTAAGAAAATCACAATGACACCGCCGCTCTATTTTTGAATTCTTTTTACAATAGAAACTTGAAATATTTACTAAATTTGTATTTAACATTAATAAATATGTATTATTTACCTTACTAATTGCTTATTTATACTCAAAATAACAATTTAACCAATTTTTAATTTAATGTCACAGTGACATTATTAATTTCAGTTAAGTTACTCAAGCTACTAGTAAAAATTTCCGAGAAAAATTGTATATAACCTTGGTTACTATTATTGTAATCAATTCATCCATTGGCTGTTATTTGTGTCATGCGATTTTCAGTAAAAGATTTATATTATGTTAACGTTTCGACATGACTTATGTTTAACAATAATTGTTAAAATTTCAAGTTCAGTTCTTAGCTATTGCGCCTGTTGTCCTCTAATATAAAAGCTTTTTTCGGCGATTGACATTAAAAGTGCTGTTTTTTTGACAGCAGACAGTCAACAAAGTGTCACTTTTGCTGCCTAGGCACAGCAAAAATAGTAAAAAAAGCCTAGGCAGCAAAAGTAATTGTTACTATGGTGAATCAACAAATTTGACATTTTTAAAATTCATCACATACCTAACCTATTTTGGCTTAGGTTAAAGCTTTGTTTGTAATATTATGTTATTTTGTTAATCATAAAAATAAAATAATAATTCTGACGCGAGCTTCAAGACGTGATTTTTCAAATATTCCGCCAAGTTTATCAGCGCATTTTTACATGCAGTGCGCAGTAGTTCAGACTGAGATTATAGGCGACGCATGCGTATTGTACTCTGATTGAGTTTTGCTTTGTTGATGATTGTTGTACTTGTACATATGTTAAGGAGTGATTGTTATTTTCAACGTTTATCGTCGAGTAACGATTAACCTATCGAACACTAGAATAGCAATCACAGAGCTGAAGCTGGAATTCATCATTCATCGCAGTACCAAATTATTGCAGAATTTATTTTGAGGTACCTATGTTAGTGTTGTTGTGAATTATTAAAGCCCATTTTTCTTTATCACTATCATCTGTAGGATATGGCTTAGAAGTTGTACCAAATAAAGATCAGCTTTTCGGACTTTGATAATTCAATAATTCCAAGTCGAACATCAACATTAACGTATATTTTAATCATTATCGCTGGTATTGTCATCATCGATATTTACATATTTATTAGACCAACGGAGCGAAAAAGGGAATCGACAAGGAACCTGTACCTATATTTTTTCTGCTTGGAGGAATGCAGATCAGCATTTCATACTATATTCATATTCTTCCAATGTCGACGTACGGAATCAAACACTCTGTGATTACAACAATACTCTAGACAATGTCGTTGCTAATAACCTATGTGTAGTTCGCAATACAAACTCTCTAATGACGTCATCAGAATGGAATTCCAAGAATGCCATTTTGAATCTTCCTATATTTTGTTCTTTCATAGCAACTGTCAACATACGCATAGCAACATACTTTGATTACCGCAATCAAAGTATTTTTTATATGTTGCTATCAATATATTTATAATAATCACTAATATTGCATAATAACAATCGCCGAAAAAATAATGTGTTTAACACGGCAAAAAATACAGATTTGCTGCCTAAGCTAGATCCATAGCCTCGGCTGCGCCTCGTCTAGAAACTCTAGCCGCGGCAGCAAAAATGTAATATTTTTTGCCTAGTTAAACAAATAACTATTAAAATAAAAATATAACCATCAAATCTAAATTATTAAATTATCCATGCGTAGTGTGGAGATAATGAGTTTTGAAGGCTTAATGGAATTCGTATATTATACTTCAAATACATTTCATCTACCTAATAATCATTAGCGTTTATTAGGGGGTTATTGCAGTCACACAATTGGTCAAAACCACAAGCCTAAGATGCGCCAGCGCATACAATACAACCCTGCTAATAAGATTCGAAAAACTCTAAACTCTACCAGTGGAACACTGGGGGTAAAATATATACTCGGCTTAATAAATATGGCAAATACTAAACTGTTCGACTATATTTCTTATCTGCGGGCTAAACTTAAACGATTGCGGTTTTGGGCATTATTTGACTGCAATAAGCTTTTAACGATTATTACGTAGATGTTCTATAATCGTAGTATACCTACATACGAATATTTTTACCTTCCGCCATACCTGTAAAGGAAGGTATTGAAATCATGCGAAAAATCGGTTAGTGAGATTTTAGTGGATGAGAACGAATTAGTGTCCTTGCAACTCATTTTTGATAGTTTTGCGATGATGTCTGTATGTGTGTATGCATGTAGGTATATGATGTACCTGGATGTGTCATACATGCGGATTTATGTAGCTCGGATAACTCAAATACGAATTATTCAAAAAATTTGATATTTGGTATTTCACTTTTGTATACAAATTGAAAGAGTTGATAAGATTTTGGTAGTGGAAGAGGTATTTTTCGGCAAGTGACAAAAATATCGGTAAATTTGGATAAAAATTGTATTTTTTTTGTTATGAGAGCAAGAAGAAATATATTTGCTTCATAGGTACTTTATAAATAAAAATTATTTTTCTGATACCATTAAAGAATCGAATTATTATTATTAGCGAATCGATATTATTATCCGTTAAAAAATTAGAGCAATATTTGTGTGATAAGACAAAATTACGACTTGATTTAAAATCATTAGAAATTAACCAAGTTTATTTTCACGATTTTCTCATAAACTGTAATAGTTTAAAAAAAATTGTTGGCATCTTTTTGTAGGGAATTTTATGCTCTACAATTTAGTAGGTAACAGTTTTCTCGTAGTATTATCCACATACAAGATAAAGCTAAAAAAAACAAAAAATGGCGGCCATTTTTAATTTTCGACCCCATTTTTGGGGGTGTTCCCGTGATCCGATTTTAGCAGATTTTGGATATGTTATTCTGTGACATTTTCTGAGCCGAAAACCGTTTAGAAAGCTTCTGAAGCAATTTTGCCCAGGTCAAAACGTAAATTGCCTGGACTATTGTAGTAATATCAGATAAAATGCCCAAAATCTTGTAATCCATGATCGACTGATATTTGTTTCTATTCTGAGTAAAAAATATTGACATGTGGCATTAAATCAAATACTGTAGTGAATGTACCTATTTATCATATATTTTTACTGTTACGTTTTAACTTTTATAGATTTATATTTCTGTAGATATTAACATTATGCAATAATATCAACAGAATTGTTTATAGGTAATTAAAATTAAAAGTTCTAGTTTAGTGTTTTATCTAAAATTGACAAAAATGCATTAGGACTACAATTTGCTAAATTTCTGCAGCATTATTTTGTATAAAACATCCGTTGCATATTGAATGAATTGCAGCTTCCGTGTCTTGTTTTCTTTCACTGTTTACTCACCACTCTTCCCGACCTCAGGCGCGCCTATAACCGCAACCTTGACCTCGGAGAGCGAGCTTTTCTTCCTGCGAATGCCTTTAGCATTCATTTTGTCACAGTTCTACCACTAACACTGAGCTTCTTCAATGTCCACCACGTTCGGGTCACGTCGACGCTGGGAACACGACGTAGACGACGTCCACGAGCGGCGTTTCGCGACGTCTACTCAGCCACTGACACAGCAGAGAAACGACTCGTGTTGTGGCCATGCGGTTAAAAATAAATCAGAATGTAGTGTAGCACTTTGAATACGGACTGAGTTAGATGGGAACTTGGAAGTTGCTTTGTGGATTACTGTCTTGAAAAGTTTTTATAATTGATTGATTTTTGTTCTTGACGCCGTAAAAAGTTATTATAACAACAATAAAAAGTAAAAGTAGTAAAAATAGTGCAGACCTGGTATGACATTACTTAATATTACAATTATCTATTAGTGAATACGTATTAATAATATTATAATTTCTGAAATTATTGATATAAATTTATTTTAACTCTATTTTAAGACGAGTTCTATTAAACACTATCACAATAACGTTGTGTGTTTATTGGACGTTACTAAAGTGGATTTATATCGAAAAGTCGCTCTTATTTTTGATCTACTTATAAATAGGTTATGGATTACTCATACCCGTGTATAATATTCTAATACTCGTGAGTGTAGAGGCCAATGCTTAGGAAAATAATTCACATTAATAAAATATTTAATGTAAATAACTAAAAATCTGACGTGGACACCACATGACTTCCTTGTACGCCTATTAAACTAACTAAAATGTAGAATTATATTATACAAATATATTAATATACCTATAAGTACTACTACTATTGCTACTATACTCACAAATATATTTTAGTCATTTTATTTAAACTGCAGAAGAAGATATAAACGATATTTTACTATTGTCACTACCACTGTCACTTTCACGTCATAATCATTTAAATTTTACGTAGTAACAAATGTTAATCGATCATGGACTACAAGATACCGAAATACTAAATTATAAATATATACTTTCATTATTCTTAAATGATACCAGATACAAAAATATTTATAAAATACCGATTGTAGGTAACAATCACATAATCTTTCATTTAAAATTTAAAAAATTGTCTCAAATTAAATATTTATCGAAATATTTGACAAAAGTACTACTTCCGGTTTATAGATTGAAACCAAAAATAGGAGGTGCACAACTAGATGCTATAACAGTCCTAAATACAAAATTTCAACTTTCTACGTCTAACCGTATTTGAGTTATGCGACATACATACGTCCGTACGTACAGACGACACGACGAAACTAGTCATTATGGATTCAGAAAAGGTCAAAACGGATATTTCCATCAAAATCTGAAAACCGAAATTTTTCGCGATTACAATACTTCCTTATTACTCCGTACAAGGAAGTAAAAATGTTGAATGGTTGATTCAATAAGGCAGTTTATAATGATTGTTGACTTAAAAGAATCCTTAGGATTGAAAAAATAAATTGCAGGCAAAAATGATAATTATGTCGTTACTTTATTTTTATTAAATTATTTTGGACGTTTCGAGGCCCATGTATCCCATCATCAGCAGAAGTATAATATTTTAGTTAAATTTTTTTGTAAAAACGTCCTTTAACGGGCAATTAAATTTGTATAGAAATATAAATAAAATTGTAATACGATTTAAACTAAAATAATTTTTCATGCAAAATAAAAAACATATCTAAACTTGACTGTGAATAGAAAGAGTACATTTATTTGTTGATTTAAATTCACGCACCAAAACAAAAATACAATAATCAAAAATAACTTAACTATAAATAAAAATTACATGAAAACTAGATAGAAAGCAAAAGCTAATAATATAAAAATAAAATTAAAATTGTATTGTATAGGTTGAAAATAATTTTGGAACTATCGTCGTCATTACTATAACTTGTAAAAATTATACAGAGACTGGAGCAGAAATGTGTGTTGACCCTTTCATAGGCATTAACATTACATTTATCAGCAATTTCTTTTTTCAATCCTATGAATCCTTAACCCTAATCTCAACAATCATTATAAGATGTAAATAACTAAAATAAGTTATTATAATTTATTACATACCTTACCTACCTATACCCTGGACACCGAACAGAAAGAGTAATAAAATAAATGGGTAGAGCCAAACTGCGTAGTACGATGTGTTCAGAAGCCTGCGTTACAAGCTAGAAGCGATTTATTTCAAATAAATATAATTTTAAAAGAAATAGAAAGACAAATTTAAACATGATTTATCTATTTATTCATAAACACAAACGACACTAACGACAACAATCAACCTCACCGACCAACAACAGCCGATCGCTGTCGAGGTTCAGTGTAAAACTGGCCTACCAATAGCAATACAGTATTTCAATTTCGCGCACATTTGTGGGAGGAGTATCTACTCCATCTGTTCGGCGTCGGCGTCCAGAGTATAGTTAGTTGTGCGTGTAATGAACCTAATAGTCCGTCAGCCCGCTGCCAAAAAGTGTAATGATAGTATAACGTATGCTCTCTAGGGTTTTGGCAGTTATGTATATAATGATCAATGAACAAGCAAAATTACCGGGTGAGCGTGGAACTTGCACTAGACAAGTTGTTAGTTTGTTGCTAAACAAAATCACATTTTGCGATGATAGTATAACGTATACCGAGCATACCAAACGATGTTTCATTAAAAAACATCCATCGGAATACGATCGGCATACGTGCAGCGTGGGTCTTAAGGGTCAACATGCGCCCTAAAAGTGTTAAGAATTACGTCATTTGTATATTGCTATGTTCACTATGACAGCTGAGAAATAAAATTCATTAATTCTTTGTGTTATTTAAATCAATAATTAAAGTGTTATATTCTTATTATCTAATTTACCTACTGTTATTATTTTAACATCATTTATTCACCAAATGTCAAAAATTATATTGATGACTCATTGTGAAATCAGCAACAAATTTCCATATGTATTTATTCTTTATTTATGTATTAAGTATGTTTGACCCACCGGATTTGTATGCCGTTCGAAAATTTACATAATTATAGATGATATGCAACTAAAACCACAATGGCATACGTTATACTGTTATAGCAATTGTTAGAAAATTCGCGCAACTTTTTATCGGATTAAAACATTTATGTTCCAATCGATTCGTATGCCGTTCGACAAACTTGCATAATTAGATGCATATTTCATTTAAAAACCCAATGGCATACGTTATACTATAATCGCAAAATGTGATTTAAAAAAAAAATAAACAATCAACTTATCCAGTGCAAGCTCCACGCTCACCCGCTAATTTTGCTTGTTCATAGATCATTATATACATAACTGCCAAAACCCTAGAGAGCATACGTTATACTATCATTACACTTTTTGGCAGCGGGCTGGCGGACTATAATACTTACTAGGATATATTTACGTCTAGTAAGTAGGTACCTATAAAGTTTGAAAATTTAAGAAAACAAAATTTTATTGCATTTAGCAAGTCTACAATTTAAACGGTTTTAGGAACAATATTAGACTTTTATTTTGTAGCGGTGTATAGCAAAAATACGTATAAAGATAAATAATGAGTTAAGAGCATGTTGCAATTTTTGTTACAAAAAGAAAATAATGTTTTTATTTAATATTTTATGACAATTTTATCCATCAGAAAATTTCATTATCACCAATAAACTAGTGTTTATTTATAACTCTCTTTTTAATGTGATACGTAGAAGAAGAAAGTTATTTGAAATTTATAATTTCTGAAAAAACAATTTCTGTATATTATTTACACTGCATGGATGTAAAGTTTTAACGCAAATAAACAATGTTAAAATCGCGTCCGCCAAATTTACTAAAAACACGCGGATTTTTATATACATGGCGATTTTGAATGACGTGGAACATAAATAATTTTATTCATATTTTATGACTAACCACGTAATTTAGATTTTGACTTAAAATTTTACCTACTTTATTAAATTTTATTGTTAATTCTCAAATTTAAGGTCAAACAAATCATTTTAAAGAATAATACCGGAATTGTTTATTAATTATATTTCAATGCCAGTATAAAAGACTTTTTTATTGTTATTTTGAAATATAGCGCTAAATTAGTAAACTGACAATTTCAAGAAGTAATTATTGTTAGAATAGCTTTGTTGAAAAGATAAATATAACAGTTTCTATGAATACGTGCGGTACGTTGGCAAATAAAAATGATTAATGTAATCTGTCATCTGTCAAAAAAATTATGAAAATTCCAAGTGCAATGGGATAAATTACTTGTAAAAATACAGAATATGCCAGTAGATACACAAGATGGAATGGAAGAAATAGTTTGTTTAACCAATGCTTTGTCCGTTGGATTATTAATACTTTTTGGTATCATATGTTATATGGTCCACTGTTGTTTTCAGCATGAAATAAGAATAAGCAATTCAAGTTCAATTTCATGTCCCAATTTTACTGCGATGAATAACATAGCTGCACAAAAATGTTGGAAATGTAATCGTGGTTCACGTTCACCATTTCATATTAGAAATGTGAGAATTTATCGAAGATCTTACAGCTGAAATACATTTTTGACATTTACTTCTCTATTGAGTTACTATAGAGACAGTTAGTCAACATATCAAAATTGTATAAATTAACTCGTCAACCTGACGTAAGTTCCAATTTTAACTATGAAAATGAGGTAAATTCTAGTAAACACAAATGGAATGGATACTTTAAGATGCATTCACAACATATTAACTGCAGGAATATTTGTCCTTTTTTGCCTTGTTTGTTTTTTGGTTAATAAATGTTGTTGCCAATGTGCTCCTAGTGCAGACCATTCTGTATACCCGGCCCATAAGAATGAGATCGCCTCACATAAATCCGTATTAATTAGTGAAAAAAATAGTGAAAAATCGTTTATTTCTCGATCTAATAGGCAAGAGGACTCTCTTAATTCATCTATAACTAGTAAGGATATTTCACCTGATCCAACAAATACAAATGTAACTGGTCAACAAGTTCAAGGTATATCGGATGCCAGCTCCAAAACTGAACCTAATAATACGAAACCCTCTGAAATCTCTGAAGCTCCAAGAACGGGGTATAATAGTGACGTTGAAGCTGCAACAATTTCTCCAGAATTGTATGTTGAAAATCGTGATGACGTTGATGTTGAAAATAAATCAGAATCGGAAATTAAAGTTAAATCATATGACAGCCATGGGCAAATGAATAATGTTGGATATGTAATGCCTACTAAAAACACAGAAGTACAAGTATCAGATATCTTTGAAGAAGAAAGAATTGTTGAAGCCAAACAGCAAGAACAGGAAACAATTGTAGAAGCCCAAAATGATCTTGAAGATCAGGAAGAACAAGGAACAATTGGTGAAGCCAAAAAATCTTCCCCTGCTCGAGCTGTTACATTTGGTCCTAGCATTGATAAAATCAAAGAAGATTCTGATACAACTCTAAATAGATCTAGTTCAGTTGAATCCGATGAAATTGTAGAGCATAAAGTTAGAGTTAAAGTTAGATTATTAGATTCTGATTCAATTAATGTACAACAAACACACGAACATACAACTAGTTCTGGAACTAAAATTTCTATTATTGGTCCGATTCGCACTGAAGATCTTGGACAAAATAAAGTCTACATTGGATCGCCACCAAGGCAATGTGTTCGAGACTGTCCAAGAGCTGTGAAAATATTGAATGTGATTGTGATGAAATCATTAGACTTATGCATGCGAAATATGGAACAGCTACTACAATAAGAAACAATGTAAGGAGTCGTGAATCTGAATCACAAGAAACAACATATTATAATATAAATAATCCAAGTAGTAAAAATGTTTCTAAGACTGTGATATTGTCAACTAGCCCAAGTACTAGTAAACAAAATTATGATACGCAACAATATTCTGAGGAATCTATTATACCCAATGAAAGAAGAGAAATTTATAAATATTCAGATGAGAAATCAGTTTCTGAAAGCAAGAGAAAACGTCTATACGCGAATGAAGAAAATATTAACGAAGAAGACGGATCTCTTGTATTTAAGGATTATGATTCAGTGCCTGTACAGAAACAAAAGATCGGCGAAATACCTGATGAACGTTTAGCAAATAAACAAGTTGTTTTTAACGACGAGATTGATAAATAAAAATATATTTCACCAGAAAAGTCTGGTATTACTACAGACAACAGAAATAATGTTGAACCATCATGTAAATCAATGTGTACTATTTGTAGACAAATATTAGATCAAATTGGAAAAGAAATATCTGAAGAAGGTAAATTAATTATAATTTGAATTTAAAAACTACATTTCATTATGATATTATAATTTTATAGATATTGGTTACATTGAACGAGAAGAAGAAGAAGAAGAAGATGAGGTTTGTTCCATAACTACCTACTTAATAATATTTACCTATAAAATATTTTATTTCAAATTAGGTACTTTGCTCAGTATGCGGTCAGTGTGATTTGGATAATCCATCATTTCAAACAAAAACTGAAGGACCAGCCAATTATTATACTCCAGATAATACAGATTATGATAAATTACCAGACCTTCCTCCAGATGATCCTTCAAATGATTCTCCAAAAAATCGACAAAATAATGATTATGATACCTGCTGTAACTGTAACTATTATTATAGAAGGCCAGGCGAATCAGTTTTAAAATATGTAAACAGAATGCGAAAAAATAATATCATTCCATATCCTGCTTGTTATGAATCTTGGTCGCACACATTTTCAGCACCTTCTACTAGTTCTACTGCAAGAACTGATGAAAATCTATCTGCAAAGAGTGAAAAAGAGTCGTATACTACCTCCATAAAAGAACAAAATTCAATAGTGGATGATTACAATTCTTTAGTTAGTATCTCTAATAAAAAAAATAATAAAATATTGTCTTCCATGGTTAATGAACCAGAAGATCTTAATAAGTATAATGTGTCATTAGAAAAAAAAAATATAATAAAAGTAACTTGCGAAAGAAAAAGTGCCAACCAGAAAAAAATGTTATGAAGTATTTCTCAGATAGACCTTCAACTTCAGGTGCAGAATACCGAAAATTTTACCCTTATTATCCCTTATCCAAACGACCAATGAGCCAACCACAGGCATCTAGTTGTGATTGTACAAATTACAATACCAATGATACGAATGAAAAATGTCATCATATAACGACTGATCAATCTCTAGTGAAGAGTAGAGAAATGAACGAATATTCTTCAGATAAATCGGTTTATTCTTTTTTGCATTGTAACAGTAATTACTTGCCGTCAGAAAAATTATGAAAATTCCAAGTGCAATGGGATAAATTACTTGTAAAAATAGAGAATATGCCAGTAGATACACAAGATGGAATGGAAGAAATAGTTTGTTTAACCAATGCTTTGTCCGCTGGATTATTAATACTTTTTGGTATCATATGTTATATGGTCCACTGTTGTTTTCAGCATGAAATAAGAATAAGCAATTCAAGTTCAATTTCATGTCCCAATTTTACTGCGATGAATAACATAGCTGCACAAAAATGTTGGAATTGTAATCGTGGTTCACGTTCACCATTTAATATTAGAAATGTGAGAATTTATCGAAGATCTTACAGCTGAAATACATTTTTGACATTTACTTCTCTATTGAGTTACTATAGAGACAGTTAGTCAACATATCAAAATTGTATAAATTAACTCGTCAACCTGACGTAAGTTCCAATTTTAACTATGAAAATGAGGTAAATTCTAGTAAACACAAATGGAATGGATACTTTAAAATGCATTCACAACATATTAACTGCAGGAATATTTGTCCTTTTTTGCCTTGTTTGTTTTTTGGTTAATAAATGTTGTTGCCAATGTGGTCCTAGTGGAGACCATTCTGTATACCCGGCCCATAAGAATGAGATCGCCTCACATAAATCCGTATTAATTAGTGAAAAAAATAGTGAAAAATCGTTTATTTCTCGATCTAATAGGCAAGACGAATCTCTTAATTCATCTGTCACTAGTAAGGATTTTTCACCTGATCCAACAAATACAAATGTAACTGGTCAACAAGTTCAAGGTATATCGGATGTCAGCTCCAAATCTGAACCTAATAATACGAAACCCTCTGAAATCTCTGAAGCTCCAAGAACGGGGTATAATAGTGACGTTGAAGCTGCAACAATTTCTCCAGAATTTTATGTTGAAAATCGTGATGACGTTGATGTTGAAAATAAATCCGAATCAGAATCGGAAATTAAAGTTAAATCATATGACAGCCATGGGCAAATGAATAATGTTGGATATGTAATGCCTACTGAAAACACAGAAGTACAAGTATCAGATATCTTTGAAGAAGAAAGAATTGTTGAAGCCAAACAGCAAGAACAGGAAACAATTGTAGAAGCCCAAAATGATCTTGAAGATCAGGAAGAACAAGGAACAATTGGTGAAGCCAAAAAATCTTCCCCTGCTCGAGCTGATACAACTCTAAATAGATCTAGTTCAGATGAATCCGATGAAATTGTAGAGCATAAAGTTAGAGTTAAAATTAGATTATTAGATTCTGATTCAATTAATGTACAACAAACACACGAACATACAACTAGTTCTGGAACTAAAATTTCTATTATTGGTCCGATTCGCACTGAAGATCTTGGACAAAATAAAGTCAACAGTGGATCGCCACCAAGGCAATGTGTTCGAGACTGTCCAAGAGCCCCTGATGCAAAAATTGTGCTTGTTCCTTTCCCAGAATATATTCCTTCTTGCATTTGTCAAGAAGAAACACCTCCATTTTCACACACAGTAGTACCATCCCCTAAAAGATATGAAGAAAATCAGAGCGCACCACCAAATTTAATGAAAGATGTTAGTGTTGGAGTTGGTTCAAAAAATTTAAATATTCCTACCTATAGAAATTATGACACCGATAACGAAGAAAGTGATAGTAACACTCCTAAAGATGAAAACTCTATAAGTTCCAAATCTAAGTCAAATGTATCTTCAATAAACCAGTCTGAGGAAGAAAAGTTTAAATTTGAAAGAAAAAGAAAAAAAAGTTCAGAATTCTACAAGGAAGATACGCCCAAGTTAAATACAGAAACCAAGCGTATGCATGACGAAATAAGTGCTGATGTGTCTGAAGAAGATATATATTCTGAGCAGTTAGATACATCAATTCATAATAATGATCCTGGAAAGTTTATTGATCCTAAAAATGATGAAGATATAAGAAAAAGAAAAAATCTTTCAGAATTCTACGAGGAAGATACGCCCAAGTTAAAAACAGAAACCAAGCGTATGCATGACGAAATAAGTGCTGATGTGTCTGAAGAAGATATATATTCTGATCAGTTAGATACATCAATTCATGGTGATGATCCTGGAAAGTTCATTGATCCTAAAAATAATGGAAAATGTTCAGAAAAATGTCCACACCAAATAAACAAAACCAAAGACAAAGACTTTTTTCCCTGCAAGAACTTACCAAGTCCTTGCAGATGTTACAAAGATTACACAGTCGCCTCGATAGAAGAAACTGGGTCCGAAACTGTATACAGTTCACGAGAAACAAGACATTCCGCTCCAAACAAGAGAAGAAAAGTATGTCCATGGCCTATGCTAGACGTGAATGACGGTTCATACAGAACACAGAGACAAGTATCAGATACTACTGTAGTTTCTGCTGAGGGTAACGTGACTGAATTTCCTCCTGTTGCAGAGGATGTATCTTCAAGACTGTGCGGGGAGACTATTTGTGATGGACCCGTCTGTCCGACATCTCCAGTTTCAAGTGAACAAGATACTAGTTGGAGATCACCTCGTCGAAACGAGACAAGTGATGATAATTCACGACAAAAAATAAAAACCCCTTCTACAGAATGCGGCTCGTGTTGTATTTCTCATAACGAATTCATTCCATTCGATAAAGATGTTGACCGTTTGTATAAAAAATATGCTGATTGTGAGTCGTGTAAGTCTTCGCCGTCTAGCTGTGAAAATATTGAATGTGATTGTGATGAAATCATTAGACTTATGCATGCGAAATATGGAACAGCTACTACAATAAGAAACAATGGAAGGAGTCGTGAATCTGAATCACAAGAAACAACTTATTATAATATAAATAATCCAAGTAGTAAAAATGATTCTAAGACTGTGATATTGTCAACTAGCCCAAGTACTAGTAAACAAAATTATGATACGCAACAATATTCTGAGGAATCTATTATACCCAATGAAAGAAGAGAAATTTATAAATATTCAGATGAGAAATCAGTTTCTGAAAGCAAGAGAAAACGTCTATACCCGAATGAAGAAAATATTAACGAAGAAGACGGATCTCTTGTATTTAAGGATTATGATTCAGTGCCTGTAAAGAAACAAATCGGCGAAATACCTGATGAACGTTTAGCAAATAAACAAGTTGTTTTTAACGACGAGATTGATAAATCAAAATATATTTCACCAGAAAAGTCTGGTATTACTACAGACAACAGAAATAATGTTGAACCATCATGTAAATCAATGTGTACTATTTGTAGACAAATATTTGATCAAATTGGAAAAGAAATATCTGAAGAAGGTAAATTAATTATAATTTGAATTTAAAAACTACATTTCATTGATATTATAATTTTATAGATATTGGTTACATTGAACGAGAAGAAGAAGAAGATGAGGTTTGTTCCATAACTACCTACTTAATAATATTTACCTATAAAATATTTTATTTCAAACTAGGTACTTTGCTCAGTATGCGGCCGACTATTAAACATAGAAGAAGATAGATATGATAATAAACTTAGATGCCATGCTTGCCTAGAAGTAATAAGAGCGGAAATAAACAGAACAGATACTGAAAAACTTTCTGATGACAGCGATGTCTTAAGTAATGTTTTGAAATGTAAAAATTTAATCCCAAGAAGTACAAGCAACATAACAGAACCTATGTCAGACATAAACAGCACAAAACCGATTATACGAATTCGACCACTAACCTGCTATCCTTGTAATTGCAACGGTTACAGTAGTAAGAGAGTATCGTCGAAGATAACAATAATCTCCAAGTGTAACACAAGTGTAGAAGCTTTTACAGATAATGAGGAATATTTTAAAAACAATAAAAATCCTTTACTTCGAATTACAATTGATTTGGATAATCCATCATTTCAAACAAAAATTGAAGGACCAGACAATTATACTCCAGATAATACAGATTATGATAAATTACCAGACCTTCCTCCAGATGATCCTTCAAATGATTCTCCAAAAAATCGACAAAATAATGATTGTGATACCTGCTGTAACTGTAACTATTCTGATAGAAGGCCAGGCGAATCAGTTTTAAAATATGTAAACAGAATGCGAAAAAATAATATCATTCCATATCCTGCTTGTTATGAATCTTGGTCGCACACATTTTCAGCACCTTCTACTAGTTCTACTGCAAGAACTGATGAAAATCTATCTGCAAAGAGTGAAAAAGAGTCGTATACTACCTCCATAGAAGAACAAAATTCAACAGTGGATGATAACAATTCTTTAGTTAGTATCTCTAATGAAAAAAATAATAAAATATTGTCTCCCATGGTTAATGAACCAGAAGATCTTAATAAGTATAATGAGTCATTAGAAAAAGAATATAATAAAAGTAACTTGCGAAAGAAAAAGTACCAACCAGAAAAAAATGTTATGAATTATTTCTCAGATAGACCTTCAACTTCAGGTGCAGAATACGGAAAATTCTACCCTTATAGAAATAAATCCAAACGACCAATGAGCCAACCACAGGCCTCTAGTTGTGATTGTACAAATTACAATACCAATGATACGAATGAAAAATGTCATCATGTAACGACAGATCAATCTCCAGTGAAGAGTAGAGAAATGAACGAATATTCTGCAGATAAATCGGTTTATTCATTTTTGCATTGTAACAGTAATTACTTGCCGTTCCAGAACTACTATCCAAATTGTTACGATTTAAATGTTTAATACTTTCTTTTGTTGTACTTCGTTTACTAGAAATATAAGAGCAAATTTTGATGACAGAAATAAGTTTTCTTATTTAGTAATATTTATGGGACTGTTATGACAACATTCCTTTGATGAACAAATTTAAATATTCGATAATCGAAATAAAATAAGAATTTATAATAATGATCAAGTTATTAGGCACATTTTTTGTGAATTCGGCATTTGCACCTTTTTGAATTTAGGAAAATTTCAGTAGGTATGACATAAGTAATAATTTAACGAATTTAAAATTTGCTTGGTTGCTTGTAGACGTTAGCACAGATTAGCAGTAAAATTAATCAGAGAAAAATAATAATTAAAATAAGGTATTAAGAATATTGTTTTCAAGAATAGTTTACCTTTACCTGGTATAAAAATATGGGGTTGAATAAAATAATTATAATCTTAGAAAAGTGTGCATGTTATTTTAGAAGATTGAATACTGATTAAAGTTCAAATAAGTACCTACAATCTGATGTGGCCACTACATAACCTCACGCCTTGACACTGTAATATGTGAATAGTTGTTGTATAGTTCTTCAAGCAAAATGTGCGTGTGTGTGTATGTGGTCTGGAAATGCAGGCCGGTTACTAAAAAAAACATTGGAGATAACATTTGTTGCAAATTTTGGCCGCAAATGGCGCTTTTTAGGGACCCGGTTCCGGTTATTGATAAATGAATTTTAATATTGAATTAAAATATATGTATCAAAAATATACTCTATATTATTATTGATTGTGTTATTATCATCATTTTAAAAACTATTTATTTTTAATTCTGACATTTTAATGCATGATACCAGCTTTAGTGTAATCGCAAAATAAGATGAAACCCCACGTGACCTGCGCGAAAGACGTGTTTTGGTTTGGACGAGTCCATTTCGTAAACATTAGGGGTGTATTATGATCGTGTCAAAAGTGAGATTTCGAAATTTTAGGAAATGGAGGGGAGGGGTTTTATTATAATCAGGCCTGTATCCAGAACTTTTTTTTTGAGGAGGGGCTCTTAAAAAAATAATTACGAAATGTTAGAAAAAAAATATATAATTTAGTATTTTTAGTACAAATAATAAGCGCGTAGTGCAAATAATTTGAAATTGATGCTTCACATTTTGCCTTAATTCAAATAAATATGAATACATTTCAACAAAATGGCTGATTTTTAATAAATTTTCAGACATTTAGATACACATGGAGGAATTTTAACGAAATTGATTAGAATTTCGGAGGGGGCTTCAGCCCCTCAAGGCCCCCTCCCCTGGCTACGTCCGTGGTGTGTGCGTTCGTTTGTATGTTACAAATTTTTCGGACGCGATAACTCCAAAAATATATCAAACATTTAAATACCAAGTATCTAAGGTTTAAATACGATTTTCAATGGACCAATTGTAGTTTGGTACCAATGCATAAACCGGAAGTAAGACTTTTCATATAGAGCTGTAGCAACTCGATCTATTTAAAATTCTAAAATTAATTGGGTTCATACATCGAGTTGCTAGTTTTTGGTGTTCCATCATTTATAACTACCGATCGTGGAAAACAGTTTGAATCTCGTATAATTGAATATTTATTTAAAATACTCGGTTCACATAGAATTCGTACTACTTCATATCATCCTCAATCTAATGGTTTAGTGGAACAATTTCATAGACAATTAAAAACGGCTTTAATGACTCACAACTCTCTAAAAGATTGGTATGATAAGTTACCCATAGTTTTATTAGGTATTAGAACTTCTATTAAAGAACCAATTAATTGCTCTGCTTCTGATTTGGTGTATGGAAGTTCTCTCCGTTTGCCTGGAGAATTTTTTGACAACCAAAAAGACATTTATATTAAAAATTTACCTGATTATGTTAATAAATTAAAATCTTTCATTTCTAATTTAAAACCTATTCCCACGAAAGCTGCTAGTGGTAGGATATTTTTGAATAAAAATTTATTTACTTCCACTCACGTTTTTGTTAGAGTAGATAAAATAAAAAAGTCATTACAACATCCATATGATGGACCTTATGAAATTATTGATAGACAACCAAAATATTTTACTTTAAATATTAATTCAAAAAAAGAAAATGTTTCAATTGATCGTTTAAAACCTGCATTTTTCATGAAATGATATTTCAAATTACTCATTTTCTTGAGGGGGAGTAAATGTAGCAACTCGATCTATTTACCATTCTAAAATTAATTGGGTTCATACATCGAGTTGCTAGTTTTGAAAATAAATAAGTTGTTATTAGTAATGATAGAAGATAGCTTTTGTTCTGATTATATTCATAAAATTGTAACATTTATCAAATTAATAAAATAGATTTGTTCCAATAATTATTATCTATTATAATATACAAATACTGACATACAGAGCAATATGATTTTTCCAATATTATCTCGATAAATAAAGCATTTATGATAATATATGTCTCATTTAATATAACAGAATTTTTTTTAAAGAATTTTCCGTACCATTTATAAACTATAAGTAGGACAATTTAAATCTACTTTTTTGAAATTCCAGTATCTTGTTGTCCATGATATGAACAAAAAATTTGAATTATGAAAGTGACAGTACAGTTGACATCTTTTGCTTGTATCTTGGTTTACATTATCGTTTACATATGGCATGAACATGAAACTATTAAAATGTATGTAAAACTATGTATTAAATTAGTAATAAGCAGAATTAGGCGAGAGGTCGTGTGCTGGCCACAGCAGATTTTTTTACATATACTACCGAATTCTTAATACAGTTTTCTAATTAACCCAATATTTGAAATGAATTCTTAGGTTAACTGCAATAATATTTTTTATCTACGATAGTGTGTAAAATTGACAATTAGTTGTCAGTTTTTAGTTTGTAAAACAATTGTTTAATAGCAAGATTTCATTAGTCACGGGTTGCGCAGCAACGAGTGGTTAAAGTTTTAAAACATCCGTACAACAATCGGTAACTAACGTGAAAATTTTCTTGTCAAGCAAACTTGTTTTGATCCTAATTCAATTTTAAAAGGATTTTTTTATATTTTTCGAGTTTTTTAAATTCTATCGTAGATAAAATCTTATACGATACACATACGTAAATCATATTTAGTCACTCACGGGTCTTAAAACACTCGCTCCGCTCGTGTTTCAATTCGAACCCGTTCGTGACTAAATATTTGCTTTACGTACTTGTATCGTAAATAACTATTATGTACGACTTCATTATAATCAATTGTTTATGACGTTGCACTAGTGCATAATGATAAAGTAAAACAACAATTAAAATTAATACATTTTTTACCTTCCGCTTACTTGTAAAGGAAGGTATTGGAATCATGCAAAAAATCGGGTGGTGAATTTTTAGTGGATGAGCACGAATTAGGGTCCTTACAACTCATTTTTGATAGTTTCACGATGATGTCTGTGTGTATGTGTGTGTGTATGTGTGTGTGTGTGTGTGTGTGTGTGGTCAAGGGTTGTTAGTCGCATAACTCAAATACGAATTACCCGAAAATTTTGATATTTGGTATTTAACATTTGTATATAAATTGGAAGAGCTCCCTAGATTTTGGTACAAATATCTTCATCGGAAGTGATATTTTTTGAAGATTGAAAAGGTTAATTGTCAAAATTGTATATAAATTTGGAAAAATATAGTATTTATTTGTAATGAGAATAAGAGGAAAAGTTATTTGCAACTTACGTTATAAAAAAATTGTCTTTATCTGGTAGCATTAAAGAACTGCAGTAAAATTTAAAAAATAAATTTATCAAATAAAACGTTGATATCTTGTAATCCATGATCGGTTGATTTTTGTTTCTGCGTAAAAAATATTGACAGGTGAGACGGGTGACAAGTTGGCATACTAGCGCTATATAAGTCCTAAGTACGATATTAAATGTAGTAATTGAACGGAGGATGGCTTCAACACAGCAGAGTTTTCCTGTGAATGAATCTTTTTATTCAGGTGATGCAAATTTCTGTGTTTGAATATTTGAGATTTTTATTTGTATATTTTAAATGGGCACCGGATTGCACGTATACATTTCTGTTTAAAGTCTAGATATGGTGGAAGGTTGTGTGATGGCCACGTCAGATTTTTTATATTTATGAACAAGAATTCAATTAAATGAAAATTTTATAAATATAACAATAAGGAATACATTTTACAGGCTCCTGACAAACTGACACTAAATTACCAACAAAATAATATAAATAATTTAAATAAATTTCATGTAAAATAAACTAAGTACAAACCTTATTTAATTGTTTAAAACTAGCTAATTTGGTTATCTATTCCTTCGTTTATATTAATATTGTAGCACACAACATCAAATACTTGGCCCATCTGGATATCTTATACGACGAGATCAGTATTGAAGTACTTACAATATTGTATTTTCGGTATTTTCCTTTATTTGGCATAATCAGGAGAAGTGTTTCTTTTGCATTTAATGCAATTTCAATAATTTCTTTCATTTCTAGACCAAAAATAAGAATTTTTTAATAAATGTCAGTTTGTGGGTTTCAATATTTTTCTCAAACAAATAATCATATATAATACCACTAGTGTTCCAAGTTATGTCGTCAATTTTTGTTGCTGTATCACGAATGGTTATTTCGCTTGATTGAAAATTGCACGAGTGCGTAGCACGAGTGCTATTTTCTCAAGCGTAATAATCATGAGTGATGCAGCCACAAAAATTGTCTACATAACTTGGAACACGAATGGTATTCGGAGGACAATTCACCGAATAAAAATATATTCTTTCTTTATGAAAATGATTTATAAATAGCTTCACTTCCATTACAACAGTTATAACAATAGGATTTTGATTAATAAAGATATATTCAATTGTTTAAAATTGTCGATTGGATTACTAGTGAAAATTGTCGAAAAATTATGTCGCTGCGAGCACTACTAAAAATTCGTTTCAATTGGTGGAAAATTTATAAATCCTCAAAATTGATTGGTCCATTTTTGACAGATGACACATGAGTTGAATATTGTCAATAAACAACTTTGTAACCACAGAATATTAAACCAAATAAGAAACGAAAGTCAATGGTATCAGAAAGAAACAAACAGTGCTGCGACCCGTGTTCGCCTGGCACAACTAATTTGACATAGCCACCTACGATTCTCATTTAGTCGTATTTAAAATACTGCTACTACTTGATTTTTTAATAATAATAAAAAACATATTTATAACATACATTTTTATTTTATATAAAATGGAATCACAACAAATTAAGATCTAAACTAATTAAACTAAATTATTATCCATTATATTATTTATCAAATTGGTGCTTAGTTGAATTGTTTACAAAAAATGATACTCAAAATGATCTTCGCATAATAATTATCCAACTTGACATCTTCACATTGCAAATGGTAATTCCAGATAATGCGGCGATTTTTTTTCTTTGGGAAATTTGAAAAAATGTTTATTTAAATCATTTTCGTCGTTTACTTTAGTTTTGTAACTACTGTTACAAAGTGGATATTTGCACGAATATTTAATTCGGCCTGACATATCTATTTGTGTTTTCTAAAAACAACAAATTATCAAGAAATTAGTTAAAGCATATTTGTTTATGATGGAATGATCGTCTTCTTTTGTTGATGAGAATAAAACACTGAATACTTTTACTGATCTTTTATTAACATGTGGCGTGCCTTACACTCTCAACAACACTGCCTGGCTCACACCAGTGCCAATCTCTAGATACTCAAAATTCCCTGTTTAGGGTAGGGTTGGTAACAATGTGGCGGCAGATACAATTAAACAAATAATGGAATGATTAAACATACCGCCGGCCTTGAAATACTTATTTCAAAGAAAATAAACATTACAGACTAATTATAAATACATATATAAATATAAGTTTAAGGTAAGTATTCTTCACGTTACATTTAAAACACATAGCTTAGATACTGGTCGTTTCACTTCACCACTGGAAGTTTTCACAGACACTACTCGCGTGATATTGTCTTTTCCAGGATGTAGAGCAGTGACTCTACCTAGATGCCATCGTGCTGGAGGGGTGTTGTCTTCCCTTAGAATAACCAATGTACCAGGTTGAAGAGAAATAACCCCCTTCTTCCATCGTTGACGCTGTTGTAATTCACCAATGTACTCCTTCACCCAACGGCTCCAGAATTGTTGTTGCATCATCTGCAGATGCTGGAATCTATCTAGTCGAGATACTAGAACATCTTGCATATTTGGATCAGGTACAGCAGTATATGGTCGCCCAATTAAAAAGTGAGCTGGCGTTAATGCTTGCATGTCATTAGGGTCAGAGGTCAGAGGGCTCAGAGGACGGGAGTTGAGTATTGACTCAATTTGAGATAAAAGTGTACTGAAATCCTCATATGTTAAAGCAATATCACCAATTACCCTTTTTAAGTGAAATTTTGTACTTTTCACACCTGCTTCCCACAGCCCGCCAAAGTTGGGAGAGTATGGTGGAATAAAATGCCAATTAATGCTTAATTCTGATACAGCAGTATGTATGATTTCTTTTTCTTCACTTAGAAATTCACCTAATTGATTCAATTCATTTTTAGCTCCAATGAAAGTGGTTCCATTGTCGCTATAAATATACAATGGCTTGCCTCTACGTGACACAAATCGTCGTAGAGTTGCTAGAAATGAACTTGTAGTTAATTCTGTAACCAGTTCTAAGTGAAGAGCCTTTGTCGAAAGACAAACAAATAAACAAATATAACATTTTGATAATTTGCTACCTCTTCCTTTTTTATCCTTTATTTTAAACGGTCCTGCATAATCTATGCCCGTAGAATGAAAGGGAGGCATTATTGTTGTTCTATTGCGTGGCAAATTTCCCATTTCTTGTTGGTTAGATTTAACTTGAAATCTTACACAAGTCACACAATCATGAACAATTTTTTTTGCTATATTTCTACCGCTCAATGGCCAATAGTTTTCACGTATGGTACTAAGAAGCAACTTAGGACCTGCGTGTAAGAGTTTTTTGTGTGCATTTTCGAAAATTAAATTTGTAATGTGATTATCCTTGGGAATGACAATAGGATGTTTTTTATCAAATGAAAAGTCAGACAATTTAAGTCTACCACCAACTCGAATCAAATTATCTGAGTCTAAGAATGGTGTAAGATTTAGTAGTCTGCTTTTGTTATTGATTGGCTTGTTTTCCTTTAAACACTTCAGTTCATTTGGAAAACTAGATTCTTGAACAAGTTTTAATAACAATATCATAGCTTTAGAAATTTCTGTTAAAGTAAGTTCACCCTTAACTCGTTCATTTAATTGTTTAGTTCGGCAATTTTCTATAAAACGTAAACAGTAAGCCGTAACTCGTTTTAATTTAGTAATTGTTGAGTAATTTTGAACTGGAATAAAGCAATTTACTGTTATTGCAGGAAATGCTATAATATTTCTCTTTAGTTCTGGCATGTCAATAGCATCATTCAATGACGTGTCATCAACCATTTTAATTTCATTGTGTATAAGCCATTCAGGTCCACACCACCAAAGATCTGAATTTTTTAAATTTTGTGGTAATACACCTCTAGAGATCAAGTCCGCGGGGTTATTTTGCGATTGTACGTAATGCCAATTTGTTGGATTTGTTAGATTTTGAATTTCAGTAATTCTATTTGCCACGTAAACGTGATATTTATTTGCTTCAGAATTAATCCAACATAACACAATTTTTGAATCGCACCAACAGTGAATGCCTGAAATTTGTACATTTAAAATGGATTTAAATTTACTAATCATTTGCGCTGCAATGACTGCTGCACACAATTCAAGTCGTGGCAGTGAAATTAATTTTAATGGAGCCACCCTAGACTTAGCGGCTAATAACGTTACCTTAACTTCATGATTCGCGCTTACAGACCGCACATAAATACATGCTCCATAACCCTTTATTGAAGCATCTGAAAATGCATGTAATTCAATAATTTCACTATTTGCAAGTAATGCATATTTAGGAATTTTTATTTCGTTTATGTATTTTAAATTATCTTTAAATTCCAACCACTGGGTATGAATGTTCATAGGAATTGTTTCGTCCCAACTCACGTTTGATTTCCATAAATCTTGTAAAATGAATTTTGCAATTATTATCGTAGGCGCAAGAAATCCTAGTGGATCAAACAATTGAGATGTAGTTGAAAGTATTGATCGTTTTGAGATTTGCAATTGAGGTTTAATTTTGTCAGTCGTGTATGAAAATATATCTGTCTGTGGACACCAAAATATTCCTAGAGTTTTTTGAATATTTTCTGTCATTTGAACTGGGCAATTTTTATTAATAATTGAAGTATCATTTAATTTAGGTACGTTACTCGCCCACTTGCGCAATTCAAATCCTCCTGACATTAATATATTGCTCAAATTAGTTTTAATGTTGCAAAGATCTTGTATTGTATTAGCTCCTGTTAATACGTCATCAACATAAAAATCGCGTTTAATAATACTAGATTCAAGTGGATAATTTTGTTCGTTTTCGATTGCTAATTGTATCAAACACCGTACAGCAAGATATGGAGCTGCGGTAGTTCCATAGGTTACCGTGTTTAATTCGTATACATTTAGAGTTTCGTTCTGATCTGTGCGCCATAGAATTTTTTGAAATTTACGATCATCGGGATTTACTAAGACCTGCCGGTACATTTTCGTAATGTCAGCTGTTATTACAAACTGATACATACGAAAACGTGCAATAATTGAAAATAATTCTTCTTGAAGTGTAGGACCGGTACATTGTAATGAATTTATTGGTAATCCGCCATCTACTTCGCATGAACCGTCAAAAACTACTCGTAGTTTTGTCGTTTGACTAGAATTATTAATAACAGCATGATGGGGTAATAAAAAACCTGAATTTGAACCCTTGTCACTACTGATTTTTGACATGTGTTCTAACGACTCGTATTCTTGCATGAATTGTATGTATTGTTGTCGTAAATTTGAATCTCTAATTAATCGTTTTTCAACAGATCAAAATCGAGATAAAGCTGTATTTTCAGAGTTACCTAACTCGTCCATATTTGACTTAAATGGAATTTTGACTATAAATTTTCCTAACTGATCTCGCGTCGTAGTGTTATCAAATAAACTCTCACAATAATGTTCTTCTGCGGTTAAGTTGCGCTTAGTATTGATTACATATTCGTCTACATTCCAAAATCTTTCTACATCTTTATGTAGTTCATTAAGTGTCAAATATGATTGCGTTTTAATTTGATTATTTGAACTTTGACTATAAACGTTTCCTGTTACTATCCAGCCTAATTTAGTTTTCTGCAGAATTGGAGAATGTTTTTCTTTTATTACTTGACCAATACAAATCAATTCCCAGAAAAGACCTGCACCTATCAGAATTTCAATAGGTCCCGATTTATAGAATGTTGGGTCAGCTAAATTCTGGGTAATTTGTGGGGGAATGTTTATTGTATTTACCTTTATTGTTTGAGCAGGTAATGCATTTGTAATTTCTGGAATTACTAGACAAGTTAAAGTTGTAGTAAATTTCTTAGAACGGGACTTTATTTGTACTTGAACCATTTTATTAATTACTGTAATTCCATTTATTCCCTTGACTTCAAAGTTTATTGGTTCGGGTTCTAATTTTAATTTTTTACATAGATTTTCTGTTATAAAATGAGATTGTGAGGCTGAGTCTAATAATACTCTTATCTTTTGAGAAATTGAATGGTTAATTGCATGTACCATGGCTGTTGATAATAACACATGTGAATCTAAATTATTAGTTTGACTTGTCGCGGTAACACCATGCTGAATTTCTGAGTTACCTTGTACTACTTCGGGTTGATTTCCTGGAATTTTGTTGTCTGGTTTATTACAATGTAATAATGTGTGATGCTTCTTTTTGCATTTTCTGCAAGTATTTGTTGATTGACAAGATTGTGAAAAATGCCCTTTGCGAAGGCAATTTAAGCAAAGTTTTAATTCACGAGCACGTGTATTTCTTTCTATTTCATTTAATTTTTGAAATGACTCGCAATTATTTATAAGATGTTGTTGATTACAATTTGTACAATTTTGTGTTAATGTAGTGAAAGATTTTGTCTCGCGAAAAGATTTTGATGTGAATTGTGGCTTGAGCTGATCACTTTTGTTGCGACTGTGTATGGTTTCAAGCGTAGCTTGTTTGATCATTAAGAATTCAAGAAATTCATCAAGTGATGGGAGGTTGTCCATGCTTACATCTTTTTTATTTAATTTAGATTCCCAATCCTTGCTTGTACTTGAGTCTACTTTGGATAATAAAATAGGAATAAGTAATGCATCCCAATTATTCACAGGTATATCAAATGTTTTTAAACTGTCAATATGATTTTGTGCTAAATTTATCAAATTATTTAACGATTGATATGAATCTCGTGACACTTGTGGTATATTTAGTATAGCTTGAACGTGATTGTTTACAATTCTACGTTTATTATTATATCTTTTTTCTAGCCTATTCCAAGCGATTGCATAATTACTTTCGGTTGTTTCTAGTGAAGTCAACAAGTTGGACGGCTCATCTTTTAGAGATGATTTTAAATAAGTTAACTTTTGACTGGAAGTTAAGCCATTGTCTTTATGAATTAACGAAATAAATTTATCTTTAAATTCACGCCATTGCGTAAAAGTCCCATCAAATGTGGGTAAATTGATTGTTGGTAAAGTTACTCTCACTCTTTCGGCATGCACGGGAGAAACAGTTTGATTAGTTTTAACACTTGCATTGGTGGAAGCATTTGAAACAGTTGATTGATTATCTTCAAGATTATACTTAGAGAGCATAACTTGACTTTTACTCAATAACATAAAATACTTATCTTGGAATTGTGATACTTCTGTACTATCAGTATCACTTTCGTCTTGAAGACAACCAATTTCATTCTGTATATTTAAAAATAAATCTAAAGCTGGTTCCAATTTTTCAACGCGTTTAGTAAGGTTTAGTCTGTCTACTTCTGACAATTCATTTTCATTAAGTGTACTCAAATAATTACTAAACAACGTTAATTGTGATTTCAGACCACCTTTCTTTCTAATAAGGTCATTTAGTGCTTGACTCATTTTGGATTATTTTAGAAAAATAGAATATGTAAACTTGATAGGAAACATGCAAGCAATAAATACCGCCAATTGTTATTCTTCTTGGAATTTGCTCCCTTGTTGACTGATTGTAGTCGTCCAATATGTATCACTTCGATACGCTACTGCGTTCGCTGTTGACTTGGGCCGCTGTGCTGAATTGTAGTAGCTCAGCTCCTTTCTTGTTGTAAAACGACGTTGCGTGCGACGTTTGTTTGACTGGATGATTGGATAGCTTGATTTCGTGTATTTTCACTGATTTTTTGCTTATTTGACAGTATAAATAGTAAATTTATTACTATCCGGCAACGAAGGACCAATGTTTATGATGGAATGATCGTCTTCTTTTGTTGATGAGAATAAAACACTGAATACTTTTACTGATCTTTTATTAACATGTGGCGTGCCTTACACTCTCAACAACACTGCCTGGCTCACACCAGTGCCAATCTCTAGATACTCAAAATTCCCTGTTTAGGGTAGGGTTGGTAACAATGTGGCGGCAGATACAATTAAACAAATAATGGAATGATTAAACATATTTATAGTATATTATTTAACAAGTAAATAATGTAGGCTATAATTAATGAGGATGAAAGTTTGTTCACGAGCCGAAGGCGAGTGTATAAATCATCCGAGTTAATTATAGCCATTATTTTCGAGTCAAATACGACGTTTTATCTACAACTTTTTAAATAAAACAACATTTTCTTACTACAAATTTGTATTTACATTAACCTAACCTCAAACTTTGGTGTGATAACAATTTATCCGAGTAATTTAGAACTATTACGGGCTAGTCATATACAGCGTTTTACAAATTTTTATTATTTTTACTGTTTCTGCTTACAACGTCATAAAATGATAACTTGATGTAACACTAATATTAAAACAGATGTGATGGCAGTTTGACAGTTCGAGAGAATAAAGTACTCATTATTTAACAGTGTGAAATAATGAATTCATTATTTCATAATGTGTCCCTATGGAGGGGTTTATTATACTACTTTCACGTATATAATGAATACATTATTCTATTGTTGTAGATAAAAATCCTAAACGAATGTATTACCTTTGTAGTTGTTCTATAGATCCAATTCAAATTTATCTTTACAAACCCGACAAATTTTGTTCTTGTTGCTATTTCTATAAAATATACCTTTGTTTTATGTCGCCATTATTCATGAAATAATGTAGGTACCTACTTTAATAACAAGTAGGTATATATATATATAATCTTGAACTCTTCTACCCTATATATAGAGTGTTGAGTTTTCTTCTTTATTTATGTTCCTTTGTTAATTTCTTCCATTCTTTTCTTTCTCTAGCTAATATTTTCGCTTCTGCTATATTCAAACCTTTGTATCCCAGGATTTGTTTGGTCTTCCTCTCGATTTCTTCCCTGTGTACTTCGTTTTCCATATTCTTTTCACCTGTCTGTTTTCTGGCATTCTTACCAGGTGGCCGAACCAGTTTAATTGTCTCTCTTCAACTGTCTTTAGTAGTGGCTTAACTTTGATTGTTTCTCTTATTATGTCGTTTCTAATTCTGTCTCTTCTTGTAACCCCTTGTATTTTCCTCAGAAATTTCATTTCTGCCGCCTGTAGTTTGCTTTTTTGTCTATTATTTATCACCCATGTTTCGTATCCGTGTAACAGTGTTGCTTGAAAAATTGTTTTGTAGACCGTTGTTTTTGTGTTTTTAGAAACTAGATGGTTTTTTAAAATTGTGTTGTTGAGGGAGAAGTAACTTCTGTTTGCTGCTTGTAATAACAAGTAGGTACTATTTAATAATAACGAAGTATATAAGTAATCATACAATAAGGGAAACGTGTGACAACAATATTTCTTATCAAATAAATCTTTTAATTTCTTGAGAAACAAAACAATTATAAAATGTCAAAATTACAAATAATTTTAAAAACAAGTAAACTATAAAATCTCTATAATTGAATATAGAGCCATCTGTTGTGCGCCTGGCACAACTAAGTATGGTTCTGTTTTTCGTATATTACTTTCATCCGGCTGTTTGTAACCATAACAATAGAAAAAATACACTAATACTATCAAATTATTATTATTACCCGATTATGTCAAATACAAATAACATTCTAGGCAATATAAAAATTGATTATAAAGAAGTCGTACATAAAATATTGTATGTAACTCGTACATAATCGGACTTTATAGACTCGCGACTCGCCTTATTTATTAGCCTCATAAACAACGGCTCTTCAATAAAGTCCTAGATTATGCACTTGTTACATAAATATCTATTATTCAATTTTGACGTTTTAAACTGCTATTATTAACTACATAGCAACAACTTTAAACAAATGTTTATTCACAAATTAAATTAAATTTATTTTATTTTTATTCACTCTGACGTTTTAAACTGACATTATTTCGTCAGAAATGTATTAAAACAATGACAACTTTCCACTGACGACTACTTTGATTAGTTTTTTTGTTATGTCAAATCACTCAACACATTTTAAATCACTCTGATGTCATTATTTCTTTAAAAATGCATAAAAACAATGAAAACTGACGACACTGAGCACTGACGACTACTTCGATTTTTTTTGTTATGTCAAAATAAATTTATAATTCATATATTTGAAATAATTTCGTCAAAATTGAATAAAATATTGTATATACCACGTGAGATACGAATGTTTATTCACTGGAAGAAATTATCCCACTCGCCCGTCGGGCTCGGGGGCTAAACTTTCTTCTCTTGAATAAACATTCATGAATATCACTTGATGTATAAATATCTATTATTAGGTTTAACTTTTTATAGAATTTATCTGCACGAGTTGTTTATTTTTATTTTAGTTTTGAATCAGCTTTCAATCTTGAATGAAGTTACACTTTTAGAACTCTGCTCTGCGAACTGCTAATAAAAATAAATAAGGATAAAATTAGTAAATGAAAAACATATGTATAGTATATTTTTGTTTATTTTTGATGTAGGTACATTTAAATATTGTCAACATTGATATTACAATGATAATACAACAAAATACCACATTTGAAACACTGCCTATAGGTATAGATGCTAGATACTAGCTAGCGTGCATTTTAGAAGTGCAGTGAGAACCAACAGATCACATTGGTACATTACATAAAATGGTGGGCAAGGTGAAAAGGCCAAGTGCTATCAAACAATTCAATTCAATACTTCCGAGAGATCACAACTCATGCGCGTCGCTTACCGCGTCTTAATTATCTACAACAGAGAGCTATCGTAACAACTATATGAGGTTAATAATAATAATATAATAATAATAATATACGTAACATAATGAAGACTTTATACAATGATAATGAGGGAACTATAGTGACAAGAGTGCTTAGCAAAGCGACGGCGAAGTAAGTTTATTGATAGCGTTAGACAAGTGCAGAAGTTCAGTATTGAGCTGGTGCACTAAGGTTTCGAGTTTGTCCACGGAATCCAACACTTCTACTCTTCCAGTGTGAGGGTTGAAGCGGAGTTCGAAGGGTCGGGACATACTTGCGACCCAACGACGGAACTTGTCTTTCATATCTTCGAAGCTCTCGGCGACATAGTAGATGGGCTGGTATTCTTGATCTTGGTAGGGTTGGACAGCAGTTGACGCCGGCTCGAATGCTCTCAATTCGGGCTTGTCGCTCAAAGCGTGGAGGAGTTCTCCGTATGAGCTCAACAGACCAGCGCCGTAGGCCTTCAGGTTGCCTTGTTCCTTGCAGAGACCGAATTCAACGGTGAACCAGTATACCTACAAAAATTATATAAATAAATCATTTGTTTATTTATTGCGTACTTAACGATAGCCTTGAAATTTGCGCCAAAAAACTACTACCTTGATATAAGCCATTAAATAATAATTTACCAGAAAGTATTCTATGCAAAAACGGAATTTTAATTAAATGTTCCTTTGTGTAAACCCAGTTTCGATGAACGCATGTCGCAATTGATGGCGACGTTCGCATTAAGCAAGTGTACGCACTTGCGCTGCACTCATTACTTGTCAATCGGTCATCGCGTCTCTTGACCATGACATGAACATAGATTTATGTAACGAAGAGAAACACTGTTTTACTGTTGTCACATTTTATGAGAAATCAAATAGAAACAAATATTAGTATCAAATTAAATTCAAAATTTGAAATTTTAATTTTGTAAAGAAAGATATAGTATCGCGTGAGCTATCGGTGTCCAGTGGTAAATTAGATTTAGAATAAGATATAGAAAATACTTACGATGGAGAGTTTTTCAATAGTTGCCACATTTTATGAGAAATCAAATAGAAACAAATCTTAACATTAAATTGAATACAAAATCTGAAATCTTAATTTTGTAAAGAAAGGAATAGTATCGTGTTAGCTATCGGTGTCCGGTAGTAAATTAGATTTAGAATGAAATGTAGAAAATACTTACGGTGGAGAGTTTTTCAATTTCCTCGTCGGATGCACCAAGAGAAGCGAGACCAATCTCCTGGGAGAACTGAGCGAAGCTAGGATCGGCCAAGAGAGGAATATGGCCTAACAATTCATGGATGCAATCCCTGCAAAACAAAATCCGATAAGTCAAAGAAATTAAATTTGAAATAATCTCCTAGCTCTAGAGATTTAAATCCATCGCAGCGAGATAATGAGAACTCAATAAAAAAAATTCAACCATGAATGAAATTTCAATTCAGCTGCTAAAAAAAGATCAAAAGTTAACTCCCTCGCTTGTCGGTGAAATTTGCAGTTTCAGAGCTGCAAAGTGCTATTACATTAAGAGCACCATTATGAGTATCGTCGCGTCGTTATAATAGCTTTCTAATTGAGTTACTCATTCCACCGCTTTGATGTAGTCTATGGAAATACTCACGGCTCAGGGGTGTGATATGGAGTGTTCACATGGCGCACATATTGTGTGCTCTGGAAGATTCTGAATGCGAGAGAGGCGAGGAAATCGCGGGCGGTGAGCAGGCCAGCAGCTGGACGGAGGGAGAAGCCAGTCTGCGAGCGCAAGAAGTCAGAGACTTCTTGGAGCTGAGGAATACGATTCGGCACAAAGATCTCAAGTTCTTGCATGAGACGGAAGACGCGAATGTATTCCTTGCAGGCGTGCTTCTTCATCAGATCCAACACAGTGTTGAACACTGAGTTCCAGGTCTTGTTTTCTGTTTCGTGGTATGAAATTGTGGGAACTACATCACCACTGCAAAGATAAACCCATTTAGTAAATGATTACATTCAGTGTTATGACACTTACTATTTATAAGCGAAAGCAATTTCGGCGATTTCCTTCCTGCGCTCACGGTATGCCTTGTCAGCGAATCCAGGGTGGTTCATGTCCAAATCCGGTTCATATTTGGTCATTAAATGATTGCAGTTATCCAAATCGGAAGCGTGTTTTGGGAACCACGGATTCTTGATATTGATGTTATCTTCCAGAAGAGAGACACCAGCCAAAGTAGAAGATTGTCTCAAGTTCTTGATCATTTGCAGAAGGCTTTGACGAGACATATCGACCTTGATGAGCACATCGAAGTTCTGTGCGTTGTCCTTGTTGGGGCGGGTCTCAAGATGGACCACAGCTCCTTGGAATTTCTCAATAGCCTTGAGAACGCGGGACAAGGAGGACATACCCTCACGGAGGCGGAGCACCAAAGCGGCACGTTGGATGGCATTGCCGGCTTCCGGGTTCTCGGCACAAGCATTTTGCAAAACGACTTCTTCTTCAGTCAGGCCGGTATCTAAGAAGATAATCAATATTTTATTAGTTAAATTCAAGAAAGAAAATAAATTTTATTACTCTCGTAATGTAAAAGTTCTCTAAGCTTGCGGTGAGTGCTCACGAAACAACGGTATTTTATTCAGGATTTCATATATTGCGTCGGCTTAACCCACAAATCTAGTTCTTCCCGACAAATGGAGGGTGAAAATTGACTTTTGACGTTATAAAAGCCGTAGCGTCAAGCGCTCTCGGCATTTTTCACTTGCATTGTGCTAGGCGCGCAACACTCACCATTCCAAGCTCGCAACTTTGCACTTAAAGCAATTACGTCAAAGAGCTGCGTCGCTTGCTCACGAACGAATAAAATCTCCAGCCTTTAACCGGACACGGACGAATGACAATTTTATTATTTCTAAAAGTATAAAAATTCTAGTCATGTTCTTACCTTCGCCTTCAATTTGTTCGGTCTGTTTTGGTTTCTCATCAACTTGCACTTCTAATTCTGGCTCTAAGGAATCTAAACACATAAAGCACAACACACATAGCTACAATCATGCAAAACATAAATACTTAAAATTAAAAATTCATGCGAACTAATTTGCAAAAATGCATTCATTAACGACAACTACTACTGGAATTTCTGTCAATTATAATCTATATTTAAATTATCATTCCCACGGACTAATTAAATGTTATATTAACATTCAGGAAATATATTTTTAATAAGATTGACAGGTTACAAGGTTAAAAAATAAATCCGCATTTTTAATCTTGAACTTCGCTAGTTTCAACAAAAAACTGTTATTCATACTTCCTCTATAATAATACAAGAACAATAGATATAATTATCTGCATTGATTTTTTAATATAATAATAATACCGGTAAATACTACAATGCAACTTTTCACGGTCTTTTTGTACTACATGCTTATTAAAATCTTCCTTACCATTGGCTCGTTGGCGGGCCTCCTCCAGAACGCTCTGCTTGGTTTGCTTAACTACCAGAGTCTCGAACCTGGCGTCGTCTACGAGAGAGCGACGGCGGGCAGGATACCCATTCTGCAAAACAAAGACAAGAACATCAGACACAGCCCACGCTTCTGAAGCAGATTCAGCGCCGGAACTTCACCAGTACCGGAAATTGGCTATTCAGCTAACTCCAGTTCCGGCGCTCAAAGAAAACTGACATTACCAGTAATCGCCGAGAAAGAAGAAGTTTCAGGATTTTTCAATTGACATACATTTGCTAATTTGGCGGGTGACGCTTTTAGCTTTTAGTAATGACACTTTATTTATTGTTCAAATTTAGCACAAATCTTAGATAGTATAGAAAAGCTATTGTTTAATATTAAAAATTACGATTGCGAGATTTTACGATTCTTGTTTTGATGTTCTAAGAGTCCGAATTAAGTACTATTAAGTATGAACAAGTAATTAAATAGATGACAAGCATTCTTTTGTATTTGTCATATACTTATAAATTATTTTAGAACAAAATTATTTGAATAAATGTGTTAGAATACATTTATTCTTATCTTTTATTTAATTTAAACATTAATTTAAGTAACCAATAAATAATATTCTTCTACTAGTAATCAAATTTGTACATTTTAACAATGCATTTATATTTTATAATCTCAATTATTAAATACATTTAAATTTGATAAATTGGGTATTGGGTCAGAAAGTACGAAAATATTATAATGTTGACAAATCTAAATTCCGAATGAATCAATAAAATTCATTGATATTACAAAATTTTGAAGTAATGAGCAGTTAAAATATTCTTTTGTTGAATTGAACGTTGGCATTGTTTTTCGTAAGCCAAAATTTATTAATAATCTGGTATCTCATAACAAAACAGTTTAAGATCTGTTAAATTTTGAAACAATTCTTGTGATGTGGTGAATTCTGAATTTTATTGTAAACTGTCCTCTCTAATCACAATTAAATAATTTTGAAGTATTGAGCAAGTAAATTACAACAATAAAATATACTTTTGTTGTTAATACATTATTTTATTTGGGGTTTAGTTCTGTATATTTATTAATTTTTTCCACAATAGACATTCTGTCACTCTAAATAGGCAATTCTGGCACTAGTGCGGGAAATTAAAATTTTTGTTTTATTTAATTATTGTGTCATGTAAGCAACCGTCATGATGCTTAAAATTTAAAGATAAAATATGCAAATCCGTCCAAGTAATTACATATAAACTGTCCAAAATTTATTTTTAATATGTTTTGAGGACTATTGCAGAAAAAATCTTGTTTGTAACACATGCGGAAAACGTGATTCTAAAACTCCATGCAAATTCTGAAACTCGCTGCGCTCGTCTCGGAAAACTTGCATTCGTTTCAGAATCACTCATTTCCCACACTTTGTTACCAAAATAATTTTTACAACGTTTCGAGAACTTTGCGTTCGCACAGTTACAGTTTAAGATCTATTATTGAAACAATTATAATTCTGAATCTTTTCTTGTAAACTGTCCTCTCTTATCTCAATAAAATAATTTTGAAGTATTGAGCAGCCAAGTTAGTAGTTTATTTATAATTTGGTATACAGTTTATTCTAAATAACTGTTGTCTTGGGGTGAATTCTGAATCTTATCTCTGTTCTGTCCTCTCTCTAGTGTCAATTATTGATAATAAATTCCACGTGACGTATATCGGGCGTAGTAAGATCACGGCCGCGTTGGAGAACGTGCGCTCGGGGGCATATGCGGCATGTAAATGTATCGTGACCTTGCCGGAGGCGGATTCCGGCCCGTGTAGGAGAACGGAACGGCACCAGCGCTCACCGGACCCCAAGCTGTCCGCAGTGTCCGCAGCCGCAGCCGCAGCCCCAAGAACGCAAGGTTAGAGCGCTGGCCAGCCGGAAACAAAGCCGAGGAGGGAAACCGCACTGGCCGCTGGCTTCCATTTGATAACAGTTCTTTCCGATTTACGTCAAATACAGAAGCTTTTCATTTCTAAAATATTTTACTTTGAATGAAATGACAATGATTAGTGACAGTCGATTATTTTGATAATATTATAATTAAACATTGATACAATTTTTAATTTATCGGTCTAAATTTTATCTGAATTAAGTTGTAAATAATTTTTAATAGAGAAGTAAATGTTTTAAGATCAATAAGAACAGTAAGATCAAGACACAATAAGATAATTTTTTTATCCTTTTCCAAAATTTCCTGAAGGAACAGATAATGCAAACTAACTATTTATATAATTGGCCAAACTTTGATAATATATTATCTAATAATATTTGCTTTAATTCGTAACTTATTGAACTAATCCAATTTATGTTTTAGCTACTTTAGACAAATTAAAACAATTGTTACAATGACAATGTGCTATACAGCACTTTTTTGAGCTAATGATTTTTCGCTGACAATTAATAGTGAACAGCACATTTTGAATCTTTGTAGAAAAGCTTCTTGAGTCTACAAACTGGTTAGAGAACTCTATATAGTTCTATCAATTTTCATTAACAAATATATTTACGAAAGAGTCATTTATTTCAGCACATTTATATCGAAAAGAACCGAATTTTGATCTGATTGTCTATTAAAAAATATGTTTGTTTTTACTTCCTTCAATTGAATAAATATATTACCGGTTGACTGCTACAAATTTGAATTTTTGAATACCAAAAAGAGTGTGTTAAGTAACAACTATAGAGGAAAATTGCGGTTCCCTTTTCCACTTTCGCTGTCGGCCGTGTTTACATTGTCATCATATGTCATCTTACGGGTACACGTAACGTCTTAACATCTTTGTTGTGGAACTTTCAATCACCGGGCGAAAGTGCGGTGAAGAGAGGCAAGAGAGGAACGAAATTAGCGCAGAATCAAGGCGATCTACTTGTATTTTGCTACTAGATCTTATAATCAGAGTCATCTCAAATTGCTAAATAGCTAACCGTTGGAAAATTCGCGGCGAACAGGTTTTGTGACCGATATTTTTTCTACAATTTTTAGTTGCTAATAATTGCTCATAATTACTGTTTAAGAATTTGCTGTCATTATTTTGCAATTTCAATGTTTGAAGACTTGTTAATATGAATTAAAATATAGCAATAAAACGCGATTTCTACATTTTTATGAGCAGATTGAAATTATAATCTGAGAGCTATTTTACGACTAATCATAAAATTTTATTATTTTTATGCCCGGGAATTCTTGCACAATTTTACAATTATTATAACGAACACATTTTCAAAATTCAACTACGTGATGATTAAGATTAATTGAATATCACCCGCCAGTTATCATTCGCAAATCAATATTTTCGCGACAATTTTTAATGACCGAAACGATAATTAAATCCAAACAATGGACAGCAATGGTAATGTCATATTGCACAATATATTTTGGTACTTTAAGTGCAATTTTAATTAATGACCATCAAATCGGCAACATAATTTATCCAATAATTCGATTTATAGAAGTTCGACTGATGGACAATAGCACAATTTAAATTTTAAGTAATATCTAAATATAATGACTTGATCCTACAACGGAAATTATTGATAACAAATTGTCAATACCGGCAGATATTGCAACAAACTTCTTTGTTATAAGCACCTTTGGAATTTTTTTACATGGCAAAGTTTAGATTTATAAATTGCCATTAAAAAGTTGGTTGGAACATAGAAGTTTGTCCATAATTTCCATCGTGTTATTGAACTGTAGGTACTCCTGCGGAAAGAGGGTGAGCTCGTACTTACTTCAATGCTGTAAGATTTCTTGATGGCGAACATTTCACGGTTCTTCTGTGCTGCTGCAACGGCGGCCATTGTAGAATGTTCTGGTAGTTGAGATGATAAATAAAGCTCCTCGCTAATATGAAAGTTCAGCCTGATCCTGTTGGAACACTGCCGAACAATGCAGCTAGTAAATCTTCGACCACGAGTATCTTACACGTCTGTCGTTGCTGCTGCGAGAGCTGCTGCAAACCGGAGCGATTGAGTGCCGTTGTGAGGAAGCCGAGCGCTTAAGTAGCGCGCCGCCCCACCAAACACCCTTTCATTGTTGCGAAAACGAGCAACGCCTGCGTCACGGTGCTCGGGATCCCCAAGGCGAGCGCACCGCGATGTGTCATCAAGAGCGGCTTGTGGCCGGGGGTACACCTGTTGGGATGCCAGCCACAGCCAGAGCTGATGCTGCCGCTGCCTGTTGCGTAGGGTTTTCCCGCCGTGCCGGTCTCACTGACCTGGTGCTTTAGTTACAGCACTCAGACCTGGATCTAACGATATTTCCGATGCATGCGTACGTCACATAGATTTTACATTTCGTTTCTTTGATTTATAGTTTCTATGCTACTTTTACTTGGATATCGAATTGATAAAATATAATGTTTATTCTTGATTTACTTTTATTATTTTAATAAAATAGGTACTATGATTAAATGTATTTAAAAATTTGCTAGTTAAAACGTCCATTTTGTTGAATAATCAATAGAATTAGATCTTATCTTATGGGTGGTCATCAAATAACCAGTGGTTATCTCAACTAAGTACCTATATGCCGCCGAGACGAAAAAATTTTCGTCTCAAAATGACTAGAACAACCAATAAATTTTTCCTCTCAGATTTTCAAGACGAGACGAGAAATAGTTTTCGAGAAATCGAGATTAAAGATTGATATTATTCTCTTCTAAAATGACAAATAGTAGGTAGTATATTATATTAAAGGACTAACGTGCATGATTTATTCCTGAGGGTGAAGTTTATTTCACGAGGTGAGGGAAATAAACACCTGAGGTAAGGTACTTTAGTACTGTGGTATATAGGTACGCTATTTTTTGCACTTCACTCTCATACAAATGCATAATAGTTTAAAAGAATACACTTTTGTAATTTTGACAGTAAATTTTATGATAAATATTTTTGTTTTTATCATAGATACTCTGTAACAAATTCCACGTATTTACTTGACAACGGAATTAATAACTTCAATTCCTTGACAACGGGATTAAATATGAAAAATAATCACTTGGGATCAAATTAAGAACCTTAGTTCCTATAAATAAAGACTAATAAAGAGTTTTACTCCCAGAAGTGCAAAAATATTTTTTATTCTACTTTGTTCGTAGCATTTTTTTGTTTTGACATAAATATTTTTATTTGTGAATTGTGTGCAAATTTAACAGAAATGTACAAAAAAATCCTCAATTAACTTCTAGCTTTTGAAATACTACATGGCAACAATTATTTTTCGAATAATTGCGACAAGACGAGAATCAAGTTCTTTGAGACGAGAATTGAACAACCGAGAAATGGCCGAGACGACGAGACGAGAATACTTAAATACGAGATTTGACAGTTACCATCAAACATTTCCTTAAAAATTCAATTTTTACCTAGCAGCATTTTGTTCAGTTGTGCAGTCTATGATAATTGTTACCTATGTATTATTCAGGCTTACAATTATTTTTGGCTGTACATTTTTTATTTGCAATATTAAACCAAATGTAAATTAAATTAATAAGAATAGTGAAGGCATATAATCATGAAGTTAAAAGTATAAAAAATATTATTTTTCATAAATATTAAGATTGTTTAAAGGATAATTAATGTGGACGAAGAAAAAGAAGTGTGTCAGGATAGGATTTTTTGGCAAAAATTGATTCAGCTTGAATGTTTCATTAGAGGTGTGTAATTTTTTTTAAGAAGACATGTAGCCTGTACCATTTTGTAGGAAAAATGTCTAACTTTTATCTATGTATATTCTGATGATATTTTTAAGACTAAAATTTGTAATCTTAAATCTACTATGAACAAATAAGGGTGTTTTTCAATAACAAAATAATTGTTGAAATATCTTGCCAAATTCATAACAAATACAGCGTTTTTTATAGGTTTATAATTCCACGAATCTATGTCGATAGCGGAGAAAAATACCCGTAAACATTGAAAACTACAAAATTATTTTTAACCTGACGTTATCATAATCGTAATATTTAGCTTTAAATTAGTTATTCTTATTATGGAACAATTAATAAACGATAAGATATAGAAGCACGTAGCAACACTTAATAAAATAAATATTTTAACATACATGTCTAGACACATGTTTTGTGCAAAATAATTTATAGATCTTTTAATAAGTGTTATCTTGGTAAGTAGTTAGGTATTTTTATTTTTAAACTTCTTTATAAATACAGCTAGTATCCTAATCTTGATGAATGCGGTCCTGCAAACTGTAAATTATTGTTCGTTTTTTATTCTTCATCACTTAGTAGATAATGCATCTTGAATCTGAAACCAATTTTCAATCTGACAGGTGTATGAATTGTTTTTTGCACGGCTGTAAAAAATAATAAGACTAAAATAACAGTGGCAAAAAATTGCTTCCATATATATATCATTTGAGGAAAACATGTTAAGTGCGTAACAGTAAAGTCAAGTAGGGAATACCTTAGAATAAGGAAAGTAATTTTAAATCATTAAAGGTAAAGGTAAATGGAATTTACACGAATATTTTATACAAGTATCAATTAATGACAGTTAAAGTTGTGACTATAATTGTTAATAAAAACCGTACCAAGTTTCCAGAATTATTATCTTTAGCATAAAACAAAACAAACACAAAAAAAGGAAACCACCGGCCGAATACTACAACCCAACCGCACAAGTCGACTGTAATGCGTGCTGGGTTTTCCTGATCAAGAGTTCGTCTTCTTTCTTTTTCATTCACAACACACGTACACTCACACACTCGCGCTCACACACATTATGTTAATGACCTTAGTAGTAATTTGTTTTTCCGGTGCCGTAGAAAGATTAGAAAAACCGCAGTTCTAAATTTTTTGTCAGCTGAGTTGTAATATTGACGTATTTGATATCAAAATTATTGAATTGGTAGAAAAGTAAGTAGATCTTTCTTGGAATGATTAATATACATAAATATCTGGTTTATTTTTGGTCTATTTTTCCATATATTTTCATATTTCTTTAGAAAAAGTGAGACATTTTATTGTTGTTATTATTGCACAACGAAAAATAATTACTAGAATCAAGGAGCTTTAATAACCATCATCCAAAGACAGTAACGATGCACTATAAGCATATTTGCACAATACAATAAAATTTAAAATATTGTATCAAGAGAATTTTGAAGATTTTTATACTGTCCGAGAGCGAAACCGTAATCCGCTTGAGTGGTATCGTATAAAATAAACATCAAGTTATGCCCCTTGTATGTAGAATACTTATAAATATATACCTGCATTTAATAATTATATTTCCATCTTCTATGTAAATGACACTTTACAGACATTTATGATAACTAAGTAAATGAGTTTTTACAACTTTGCAAGCTCACAAAAGAGAAATATAAAATTTTACAGGCTCGTAGAAGGGACTTTGATTACAAAATGTAATGTTCATGTTATAAAAATAATAAAGTAAATTCATTGTGAAGGTGGAAATAAAACTTTTAACCTTTACTGGGTTCCTTTGTCTCTCGCCCTCCAAATTTTCTAGCTCGCCCGTAAAGATTAATTTACCTACTACACTTGCCACGTAAACTATTATTTAATTTAATATTTTTTGTATCTTATCCTAAAAAGTGGCTAAAAATTTAACACTAACGAAAAAAAGTTTTAGAATTAATAATATATTTATTATATTCCTAGGCCATAAAGTTGATCTTTTATAATATACTTAAAGATAAACAAAATATAATAATAAGAAATACAAAAATTATTATAGATACATTAGATTTATTTATACTATTATACTTATTTTGATTTGTATTCATTTATCAGCAACTTTATAAAAACATAACTTACTGTCCTGCAAACAGCCACTATATGTGTAAAAAATATCCGCTTGTGCAAACTACAATAAATTTTAATTGGTTCTGAAAACTGCAATATGTTAAATAATAAAAGCACAAATAATTTAAACAAACAGGAAACAAACATTTACATTGAAAACCTTAATAGTGTTTGAGCAAACACATATTTTGCAACTGTCAAGAATTCATAATTTATGAACTAATTGCAAGTGACATTTGACTTTGCAAGTTCCATGCAAAGACGATTCAACGTTTTTGTCACCTAAACGTAGTAGTTAGTCCTGCCCGCCAGGCACATATTAAGTTATTTTTATCCTAGTTATGTAATTCAAGAACGCCGAGATGTTCTACTAGTCTAATTATTGTTATTTTGAAAATGAATTTATCTATCCGAAGATGTAATAAGAACTGTGCTATTAAATTCCATTGACCTTGGAATTTTCACTGTGGCACTGAAAGTGAACACAGTCGACTGTCGACTGTTTGTCTCTTAACGTAGCGTTGATGTCTAGACGCTGTTCAGCTGATACACGGAGTTTTATTATACGTTTATACGCGCATAGACTCACTGTTAATACTTAAATATTACGTGAAAATGTTAATGTTTCTAGTAATTTAATTATTTATGTATTTAGAAACTATGTAAAAAAATTACAGATAAATGTGTACAAATCTTGATTTATGTGTGCCATGCGCGGTTTAATTATTAATGTTCAAAAATTTCTATTAGTGGTTTATGATAATGAAGGTACGTTATATTTAAGGTAAAAACTTAATTTCAAACAAAAATTATTTGGACCGGCTTTCCAATAAAAGTCTTGTATTCAAATCCCAACTTATTCAAACAATTTTTAAATATTCTATGATAAAAAATATATTTAATTGGCAAGTTTATAACTTCCATCATTATTTAAAATTACCTTAAACTATACTTGAACCATATTATTAGAGTATACTAGTGTTATTTATTATGTGCATGTTCTTAATACAAAATTGCATTTTACTAGTATTAGCCGGCCATAACTAGAAATGTTGAAAATTCCAAGCTTTACTATAATAAATATTAAAAAAACTAGTTTTATATTCAAAATAAGAGGTAAGTAGTAAAATTAGATTTTCCTAACAACACCTAGTTTTGCCAATAATAGTTTTTATGAAATAACACAGAAAATTAGGCACAGAACGAATTTCAGGTTATTCACATTATATAACTTAAAAACAACTGATTGTACCCAAAATAAAATATGAAAATATACTTACAAAATACATCACATAATGAACGTATACATAAGTTATGATAACATGGATTAATTCATGGGCTGCGCCAGGAATTTTTGTAAGGGGGCATCAATAAAAAAAATAATAAAGGACTTTGAAATAATTATAATTTTATAACTTATTCTAAAATATAACAAAATGTAGTGACAATAATTGATACCAAAGTGGGGAAGAAAGATTAATTGGTAACCCACTTGACAAAATTAAATCAAAACATTTCATGAATTTGCCCATTAACCCTACGCTGAAAAAAATTATACACATATTTCTCGCAAATATAGGTATCTGTTTAGTCTACAGAAATTTAATATATTTTAAGGAGTCATATAGGGTGAGTCAGCTAAGTGTTCCCTATTTCATTTGTTTGTAAAGTCTCAATTTTTTGTGTAAAGTCGATATTTTTGATATTTCGATATTTCAATATATCGATATCATAAAAATTTCAGTATCGAAATATCGATATTGAAAAAATATCGATATTTATCGATATATCGCCCACCCCTAATGATCATAGCTAACGAGGTGTGGGGTGGGTAATCATAAAAGTTAGGGTAATGTAAACAACTTACGAAATTTTATCTTCACAATTATTGTTCTACATTGATGTTATATATTCTTTTATTTGTACATGATCTGTTACCTCTGTTATTTGATTGTTGCAAAATATTTGAAATCTCAATTTAATCAAAAATACATTAAACCATTATTGTTATTATTATTAATCAGGATATGGGTAGGATAGATGTACTTAATATCACTTAAAGTACAAGAATAAGAAATTTTTAAATATCCCATGGACGATTCTTGTCAAGTGGGAAGTTATTGTCAAATAAGTTACAGATTAATATATGCCAAAACGATGATAATATCCTCTGAGTGACTTGTTCCTTCAAATTATTTTTAATTCTATTTGCATTTTGATTACTTTTCAATGTAATATTATACTTAATAGGGCTAAAAATAAATGTACATTGAAAATAATTACATATTTATTTAGGAAGTTTCAATCTTGAGTGTATGGAATGTGATTTATAATGTTATGTTTCAAATTCAAAAATGTAGAAGATATAATAATTTACATAGTTAACTAGACGACCTTAATTTATGCTAATATTACGGCTATTTTATTCTGTTGACGTATTAATAATATTTTGGGTATTCGGGTATTCCTAGTCTGGTAACAGTAGCTGTAGTCTAAATACATAATTATTAACAAAAAAAACACTTTCAGGATTCGGATCATTAGAACAAATGCAAGCATTTTACAATACATATCACAATATTAAATAGTATAATGAGTACTATATTATTTATTAATATAAAGTTACAGATGTTTATGCGGTTACTAGCTGCCATATCTATCATAAATAAATCAGCATATAATTTTCTGTACTTCATATCTTACTTGTAGTTGTGAATGTGATACCTACATAATTTATTAAGTTCATAATCCAGATAGGTACCTAATATGAGGCCTCCTAAACACATAAATATAGTTTCTTTTTTAAATTTTAGACAAATTGCAATAAAAGTTACAAAAACAACAATTAATGCTGAAAAACCAGATTAGTAATAGATGTTGTTTAGTAGGCAAAACAATAAACAAATCTTTTCTGTAATAAAAAATGTAAATGCAATTTATTTTTTAATTTATCACAATAATAACATAAAAACATAAATGTAGCAAGTGTGTAATATAACGTTAAAAATTCTTCTCAATTAATAACTCTCCAACAAAAACAACTCTGAGTCTACACACCGTCACCGACACTGACACGTTGGAACTGTAACAGGGTCAGTCCTGAAACAATAGAAAAACATATAAGTACCTATACATACCTATTTATCAATTTTTTATAGGGAAATTTTGCTAATAATTTTTAATTACACCAATTGTCACATTAATAAAATACAGTAGGCGCTCGGTTATATGTATGAACTAATAAAAACTAAGGACAATTCATAAAATCGATCTGTTCATTTAATGGAAAATGTATTTTAAATACACCATTTAATATTATTCGAAGCACATTCATGTTTATAATACATTAAGATAATTAGTTATTTGTTTTTGAACTATCTTATTAGCACTGAAGCATTTTTGTAATGCCATATCGGCCATGTTTCTACATTTTCGCAATACAAGTAAATAATCAAGAACAAAAATATTACTTTTGCATAGGTTTAAAAATAGAAAATGGAGCTCTAAAGCTAATAAATGATTCAAAACTTCGTATTTAAGGGAAGTCCCAGTTTATCTACCAAGGTACCAAAAGTAAATCTGCATTTTGTAGCTAGCACTGTAGAGCTTTTCACATAAACGAAATTTACCGTGTTCACTCTATAGAACCCCATGTGTTAAATTTTTACTGTTCACTAGTAGAAGGTACATATAATGGAGTAATTCCCATAACCGAGCGCCCACTATATTGAGAAATGCGTAGGATTATCAAATAATAATTTGCTTGCAGGATCTAACCAGTGACAACTGAGTATTATGTTATGATACATTGTCTATGTCTCAAACTTAAGAGGTTATTTAATTTTACGAAAATAATTAATGTAGCAATATAAAATATTACAAATTACTTGACAAATTATTATATTAGAATAGTGGATGAAGATATAGTGAAATACGTAACGCACCCGGATTCAGAAAAAAGAGATCAAAATTAAATTGCAAAGGTTTGAACCTTAAACTATCAGCAAAATTAATTCCTTAACAAATTAGAAAAGACATGGATCATACAAAGATGTCACTTTGACTTTAGGACATTAAAGAAAATTCAATAATAATTAGAATAGTTTAAAATTAGGAATGAGTTATATTGTTTGTTTCTTCCTGTTATGTATGTTATGAAGATCTTTCTTCAATTATATCGTTTGAATTCGACTTAATTTTTACATTTAGAATCCTCCAGAAATTTGTAATCCGTGAAACGAAACAAAACACACCGCAATCAGCCGTGCTTCGCGTATCAAATAGTCAAATAGAGACAGAAGAAACCGAACCCTTGAACTCCTGCGTAGACCACAACAACGAGGTCACCTTGAGCGCATGGTCACCCGATTTCCGATTCTTCGATTCTATTCGGCACTAAGACAATACCATCACGACAAACTTATCATAGAGTTATGGTCTTTGGTCTACCTTCATGCAAACCACAATATCTAACCTAGATAAGAATATAAATCTTACGGAACCTCCCAAAATCAGATTTTCGATTTTCTGTATACTTGACACCGTTGGAGAGAACGGAAAAGTTAGAATTATTGGTTATGGTTTGGCCCCGACGAAGGCTGTAACCCTAACATTGATATCGGCGAACATAAATATTTTTATAACTAACAATTATCTGCGTATTACAAAATAGAACGACAGGCGCTCTGAGTAATAAAAGAATATATTTCTGATGAAATGCTTTTAGCCTCTGCATGAAAATCAACAATAATATTGATATTTGAACAAATTTTAAGTTGTTGATACTATAGTCTAAATCTCTAAGTTTTGTTTTTTACTACTCTCATATTGTTCTGTTCACACGAGAAAAGTTTTTCAATACCGATCATACGGAGAAAGTAATTATTTTTTAAATTCATTTAAGATCACAAGTTTTAATAGATTTTAAAGAAATAACAAGAGTTTCCTCCGCGGTTTTTCCGTATGACCGGTTTTGGCAGTTTTTTAAATGACAGCTTTGACTTATTTTACTTTCAAAAAACTTTTTAGTAAAAACTTTCCTCATGTGATCAGGGCATTATGATATCAACATCTTTTCTCAACAAATACAATTATTATGACAATTGCCTTCTATTTTCATTGGCTGAAAATTCAAGCAAGCTGCAAAAAATTAACTGAAATATTGAATTAGCCTTTACATCATGTACCTAATGACCGAGTATTAAAGATATACTTTTGAGACTATCTTTTATTAAAATAAGCTTATAAGTAGGTAGGTACCCAACCCACTCTTTTATCTAAACAAAACGATACCTAATAGTGTTTAGGTATGTATCTGTATTTCAGGTTAAAACTTAAGTTCCTCATTCACAATACGAAATTAGTAGTTATAGTCAGTTGGTGACATATATCCATATATGCATTTCACTTGTAGCGTTCACAATAACGATATTAGTTTAGCTCTACGTAATTACAGTAAGCGCAGGGATTTGCAAACTCCAAACCTGTATTTAGTAGTTAATGATTTTATGTATAAACATCCAATCAGAATCTAGAACGAGAATTTATTTTGACAATGACATTAATATTCGAGATCACCTTTGTCATAGAAACATTTACAATTTTGTATCATATTTATAAATGCTTCTTTAGCCATTTTTATATAAAAGGATTATTATGAAAGACAACTTTAAGTAAACCAAACATAATAAATACTTATAAGCGAACAAACTGACACTTTTCTGACTTCTGACGCTAAATTCAAAACTTGTTTATTTTATTAGGCTAACTATAACATTAATTTTGTAATTGTGAACGACAATAGACAGAACTAACTGATTAACTATAACTACTAACTACCTACTGACTATAACTACTAATTTCGTATTGTGAATGAGGCTTTAGAATCTAACTTGTTTTTAAAATACGGAATTAATTTATGTTGGTAGTACCCAAGATAGAAAAGATAGGGTGCGCCGATAAGTTTTCGTTGTTAGGGAAACATACTAATGCTTACGTCATAGGTTTTCAGAAAACTGCAACAAAACCGATTGCTAGAACAAAAACAAACCACCGCCTTCATATTTATATCAAAATAATGTCATATTCCGGAATCCAGTGACGTATATGCAGCAAGGCTATGATTGGCTAAAGTTTCGGCGCAACCTGAACCTGTCTTTTCTATAAACCTTGGGTAGTACCATCGTTGGTACCCTTTTATATTTTTAAAAATTTACATTGATTTTTATGTTGAAAATATAGATATCTTCTTGTGGTAAAATAATGACTTTGAACAATAGCCAATAAACCAGTTATACATTCTTACCCTATAATTACAGAACATCCAATCAACCTTATTTTTTATAGTAACCGTTTTTCTTAATATAGTTTCCAAACAAAAAATTCAATATGCATATAGTATACTACGAAAAACTGTGCATTCCAAATTGTTAACGGGTTTTTGTGGTCATTGTTTTTACTCTTACGCAAAAATAGGACAATGGATTTACATGTTAATAAACCAGGATAAACAGGTTTTACAGAAAAAATCCTGCAAAAAAGTTGAAATATTAATCATAAAATATGATTCTTCAGTAAATGAGACACAAGAAACAAAAAGAAAATGTAGGTACGGTATAATTATTATCGAGATCAAAAAATACAGTAATTTGAGAATTATTACACAAATAATAGTCTTTAAAGGTGAATAATTGAAATAAATACAAATGGCCCAAGAAAAACAAACTGACTAAAACATTTATAAAAGTCTGTTAAATTGAAGGATTTTGTTAAATAACATAAATATACACTGGGCAAAAAAACGCACAACTTGACAATGCACCCAAAATTACGAATTTTTAGACCGCCATAACTTGGTTGAATTGGCCCGAAAATGGATAAATCTTCGAATTTTGACAAGATTGAAGTTTCCTCTTTAAGGTCATGCAAATTAATCTGACAAGTTCATTTTATCCCCTGCCAGCCTCCTTAGAAAAAAAGTTGGTTTCAGATTAATTTGGATGCCCTTATAGAGGAAACTTAAACTTAAACTTTCGACCAAATTCAACCGAGTTATGGCAGTCTAAAAATTCGGAATTTTTGGTGCATTATCAAGTGATGCGCTTTTTCTTTTATCGAGTGTATAATGCACTGTTCACTCGAGGAAAGTGTTACTAAAAAATTTACTAAAAAATTTATGGAAAGTAAAACAAGTACTAGGAGCTGTCATATAAAAATCTGTGAATACCGATCAAACATCAAACGAAAAAACCGTGGAGGAAACTAATTAATTCCACGTATGAACGGTATTAACAGTTTTTATTTATGACAGCTCCTAGCACTTGTCTTAATTTCAAGAAACTTTTTAGTGAAAACTTTCCTCGTGTGAACAGGGCATAAAGTTACTTTTTATACTCTATTACAATTTTAGTCAAGTAAAGAAATAATTATTCAAATGTTTTGTTAACTTGTACCATGCTTTTAGTAAAATATAAATAATATAAGATTATTGATGGTCGACTGACAATAAGAGTTTATGTGTTAGCCACAGGTTATGTCTTGATAATTACTGAACGAATTATTTTGATCCGTGTTAAAATAGTAATCGTATCAGTAAGATCAATATCAATATTTCGACTCCCAACTGAACCATTAAAACTAAAATTTTAATCTGAGTTTTAGTGAACAAATTGGAATTAAACATTTGACAAGAAATAAAATGTTAAGACTTTAAGAATGACAAATAAAATAAAACGAACACGGTTTCTTGTCCAAAGGTGAAAAAATAAAAGTAAACATTTCAATAAAAATTGAGGCCAATCTCCAGACAATTTGTCTATGTATCTAAAGATATAAACACCGAAATTAGTGACAAATTAATTAATTATTAGCAATCATACGTCACTCACGTGATGTGTGTGAAGGCTGTCAAAAACTCGAGCAAGTTCAAGAGTAAAATCTTACATAATGCTGCGTAGCACCTACACGGCTTCATTTGATCTTAATTACACCATTCCGGATTATTATTGGAGTTTATAGATCGAGATACGATCTCTAATTATTGTAGATTTATAAACATTTGTCGCATGGAATCTGTGTCAAAGCTACGCTGCTCTTGGCCGGGTAGACGGTTAATCAAGTGGAAACTAATAGGAAAAGATCGATAAACAATCAAAGTTTTTTGTGAGATATTTATTAGAATGATTTCATTATTACTTTTATTGAATGAGAACAATAGATAATTGAATTTATCTGCGCATTTATCAACTGATTGCAATAAAATTTATTGCAATTTGAACCAAATATACATTTATGATGATTTATACTCCTCAGAACTTGCAAAAAGAGATACTACTTAATCATATAGATCATACATGTACCTACTATTTTACAATATTATGATGTAATCTTTCATTCGTAGAAAAAGTAACCACAATACTAATAATTATTATTATTATAATAGGTACAATATATCCAAAATAATAATTAATACTTTCAGTCGTGACAGGAAAATATAAAAATAAGGTATTGAGATCTCAAAAATTATAATGATTGCAATTTTTACCTCCCGCCTTATATTCTATAAGTTACAATTTTTTCAGAAACGATAACACAAAAAATATCAAACATTAACATTTCAAATTTTATATTTAAGGTTTTAATACGAATCTTAATAAGCCATTCAATTTTAGTTTCAATCTACAAACCGGAAGTAAGACAAATTTAATGAAAGATTATGTGATACAATCGATATTTTATAATTTTTTTTGTATCTGGTATCGTTTAAGAATAATTAAAGTACCTATATACTTATAATTTGGTAGGTATTTCGGTATCTTGTAGTCCATGATCGTTTAACATTTGTTACCTGTACCTAATATATATATATATATATATATATATATATATTTGTATAATAAGTAAAAACAATAAAGTAAGTATGGTGGGAGATCTTGTGCTGACCATATCAGATTTTTTATAAATAAGATATAAAAATGATACTAAAACGATACTCAAATGGATCAATGAAGAAGTAGATAAATTCAATTTATTAGAATCCATTTACACACCAACATTGCAACTTCAATTAAGTCCTATTCAGGGTGTTAAATTAAACATTCACGAGGAATACATTAAAAAACAAATTTACAATATTCAGGCAGTAACACATACATAATATTTTAACTTTAGAATAATGCAATTTTCATAATAAAATTCATTGCAGAATCTATTCCTCAGCAGGGCTCGAAATGGAAAATTTTTCGAAACGGAATGTTAAAATAGGTATAACCACATTTAATTATATAAATCAGGAAAAATAATGGATTATATAAATTATATATGATGAGAAAAATTTAATTTTGGTTAGTAATCCCTCTTACCATTTCCAAGATAATGACTTACAGTTTTCCTTATCTTTTTTCTGCATTTTTTGTGCAATAGTCGAGGAAAAATATCAAAATTATTTTACATCTACGTGATTGGAAATTTGTATATTATGCAATTTACTTGTGGTGTAAAAATTATATTAGACATCAAAATCAAAAGAGCAATTTAGGAAACATTATAATCATTACTAATCTTGAGTCTAATTTCTAACCACAAATAAAATTAATAGTAATCGTATTAAAAGCAACCTGTCATCAGTCATCACTCATCACAGATGATTCAAAGGAGCAGTGGAAAATTTAACAATAATGAGCGACAATTATAAAAACTACCGTCTTTCTAGAATATCTCGTTTATGCGTTTCATTTACCGCTGAGGGATTTTCCTACAAATTATAATTAAGTACTCCGTGGTTAGGTCAGTTCTTTTTCATTATTCAACACAGTAAACAGAAGAATTATTGTAAATATTATGCGGGGAATATATTATAACCAAAAAAATGCAGAAATTCGCATTTGTTGCACACGTGGACAAATTTAATATGTCTAACTGTATATATAATCAAAATATTTTAATCTTAATTGCTATAGTTCTCGCATGATTGGAAGTAATTAGTTATGTAATTATAAATGTTTTTGTTATAATTTTGTTTAGTTTTTATCCAAACCGTTTAACGTTTTACTTATATTTTATCCTTCACTTGTAAATATCATCCGAATATTTTCCGGTAAAAGGAAGTAAAAATTTAATTTAACCTACGCTATTTTTGTAAAGTTAAAAAACTGTTATAGAAATTATAGCCGTATTATAAACAAATTTATTCCCCAATTAAACATTTTATGAAAATCTGATGAAGCAAGTAAATCCATAACTCTTACTAAACTCTTAACTAAACGCAAACTGTGTAATTTGAGTATTTTTTCTTCGTTTGTATTAACCTTTTCAACATGTCATTTAAATGAAATTTTGTTAGTTTTATTTAAATAAATTAACGCAAATCAACACTAGTAAATACAAAAAAAATTGTCAATGGAATAAATATGGTAGGTACCTAAATATGTTGCAGTTGAATGAATCACACAATGCATTAAAACCACAAATGATTTCAAAAATTTAAAAATTGAAAATGTTATTCCCCGCTTTTAAAACCAAATCCATAATATTCCATTAATAATAAACCATTTATTAGATGAATCATATTTTGACCAGTCTTCCTGATGGTTAACAAAATTTGACTCTGTAAAATGTCTTCTAATTTATTATAATCAAATTCAGGAATGTTATTTAAATGTCATATTATAAACATATTCATCAAAAAGACAATACTTTTTTAACTACCATCAATTAACTTTTTCATACTCGTTTGTTAGGTACATTCTACAGGTTTTTATTTTATCAAACAAATAATTATATCAATAATATACAACAAATTTTTTGCCCAATGTATTATTTTAAAATAGATAAAAGTTATACGATTTCATAATTTAATGACCTAAATAAACAATAAAAGAACTGAAGAATCGTATATTAACATATTTATTGAATAACGAAATAGTATTTGAAAAGTGCGCGTTACCATATCGAATTTTATATATTTCTCACATTATTTGACCCTGAAAAGTATAACATTAAAACTTAATTAATCATAATTCATTGTTTTATAGCAGTTGATAATAAATCTCCTAATTAATCAAGATATAATTTTAAGATTAATCTTGGGAATGATTTTTTCAAGTCTTGGCCTAGCGTTGAAAGCTATAAATCCAATCTTTTTAAAAAGAAATTAATACTTCATAAAACATTAATTTATTGGATTAAATTAAATATATTTATCTACAAATATTTTAAACTATTCATTATAAATGTTTGTTTTACAGTTTAATATTGCTATAATGTTTCCAGTAAATCAACTTACTTTTAGATAAATAAAATTGCTTATATTATTATTATCGACCATTAGAAGTTAATATATACTATATGACTATAACATACCTGTTCATATATTGTATATCTCAAAAATACCAAAAGTGAAGTATTTATACTTATAATGGATTAATTATTTCATATAGTCGTAGATCAAGTATAGCATTCTACTTAAGTTCAATATGGCATTTACTCAAATGAATGATTGTCGTAACCGAGTGATTCCCATTCATAAACATTTTTGAATGATTTCCGAGTAATAAATTTTTAATCTTTTCTAATTTGTAAAAAATAAAGCCTTTGTACTTATAAGAGGCTTAGAAAGTTTTACAAAATTCTTTATTATTTATAGTACCTACTCAATGCAAAATTAAACTAATATATGTAATTTAGCTTCAAACGTACTGCGAATTTAATTAAAAATTCTAATCCTGCTATGCATGATGTCAAAATGTTTTTATCGTAATTAAATAAATCATTATAAAATCATCAAATCTATACTATGAAATGTTTACAAATGTTACATCAGCATCAAAAGAGTAGCGTAACAAATGACAGCACTTTCTTTAAATAAACAATTATTGCAAAAAAGTGATCGTCACTTCGTTAGTTGTTACAGGTCAAACTTTGTTTCACTGGTCACGTACGCACCTTGACTTCAGTTGTTTTGCAGCAATTAACAATGCAATAAATTTATTGTTATGTGGGAAAATTATCAGTGATATTATTATTCAATTTGCCTTCGTTTAAGTCTGAGATTTTTTGCAATAAAAAGCGGTTTGCGCTGCCGCCAAATTTTTCGACAACATTTACAATCCACGCGAATCTTGACCCACCCACATTTCATTAAAAACAAAATATTTCTTTAGATTGTTTTTATTTTGTTCCACACTTTTTAATTATTATAATAAGTTATATACATAAATAATTTGTCTCAAGATATATAGAGTTGCTTTAAGTTATTCTCATTTCTTATATTTGTCTTAGCAACTTAACTCCGTACTCGCCAAAAAAATAATGTCAGTGCCTGTAGGTACACAAATAACTAATTATTGTTTTTTACAAAAAGTTCAAGTTTGCAGCACTGACATTTTTTATTGGTTGACAATAATTTAAAAGAAAATATTTGCAACATTATATCTAAATGATATTTAATTGTTTATTATGTATATGTAGATAGTCAGCATTAAGTTTTGATCTTTCATATTATAAATTGTTTATTTAGTATAATTGGTTGTCTGATAATAATTAGTGTAATTGATTCATATATGAAGGGTTATGTAAAGGGCATATATAAAAGGAATGATCTGTAAAATAATAGTTCATTTGGAATAAACAAGTTTAACAAGAAGTTTTTTATTTTTATTTCCGGAATTTGAATAACAAAAATACATATATGATTCAAAAAATAATTGTAATGAAAACGAACTAAGTATTACATTTAAAAAAAAAGTGAAAGTATCACCGTGTTTTCAAATATAAATTAATTTTTTTAGCTTATTAATATAGAGCTAATACGCCGTACAAAATATTGTTTATCTCTATTTGTAGACTTTTCAAATGAATAACAATAAATAAATATTCCCAATGTTCATAACCTACCACAAACCACAAATTTGTATAAAATGAACATATATTCTAGAAAAATCCTTTCACATTCAACAGTCCCACAACTCTTTGTTTGGTAAATGCAACGAATCATGACATTTCTAGGTTAACTCCCTTAATCCAAGTCTGTCTTTGTTTAGTTAAATGCAACAACTGAATCATAGTTTTACCTTTGCGCTTATTAAAATAAAAAAATCACCATTAATGGTGTCAATAACGTGAAAATAAAACAATAAAAACGACTGCAATTTTGCTTTATAAATTTCGTGAAGATATTTCTGAAGGTTGCTGTATCTTTTAAGGTCAAAATAAAATTGTACTTTTTATCTATTGTACTCATATCATAAACGGATATAGTATACCGGAAGTGTATTGACATTGAAGTAGAAACTTATGAAATGTAAATGTAATTTTACTGCAATCTACTCATGACAAGATTTCTATTTTTTATTATTTATAATTTGCCTGGTAGTATTAATCGTAAAATTTTTTAAGTGAAATTTAACTTAACTAAAAGCAGGATATTTCATTTAAAAAATTCGAAAAAGTATGACGTACGTACATATATAAAAGACAGCTAAAATTGAAGATAATATCGACCATAATTACGTTATTACAAATCTTTTGTTTTAGGTTTGTAACCTTGTTAAGATATTTTTTGCACAAAAAACACATTAAGCTAATAGTATATTGAGTTAAATTCAGGTCCGTTACATTAAATGACATTTAACTGGGTTAAATCTAAGTTATTAGATAGTTAACGTCTCTAACAATTCAAATAACATTGAATTTTCTAATTTATTTACGCGTTTATAGTTTTTCAATAACATTACCATAATCATAACCAACAAACCAACCTGAAAAGTGTATCAAGAAATTTGATTCCTAAAAATAGGAGCGGTGGATAACAAACAAATACAGATCAAATTGCAGTCTTGTACACATGCAATTGTATGTTCAATAATTAACTATAAGCTATTATAGTGGTAATATTTTTGTCCTTCAAGGTGTCTCTATAAATAAACAAACATCAAATCATTTCCCATTATCTCGTCTTCAATAGTATTGCATTTGTTTCACATAGATGATCCAGTAGTTTTCAATATATTTCAAACATGATTTCTAACTATTTGCCAAACAAAAATTAGTAAATGAACAGGTCAGTTTTCAGAAAAATTAACAAGGTTATGTTTTAAGAAATTTGAGAATAAATCACCAGGGTTATCTATGAGTCATATTGTTAAACGATATTTTGGTAGAAGAAACAGTTTCGATAGAAAGCAAATATTTTACCCAAAATAACAATTATACGGGTCAAGAAACCTGATATTAATTTGAATAAGAAGAAAACACATTAGGTAAGGTATTAAAAATCTCAAATACCTAATTATTTTATTTGCATTTTTTATAAAAACAATTAAACCGAAAGTTGTTGAAACGTATAATTAGATAACTTTTAAAATAAACAATTACAATATAAATAAATTTTTGAATCATTCTACTTCCACCTTCTGTCTAAATGACACTTTACGCCGTTACAGACATTATGTTAACTAAATAAATGAGTTTTTACAAGGATAAACCTGTAATACATTACAAGGCTCATAAAAGTGACATTACAAGTCTATTATCGTACAAACAACAATATTTGATTACAAAATGTAATGTATCTTGTTTTTAAATTATAAAGTAAATTTATCGAACAAAACGCTGTGAAGTTAGAAATCAAATTTTGTACCCGGCACGCTTGCAAACTTGCCAGCTCGTCCGTAAAGATTAATTTACTACACTCATCACAAACAGGGTTGTAATAACATAATAGAATAAATTCATAGACTCAATAAATCGCAGAAACATGTATTTTATTATTGCTGCTATCAAACTCGGAATTGCTAACTTATTCACGGACACGTAATCCTTGTGCTACCACTGGCTATATTTGTGAAATAATTGCAAACACTGATAAGTATGTTTAGTGGCAAATGTTTATTTATTACCCGACAGTTAGAAAATAACAATATTTTATTACAAATGCAGAAATTTTAATTTTTAGCTTAAGTGTGGAAAGCAGTTTTTGAAACTAGATAATAAAATTCATTTGATTTTATATATTCCTTTTTTGAAATGCATATTTTTCGTTTACACGAAGATTTTCGTTTTAAAAGTAACCAAGTAGCCAACCACACAGTTTTTTATTCGCTACGCTAAGCGAACTTTTAGTACCTAACGACCATAGAAAAAATATTTTTTTGTTTATTTACCAAATTTGAAAAAAGTAGTTTAAAGACCGGTTGATATTTACAATTATTATTCTCATGAACTCTAACGTATATTCAAATTTGCTACCTATCTGTTATTGTTTTTATTTATTTTTCCTTGTCTCCGTAATTTATGGTAAAGTGAAAACCTAATTTATTATAAATATCAGTATGAAAATATTTATATTTACATGATATATTGTTGTAAAGAATTACCTATATTAGTTTTTAAATTTATAATGGAAAACTGTACCCGCAGTAAAAACCCACATTTGTCAAATATAAATAAGCATTTTACATAATATGAAATTACAAATGGAATCTCTGCAATTTCTTATGAATTAGTGTTTATTATTTATAATGGGTAATTAATTATTATCAATGCAAACGAAAAATATGACACTAATGTCTTATATAATTTCGTCAAAACAATAACATTAAAAAAATAAAAATAAACATATTTTAAAAATGTATTAACAAAACAATATAGGTACCTACAATTATTCTATTTACCAAACGAGATTTTATTAACTCATTTTTAACCTGATGATGGACCGGTTTTTCCATTTAAAAAGTTGAAAAATTAATTTTGATTTTGACTATTATAAAAATTACACTTTTCATATTTCTTAGAACCGCATTAAACTCTATGAATCTATTCCAAAAATAGTCACCTTTCAAAAAGTTAAACAAAAATAAAAGGAATGAAATATTTTCACAGCTTCCAGCGGTTCCAAACCTGCTGAGAAACATTTTTGCGAATTGGCAACATAGGAATTATGCAACAGATATCTGTAGACAGAGTGTCTGCCTTGCGTATAATAATTTATGATTGTCAGATGTGGCATAATTGCTGGGAAATTTCTTATCCAATTTTTACTTTTTCTTATCTATTTTTAGAAACTATGATAGTTCAATACTGACGTATGATACAAACTATGACGTAGAAACGACGTCAATGCACTTTCTTAAGATTCAGAAATTAAGTGAATGAGTATAATTATTTACTAGAGATTTGGGTCACCAACACTATATGTTTTCCTCGTGGATTATTTATTTTTATATTTAAAACTGGTTTTAAAATTCAAATGAGATTTCGTAGGCAATAATTACGATCTCTTGATGTCAGAGAAATTCCCAGTTTCTTCAACCCATTATTTAGAATAGGATCAAAATACTGTAATACATAAAAATCCTCCCTGACATTGCTATGAAACCATCTTTGTTTTAATTTTATATTCATTGAAATCATCAAATGTTTCGGATAACTTTAGCTTACCTATACCTTGCATTAGAGTTTAAAATTATCTAAATTTTAAATATTATTTTTACCACAAATATGCTTTTGAAATTTATAATTTTTAAACTACTTTTCCCTGTTCCTGTCTTTAAAACATGGTTTTATAATGTTGTAACTTTTGATTTCTGGCCACCTAAGTTAATTATTTCTATTACGCTTACGCACATTTTTTATTCAACTGCGTGCGGTTACCAGCCATCAATTCACGAGTATCGATTATTCTTAGCCTCATTGTCATAAGCATTTCGTTTTAAGTTTTACAATCATTCACGCATCCCACTTAGAAAAACTGTGAATGCTCGTATATGGTTAGACGTATTTAATCTTTCATAAACGTAAACATAAATGTAAACCCTAAAACGAAATGATTAAGTGAATGAGGCTTTATTAAGTGTAAATTACACTATATATTATGCGTACCTAATTGCAAATGGTTTTTTAGTACCGATAACTAACGCAACTTAAATCATTACAAAATAAACTGTTATAAGTATGTTTGTTATCCAGTTAGGTAAGGTTAGGATTCTGTTGAATTATTGAATAATCGCAATAACAATTTATTAGGTAATAAACAAGTATTTTTCTATTTTTTTGTTGAAACCTCTAATTACAGTAAATATAAGTCAAAGCAAAATGGTTCCACTTCAAGCTAACGCTGATAACGTGATAACCATAATGTATTCAAGAGATACTAAATTATAAATTTAATTACTAATTTCACACGCATTTTGGCTAAAAGAACATTAAACAGTTAAAAAATTAAGACGTTAATAATTATTTTTTATTCTCCAATGGGCTACTTGCATGATTTTTTATTTTTACAGAATTTTTATTAACAAGCCCTAAAAAATAATTAATAAAAATTGATTAGTATGTGATGTGACGTAGTTAGTTGTCATTTTATGTCCAATTTTTTTACTAATAAACAAATACATTTTTTTAAATAAAATAAAATTTGTATTTTTACCAATGTTTTAGACCTAACATACACGGTGGACCATTTTAAGTTGCGTTTAGGAATATCTCGAAAACGAAGCATCGGATGAAAAATCCAAAAAACACGACTAAAATTTTTTCTAGGGGCCATCCAATGACACCAAATTCAACCCCCCCCCACCACAACCCTGGAGGGTGGGGCGAGGGTAAGTTTGAAATCTTGAAATTTGGTGTCATTGGATGGCCCCCTCGAAAATATTTTAGTCGTGTTTTTTGGATTTTTCATCCGATGCTTCGTTTTCGAGCTATTCCTAAACGCAACTTAAAATGGCCCACCGTGTATATTCATTATAATTGAATTCATTTTCTTGGCTGGCGACACTAAATTACTACGTATCAGTAAAGCCTCATTCATATAAGCATTTAGTGTAAATGATCGTATTTAGTTATATGAATTTAAACTTTCTTAAACGTAAACATAAATGTAAACTTTGAAACTAAATGCTTATGTGAATGAGACTTAACTTCAACGAAAGTATTTCGTCCTATTCCTGCATCTGCATCTGCACTCTGATTTACTCTGAAGATTGAAGTAGGTAAGTCTTACTTGGAATATCCAGGATACAGATTTCACTATAATGGGATAAATCAGAGAAATTAAATTGCAACTTGTAATAATAATTTATAGTTGAGAAAATTTCAATAAAAGTGTAACACGTAAATAATTTAAATACAAACGCAGTACTTCTGCGGTGGTGTTTTGCAGAATGTGACAGTTTTTTACTGAAAATAATTGTTCACATTCGCGCAAAAGTACATAATATGCGGTTATACAAGTTCTATTATAAATAGTACGCGATTCAAGGTCAACGAAATTAAGACTTATAATTACATTTGAAGTGATTAGTAACAGCTTTGGAGTAGAAAAGTTGTCATATGTCATATTTTCTAACATTTTAGTTTTTGTTGCGAATTGTGAATAATGTTCAATCGGTGAAAAAACTTATATCTGGTTCAACTTGTTTCTGTTGAGCATCAAGGTTAAGTGTAACGAAATTACAAATTACTATTTTATTATAATTGTCGTGTGAACAAAGAATGTTTTATTAAATTCACAAAAACTGCTATACCTACTCATACACGCCAGGGTTTGCCATTGAACTTAAGATTATTCACACATTCGCCGAAATCAGAATTCGCTCGTGCCGTTCCAAATACTTATAAGACATAATTTAGTTTATAAACTTTGTCGCAGACGGTCAGTTTTGTCATAAAACTGTCAGTGTTTTGAATGTCTACCTCGCCAATGAAACATTTGAACTTAATTTGCAAAATTCAAGAACTGTAACGTCACATACCACATCAGTAAATTTGACATTCAAAACAGATCCACAACATTGATAATTTAATGATAAAATTGACCGCATGCCACAATTTTCAAACGTAATAATCTTAATTTCGTGCAAATCATTTACGCATTTTCTTTCAGATAAACAAATCTTGTGGTTTGGTGTTAAAAAATTTAACCACAGAGGTAATCCCATTTTTATCTGGATGTCTTTTAGTTGTACTTGTACTTCAATTACTGCGTTTCCTCAAAGTTTATGTAGTGAAAAATATGCTTGCTTCTGGGATATTTTAGTTCTGTGGGCTTGGAATTATTTAATAGAAAAAATAAACAAAGCTAATTCCACAATCTTTTTAGTGTAGTTATTTGCAATGCTTTTACTTTTAATGTTGTTTTAACATTTATTTGGTAGCCTTTTCCCAACTTGGCTATAGCAGTCACAAAGTCACATATAATGTGATTTATTGGTACCGAAATACGGGTGTGTTAATACTTCGTGAAAAAAAAAATTAAGAATTAGGTACCTCTACCCAAAGTATAACATAACGTGATAAACGTGGAATAGAAAGAATTTTTTTAAATTCGCAAAATTAGTAGTAAAGGAGCGTATTTTATTGAAAGCAACATAATACTTGAAATTAATTAGTACCTATCAACATCAAACATTTACTAAACGTTGTGGAAATAATTACTTTTCATATTCTATTTTTCCAATACCTGCACTGAAAACGCCACCTTGTGAGGTATATCTGACCGGTCAGTACTTTTCCTCCCGCTTTATGCAGGAATCCACTTGATTTATTCCTCCCTAGAAAGGAAATAGTATTTTGTGCACCTAGGGAGGGAAGCGTGCTATTACTCCGGCGGTCCGAGCGAGGGCGCCGGCTTCGCTCAAGGGTGTAATAGCTATTACTCCCGCGGGCGAAGCGGCGACCCGAGCCGAAGGCGAGCCGCAGGCGAGCCGCAGGCGAGTCCGAGCGAGGGCGCCGGCTTCGCCCAAGGGAGTAATTGCTATTACTCCCGCGGGCCAAGCGGCGGCCCGAGCGAGGGCGCCGGCTTCGCCCAAGGGATGAATAGCATTCTCTCCCGTGGGACACACAATATTTTACGTCACGAGGGCCTCGAAATCACCTTTCTTGCTCGGGAGGAAAGCAAGTACGGTCCTCCCGAGCGGGAGGGAAAACTCGCTTCCCTCCCTCCATTAGCAAGAGGAAAACACTGCTTTCCTCCCCCGAGTGACGTAAAGTACTTTTCCTCCCGCTTTATGCGGTTTTCCAAAATTGATTATTTAGATTATTTTTATTTATTTTATGGACTTATTATACAATTTTTCCAATGTTATCATCATCCTGTTCACCCTTTTCTTTAACTTCTAATGCCTTTCGGTGCAAGGTATTGCAAAAAATATCATGTGCATCTAAAGTGCACTCGTCGGAAAACGCCACTTTCATCCCTAGTTGCACAATATACTATGAATACTAGTGGTATTGAAAAATATTAATTTTTTCTTTTGCCCTTATTTTTGCGAATTTTTCACGTTCAGTAGGAACGTCATGCATTCTTAATTTTTTTCCCCAAGTGTAATAATTACACCCTATATATTGTACCGTGTATGCAGTTACTCATGGTTTTTATGGTGAAAACACCACAGCGAAACTTAAGTATATGTATAGTTGACTGGAATCGAACCTAATTTGTCAGAAGCCGCAGTTGGACACAAGAGATAGAAATTTGCACCGTTAATTGTATGTGTTGTTCCACTGTATTTCTGTTTATTGTAAATAACTATAATTGACAAAAATATAGTAGCGATTTTCTTTTGAAATTGGGAAGCAAAAAATTATTAACATATTAGTCCAGTCAGGAGAGGTTTGGCATGTGAGTAGTTAAGAACATACAGAAACAAACAAAAAATTCGCTCCACCTCGGTATGCTCCGCTTCCCACAAAAATTTTCAGTTCAAACTCATAATTTTCTTGTAACGCATTTTCCTCAAAAACTATCAAAGATTTTGGAAAACTGTTTTGACAGGATGAAAGCTGCGGAAATTTGCTACCAAAATGGTCTTTAAAATTTTTTCATAAGTAGCACCGTGTAGGCTTCAGCCGTTTAATATTCTAATGACTTGAGAATTTTCTGTATAGTAGGCGCTACATTGCGAATGACGTAATAAATTCACCGCTACAGAATAAATGTGGTATAACTTCGTTAAAGAACATCATTTTGTAAAGATAAAAATTGCATTTTATTCGTCATTCAATTGCACTAATAACATTTGAATTTCCGACCCCGTTTATACCGAGAAACTTGCTTTTTAAAGAATCATAACTCAGTATTAGCAGACGTTCAAAGAATTCTCAATATTTTCAATATCTATTAATGAAATTGTAAACTCGTAGAGGATTATCTTCATCAAATCATCCCCAATCACATGCAACTATTTGGAGGGTTGTGTGTTGCACGTCCGAAAAAAAAACTGGTTTTCGCTACCTTCTTTATTTATAGGTTATGATCTTCTTTGGAGGTGGAGCGAATTTTTTTTTTGTTTCTGTATGTTCTTAACTACTCACATGCCAAATTTCATATGGTTATGTATTAGTCTTAGGTTTCAGTTAATTTTTGACTCTCCTGACCGGACTATATATTTTCTATATGAACTATTCATAATTTTGTAAATATTCAAGTCATTCAAAATGGGCATTGTTTTGTATTTTCAACGGCAAAATTACCAAGTAGAAAAATTGTAAACAAATAGGTACCTACTTGAGACTGAAAATAAATCACTTGAAGAGATATTAGCTCTATTTATTTAGACATCTATACAAGTTCTTGAAGAAGTAACAAAGTAAATAAATGAGTAATGACAGTAGCTCAGGGGCGTTTTTTGTGTAAAAGAGCACTTACTCTTAGCATGATCTGAATGCGAGCGTTTATTCTTCCGCAATGAATACGTCGAAAAGAAATATTGTTAATTACATATTACTACTGGCAATTATTACTCACATAAGTTGCAAAATCAGCAATTCCACTGTTGCAAAATTTATTGTAATTAATAAAATGTTTTACAACCGATCCATTTTGCGGAACTTTTGTTGATTTCATTGCCGAGATTCGGATTTGCTTCGATGGTCTTATAGCAAAAAATGTACCTAATTATTTATTATAACGTCAAAGATTTTTATTTCTTTGAAGAATTGTTATTACGTATTATTTTGTTGATTTCCAGTAATTGAAAATAAAATAAAAATCTTCAGCAAAAAATGTGACGAATTACTCGCAAAGTTACTATAAAAAGTATTGATGAGTATTCCAAGAAAATGAGACATTATTACAATAAAATTATGTATTATATAATTTCTTTTAACAATAACACGGAAGTATTAGTGAAGCCCCTGAAAAACTTATCTTCTAGAATCATCATGATGATTATAATTAAGACATAAGTAAATTACCTACTTCGTTTGCAATAATAAATACACAAATACACATTGCTGCAGAATATAAATAAGTTGTACGAATTTACATGATTACATGTGTTGAACAAAGAAACAAAACAAGAAGATATATGGACGGAATTCGAAATAGAAACTAACATGTGCTACATGTAGTTCAGGAGTATATTTAGGTCAAATCGGATCCAGGTCGCTGTACCATATTTGAGGACTATTTTACACTAGTGCAAAAATAGAATACACATTCTACAATCTACAGTTCTCATTTTTAGAATGACTACAATTTTACTGGGAATTATTTATATAGATATGTGCATTAAAATTAATACTTTGTGCATTCAAATAAAAAATATTTGGCATTATAAAAAAAAATATACCTATCTAGTATTTAAAATAAAGAATTTTAAATTGATCAATATTTATTATAGTGAGCTTTAGGAGTTTTTACCAAAAACAGAGTATCCCGGGATTCAGCAAAGGTAAAAGGTGTCTTTATATTGTTTAGAAGTTTTTATCAAAAATGAAGTATATGGGACTGAAGAAGGGTAAAAGATATTTTTATTTACTTTAGTTTAAATTAGAGTTTTTACCAAAAATAGAGTACCTATGTGGGATTCAAGAAGGGTAAAAGGGTTTTTTCATTTATTTTAGTTTAAATTGGAGTATGTGGGATTTAAGAAGGAGGAGTAAAATTATTCCGTTATAGTATTTTTTTATTTAAAGTTAAAATATTTAATTAGTGTAGGTACATTTTTTAATATTTTTATGCAGAAAAAATCGTTTAAAGCAAACTACAATAAATAAAATATTGCTCAATTTTAAATTCTTTATTTTAAATAGATATATTTTTATTTAATGCTAAATATTTTTTATTTTATTGCACAAAGTATTAATTTTAATGCACATATCTATTTTAATAATTTGCAGTTAAATCATACCCTTTTAGAATTGTTTGTATTTATACAGTATAACTTTGGTAATTCGACCATTTATTTGGTTTACCAAGTCCAGATTACTTATTCGTATATTCTACTGCAATTCAACAGTTTTATGCTATTGTATTATATAAACCGGACATAATATTAAAAGTCATTAGCATTAGATTCATTTTTATCACGTAAATTAGGTACCTTATTAGAGCAAAACTCTAATTTTGTACTGAAACATCTTCAGATTATGAAGGCTGGGTATATTTTCATTTTTAATTTGGCTGTAGTAAAATTTTTGTAATAATACGAAGCACGAAGATGAAGATGTTGTTCAGCTGTTTTCTGTTTTTCAGACATACTTAAACATTTTTAATGCAAGATGTTAAATTTTAGCACACATTGTTTCTAGATCCTGGTATTTATATTCAGGTTGTGTTTATTTGTAAGAATTTTCTATCAGTTCCAGATCATTTGATTAATATCATAAAATGAACTAAATTCATGAATGACGTAAGAAAGTATTTAAAATCCTGTTTCTTAGAAAGAGTACAACGCCCTACAATAATACAAACAACGATTTATTTATATCCTAAAGATCAAGTTCACATTTAAATACCGGACTTCCCTCAATCTACATACAGTAGATCCTAGTAGAAGAAATATCACCGGTGATCTGTCACTACTTAACTAATAACTATCTGTTGACTGTTGTCGTTAATCTGTAATACATTATTAATAACAACTACTCATTACCAGCTTATTTGTGATATAAATGAAGATATATATGCGAGCGAGAAGTAATGTGTTAGTAACTGCCAGAGCCGGATTAACCATGGGCAGCTAAAGACAGTTGTGGTTCAATCAAGACATTGAGAGATTTGTAGTAGTATTTGCTATTTCATAGAGTGACCTTTTTATGTATTTTTGGAGTACCTATCTACTATTATTGAAAAGAGATAACAAAAACGAAAATAATTATAAGAAATGTAAGAAGGAAATGCACCGCAGGTGAAAAATTTTTTAGAAACATTTTACATATTATACATTTTTATGGTGAATTTGAATACCTATAATTGAAAACAATATTTACTTAAAGCTTTATGGGGATCCAGAAAAGAAAATCAGTACATTCAGTATAGTGTAGGTAAAAAATCAGTACAAAATATCTTTCAAATTGTTACCCAGTAAGAGTCTGAAAATCAGTATACTGTACTGACAAAATCGGTATGAATGATCACTCTACTTTTTCTATAAAATGTCTACAGACCAAATATGATTGATTCCAGTTTGAAAAACAAGAAAAAAATTTTTTATACTAATTGTTGTCAATTTTCGCGAACCGACATTTTTTTTTCAAACAAAACCTTCATTTTTTATCACACAGAATCCGAATCTGCAATAAAAACTGGGCGTTATCTAGTGATGCAGACGAGACGAGAATTTCTCGAATCTTGTTTCGTCACAAGACCAGACTGATTTTTTCAAAAAAAGTTCGAGACGAGTTCACAATGTCGAGATTCTCGAATATCGGCATTTTCGTCGAGATTTCTCGAATTGAAATAGTTATTTAACAAACTAGTGTGTTAATGAGGGCGATTAATAATTGAGACTTCGCTTCTCTCACGCGTTAATTGTTGAGATTATTAATCGCCTATTAACACATGAGTTAGTTACAATATTTTTCCGTTGGTCATACCTTTTTAATTTGAAAAAATTTCAATTTTATTCCATAACAAATTAGGACCGCTTCAACTGTTCACCACAATTGGATCGACAACAATGGACAACTCAACAATAAAAATCAACTGTTTTCAGGGAGAAGCGGGTGCAGTCAGTTCACTTAATATTGATTAGTAGTACTAAATCTTAAGGTTTTTTCGTTTTTAGAATGATGTTATTACTTTTATATTCATTTTAAAGCAATTCTATGCAAATATTATTTACCTAGAATTGTGAAAATCATTTCTTTTAATTCTGTTTTGTATTTTGGTAAAACTTAGAGCTGGTCAATATAATACAATATTAAGTGTATTGAACGCATCCAATAAATCGTTGATTAATAAAAAATCATGCATTTATAGGGGTCATAAATGCATGATTTTTTACATTAATGATATAAAATTATTTATTTAACAATTTATGAATATCAAAATTTTTAGGGGTATTTTTATTTGTTTGTCGTAGGCAGCTAAATTGTCAAGTCAACCTTTTACTGCAATTGACCATGTATAATTATTAGATTAAATTTTTTATAGGTGATAATATAATTTATTACATCAATCCGTAAAAATCCGTAAATTAGTAGGTATTTATTTTATATTATAGAAAATAATACAATATTTATTAATAAACGTGTCAATAAAACCATAGTTATTTGTTTAACTAGGCAAAAAATATTAGATTTGCTGCCGCGGCTAGAGTTTCATAGACGAGGCGCAGCCGAGGCTTAGATCTAGCTTAGGCAGCAAATCTGTATTTTTTGCCGTGTTAAACACATTATTTTTTCGGCGATTGTTATTAATTAATATTAATTTAGTGATTATTTTAAATATATTGATAGGTACCGCAATCAAAGTATGTTGCTATGCGTATGTTGACAGTTGCTATGAAAGAACAAAATATAAGAAGATTCAAAATGGCATTCTTGGAATTCCATTCTGATGACGTCATTAGAGAGTTTGAATTGCGAACTACACATACGTTATTAGCAAAGACATTGTCTAGAGTATTGTTGTAATCACAGAGTGTTCGATTCCGTACGTCGACACTGGAAGAATATAGTATCAAATGCTGATCTGCATTCCTCCAAGCAGAAAAAATATAGGTACAGGTCCCTTGTCGATTCCCTTTTTCGCTCCGTTGGTCTAGTCTAATAAATATGTAAATATCGATATCGATGATAACAATACCAGCGATAATGATTAATATACGGTAATGTTGATGTTCGACCTGGAATTATTGAATTATCAAAGTCCGAAAAGCTGATCTTTATTTGTTACAACTTCTAAGCCATATCCTACAGATGATACAGTTATAAAGAAAAATGGGCTTTAATAATTCGCAACAAAACTAACATACCTCAAAATAAATTCTGCAACAATTTGGTACTGCGATGAATGATGAATTCCAGCTTCAGCTCTGTGATCGCTATTCTAGTGTTCGATAGGTTAATCGTTACTCGACAATCACTCCTTAACATGATACTAATTCGCACCGAAGGAGGAAACATTTTATCAAAATGGTATCATACTTCAGACATCTACGATGTCTACTCTATTATGTACAAGTACAACAATCATCAACAAAGCAAAACTGAATTAGAGTACAATACTGCCGTCCTTAGGAAAAAGGTCCTATCTGCAAAAATTTTGTGTTAGCTATTATTTTATATAAAAATTTTTGTGGAAACAACTATGCGGATTTTTACTATTAAAATTGCTTTATATAAACATAATACTACTTATAATAAATTCTACATTTTCTTAGGGCACCTGGACATTCTATTTTGGTATATATTTGTAATAATTTATGCAGATTACAAAATCTCAAAATTTGCAGATAGGACCTTCTTCCTAAGGAGGGCAGAATACGCATGCGTAGCCTATAATCTCAGTCTGAACTACTGCGCACTGCATGTAGACATGCGCTGATAAACTTGGCGGAATATATATATTTATATATATGGAAATATGGCCCCTTTTGGGCGCGCTCTAGCGGCGAAACGGTTAGTCTTGGAAAAAACCTTATATATGAAAAATGTAGGAAATTTTGTCTACTTTAATTTTATATAGAATAGACTTTTCGAAAAAACGCTTCCTTTCTGAGATATAAACCAAAAACTGAAAAAAGTGCCAAAATTTGATTAAAAAGTGCCCAAAAACAAAGTTCCGGGCAAAATTTTTGCCCGCAAACTTCAAATTCGAATTCAGTGACCCAAAAAACATAAACGGTGAAACAATCAAAACTATATCAAAACTTTCCTCTGAGACCCAATATTTTTACTAATATGCCTAGCCTATACTGGGAAGGTGTATATTGTAATCCAGCTTTCTACTAATTTTTTCCACTAGAAAATCTAATTTGACTGGACTAATACACTGTTTAATTTTTGCCGGCCTATTCATTTTAACTTGTTCTTAATTTGAAATTGTTTATTCAAATTGAAATTGTTTAGTCCCAATTTAAAATTGTTTATTCCCAATTTGATATTGTTTATTCCCAATTTGAAATTGTTTATTCCCAATTTGAATTTGTTTAGTCCCAATTTCAAATTGATTATTCCCAATTTGAATTTGTTTAGTCCCAAATTTGTAGTTGTAAAGGTTAGAAATATAAATGTATACTTACGTACAATCCGGTGCCCATTTAAAATATATAAATAAAAATCTAAAATATTAAAAAACAGAAATTTGCATTACCTGAATAAAAAGATTCATTCACAGGAAAACTCTTCTATGTTGAAGCCATTCTCCGTTCAATTACTACATTTAATATCTTACTTATGACTTATATGGTGTTAGTATGCCAACTTGTCACCAGTCTCACCTGTCAATATTTTTTACGCAGAAACAAAAATCAACCGATCATGAATTAAAAGATTTCAACGTTTTATTTGATAAATTAATTTTTTTAATTTACTGCAGTTCTTTAATACTACCCAGATAAAGACAATTTTTTTATAACGTATATAAGTTGCAAATAACTTTTCCTCTTATTCTTATTACAAATAAATACTATATTTATCCAAATTTATATACAATTTTGACAATTAACCTTTTCAATCACTTTCGGTGAAGATATTTGTACCAAAATCTAATGAGCTCTTTCAATTTATATACAAATCTTAAATACAAAATATCAAAATTTTTGGGTAATTCGTATTTCAGATATCCGACTTACAGCCCAGCCTTGACCACATTCACACATACATACAGACATCATCGTGAAACTATCAAAAATGAGATGTAAGTAACTAAAAACTCACTACCCGATTTTTTGCATGATTTCAATACATTCCTTTACAGGTAAGCGGAAGGTAAAAAATACGTGTTCCAAGTTCTAATCTCTTCTTTAAAAATATTTAATAAAAAAAAGTGATGCAAGTAGCAGCTGCCCAGGGCCTCATAACCCACAATTCCGGCTCTGGTGGCAACCTACGCATAGTGTTCGCTGCACGTGTGTAAATCAGTAGAGCAGGTGCCATTCTAAGGAGAGTGCGTACGTGTGTATGTGAAGTGAATGCTGCTGCTAGGGAACCCCTAGCTGCTGGCTGTCAGGTTTCTTGCCTCACCGCGCGGCAGTGTCTACAAGTTCTTGAGCCTGCAGCGACTCCGTCTCTCCAATGTCAACGCAATGTGGACGCTGTCAATTGATTAGTTACTTGTTGTTGACAACTAAATGATTTGTTCTGTCAGATTTCCTTGTTAAGTGTTCATTTGATAGCTTTTATTTGGAGTGGTGTAAGAGTATCAACAGGGTGCCACTAAATTTCCATAACTTTGAGTACATACGTTTGATATGCTGATTATACGGATCAAAAAGAACTTTTCAAAAACTCCAAAAATAAATTTCAATATACAGGATGTTCATTTTAAGTGGCGCACCATTGCTAACTCGAGAACTATAAGAGATACGAAGTTGGTTAAATTAGCAAACAATTTCTATTTTATATGACTACTTTAATGAACAAAACAAAAAAAAAATTAGACCAGTGGTTCTCAAACTACGGGGTGCAACTTTCTTATTTCAAATGGGGACCTATTTTTTTAATTTGCTTATTCGATTCAGTATTTTTTTCTGAATTCAACGAGATATTAGTATTATATTTTTGCATAACAAAAACATAAGAAAAAAGCTATTGAAAATTATGATAATTTAATTAAAATCTGATTGTTAGTTAGTGTTATGGCAGAAAAAAATTGAATATTTTGTTTCATATTAATTGTTAGTGAAAAAGATTCTAGTATACTACACTGATCAGACCAAATAAGGTCGAAACATGTGTCCGTAGTTACCGCCGCCTTACACCCTACTGAGTGCTTAGTACCCTGAACTCATACAGTCAGTAGCGGTTCTGATCTCCTGATTAAAATCAAAGAATCTTTTTCATTACCAAATAACAATTAATATGAAACAAATATTCAATTGTTTTCGTCCATAGCACTCTTGTAACAATCAGATTTTAATTAAATTATCATAATTTTCAATAGCGTTTTTCTCATGTTTTTGTTATGCCAGGGTATGAAACTAATATCTCGTTGAATTCAGAAAAAAATACTGAATCGAATAAGCGAATAAAAAAAATAGGTCCCCATTTGAAATAAGAAAGTTGCACCCCGTAGTTTGAGAATCACTGGTTTAAATTTTTTTGTGTTTCGTTCATTAAAGTAGTCATATAAAATAGAAATTGTTTGCTAATTTAACCAACTTCGTAGCTCTTATACTTCTCGAGATAGCAATGGTGCGCCACTTAAAATGAACACCCTGTATACAGGGTGATTCACAACTTCATGCATATATTTTAATGGCATATGGTACTTAACTTACTTTCGCATGAAGCACATTTTTGAAACCACTGTATTGTTGTTGGAGCTTTAATTAATATCTGATGATTAACTTTGAATGGAATAAAAAGAATTCATCAATAATATTGTGCAATAGAAAGAATAGTAAATTTATTAATTTCCAATTGAAAACAGTGATCCAAAACACTAAAATTGCAAATTTTGAAAAAATTCTTTTAGTTCTGTGATAAGTAAGTTAAGCACTAAATGCTATTTAGCCATTTAAATATATGCACGAAGTTGTGACTCACCCTGTATATCTTAAAATAAAATTTTGTATGCAACTATAGTTATTTTAACATAACTTCTAATAATTCTAATTCTAAATTAATGTCATTCTACTTGCGTGTATTCATTATATTTGTTTTTAACAGTAATTTTTCGAATCTAGTGGTATTTAAATTGAAACGTGTAATGTAACTAGCTTTAATTTTTTTAATTCCTGTAAAATTCTGTTTAATTCGTAACTGTAAGTACCTAGCCTTAACGTAAGGTAAAAAAATGTCCACTGGTCTAAGACAATGAGTTAACCACAGTAAAGGTCATAGTAGGTAAATTTTGATGAAATTCCATTTAATTATTTTAAACAATTTTATTACAATATTTTATAAAATCTTTTTTATACTTACGTATCCTTTTTTGAATTAATTTGTCACTAATTGAACAAACTAATGAGGTAATTATTATAGATTTAATAAAACATCCAGCTTCTTGATTTAGTTCAGTTGATTTTTGGACGTTAACACAAACAAATATTGCAAATACTTAAGTATTTAAGTAATCAAACATTAGTTGGTGAGTAGAGTCAGCTGTTTAATTAGTGTTTCGGTGCTCTAGCATACACCTTCGTTGCGATACTCAAAAGCTCTGATTGGTACATTATTCGAAGCTACTCTCCAGAGTTTGCCCATGTTTCCTTTACATTTCACTATTCTTCATTTCAGCTGTCGCCTTTTTCGCTTAATATTTAATATAAAAGTTATGCATAGGTACTAAATGTTTAATATCGAATAAACTAAAAGAACAAGAAGGTGAAGAAGGAAAGCTAGGACTAAAATGGTTCGAGGTTCCTCATAATTTATATAAACACAACTACTACAAGTACTATCACAATATTTTCAAGTTCAAACATCAATGATGCTGATTATCCATTTATGTTCAGATTATGTTAATCAGAGTATTAATCGTTATATTTTATTATAAACATTTATTTTTATTCTGTAATTTCAAAATAAACATTTCTGTTAATGCTACCGGTTTGACCGGTGACGCGTTCAACAAATCCTGAAAAGATTTCGAAAATATTATTTAGAATGCAGTTCCAGAAAATAATATTAATTTACACAGACTATCATCCGCACGCAAAGCACGACGTTGCTTTCTGATTAGAGGGAGCAAAACTCGATTTTGCTCCTTCGGGAATGCTTTGCTGTCTGTAGGGAGCCAAACGTATTTTGCTCCCTCTAAACTGCAGCAAAAGCTTGTTTGCTCCCTCTACTAAACAGGACATGACTGTACTCCAACTGTACTCCAACTAAGTACGTATTTGATAAATTTGCAGCGCTCGAACAAACCCAACTCGGACTACAACTTTACCTGCGGGATAGTCATGTGTTTCCCTCCCTTGGTGCATAATATATTTACTATGTATATTATAATATTGGTTACCACAATTCATTACCTATATATTTTAGGAACCACGATGCAAATTCAGGTTCTGATTTTTTTGTACATTTGGGATAAACTAAATATAAATGTAGAAATAAAGCATGTTACTTCATCTCATAATCTCTACAGGTTTATTTACATAATGACCAATTATTCAAATGCCCAAGCTCATGATGATAATGTAAGAGTTAGTTTTTTTAAACAATTAAACTGCAAATAATATTGCACTCGCCATTTCCAAGTGTACGTTGCTAGTTTTCTTTCTAGTGTTTCTTTATTGTTTTCTTTGTGAAAAACAACTTCTTTGTGCGGAAAATGAAAGAAACAATGAAATTTCAGTTCTGTGGAAATAAATGTCTCTGTCGTAGTTTTCACCGGACATGCCACCCAGGTTATGTGTAAAAAATGTCGAAGTTCTCAGCTCGGAACAGACCTTGAAACCGATAAAATAGTTTAGTTTTTGTACAGCGCTCAGATTGGCCTTCGACGCTAGCGTTTCTTCTGTTACCAACGTCTAAAGACGGATAAGTGTAAAATAATCGCTAAATGTTGATTACTCGAGCAGAAATCATACAATCGGAAAAATAGTCAATGAGAAAAATTATTGATAACTTTAGAGTGCAATTTAATAAATGAAATAAAAATTTGTGGTAAACAATAGCTATGTACCTATAAATATATTTAAAAAGAGACAATCAATCAATCTTTCCATAAAAATTAAATGATTAGAATTGTAGTAGGATCCAATAGGTAATATATATATATATATATATATATATATATATATATATATATATATATATATATATATATATATATATATATATATATATATATATATTTGTATTTAGAAATCATTATTTCAATAGGACGTTTCGAGAAGGGATCCTTCTCTTTTTCAGCTTGAATATAATTACCTACTAGGTTTATGTCACATGTAAAATTTGGTGCATTGTAGCAGTGTCAAATATTCATAAGTAGAAAACATGTTTGAAATTTGAAAACTTTAAAAAATTTAAAACTGAACTACTAACTCAGGTGGCTGGCGAAAGACTATTCAACCAAAATTAAAGATTACTTTTGAGTAGGTATTTTAATGCTAGTAATGCTATGAATTAAATTTTTATATTAGTTGCGGGAATAAACTTATGATGACTCATGTCATCTTGATGACGTAGTATCATTTGATTGGTATCTTACACGTCAAAAATAACTGTCAAACGCAGATGCAACCATCTCGTTTTCATTGACGTCCAAGTTAATACAAGCAAGATGGCTACAATTATTGTATTTTACAGTTATTTTGACGTGTAGGATATTAATTTTCTTTTATCACTGCCGTATTTAATTTAGTTTTTCCTTATTACGTATTAAATAACTGAAAACAATCATTATGCTGAATAGTCGTAGATAAACAATAATTTTGTCCTTACCTAATTGGCCATTAATTTTATTAAAATAAAATATTTTTAGTTATTGTTATGACCTTTGATTTATTTAATTACTTTACACAAAATAAGTAATATTGTAAAATTATGGTTTGTTCTGTCTTTCCTGTAAAGGTAATGCACTATACTTTTACATTCTGGCAAATTAAATATTTAATTCGAAATCATTTATTAAATACTTGAATGATTTTTTTCATTTAACCCGCAGCCCACAATCTATATCATAAAACACTCCCCTTTAGATACCTTTCAAAAATTTGTGCAAAAAACAGTTCATTTGCTTATTTAAAAGTTTGTGCTATTGAAAGGTTCAAAAAATTATGATAACAAAAATATTTAGAAAGTATTTCATTAATGCTAATTCAGTCTCAATCCAGTAGGTAGTTCACCACATGCGGTAGGTACTTTTTATTCGTATATTAGAACAATGAAAAAAACTTAATTGTAAGATCTCCAAGAATAATTATTGTTCTTAGTACCGCAATTTCCATTCATTTAAAATAAATATAAACATTGCGTCAGGTGTACCTATGTATCGTATCTTTTTATTTAATTCAATTAAATAACCGTATTTTACAAAAATAATGAAAATTAATTACCTATGCAAATTATAAAAACCCTTGCACGGTATTAAAATTCACCTTGAAATATTTGTTCACATTTCTTTGTTTCTGTTAGTTATTTACAATGTTATGTGGATAATTTTTTGATATGAAATAGACTGAAAAAAGAAACACTGCGGAGAAAGAAAATTTACTTTCCATATTTGTGGTATAAATATTTAAATTAATAATAATAATCACTATTTAGTTCTTTCATGTTTCATACTTGTGTATTTTTTATTGAAAATTAACTAGAATAATTGAATATTGTACTTATTATATGGATTGATATTAAGAAAACAGTATATTTTATAATATTGATATATTACTAACATATCACATCAAAATTTGAACTGTTAAAGTAAAATGTATGTTGCATGCATAAAACATAAAATATTGAATGTGCAGATACGATTATGCTTGTTTATTGATGATAGGTATCACGGGCATTAGACGTTGGCGTTTAGACCCCTCAGGCAATTTACAAATGCGGCCTTATAAACTTGTCGTCCTTGACGGGCGAAAACATCTTCATAATGTCCTTGAATCTTTGATTTATGATTCAACTGACTTTTAGGCCAATAAACTTTCTTGCTTTTTGGTTATTGGTAAATAGACTTTTCTGCACTGGCATATCAAAACATTATAAAGAAATAACAATTTAATTTCAGTGTGTCTAGGTTTACAAATAACAACTTTATCTACTTTATTTAAAATTATTCTCCTTCGATTTGCATACTGTAAATGTCAATTTCCTTCTAGTTGGAAAAACATGAATGACAATATGCGTAAAAATCTTAACAACATAATGTGTAAATAACTTGACATCCGTTGAAACGGCAGGTACTTACTTGTCCTTAAGGCAGCTATTTATTTATATTAATATATGTAATCAAGGAAAACACTTTATCAGGGTACTTTCACTTTAAATGAGATCGAAATGTGCATTGATGTTAACAAATGATTTCATTTAAAGAGCACGTAGTTACAAAATACCAGCAAGCCTTATTTTCTTTAGTATAAACAATAGATACAATATTATGATTCAAAGTTGAGAATATTTTACATCCAAAAGTTTTTATTGTAAATACCGTTATGTTTCACAATGACAATTTTATTGTATAATTAATTTTTTGCGAATTACAAAAGTTGAATACCGAAATGAGCATGGCACCCATTTATTCTCATGTAATATAAATATTTTCCTTTTTTAAAACACAAAACATTCACTACCTACCAATTTTAAATAATTTACACTTACAAACCTACGAAATAAATAAACGAAATAAATAATTACCATTCTTGTTTATTAGGTACACATTATTCGCTAGTCTGTTTTTAAATAACGAAACGGAATAAAACCAAAACTCTTTCAGATTTCCAAAAATATCGATTTTTATATTTATACTCGTATATTAGGATAAGACTAAAACGCTGATCAGGGCTGACTACTAAACGCGCTGATCTGCGAAGAAATGTACAGATAAACGTAAAAATTCGCTGGTCTATATTTAACTAAACTAAATATATAAACACCCTTCTTGAGTCCCACATACTCAGTTTTGCTAAAAACTCTAATTGTAAATTGTACTGACCTAAATAAAAAAAAACTGCCACCCTTCTTGAGTCCCACATACTCGGTTTTGGTAAAAACTCTAATTGAATTGAACTAAATATAGAAACCTTATACCTTTCTTGAGTCCCACATACTCGGTTTGGATTAATTTTATTCTCTTTTATGTGCATTTATGCATTTTCTTCGCAGATCAGCGAGTTTCAGCGATCAGAGCTGTTCAGCGTTTTATTTTGTACTGTACTGTAAATTGATAAGTTAATTGATTATATTGAATCACAAGCATAGAAATCAGGGTTATCATTGAAGTTTGTTTTTACTCCTAGTTTAAAAACAGGCATAGGATATTGATATTTAAATTAATCAACTTGCTTTTATATATCTGACCAGTTGTCATTTTATTTACATTATAAAATTATTACTTATTTAATATAATCGTCAATCAATAAAATATTAAAGTATATAGCATTCTACTTCTTGAGTAATGTCCATCCTCAATAATTTTCGTTGAATAATACCTATATCATTGTCATAAGGGTATTATGTTGATATGCTGATTACGAATAAAAAATAATTTTTCTTAAAATCGCAAAATTAATTTCCATGTTTCCCAGTCAAAAATTTTTCGTAGCCACTGCCACTGGGTGGAGTAATTATTGTTTCATTAAAAATAATTAAATTTCGTTTGTTATTTTACTAGTATTATGTAATTTAGATGTTCATTACCCACTTCTATTGTTTGTATTTAATAGGAAAACGAATCCAGTGCAGTACTACAAAAAATGTTTTAGATAAACAACGCCCAAAAAAATCTTTTAGATTCGTAATCAGCATATCAAACAACATAATACCATTAACGTATATACTCGAAATTATGAAACACCCTGTATATAGAAGATAAAAGTTTTGCTGTAAAATTTATAGCACGAGTATTATCTATTATCTCCATGCTTTAATTTACTTATTAATGCCTGTACTTGAGTGACATTCATTTCGATACAGATTTTCATTTCGATATAGATTATCATGTAACCTCTTGTATCGAAATGGAATAATTTCAATGCAGATTTTCATTATGAAACACCCCAGTAAATTTCATGGAAATACATAGTTATTTTTAATGAAAGCATTGGGAGTAGAAAATTTTTTATATGCAACTCGTATAAATAGGTAGGTACTAAATACTAATCTATATTGATGGTTGACATTTATAATGTGAGGGTGCCATACTCATTTTGGGTAAAAAGCGTGATAAATATGTACCTTAAAGATATGTAAGTAATTTGCTTTGACTCAGACCTAAATATCGGCCAGGGTTCAAATGGTTTCGGAATTTTCAGTTTTAAAACCATGTTTTATGCTAAAAACAAATCAATTTTATGTATTTTTTAAACAATTCTGTGGGCTGGTAGAGACACCAATGTAAAAATATAATTGTTTATATTTCTTCCCTTAAAAGTTACAACAAAACCTAAAATATCTATTACAAGAGTGGATTTCTTGTTGTGTTAGTGTAACACGAATGTCTTACATTCTTTTTAGATGGTCATGACCTTGGTTGTTTTTCTGATTCATTTAATATGGGTTAATTAAAACTTTATTGAATTATAAATTAAATAATATTGAAAAAAGCTTGCATAAATTTCCATGATAAGTTAATTACAACTTACATGTATGTAGGTACTGCGGAAAATTTTGAAAAATACAATACTATTTATTGAAATGGCAATGATAACGTATGTACCTGAAGTTATGAAACAGCCTGTATTACAATTCATACACATACCTACACCAGTAATCATTGATGATCAATATAAAAATACATGTAACAATATTTTATTCAAATTTTGACTTTTAAAAAATTGCGTCTTTGCGTATTATAAAATAAATCTTCCCAATTCAACCGTATGGTGGCGGCGGAGTCTTTTTTGAACGTACTCGTTCAAGTTATGCAATGACAGAAAAAACAAAATGTCGATTTTTACATTGTTTACTCTGTGGTGTCTTTATGATTTTGTGTTCAAAATACAGGTTATTTGATAGTAACATGTTGTAATTTTGTGTTACAGTGACTGTGCAGTGTTTTGAAGAAGATTTGAACCCAGGACTTGGATGTAGGATGTAGCAGTCCAGAATGCCAGAAATCAGCAAGAAGTAAGTTGTAAACTTTTATTTATTGCAATGAAACCAAGAAACCATGCCAAATAGCATTTACGTAGCAAAAAGTTGACTGTGATGTTTATAAGAGTGAATTACTTGAAATGTCAATCATAGGTATAGAACATAATAATTATCTTCTTCGTATTCATAACTAACGATTAGGTTTAGGTCTAAGTACCTACTATTGAATCTTTTTCAGATTTTGTAAGATCTTTAAAAAATCACGTATTCATTTATTTATGTTGTTACTGAAACCAAGTAAATTTATATAAAACAATATATAAACAAGTCTCAAATTAACTTTATAGGTTACAATAATGCAATAAATAATTTCTTCTGCAATTTGAAACACGTAAGTTTTAAGAAATTCTCCTAATTTCAAAATTTTAAATATTCGTCTATTTTGAACATCGAATAGAAATTAAAATTAAGGTTTCATTTTTGCATTTATTTCTTAGTTTGGTAGAAAATCATCTGATATAAACAATTGAAAAATTGAAGATAAAAAGTACGTACCTACTTATAATCTAGGGACCTAGGTAATTGCCTGGAAAATTTTAGTAAGAATCTATTAAAAAAGCTCATCTTTAGATGATGCAATATGTTGAAATCTAGGTATTTGAAAATTACTAGATTCTAGTTTAGTAGATTAATTGAATTGCAAAGTAATTACAAAAATAAGAGAAAATTATAGTAAAATATTTAGGAATTAAAATGTGTTAATTTATACACCATTAAAAGTATTTACAGGTTACTAACATTTTCCATTTAAATAAATGCAACATAAGGAAAATTTTATTACTTTTATATAATATACTAATTACCAGTGTATAACTAAGTGGTTTTATTTAAATCCTCATACTGAAATATTTTTACGATTCTGACAACTGGCTTCTGACTAAATTACTAAGAATTTTGCACATTTGTTTTCCAAGAAAAGATTAAGGAAATGTTGTCAAAATATTGAAATATAATGGTTGCAGTTGCAGAATTAAGTAGCAAGCTAATTAACAAGGAGCAATGTTTTGTTATGCGGTAGCGTATTTTGTTGACATTTAAATTGAACTACCTACCTAATATTTTTTTGTTGAAATATCTGGTGGTTTTTGTGAGATGTTTGAATTGTGACTTCATCATTGCCATTTCCTGTAAAAAAATATAAATAAACAAAGAAGGTAGTCACTGTACACTTATTCATTTTTATTAGTCATAAAAAATATTTCCTCTAAAATTAAATCTTGATTGATTTCGGCCAGTTTTTTTTACTGTATTAATTAATGTTTATATGTTAATTATAAATAATATTTGAATTTAATTATTACTTTAATTTTTATATTACATTGGGCAATTATTTAAGTTAATTTTATTTTTTATCATAGGTAGGGTCAACTGGGGTAACTGTGGACGGAAAATTCATAGTTCAAACTTTAAACATCCATAGAACAGTAATTTTTGATGATAAATTAATAATTAAAAAACGAAAATGTAGCTTAATCGGTTCTTAATACGTATTAAACAAAATGGTATATTTTTAAATTATTTTCTAATGTATTGAAAAAGTGTCCACACTTTACCCTTAAAACGGGTAAGTGTTGACTATGTGTGGGTAAGTGTGGAAAAGCTAAGTTTTCCCATTATATTATTCAGTACAAGTAATGGGGTAAATATGGTCAAATAAAGGGAGCAAAATGCTTTCTTTTGGTATTATTTGCTTATTTATTTAACTGGTTGCATAAAACAAAGATTAACATTATATAGCGTTACTATTTCTCAAAGATATCATTAATAGCTTTATTAAATAAATATTTTAACCTATTACCGCTCATATTTATATCAGGGGTTGGCAAAACATAATTTGTTCCAAATTTATTGAGGATAATGTGTTTTTCATTAGTAATAAAAAAATTGTATTATCAAGACACTTTAGCACCATAACTGAAATATCGTCCAAGTTATCAATGTTCTGTATAATGCAAGGATAAATATAACTGGTTGCCACCTTTAAATTGTACAAAAGAACCCTCTTTTATATTCTCTACGATAGGTGAAGTCAGTGGAAGATCACCGTCTTCAATTTCAATCTCATATTTAAGAATTTTACAATATATTATCATTACATGCATTTATTTATTTACCTGCGAACTGTAAACAAATGTTTGTAATCTCAAAACAGTAAAATCTGATTTGCCACACAACATGATGCACTATTCTAAGCTAACCACACTTACCCCAAACAGTGATTCCACACTTACCCAATTAACATTAACTACGGGGTAAATGTGGCCGGGAATTTAAAAATTATAAATAAACACAAATTTTACTATTTTAGTTAATAAATATGTTTGAAAAGGTTTATTTTACGTGAAATTAATATGACAATAAATAAAAACCCTTATATACATTTTTTATTATTTAATGAATTGTAACAGGTTAGAAACTGACTTGCATTTGGGAAAAGTAATTTTTTTTTATTTCAAATTATGAAAAAATATTATACAGGAATTTTCATAACTTCGAGTACATACCTACGTTAAAGGTATTATGTTGTTTGATATGCTGATTACGAATCGAAAAGATTTTTTTGAAATTCGAAAAATTAAGGGTAGTTTACCTGCTGCATATTTTTTAGTACTGCACTGGATTCGCTGTCCTATTAAACACAAACAATAGAAGTAGGTAATAATTAACAACATAAATTATATAATTTTTTACATTATTAGAAGTTATTTATAATATGTAGATATTTTATTTAATTATTAACTTTAACATAACCATAATTCATTGGCAGTGGCAACGAAAAAATTTTGGCTGGGAACATGGAAATTAATTATGCGATTTAAAAAAAATTCGTTTTCATTCGTAATCAGCATATTAAACAACATATACCCTTAATGTGTACCCGAAGTTATGAAACATTCTGTATACCGGTGCTTCAAAATTATATTGACAAAAAATTAGGGGTCGTATTATTTGATGTACCTTCTGACTGCAACGCCAAAAGTATTTTTCTGAAATTCACAAAAATTGCACATTACTTGGAGCAAACATTTTTCGTGCCACTGGCCTGATAGCGAGCCTGATATGTTACAGTAATGAATGAATAAAAGTTGGTAAACATTAAAATTTGTTTCATTTAATTAAAGACTTCATTCAATTTTAATGTTTAGGTATTATTTTTTATTCATTAGTGTAACCTATCAGACTAGTGGCACCAAAAATGTTTGCTCCAAGTAATGCGTGCAATTACTTGTGTGAATTTCGGAAAAATTAATTTTGCGTTGTAATCAGCGAAGTGTTCCTCACCACCGAAAACCACAGCGTATAAAAACCATACCTCCTAATAACCACACGTCCGAAAAACCACAGCGTATAAAAGTTCCCCCACCACAATGTCCACAGCGTATAATTTACGGGTTTTGTTAGTATTGATTAGTTTATGTCAAAAAACGGAGTTCTGTTGGACTCAATTAGGGTTTTGTTAGTATTGAATAGTTTATTTTTAAAAACGGAGTTCTGTTGGACTCAAATTAGGGTTTTGTTAGTATTGATTAGTTTATTTTAAAAAAACGGAGTTCTGTTGGACTCAATTAGGGTTTTGTTAGTATTGATTAGTTTATTTTAAAAAAACGGAGTTCTGTTGGACTCAATTAGGGTTTTGTTAGTATTGATTATTTTATTTAAAAAAACGGAGATCTGTTGGACTCAATTAGGGTTTTGTTAGTATTGATTAGTTTGGGTACAAATGTGCAAATCGAAGTGTGAAAATAGGTATATGGGTAGCTGGACATTGTGGTGGGGAAACTTTTATACGCTGTGGTTTTTCGGACGTGTGGTTATTAGGCGGTATGGTTTTTATACGCTGTGGTTTTCGGTGGTGTGGCATTTACTCGTAATCAGTATAGATAGGTACATACATAGGTACATCAACTAATATGTACCCTTAATTTTATTGCTAATAATTTTGAAGCATCCTGTATATTTTTATATCTATTATTAAAAGATAGAACGAGAACTAAAATAATAATTATAAGAAATGTAAGAAAGATTGATAAATGTCAGATTTTCCAGATAAAATTTGAATTCTATAGAAATTATTAATATTATAAATTTATTTTAAAAAAGACAGGTATACTAAAAATATAATGTAATAAATCAGTACAAAATAACTTTAAAATTGTTTATGGGTCTAAAAATCAGTACCTAAGCAGTTAATCACCAACAATCACATTAGATAACAAACTTTGGAAAATCGACTTGTTATCATTATTTCAAAATATTTCACTCCTACTGATTGAGTTTTATTGAAAAAAAAACCGTTTCAAAAAGTAGTTCAGTGTCAATTTTGTGATTTGTTTTTAACTCATAACGGCACAACAAAAATTACTTTTCCCCATCGTCCGCTGTCATAAAACATGAGCAATGGCGCCTCAACATGGCTTGCAACTTCGCACATGCACAGAATGATGAATGGCGAACTTAATAGCCAGCAACGCAACCCACTTTTTCAGGGGCGTATCGTGAAAAAATCCCTTGATTTGCCATATTTGTGATTTCTCTCGATAATTCCAAACCTTCCATTCTCCGCGTCAGTTTCATTGATTTATAGGTTAAGTTTGATGTAATTGTGGGTGTAAAATGGCAGAAGGCTTGCAAAATGGCGGACGAAATATTAAATAATACTTTTTCGTCCTTTTGCATTTCAAGGACAAAGGAAATTTAAATAAATAGACTATAATAACTCAAATGCAAATAAATAACAAGTTGTTATAAAAAAGTAAGGGCACTACTGCATAATAATATTAGTTATTAACATTACATAATAATTAGTTTCACAATAATTAGTATTCTTTTATATTTAATACGATAAGGATAATTAGATCTGCAGTACAATTATTATTCTCAAATGACACGGAAATCTACGTTTTAATATACATTGTTTATGTCATTATATTACGATTCGTTTTTACTGGCGACAAAAAATGATTGATATACTTACTGTGTGATATGTTTTTTGCGCCATAAATCAAATACAACTGTAATTGATTACATTACTTACGTACCTACATGGATATTGTTTTAAAAAGTGCAAACATTTTTTTTAAAATGCTAAAATCATACCTACCTATTTTTGCATAAATTTATGATTTTATTATTATACAATAAAAACTACAAATTTTGTAAAAACGAAGATAATTATTCATCATATATAATTTCCTTTTAAGGAATCTAAAGAAGATTGTATATTTAGAGAATGCAAATGCAAATATTTAAAATTATTACTTTACTGGAGAAAGCAATAATTAATTACATTATAAGTGCGGTAGTTTTATTTTACAACGCGAGGTTCTATACTAAAGTACGACGCGAAGCGGAGTGCATATCGATATGTGATTGTTATGTTTACACTTCATAGGAGGCCAAAATTTTTATTTACAGTTTACAGTGTAAACTACAAAAATTTACAATAGATTAACGAATTCTGTTCAGTATTAATAAATTCTTAAAGATTTTTAAAACTCTCTCTAGAAACTTTTTTAAATATAGTTGTTGGTCTCTAGAGGCAATTTAACAAAAAATCATTTAAAGTTTGTATATAATTACCATAGAACACTGCAATTGTTTTACCCTTCTCATGCCACTCTAATATTAAAACGAAAAACTATTGCAAGGATTGCAAGAAACTTTTGTTATGTACCTAACACGTAAGTATTTTGAACATGTAACAATTATTCTAAGCAAGCTATGTGTTATGTACCTACTAGTAATGATTAATGAATGAGTAAAAATATCGTCCACATTAAATGTTAATGAAATGTTTAAGAGAATGAGCATTCTCAACAAAGATATTATGACATTATGTTGAACATGACAGGTACATTATTATATGTGCACGATTCGTGCGTATATGCGATAACAATTGAAAATCAAAAGCGAATGATTCAACAGCGATTTTCTTATGTTAATTGGCTTATGTGACGTATAACATTGAACTAGAAACTAACTAAGCATGGAGAGTAATGACCTACATTGCACATTTCATAATCGGTTTCTCGTTTTCTATGTTTTACTATCATTTTTTATTAATTAACAAATAAACGTTGCAGCTACTGCTTCACAATTTCCTGGTGGCTGGGAAGATTGGAATTGAGTAAGCTTTGTTCCATTTTGCCGAAGTGTATCGTGTAATTAATAAATTAATTTCTGAGGGAAGTGGACAGAGAATGGACAACTGAATCACTCTTTTGTATTCATATGTATTCTTAATAAATATAATTATGTTTTGCAATAACTTATTCACTATTCAGCAGCTAATTATTTTACATATTAATTATTATTGTACTTTTTATGCAATTTTATTACTTTAAAAATATAACTAGTTTTTGGAATTCGTTGTAATTATTACCTTCAGGATAATAAACATTGTTTTACAATAAATAATACGTTTGTCTTTTAAACACGAATGTTTACCTTCCGCCACATACCTAGAAGGGAGGTATTGGAATCATGTTCAAAATAGGACTGAGTTTTGAATGGATAAGCCCACGAATTAGTATCCTTGCTGCCCATTTTATGGTTATATGCTGGCCACATAAAAAAAATTAAGACTGACTTATAAAAATAGTCGAAATTATTATACAGTGTGATTCGTGCATATATTTTAATTACATTTATAATGTTCAGTTCACAGACTTGAAAGAATTTTGTCAAAATTATAGTTTCCATTTTTTGTAATCAAACAGTTTTGTGTCACTGTTTTTAAACGTAATTTTATAAATTTACTATTCTTGCCATTGCACAATTAATTAAAGTTTAATTTTATTACATTCATAGTTAATCAAATATCCATTATACAATCAACAATTCAGTGGTTTTACAAATGTGTTTCATGGGAAAACTGCCCTTAAATTTAAGAATTTTAAACAAAATATATTTCTTCTATGTGATAAGTAAGTTGAGTTTGACAAGTAAGTAAGTTTGACAAATGTGTTTCATGGGAAAACTGCCCTTAAATTTAAGAATTTTAAACAAATTATATTTCTTCTATAAGATAAGTAAGTTGAGTTGTCTTTAAAATATATGCACGAAGTTGTGAATCAGCCTGTATACAATTTTTTTAAATTTTTTATGACAGTATTCTTTTTATTTTACAAGTAAATAGAAGAAATTGTAACACGTAAAGAAGTGAACTTCTCAACTCATATATCCCAGATCGAGAATTTTGTAACTGGCATTATCCGAAAATTTGTCACTTCTTGTTCATTGGCGCAATAGCTCAATTAAATATAATCTAGAAAGATTTTAAATAATAGTACCATGTAAAAATAAGTTTATTTTTAACGATACTTATTATAGTTCAAGAGCCCACAACGTATTTGTTTACGTCATAGTCGGCAACAGTTTTGACTTCGAATTTAAATTAAGGCATCTTTCCTAATATTAAAATTACCAGTCTGCCAATTCATACAGGTCACAACTAAAAGTTACAAGGGCTCAAAATTGCATTTCAGACACTTACGTCATAAGCGGCAAAAATATTCTAAAGTGTAAATAATAGCTGGCAATACCTAAAGTTATAAACCACAAGTCTGCCAAAGATTGTCAGTCACAAAGGGCCCGTCAGACTAAATTCAAAATTGGTAATTTTCACTCTCGCACTTACGTCATTTTCGGCAAATATAAAACACAAGTTGAAAGGGATTTGCAAACTTAACAGACTACCCTAAAAGTAAATACTTACGTCACTTTCGGTAAGAAAAATGTAAACACTAACATAATGAGTTTACTAAGATAACTTATTACCTAAATATTGGTAAATATTCGGTAAATATATAAAATCCGTGAAGTTAGCATGTACATTATGCACCTTAATTATTTATTAAGCAATTAAAATGGCACTTGTTCAGTCTTAATATTGACATTCATTTATTTTAACTTTAAAATAAGGACATAAAAACTAATAATAGACAAATGAAAGCAGTTATCAGCAGCATAATCAAACTATTTGTTAACAAGCAAAGCAATGCAAGTGTATTTCGCGAAACAGTTAATATGTTAAACTTGTCCTTCTACTGATTGATAGCTCTTACTATCGTCGATTATAAATCCTGTATTGAGTCACGCTGATCTATATTTTTGATTTGTGTTAACGATCTCTTTATTTATACGAAGTACGTGGTTATGAGATTGTTATGAACATTCTTAGTTGAACGTTGTTGATATTTGTGCTGTGGTTAGTGAAACGGATATTTTAGATCCGGAATCCGCCATATTTAATTGGATTAGGAATAAGAATAAGAAAAACCTTAGGCGAAAAAAAATTGTCAAAACGTTGAGGTTAATTAGTTATTTAAACGGATCTGTTTTTTTTTTAGTATTTTGACACTTGTCTCTGTGGAATTTCAATTCTTGTATTACAGCCAAAGCCCGGCATTAGCCTAACCCATAAAAATACTTTAGTTTTGCCTTTGCTTTAATTAATTATATAATTTGAATCCTCATTCACATAAACATTTAATGTAAAGATTTATATTTACGTTTAAGAAACAAAGCATTCACATAATTAACTTAAAATTAGCCTTAGGAAGTGGTAAACATAAGTTTGGTGGTTTTGAATCTATAGTGTTAGAAAGTGAAAAGAACGGATGCTCGTATAGTTAGATTAATTTAAACATTGTTAAACGTAAACATAAATGTAAACCTTAAAACTAAATGCTTATGTGAATGAGGATATAATTTTTACTTTAATATACACACAAAGAAAATAAAATTTAAAAATTAACACAGCCTAAATATAGCTAAATATAAAATACTTACATACTTAACCAACAAATACACAACAAGTAGTAAAGACCAAATTTGATATAGTATCTTAATAAAGGTTGTACATATATCGACAATAATCAATAGGTAATCATTAATTTTACATAACCAGACATGCATAAATTTATAAATTCTATATCTACGTAGTAAAGTAAAGCAATATAATTATCCGGAAAATTCGTTAACATTCTTTCTTAATTAATTAATTTAGGAAATAAATTTAAATATCTGCAATGCTGTTTTGTTTATAAACAAATGCCAGTAACATAAATGTCATTCAATCCATTTGCAATTTGTCATTGAATTGTTTTATTTCTTTACGGAAATAATTTTGCAATTAGTCATAGATAATTAATATTTTACGTTTAATTCTATTTGGAAAATTTTCAAAACAAACTTGCAATTACGCAACATAAATGCTCGTTTAACTAATTTAATTTTAATATATTTAAATATTACAGGCAATAAAAAATGCAATTAACTATTAAGTAAAGTAAACATTATGAGACTTTTGTCCGTAAATATAAAACTTAGTACTGCTTTTACTTTGCAACCAACATAACTTTTATGTATTGCTGGTATTTCTTTAAAATATCAAGGCTTACATTTTACAGTTCGTATTTTAGTATGTTATTTGTTCAGTTCCAACCTTTTTGTTTATTATAAGTATATTTTATGAAATAAGTGGTAGGAAGGTCTTCAGAATCCAATTAAATTTGTTTTATTAAAACATATTTATTTATTTATTAGAACTAAATCAAAAATTGAGAACCTAACAGCAATTTTTGATTTAGTATTTCCTCAACAACGAAACTATTAGCTTCGTGATTTTACAATGTAATCTGTCTAAAAGTTTTAGCGATGCTTATATTTTTGATTGTATACTATATTCTTGGTTTTTTACCAATGTTTTTGAAGGTATGTTGTACGATACATTTTGTAACAATATTTGTGACTTTTTTTTATATGTGTCTTTTAGCTGATGATGAGAACAGTTTGTTCTCGAAACGTTCTAATAAATAAATAAATATGTTTTAATAAAACAAATTTAATTGGATTCTGAAGACCTTCCTACCACTTATTTCATAAAATATAATTTTTGGATCCTTCCAAGTTTTCTACATATTATAAGTATACTACATTTTCAGTATTTCCATTCAGTATTTTAATTATTTTAGTTCAGTATTATTGTTTACAAAACTTAACCCTTAGAAAATATCTAATCATTTTAATACTGAACATTTAAGTCTTTCACTTTACAATATTATATAATACTAATACTGAACACTAACACTAAACAAAAATAAAATATATTGAATTAAATAATTTTCTTTGAAATTAGACCTACACAGAACATTACAACTAGGAAATATTCAATGTTACTAAATTAAATAAATAATGTACATTATCAAATACATAATTAATAAGAGCTGCAATGTTTTTTTATATGAAAAGAATAAAATTATTTAAGCCGGCATTTCATTATAAAAGTTCTTTGACAAAGATTTTTTATGAAAGATATTTGTCGAGAAATGTGACAGTGACATAAAAGTTTGCTTTCACACTATAAAATAACTCGTCAAATATCTTTTGTAAAAGATCTTTGTCAAAGAACTTTTATAGTGTAATTCCGGCCTTAGTAATGAACTAATAATTGTTAGAATATTTGCGCGTTTGTTGTAGATTTAAAAAGAACAAAATGCAATTTTGTTTTTAGTCAAAATCCATTTAAGTTCTAGAATTACTGTGGCCTGATAATTTAAACTGATAACTGAATTTATTATCGAGAATTGCATATACGTTAGGATTGTATTAATCAATAATCGTAGAATAATAGTTTTTTTTTATATAAATCTTAATTTTATGTAATAAAATATGTTATGCAAATCGGAAGAAATTGTTATATTAAGATACGTAGTTTGTAAATCAAGTGTCGTTCTAACTAAACAAAGAATAATGATGAACAATAATTATCAATGTAGATTAGTACAATCTATTTCCAAGGTTAATCTTAAATATTATATTTTTAAAATTATTTTATAATATGTACAAGCATCTGGTTTTTCAATATCTTCTTATGAGAAATGATGCCACATCTTATTGTTTACATTTTAAAATTTATCAAATTAAAAATTGCATTATTTAAAAAATTGATTAAATTTAATTTTTTAAATTAGCAACTAGTCGAAACGAAACGATAAATATTCGAGAATGTAACCGTCAAGAAATTACTGAGACTGTAAGTAGGTATATAGTATACCTGTTTAAAAATTTGAGATAAGATGAGAGTGTAATGGTATATATTTTACTTTGTTTAAATTAACGCCATAAATGTAAAACTGTTTACATGTTACACTACAAAATGCTTCTTAATAAAAGTACGTGCCTAAATATTTATAAATAGAGCCAAATAATTATTGTACTTTTAATTAATTAAATAATGATTAAATATACAAACAATTTTAGAAAATTTCTTCGTTATATTGCAGCGCATAACTTCTTCGACTATAGTTGTTTCTTGCAGCAGTATTTTATTATTTTGAATATATTGCATAATAAATGTTATCCACAAACCACATAATGATTTTTTGCGACTACCTATTATGATAATTATCCCTTCCACTTTTCCGTAAATTAATGTGTATTCACACTCGGTAGATGGCAGGAGCTATGGCTAGCAATATTTCTAGTTCCTAAATCTAATTCCAGATGTCGTAAGCTACTTAGAAAATAACGTGGCGTGGTATTGTTGTTGCTCTCTTCGATTTTTGCAAGTTTACAATAAAATTAAACAAAATCTTAACCTTCATTTAAATAAATCAAGTGTTATATCGTTCAAGTAAAATATGTGTTTAGTAATTTTCTCTAGCTTATCCCCCCTCCCGTCTAATCGTGTTTTGATTATGACTTTGGACAACGAAGTGGAAAATATGGTGGCTTTATGTTGTGGCTGCACAATAGTTAAATGATTGTTAGAAAATTCTATTAGTTGTTACTGTAAATAAATGTTTCGTTGTGTTATGTGTAAGAGACTGTTGGCAATCGAAGACTGGAGATATAAGACTGATTTTCCACTGTTGGTAAACATTTGAGGTAAGCAGTATTTTATCTTCTAGAATATCATTACTCGTTCAAGGATGCAATTTAAAGCCTCAGTATAGTTTAATTGATGTTTACTACAAGTTCTAAGACGTAGCTATAAATTATACATCCTGACCTACAATTTCGCACATTTGCGCATCATTCTTCAATTGTCAATTGTACGCCACCTGAGATTTAGTAGCCTTAGCCTATATTTCTTTTACTCGAAATATTGAGTGAGTTATTTAACTACATGCAGGTCATAAACAGAAGATAAGTGGGGGTCAATGACCTTAAAATCTTTGGGGTAGGGTCCTACTGCACGGCAGTAGAGACGCTAGGGGGAAATCCAGCTGCAGTCATCACTGTGAGAAATTTTTGAATAGGGTAGCTGTATTAGATAACTTCCACAGTTTCTAGATGGCTCTAGTGTACTTTCTAATTTACTATTTCCTTTCTCTAGCATTTTTTGGAGAAATTGTAACACTAAATGATGAAAATAACTAGTTTCACACTAACCAAAAATGTAGAGTTAGCTTGTAAACTGGTTCTAATTTATTATGGCAGTAGTATAAAATTACGCACAGTTTCATTGATCAGCTTGTGTATCGTACATCTGATGCTCGTCGCCTTGACTACCAAACTGAAATCACCTTGTTTCATTTTTATTCAATTATATTTTCAATGCATCAGTACAGCGAAATTCGAAAATTCATAAATATATTTATGATGATATTATAATTTCAAAGCAGCGAACATTCATTTTTTGCAGAATTACAACGTTGAAATCATCAGTTAAAAATGATTTAAAGGAAAACTATTAATTTAATAGCTCGTTAATAGTGATATTGCATACAACCTTACTTGAGAGCAAGATTAATTTGCGGTACATGACAATAATGATAATAATCTACTATTGGAGTAAACGCTATTAAAAAGTCATTTATTTTATAGTTGGCCTTAAACTTTGATTTTTTACTTTTCACCTTTGAATCTCACAGTTTTATTAACTAATCGACGAAAGCCTTCAAAAATCTTTCATAGTGGCAACAATAATACAACAATGTTTCCAAAAAATGTAAATAGTTTTCATAACATGGCCCGATGCCAACTTATTCTTATTGTTATAGTCGAAAATCTCGTCGGATATTAAACACAATTCAAAAATAGTTGGCCAGAACCTAAAACGTCCTTGACTACTTATTACACTAATTTAAATAATTTTAGAAATCGCCTTGCTAGTATAACTGGTATTCATCGTTTACAAACGTTGTAATTTTTAAATAAAATTACATAAATAGCATTATGATTTCTATGGGAAAAATCTGGCATTTTGCCACTAAATTATAAAGCGAAGACCAAGTTATTAATAATCTTAAAATTCTCATCGTTGTCCAAAGCAAAATAAACAATTTCAATATAAAGTACTTACAGAATAGGTAAACAAAACGTGCTTTTTTATAAGTACAAAGAAAATATAAGTTTATGTATCATCAAATTGGATTATCATATATTTATTGATTTACATCCTATAAATAGCAGCTTTCACTCAAAAGTTATTTCAAAATTGGCGAATTTAAAAAGAAATCTTCATTTTAAAAAACTAAAATGCCAATCCACTTAGTTTCATAATACTAATTTAAAAATAGTGAAAAAAGCTTGGTTATATGTATAAAGAAGAAAGATAATATATGATTCTACCGGTTCTACCTTAATTAAAAGTTACATTTTATTTCATTTTATGCAGTGTTGTAACTTATCTAGATAAATCATCTAGATAATATATTTTTATCTATTATCTTATCTAGATTTTTTTTTCTTATTTATCTATATTATCTTATCTAGATAAAATTACAAATCATCTTTATCTATTTTTTAAATATCATCTAGATAATACTTTTTGTAAAATTAGAACCATTTTTTTTCATTTGTGCTTTTAATCGAATTAATGTAATCAAACTATGAAAGCATACAACGCAGAAGCTTGGTTCGTTAGCTGGTACCGCTTTTATACTTTAGAATATGTCATTTATATTTTTTGTATTATCTATGAATTATCTAATAATTATCTAGATAATTATTATTTATCTATTATCTAGATAATTTATTCAATGATTATCTATTATCTTATCTAGATAAATAAAAAATACGTTATCTTTATCTTTATCTAGATAATAAATATTGTTATCTATTACAACACTGATTATCTAGATAATAAATATTGTTATCTATTACAACACTGATTATATGCGAGCGAAGCAAGCATATCTAATAAGAATTACTATACACTCGAACACTCGTTACTACTTGTTGAGCTTGAGTTTAGTAGTTCAATGGTCTTATAGACTATTAAATATTATATTTTATTAAGTATTATGCTCGGTATTATGTTTGTTATATTTAGGAAATGTTATAAAATTCACCAGTGACCGCCAGTGACATTTTAGGATATCACTGACATTATGACCAATAAAAATTTTAGCCAATAAAGCTTCTTTACTACTAAATCCAAAGTATAATGATACATATTAAAAATTAGGACATTTTTGACCTTATAACATAGAAGAACACTCGGAAGAACATTTTCATATTTGAATGATTACCTACCATATTCTCATGAGTGATTATCATCGTTAAACCCTTGTTAAATAACGTAAATAATATAAGTTTGTATAGATTGTTCTATTATCTAACCGAATAATTTTAAAAAAATTTGGGTTTAAATTTCTTATAATAAAACACTAGGTATAGAAGTATTTTTAAATGAGAATAAATTTTAATCAGCCTACCGCAATATACGAGTATAAAAATCTATAGAAATTAGAAATGCATAATTTCCAGGTTTGCGTGACCTATAAGTAATTACAAATTATTTTAGAAGTACTAACTGCTTATCATCCGTCATGAAAATATTGTAAATATACAAGTAGGTAAACACGCATATGCTACCGTGATATTACTTTAATCACAATCAATTTGATTAGATTACGTTTCTTTCAATTTCCAAGGCTTAATACCTACGCATATTCTCATTATCTTTGCAATCATTAAAAAATTTAAAAATTTTACCTCTACCTTCATCCTTGATATGTTGAAATACCAAATGATAATTTCTATAGTATTATTTATTTTGCGTGATTTTGCAAGTATACTTATTAATTGGTATTTAATATTGATTTTATTTATGATTAATTTAATTACAAAAAAATAATTATTGTAATAGAACAAATAAATTTATTTTTGTATCTTCAATGACACTTAATTGCAACCTCGATTGCAACATAGTTGTAATCTACAGGAAAATTACTGGACATGGGCATTATGTGTAAGTGAACCATTTCAATTAATAATCCTAGCAGATTAGAGTATCGACTGATGTTTCATGGGACTACATAAAAATATTTTCATAGAAAATTAACTCAGTATATCTTATTATGAAGTATTTTGAACTGATAAGAATAAAGATAATGGAAACCCGAAAGAATCATTTTGCTTGACTTATGTATGCATTTAAATGTGGAAAAAAATGAAACACTTGAAATTCGTGAAATTTCTACCATTTTCAAACTCGGCGTATTTTCAATCGATTTCGATGAATCTTTATGGGCGAGAAACTTTGAAGTGTCTAAAGCACAACCCCTTCCGCCCCTCTCTAGCACCCCTGTGAAAAAAATGTTTTTAATGGAAAAAACATCGAACTTTGACGATGTGTACGGAGTTGAAAATTATTTTTTTACTCGATCCACCAAAAGGACACTAAAATTTGTTGAATTCCTTGTGCAGGACTCAAAGAACGAAGTTCTTAAGATGATTTGTAAAAAAAATTTGTGGTTTTTTGACTCATAATTTTCTTTCAAAATTTCGCAAAACACGAAGTTTTCCTGATGATGAGGCAAAAAGTTATGACAAACTTTAGAGTGATTTTGCATTTTGACTTTTTTTTAAAACGCCCATAACTTTGTGCCAAATCGTCGTAGGAACTTCGTTTTTTGAGTCCTGCACAGGTAATTGAACAAATTTCAATGTCCTTTTGGTGGATCGAGTCGACAAATTTCTTCCAACTCGGTACATATCGCCAAAGTTGGACGTTTTTTGGCCCAAAAAAGTGTTTTTTTTTGTTCGGGTGTTGAAGGGTACCAAAAGAAAGAGATCACCCTAATCTGAGTTTACCCCCTTAAAGTAAAAGCCACAATGAGTTGTTTCCCGAAAGAATAATCTAATTTGGTTGAAAAGTCGCTGAGTTATGTGCGAAAAACCTAAAAATGCACTTTTTTCAAACACCCATAACTTTGAGCCAAATCATCGTATAGGAACTTCGTTCTTTGAGTCCTGCACAGGGAATTGAATAAATTTTAGTGCTCTTTTGGTGGATCGATTCAAAAAAATTCAACTCTGTACACATCGTCAAAGTTGAACATTTTTTCCATTAAAACATTTTTTTTACAGGGGTGCTAGAGGGGGCGGAAGAGGTTGCGCTTAAGTTCGCATGCATGACTTTAAAATAAATACTTTAAAGTTTTTCGCCCGCAAAGATTCATCGAAATCGATTAAAAATACTCCGAGTTATTGCGGTTTGAAAATGGTCGAAATTTCACGAATATCAAGTGTTTCATTTTTTACCACCAGTTAATAAATTACTTAAAATACATTTTGGAAAAAGGAAGAATTTAAATTCAAACTTAATACTCCTAAATTGCTATATTTTTGTCGGGAATTCCTGATTTATTTTTTGCCCATGTTTTTACATTTTTAATTATCTCTATATCCAAAAAGCATAAAATTAGCATAATATAAAATTTTGAAAAAATCATAAAATCAATTTTGGGGGTTATTTTAAGATAAACAAATCAGTAAAGTTTATAGATTAGTATTATACACAATTCCACCTTTAATTTATTTAACAATAGGAATTTTTTTAGCCCGATCCTGGACAAATCGACAGACGTCAGGTTGCTAAGCACCGTAGCCAGGCGCGGTTTACACAATTTCATTTTTTTTTATTCAATTCGATCTGGAACTTTGCAGCAATAGTCGTTTTATTACTGTAGTATTTGAATAGATTTTGTCCAGCGACTAGCAGTGGCTCTCTTTCATTTTAAGATGTTTGCGAATGCAAATTAAATTAAAATAAAATAAAATTACTAATCTTGCACTTAACAAACTATTTGCACTAAAACGCTAGTTCTTTCCAGATATATATATATATATGTTTTTATAAATGTATAAATCTTCCAAAGTAACAAAACATAAATATTTAAATGTTGATAGAAGAAAACCGGTACTGCAGACAGTGTTTTGCGTTCAGATTCTTAATACTTAATACTTTTCGTAAGTATTTTTTAAAAAATGTTTTCAATGTAATTTTTGTGTAATTTTCATGTTATATTTATTTATATTTTTGTATTTTCCTGACAGTTTCCCTGATGAAGGACACAATTAATGTCCGAAATATTGGAATTTTTGAAATAAATTTAAGTACGTAATAACAACTAGTATTTGAGCCCTGACCGATTCCCGAGATTGTTTAACTCTAATTATATATATATATATATATATATATATATATATATATATATATATATATATATATATATCGTTTTAATGATAGGTACATAAAATAAAGCATAAACGTTCGGTAGGACGGCGAAAAATTTTTTGAAAGTTTAAAATTGGATATTTTATATTTAATTTATTCTTATAGAACGATTCAGTAAGAACTTACAGTTTGAAAGTTTAAAATTGGAAATTTAACATTGATTCTTATGACAGAACCAAAGCAAAACATTTTAATTTCAAGTAATGAAGTAATGAAATAAAACTTAACGTCGCGTATACTGGTAGAAATTAGAATATAATACGAGTATATATTAGAAATGATTGAGCAAAATTTCATTCGGGTTGTCTACGGTTCATAATTAAAGTAGGTATATTTTTTTGTTACCTGACGAAGAGAACATAAATATAGTTCTCCAAAAGTCGTAAAAATAAATAAACATAACATAACTCTCGACATAACTAAACCCAAATAATAGTATATTATATATTGAGGGACTAAAGTGCATGATTTAATCCTGAGGGTGAAGTTTATTTCACGAGCCGAAGGTGAGGGAAATAATCACCTGAGGGATTAAAGGTACTTTAGTCCTGTGGTATATACGCTATTTTTTGCACTTCATCCCCAAACGAATGCAAAATAGTTTAAAAGAATACACATTTTGTAATTTTGACAGTAAATTTTATGACAAATATTTATATTGTTACCATAGATACTCTGTAACAAATAGCATACGTATTTACTTGACAACGGGATTAATTAATTCAATTCCTTGACAACGGGATTAAATATGAAAAATAATACCTTGGGATCAAATTAAGAATCTTAGTCTCTAAAAATAAAGACTAAAGAAGAGTTTTAGTCCCGGAAGTGAAAAAAATAATTTTTTATATTAAATCTGTTTACAATAATTAATTGAAAGGTATTTCAAAGACATTAAATGGTAAATTCATTTATAAATGTTGGATGAACATAGTGACGTTTTAACACCATCAACATGCATACAACCAAAAATACGCATACTAAAATTTATGGCTGAAATGCATAATTATTGTATCAGTGGCTAGTGGTGGCTAGCTCAGCGGTAAGGGGCCCGCCTAGCATGCTAGTGGTCCCCAGTTCGATTTCCAGCACAACCGACAATAATACCACTGGATCCGAGTGGTTGAATTTCACTATAATAACATCTACCATCTACCAGCCTGTAATTGGGAGTTAATCCTGTAGGTTAGTTACCATTAAAAAAACAAATATCGTGTACTTTTGCGTTTACGCAAAATATACTAATAATTATGTAAAATAGTTGAAATTTTAAAAAAAATTATTCAGTCAAATTTACGGTGAAATAGGCTCGAGCACTAATTTAAAAACAAGTTAGGCATAGGCATAATAATATATCAATTATAATAATTTTGAATGATAAATAAATGCATTTTTAATAAATTAAAAGTTTAAATTTCGATAACTTTATACACCTCTATTAATACATCCTTATAACTCTAGGGCTAGGATACATTAACCGGGCCTGTCAGGCTTAATGTGATATGTTTAGTTGCTTATACAGTGCTTAAATTATTATTATTTCATTCAGCGTCAATGCTCTAATCAAGTATTTGTTTGTCAAATTTTAGGAAAAATATATTTTTTTAGAAATTTTGGATTTTTCTTAGTATCCATATTTGTTTTCTTATAAAATATCTTGTATCTGTGTTTGTCACAACTTATTATAAGTTTTTTGTAGACTGGGGCTTGACTGTGGGTCCCGGTTTATGTGAATGTCAAGATTTTTTCGATACATGCATCCTATGGTTAAAAAAAACTACAGACAGTAAATAACTCTAGCACAGCATTGTATAATATTCCAAGCGGCTATTTTTCCTTCTTTCTGTTATATCGCCATCAAAAATTACCTCAGGGCAGACGAACACTTATTATTTCTCCTGTTGTTTACGTCTGTTCGCTTAACGAACGTTGAATGGCTTGTCAGCGTTCCAGGGGGCCGCGCGTGGAATTCGCCCCATTCAAGAAATTACGCCAGGACAAATACCACCACACTCGACGTCGACGTCGGCCTACCAGTGCCCACGCACGGCTATTTTAATGTCAGAGAGAAATTGCTCATTATAAGGTGGATGGTAGATTGTAATTTGCAATATACAATAGGTAGATTATCAATCGGAATTTTAAGAGGTATCCGGTGTAGTATTGTTTTGTACAGTGTGGATTCGTTCACCTAGTTAAATGGTGCTAGTTCGTACGCTCGGATCCTTTTACCTGTATAATCTATCGCAACGGGAGGTTACCAAGGCCATGCTAGTTCGTACAACGTTGCACACAAATACTTGATGAAGTCGGGGTTTCACTGACACTAGTGGTCATACTTCGGCTACGTTATTTTAATTGTTTTAAAATATATTTGTGGAGAACAACTAATAGCTTAAACGAACTAGTATTTTACTTTACTTCAAAATACGATTAATTTCTTATTATTATTTAAGGTAGTAAATCCATGGGTAGTGACAACCCAAAATATGACTTAAATTAATATACAGCATTCATTATAAGTCGTAGAATTTGAATAAAAATTAAAATTTATAGGTAACCGTTGAAATAACGAAGATAATTGAATTTAAAGTTGACACAAAAACGCGCTAAAATACATTGCGTATATGGAGGTTACCAGTAGATTTACTAAACGATTAGAAAATTTTATATCATAACAACCCAACACATATTTGGAAAACGAATATGTTATTCTTTGATATTTGAGGTATTTATTAGAAAAATAAAAAATATGAGTCACCGCAATAATGGTTGAGAAATCGCATTCAAAAGGTTCCAGTCTCAAGAAAAATTATGTTTTTGACGTACTACTACTGCATTTCAGTGTAAACTTAAATTTCAATTATATTTTTTATTTAATTGGATACCTATGATTTGTAATTTACATCCAAATCTACGATTTTTAATGATTTATTTCTGATTATTTGACTGCTTCGGCCTCACCTCACACCGAAATCACGCACGCTTATGACCGACGGATTTTCTACCTTAATTCTTGCAAAAGATTTCTCCAACCACTAAAACCTCGCTAAAACCCTAATCCTTTCTAATTGGTAGAATGGGGAGAAATAAATAAATAATTAATAGTTTTATGTGTATAAATGCTTTGAAAAAGCTTCTGTTTACAACAAATTAAAATAAGGATTTATTTGGATTATTTATATTTGTCGGAGACTTTGCCCAAATGTAAACTATACGATTATTAATATACGAAAACTAACATATTTACCGAATATTTACCTTCTCTCCAAGAAAACGTACAGGAATAATAATTGTGAAAAAAAATTCACATGTGCATTCATTCTTTCCGGAAATTTTTTTGAGTGCTTTCCAACAACGTAATTAGACGTAAAGACGTCGTAAAGACTATAAAAAATTTCCTGGACATGAATGAATGCACGAGTGCATATTCGGTAAGAAATTCGCAATGACACGGCCGCTCTATTTTTGAATTATTTTTAAAACAGAAACTTGAAATATTTACTAAATTTATATTTAACATTAATAAATATGTATTATTTACCTTATTATTTGCTTATTTACACTCAAAATGACAATTTTATTAATTTTTAATTTAATGTCAAAGTGACAGATGATGAAAAATTTCCGCTTATTAATTTCAGTTAAGTTACTCAAGCTACTAGTAAATAATTTCCGAGAAAATTTTTATATAACCATGATTACTATTATTGTAATCCATTCATCGATTGGCTGTTACGAGGGCTGTTATTTGTGTCATGCGATTTTCTCTATAGATTTTTGTCAATAAGCACATTTTATTTTAGTACCCTTAGAACATTATTTTAACAGTTTTTACGTACGAGGATGTCTATGTGTCCCATTAAAAATTAGTTTTTAAAGAAAGAAAAATTGCGCAATAAAATATGTGTGAACTATCGGCCGCCCCCCGCTTCATGAGGCTCCTGCTAGGTTAACAATATTTACAAGTAAAACATTTTTTACACCAGGTAAAAATATTTAATCACGACTTGTTTGTTTATTTCAATTGAAATATATATATTCTCCGTTTCTCGTATTTATGGAAAATAAAACTGCATGCAAACAGGTATATTTCAAATAAGTATACAGGGTGTAACAGCGAAACCAACCAACGCCTATATTTTCTTTATTATTATAGTTACAAAAAAATGTTAAATAGCAAAGTTGTAGGAGACCAAGGGGGACATCTGATTAAAGAATAAAATATTTTTTTAAATCAGTGGTTCTCAAGTTACAACACAAAGTTATATTTTTTCAAATGGGAATATACATATTTTTAGGCATATTCAGTAGAGTATTTTTTTCTGAATTCAACCATGTATTCGTTTTATATCCTTACATAATAAAAATATTGAGAAAAATTCAATTGAAATTTAAATAATTTTTAACTTTTAATATTAATGTGCAGTAATCTATAGATGAAAAACAAGTGATAAATTTAAAAAAATCTGACGTGGCTATCACAAGACCTCTCGCCATACCTACTTTATTTTTTTACTTATTACTTATACAAATATATTAATATATAAGTACTAGTACTACTGCTACTACTCACAAATATATTTTAGTCATTTTATTTAAGTACACTGCAGAAGAAGATATAAACGATATTCTACTATTGTCACTGTGACTCTCATGCCATAATCATTGAAATTTTACGTAGTAACAAATGATACGATCATGGACTACAAGATACCGAAATACTAAATTATAAGCATTATACTTTAATTATTCTTAAATGATATCAGATACAGAAAAATTTATAAAATACCGATTGTAGGTAATAATCACATAATCTTTCATTTAAAATAAAAATATTTGTCTTAAATTAATTATTTATTGAAATATTTTTAAAAAGTACTACTTCCGGTTTGTAGATTGAAACCAAAATTATATTGGGCTTTTAAGAATCGCATTGAAACCTTAAATTCAAAATTTGGTATTTAAATGTTTGATATTTTTGGAGTTATCGTGTCCGAAAAATTGTAACATACGAACGAACGAACGCACGCACGCACGCACGCACGCACATACACACACACACACACACACACACACACACACACACACACACACACACACACACACACACACACACACACACACACACACACACACACACACATCATCTCAAAAATGTGTAATTCGTATTCTAGAAACCCTAAAACGTGCTTATCTGCCAAAAACTCATACTCGAAAATTTTTACCCATCACAATACCTACCTCTCTTATAGAATATGAGGCGAGAGGTAAAAATAAATAAAAATACCATACAAGCTTGCGATATTTATGCCACGAGACATCCAAAGAAACTACGTCCATATTTAATTTATCACTTGTTACCTCTCGCCTAGAGAGGTATAGGGATCGTGAAAAAATTCGATGTCGAGATTTTTGTCAATAAGCACGTTTTAGCACCTTTAGAACCTATTTTGACTATTTTCACGATGATGTCTGTGTGTGTGTGTGTGTGTGTGTGTGTGTGTGTGTGTGTGTGTGTGTGTGTGTGTGTGTGTGTGTGTGTGTGTGTGTGTGTGTGTGTGTGTGTGTGTGTGTGTGTGTGTGTGTGTGTGTGTGTGTGTGTGTGTGTGTGTGTGTGTGTGTGTGTGTGTGTGTGTGTGTGTGTGTGTGTGTGTGTGTGTGTGTGTGTGTGTGTGTGTGTGTGTGTGTGTGTGTGTGTGTGTGTGTGTGTGTGTGTGTGTGTGTGTGTGTGTGTGTGTGTGTGTGTGTGTGTGTGTGTGTGTGTGTGTGTGTGTGTGTGTGTGTGTGTGTGTGTGTGTGTGTGTGTGTGTGTGTGTGTGTGTGTGTGTGTGTGTGTGTGTGTGTGTGTGTGTGTGTGTGTGTGTGTGTGTGTGTGTGTGTGTGTGTGTGTGTGTGTGTGTGTGTGTGTGTGTGTGTGTGTGTGTGTGTGTGTGTGTGTGTGTGTGTGTGTGTGTGTGTGTGTGTGTGTGTGTGTGTGTGTGTGTGTGTGTGTGTGTGTGTGTGTGTGTGTGTGTGTGTGTGTGTGTGTGTGTGTGTGTGTGTGTGTGTGTGTGTGTGTGTGTGTGTGTGTGTGTGTGTGTGTGTGTGTGTGTGTGTGTGTGTGTGTGTGTGTGTGTGTGTGTGTGTGTGTGTGTGTGTGTGTGTGTGTGTGTGTGTGTGTGTGTGTGTGTGTGTGTGTGTGTGTGTGTGTGTGTGTGTGTGTGTGTGTGTGTGTGTGTGTGTGTGTGTGTGTGTGTGTGTGTGTGTGTGTGTCTGTCTGTATGTGCGCGTACTATAGTCTTTCGTTCTGATTCATTATCTCAAATTCTACTGAACATAAAATTCTAATATTTTGCAATATACATTTATATATGTTAATGAAGAGCTGATAAGATTTTGGTAAAAATCTGTCAACCGGAAATGGTATTTTCTTGAAGAATTTTAACATTTTTTGCAAAAAATATAGGAAATACTGCGATAGTTACAATTTGTCATTCGACATTTGAAAGAACAAATTATCTCTTACAATATTTATTTAACATCGTTTCTATATCTCTTACCAATAAAGGAAAATTAATTTTCAAAAATTTATAATTTTACCTACCACGATTTGTAAATCATAATATAGGAAAAAAAAATTGAAAACAAAAATGAATATGTCAATGTGACAGATGAACAGACGTATACACAATTTCTGAAATGTTTGTGGCACCATTTTAAAAGAAATGTAAATATTATTAACAACTGAACATAATGTAATAAGGTAATAATAAAGTTAAATTTTTATCTATAAAGAGCTAATTAAAGAACTAAGAACTATAAAATTATTTTCAAAAAGTTTGTAAATTTATTGCAAAATTATAATATAAGAAAGCCTAACTAAAATCAAATTCACATAAATTACAGTGTTAAAGCGAGAGGTCGTGTGCTGGCCACAACAGATTTTTTTTCATCCATTAATGCACTGCACATTAATATTAGAAATCTGACGTGGCCATCACACAACCTTCCGCCATATCTAGACTTTAAACAGAAATGTATACGTACAATCCAGTGCTCATTTAAAATATACAAATAAAAATCTAAAATATTCAAACACAGAAATTAATATCACCTGAATCAAAAGATTCATTCACACGAAAACTCTTTTGTGTGGAAGCAATCCTCCGTTTAGTTACTACATTAATTTAATAGCTTACTTATGACTTATTTAGCGCTAGTATGCCAAATTGTCACCCATCTCATCTGTCAATATTTTTTATGCAGAAACAAAAATCAATCGAACATGGATTATAAGATTTCAACGTTTTATTTGATAAATTTATTTTTTAAATTTTACTGCAGTTCTTTAATGCTACCAGATAAAGACAATTTTTTTATAGCGTAAATTGCAAATAACTTTTCCTCTTATTCTTATTACAAATAAATACTATATTTATCCAAATTTATAGAAATTTTTGACACTTAATCTTTTCAATCTTCAAAAAATATCACTTCCGGTGAAGATATTTGTACCAAAATCTAATGAGCTCTTCCTATTCGTATACAATTGTAAAATACCAAATATCAAAATTTTTGGATAATTCGTATTTGAGTTATGCAACAGACGGCATCGGCCCGGACCACATACACATACACACACACACACACACACATACACGCACACATACACGCACACACACACATACACGCACACACACACATACATACAGACATCATCGAGAAACTATCAAAAATGAGTTGTAAGGACCCTAATTCGTGCTCATCCACTAAAAACTCACTACCCGATTTTTTGCATGATTCCAATACCTTCCTTTACAGGTAAGCGGAAGGTAAAAATTAGAAATTATTTAAATTTCAACTGAATTTTTCTCAATATTTTTATTATGTAAGTATATAAAACGAATAGGTACCTACATGGTTGAATTCAGAAAAAAATACGCTATCGGATAGGCCTAAAAAATATGTATATTCCCATTTGAAAAAATATAACTTTGTGTTTTAACTTGAGAACCACTGATTTAAAAAAATATTTTATTCTTTAATCAGATGTCCCCCTTGGTCTCCTACAACTTTGCTATATTTAACATTTTTTTGTAACTATAATAATAAAGAAAATATAGGCGTAGGTCTGTTATAGTACCTATAGAATAAATAATCTTATTTTTTTTAAATTTTGCTGTTGCTACCGTGATATTCATTTTCATTTTTGGACGAAAGTTGTTAATACAAAACTTTGCTTTGCTAGTTCTTGAGAAAAACGCATTATAGCATTTTTAAGAGTGACGCATGGAACTAGAGATTTTTTTGACAAGTCTTACCAAAGTATAAAGTAGTTATCTTGTATTTATTAAATAATTGCTTGAGTTAATAATTTTTCATAATTATTGAAAGTGTAACTAGGTACCGAAAGAAAAATATACCCATATAAAAAAATCATTTCTAGTTCAATATGGTAGGTATTCGGAAATAATGCTTCAAATGTTTGTTTTTTTCTTTTTGCGATTTTCTACAAACTAACAAAACAATATGATCGACTGTGTTGTGTAGTGTAGTTTTAAATTTTGATCCAGTTTTTTATTTACCACTTTCATCTCAAATCAATGGGTAAAACTGCAATCAAATTTTTAAAAAAATATATTGTCTTCAAGTAGACACCCGGTATATTTTATGTAGATTAGTAGATCATAAATTATTTATTTATATAACAAGATTAAAATAGGTATAATTTAAAAAAAAATTATGTAAATTAAATATAAACAGGAAGATTTTTTTAAAACTTGTGACGTTATTATCTAACTAATTTATTTCAGTACCAGTACCAGTCAAAAAAATTAATGTATTTAAGTACTAATGGATTGTCCGAGGGATTGCCAATTTTATTTTCCCTATTTGTCTATTGCACCAATCCGAACTACAAACATTAATCGCGCCGCCGGCAATTTGAAGAAACTGCAATATTTGCTAGTACACATTTATTTATATTTTGTCGTTATCGGGACGCGTAGGAACACTCTTGATAGCAAACTTTCAGTGTCACATTGCCGTGTAATACGTACCTTCATGTATTTTACACTAAAAAAGTCAAGGTGAATACCATATTGACGTGATTGCGATTGCGGAAAGTGTATATCTAAATAATTACTCTTTAAAAACACATTTTCTATCTTACATAAACCTTTTTTAAATAACTATTATTAGGGGGAACGACAAGTTTTTTTCTAATGTCATTTCCGCAGTATTATCACACCATTCTCCAATAGTACATGAGTTGTCTATTTGTTTTTCTAGACTAGAGTACAACATCAAAGTTCAAAACATTTTGTTTCTAAATTTATATCTAGAAACACAACAATATAATACGGGGACTAAAATAATGTTTTTTCAAATTTATCATTGTAGACGTAAGACTGTTCGTTTAAATCGATATATCTATATTATATGGATATATCCTCGGATATATCGAATAACGATATTTCGAAGAAAAAATATCGATATCGATACAACATGACGAATATACAGGGTGTTTCTATACCTCTGCACGTAACTTTAATAGATTATATAATTTGATACACTGATAACAGAATTTTTTTCAAAATTCGCAAAAATAAGGGTAGTTAAAATTATAGTTCCATTGGTTTGAACGTCCATTTAACTGTTTATTTATTATTACGTAATTTATAAAATAAAATTATAAATACTATCAGACTATCTACAAATAGTCACTTCTTATGTAATAATTAATAACCAATGGAACTATAATTTTCACTACACTTATTTTTGCGAATTTTGAAAAAAAAATCTCTTATCAATGTATCAAAATTTTTTAACCTATTAAAGTTACGTGCAGAAACACCCTGTATACGACTATAAGAGTCAACAATGGTGAAAAAATTATGATAGCCACCGAGAATTGAAGACTGGACCAACGTAACTCATGTTGGATAGAGTTTTACTCCGGCAAGGGAAAGCTTCCGTGTTCAATCTCCGGTGGTGATTATGATTTTCAAACACAATTCGATATTTCGATGTTTGATGTAAGATGTATCGATATATCGACGTTTGATGTATCGATATATCTATGTTTGATGTAGGTATCGATGTTTGATATATCGATTTATCCCAGTGGCGGCTCGTGAGGTAAATAATAGGTGAAGTATTTATTTTTTTAAAAATTGTTAGGAGGGGGGGGGTGCTGTGAATAATTACAATAAACGTTTTTTATTTATATATTGCACAAAAATATACTGTTCAATAAATCTTTTTTATCCTCATCTCTCCATCTAGAGAATGATGTCCCTAATACTAAGCAAATAGGATCATTATTCCAAATTATTTATCCTGCCTATGTATCATCGTCCCAGAATTAGTAATTTTAATAATGTTGTTATATTTTAAACTATACGTACCTATCGTATTTTGTGTCCTATAAAAGTAGAAACTTAGTGGAGCGCAGTGAGCACTGGGCAGAGTATTGTTGTTATTTTGGATAACGCATAGTATAAGTATTTTTTTTATGAATTATGCTAACTTAACTACTATTTATTTATTATTCGTTTCTTTAGACATATTTCAAATAATATACCTACGCTTGTGCGTAAAGCAAAGCGTATAAAGTTAGGTACAGTATAATGTTAAGTTAATTCAAAAACTAATCCGATTCTTTTATATTGATACTACCTCGTTTTCTCACTACATCGATATATCTTTATATTGATACATCGCTATATCGATACATCAATAAATCGATACATCGATATTATCGATAATTATTTCGTATCGAATATCGGTATTCAAATCGGAATATCGAACAGCCCTATTATAGACGTTCGAACTTGGTTCGCGGTTTTTAATCTTCTTATAGGTACGTATATTTTTGTCTATTATTATTTATGAATCGGATGGCGGATAGCCGACTACGTTATGTGACCGACTCTCCACTAACAACCCATGAGTACCTGTAAGTTACGACATATATTACTAATCACTAATAACTCACAATATGTGAGGCTGTCATACCCAAGATTAGTATATAAAAAATCATTCTCTTTGGTCTTTGGCAATAAACCTTTCACTGTGACAAAAGCCAATATTTAATCTATTGTATTTGCCAATTGATTGCTAATTTTAATTTTAATTTCTGTAGGTCTAAATTTGGCTTTAATTTACGGTAAACAACCCGTTATGTAATTGTTTTAAATGGAATTAGTCTTAAGGTAGGTTCGCATTCGCAATAAACTGAATCCACGGCCAATAAATTCAAGCAGTTTTTTTGCCATTCGTCTATGTAGCTTTTCTGGCACATTTAATATCTAAGCATGGAATCCCTTGAACTTATTGACGTACCTACATTATTTTAAATTCTGCTATTTTACAATTACTGGTGTAGATAAGGTAGGAATCAAGATTGATTGAATAGCAGTCATGCATTAATATAAATTATAAAAATAAATACAGTTTGTACTTAGTACATCATTTTATTCATTATTGATTCTACCTAAATCAATCATGCAAATTGCTCTAGAAGTATTTATACAATATTAGGCACTGGCATTTTGTTCAGGTCGTCATTGTTTTATTTATTTACTATTATGTCTTTTTAACATTATTTACAAACATGTTTTTGACGCTATACCCTCCTGATAGGGTCGAAACGTAGAGAGTACCTATAGATAATAATTATTTGTGTCTAGCACAAAGTGAAACATTAAGGCAGCGGAATACCTTCACACATACAGGCGTTCGTAGTTTACTAATAACTTGATGTAGGAACAACTTAGAGAAAAAAATCATTCTTAACATCTAACTGATTTTAATTTTAAAAATTTTCGAAAAGGAAAATCTAGAATTTTATTATTTTTTTATTCAAAATTATTTTTAAAAAATATTGACTGTTCGATGTTAAGATAGTACAGCAGATAATGTGTAATTTGTTGAAAATAAATATTCCAATTTACAAAATAGTTTGTTATTGATTGATAAACTACGATTTGTAATGGTTTTCTCGAAGGTTTTCTAGACTTTCTATTAATCAAGCCAAGTGCGGAATGTCAGAAATCAGATTATGTTAAAGTTATTAATTAAATAAAATTATAAGTAACATAAATGTACAATAAATTTTATAAAAAGTAGTACACTTGTCACACCAGTCTCCAATTATTGCTAAGCAATTTGTTGATTTGTACAATTGTTTAGTACGAAATAGTAATTTTCGTTTTCATGGTAGTTGTAGTCTGAGCATTACATTTGACGTTCCGATGTTTTCTACTCACTACTACCGATAGATGGCGCGCGCACATATTTATTTCAAAATTATTATATATCGATGGTGTTTGTGGGTTTTAATACATGCAAATCATGGGAAGAAACATTTATTACAATAAATTTTGTTATTTTGAAGATGATTTTATTGTAGAATGCTCAAGAAAGCATTTTTCTCGATTGACTACACTCAGAAATTAATATTTCCGATTGTCAATTGAGTGCTTAATATGTCATTTCCTAGATTATGAGTTCAAAAAAAACACACTACCCCAGGCAAGAACTACTTACAACCTACGTTTTATTCACACAATGCTGCTGCATCAAAACAGCACGCGCCGCTTTATCGCGCGCTTGTTTGGCACCGCAGCAGTTTACCGGTAAACAGATTCAATCAACCGGAGTCTAATGGAGCCCGGAGCCGCTGCATGCAGCCTGGACTTCTCCGGGACCCGGAGCGAGAGCGACGTGCACCACAATGCGTGTACTAAATTAATTCCTTGTACAAAGCAACCAAAACGTTGTTGACAGCGCAGCGATGGAACGCTAGAATTTAGAAGAGAGTGTGGTATGGTACACAGTGTTGCAAGGAGCAAAATGTTAACTGTGCTTGGATAATGCATGTTGTTATAAAGGGGCTTTGACTTTTGATTTGACTTTTTGTTTAGGGCTTAACGTGCAACACTTTTTTTTCGTTTTTTCTTTAGTAACTCCGAGAGTACCTAACTCTAACTTCAAAATCATACATATACAAGGTTATTCACTTCATGCATTTATTTTAATTGCATATAGCACTCAACTTACTGATCAAGAAATAGAACTGGCATTTTTTTTACCTCTCGCCTCATATTCTACAGAGTGTTTCATAACTTCAGATACCGGTAAACTGGGGCTACTTCGACATTGCGGGTAACTTCGACATCTTTTGGGGTAACTTCGACACATCGCTCTTTTCATTGCAAATGCAATAAGGGATCTAAGGAGCCTAATTACGAATGCCCAACTTGCAACTTATGTGCAATATGCAAGTGCGAATATTCTTCCTGCATCAGCCGAAACCCATGGATACGGTGCATATTATGTAATAAATGGATCTGTGGTAACTGTAACGGTGGATCAAAGAAGTCACAATATGCGTGCGACATTTGCGAAGATGATGAATACATATTTCGCTTACATACACCAAAAGAATACCAAATTTTGGTTGTATTCACTGTTCAATATTGTATAAGTTAATGATACATAATTGTATTTTATTTTTTGATATCATACCTATTTATTTTTTTAGATTACCTATACCTATTTCTTGTTCTTGTATTATGAATTTATTTTTTTTAAACTATAATTTGGTGTCGAAGTAGCCTCCACGGTGGGGTATTTTCGACTACACATGCTTATTTACCTGATGTCGAAGTAGCCCCTGGGTGGGGCTAAATAAAAAACACTATTACCGATTGTGTTAGGACTTGAAGACCTGGTGGAATAAATAGCTAAAGGTTCAATTTGTATACTGAAACACATATATCTTCATTTTGAGTTCTACGTTTAAAATCCTGACGCAATATAAGCCAAAAAGGTGTCGAAGTAGCCCCAGATTACGGTACCGTACCGTATATTATGTTGTTTGATATGCTGATTACGAATCAAAAAGAATCCCATAAACTCGATTTTAGTATAGAATCTTTGATTGAACTGAACTAAATAAAGAACCTTCCCAGGAAACACTGTTACATTATATGTATGTCATAAACATATAACATATAACACGTGTACATACATACTGTGCGATGTACTGTATAACTTCTATTTGAATCATACGTAGGTAAGTCCTAATGTCAGGCTTCAGGCCCTTTATTATTACATACCAAGTATATTTCAAAAGTAGGTACATACAGCATACATTATTTGTACGTACTGGGACCTCGGCTGTACGTACTTAACTTAGATACGCCGTACATCATTCGCATAACAAAATTTTATATATCAATAAAATGAGATTGAAATTGAATTTGCATACTTTTTTAATTGCTTTTAAATTATTTAGTCAAATGCAAGGCAAAATCTCAATATCTATTATATATTTTATCATTTGACTAATTGACGCTAATTGATTGATCTTGCTGAAATTGAACCTCGGTTGTCTGGGCATCATTCGTCAATCCTATCCGCTCGGCTAATCTGACCGAATCTGACATATAAACCTAGACTAGAATATAAGCAATATATTTTTACTTTTACTTACATATAGCATAAAACTTATGTAGATTTCACGTAATTACTGTTTGATAGATAGTAGAAATATTAATAAAGTTAATCAACAATACCTACCAACACTTTAAGTTTAATATTATGATCGAATTTAGCGCGATTTCTATCTCTATGTATGTCTAATGTCTATGTCTATCTCAGTGTATTTGTATTTCAAGAAAACATTTTTTTACCACTGGTCGGTAGTTATTTTTAATAAATTTTACAGTAATTGTTTACATAATATCTAATACTAATAAATGTCAAATTATCAAATATACCATCAAAACAGTGATATTTAAAATGTAATGTACACACGTCAAGTAAACTACCCTTAACTTTGCGAATTAAAAAAATCTTTATTTCATGATTAGCACGTCGTACAATATATACCCTATAATTTTTTGTCCTAAGTTGTGGAACACCTGTAATCAAGATATACCCGCTGCTACATACTATGATAATATCTCAAATATATCTAATTAATGTACTAAATGTAAGTGCTATAGCTGATACGTAACTGGTATATTTACATCACATTGTGTTTGTTGGGTTATACCCTTCCTTGATGTAAGTCCAACATACTCGGTTTTTGTCAGTGAACTCTAGGTATACTATGTACTAGGAAGGGAGCCGTAGCGCACTACAAAAAAGCAGCAGTGTGGCAAGTTGAGAGAGAAACAGACTTATGGCATAATGCATTTGGGGAGTATCTCTATCACTATCTAACTCATGCAGAACATGGGCAAAATACTTCCGTTTTTATAAACTTGCCACAGCGACTCTAACGCGCCCGTCCTTTCCAGGTACGTATAGAGTTCACTGGTTTTAGTAGAAACTCTAATTAAACTAAATACTTAAGAGGATATTATTCCTAACATGAATTCCGAATTTTCATTTTGACAAATTCAGTTTACCCCACTCCCTTACTACCAAAACGGTCAGAAATTTACGTCAGAGATAAACACAAGTTACAACCCAGCCCTTTTGTGACACTATCGTGAGTTACGCCGTAAAATAGGCAAATTTTTTTCAAAAGTGATCATTTTCTGGAACATAATACAGCCGCAAAAACAAACTTACAAGTTTGAAATTTTGTATACTTCTAGAAAAAGGTTGTGTACAGTCCGCTATCTCAGTAATATATCAATATTTAGGTTTTTTATATACTTAATTTATTGTCAAAAATTGGTGTATTTTTTAATGCAATTAAACATTTTGCCAACATTGAAAAATGAATAATTTGGAGTTAGCGCTCTTTTTTCATCTCTTATGCACATAATAGTAAAAAATCTGACGTGGGCACCACATGACTTCCTTGTACGCCTTGTGTGTTCATACTTTTCTTAATAACTAAAATGTAGAATAATATAAAAAATTCTTTTAACTTATTATACTAGTATACTCACATATATATTTTAGTCATATTATTTAAACTGCAGAAGAAGATATAAAGCATATTTTACTATTGTCACTGTCATGTCATAATCATTTAAATTTTACGTAGTAACAAATGTTAAACGGTCATGGAGTACAAGATACCGAAATACTAAATTATAAGTATATACTTTAATTATTCTTAAATGATAGAAGATACAGAAAATTTTATAAAATACCGATTGTAGATAATAATCACATAATCTTTCATTTAAAATTAAAAAAATTGTCTAAAATTAATTATTTATGAAAATATTTTTAAAAAGTACTACTTCCGGTTTATAGATTGAAACCAAAAATAGGAGGTGCACAACTAGATGCTATATCAGTCCTAAATACAAAATTTCAGCTTTCTACGTCTAACCGTATTTGAGTTATGCGACACACATACGTCCGTACGTACGTACGCACGTACGCACGTACGTACAGACGTCACGACGAAACTAGTCATAATGGATTCAGAAAAGGTCAAAACGGATATTTCCGTCAAAATCTGAGAACCGAAATTTTTCGCGATTACAATACTTCCTTACTCCGTACAAGGAAGTAAAAATTAATACTATATGTTGTACCATGCAGTCAGGATTTGTTCCAGAAAAATAGTCTATTTTTCGAGTGGAATTATGTCCTCTTAAGCTGGAATACAGCATTTTTCACAAAAATAGACGGAGCAACAAATTTTTCATTGTTTCAGTTTTATTTTTTCATTTCATAGTTGTATTCCAACTTTATACTTCAGCTAGAATACTATATTTTTCTCAAAAATAGGCAGAGCTGCAAAATTTGTATTTGCGCAGTAAAATAGCAGTAAATGAGCTTTAATTAACTACATAAAAAATTTGTTGTATGCTACATTTGTGTTGTAGCTTTTTATACCTAAAAGAAGTTTCATAAACATCGTTCTAGAGACGATGAAATTTCTTGACTGGTATTTTAATTTTTAATTATGAGGAAGAGGAAAATTTTCCGGCGTGCGGAGTCAAATTTACATTATTACTCGATTTTTAACTAGTTTCGAGAAAAAAGCTCCTCTTTGACTGCATTTCAGAAAACTTTTCTCTTCTCCAGAATAATTTTATACTCTCTAAGCAGTAGGTAAACACAATATTTGCTATAGGTGTGAGATTAGATTTAAAAAACAAAAGCACAAAATTGAAGATAGAAGATTTTCCTGTTCGTATAAAAACCTCGTGTAGGGTGTAAAACAATATAAGGTAGAATTGACCATTTAAAATCTATACCTATGTAAATTTTGAATTTATTTGATTATATTATAATAGATATTTATACACCAAGTGAGATACATGAATGTTTATTCAAGAGAAGAAAGTTTAGCCCCCGAGCCTGAAGGGCGAGTGGGATAATTTCTTCGAGTGTATAAACATTCGTATCTCACGTGGTTTATACAATATTTGATTCAATTTTGACGAAATTATGTGAAATATATGAATTATTATAAATTTATTTTGACATAACAAAAAAAACTAATCAAAGTAGTCGTTAGTGGCAAGTTGTCATTGTTTTTATGCATTTTTGACGTAATATAACAGTTTAAAACGTCAGAGTGATTTAAAAATGTGTTGAGTAATTTAAAAAAAAATTAATTCACTTGTGAAATAAACAGTTGTTTAAAGTTGTTGTTATGGAGTTAATAATAGCTGTTCAAATAAAACGTCAAAATTGAATAAATTGAGTCTAATAAAAAAAGAAGAAAAAAGGAAGACATGATTCTAGATTTAACTTTGATGAAACCTTAACTATATAGAACAATGAATTTTATTTTAAATTGAACAGTTGCAATTTTTGCATTCCGTTATTTTTTAAAAAAAGTTCTCATATTTTTAATGAAAAAAAGCACTAGAATTAATAATAAAAATTGTGCTTAAAGATTTGTACATTCATTTTCTAAATAAATTGTAAAGAATTCTAGCACTGGTCTATTGATCGGCAGATTGTCAGTTTTACAAATAAATGTCAAACTGTCACAATGTCATATCATAAATCAGACTTATTTTTTTATCAGAATAATTTTGAAACATGAAATGAGAAATGCCGTTATCAACCCGTTTAAATATAAACACAATTCAGAATTCAACATTTAACCATTTAAGACTTTGCAATAAATGTCAATATAAAATAATAAGCACAATTTGTTTTGTATTACCTCTATCATTCCATTCTAGAATTTATTAATAAAACATGTATGCGTTCGTTAAACATACTTAAGTACAACTTTATAGCAGTGAATTTAATTATGAAGTCATTGGAGCCTTGAATTATAAAAAACTTGTTAATTAATATCCTGTTAAACTTTATTCACAAACAGTTCGAATGGTACAGAAAGCATGAACTAATGAAATGATCAGAAATGTAATACTTTTCTCTTTTCATTACAAATTTATTATGTGAACCTTTTGATCTCTAACTCTAACTTTATCGGAAATTAATTTAAAATGTCGATGAATCAAATTCCTCTTAACAAATAATATTATAAATGAGTTACATAAATTTGTCACAATATTTGCACAATTGAATAAAATACAGAATCTTATCATTTTTACTGATTTTGTGATTTTTTTATTGTAGAAATATCTCTAGATATATATTTTAATGTGTATTTGATTACTAGACTTGTTGTACACTGCAGAGGAGATTTTTAAGCAGTTAATTAAAATAAAATGTATACTAGGCTAAATTCGAACTTGAATCACATGCATAGTGGGCCACATAACGCACTCAGCTATCTGTATACCCATAATTTAAATATGTATATAAATGAATATAATAAATATTAAAATCTTACCACATTTGATGAAATACTGAATAAAATATAAAATGCTTTCCTTTATTCAAATTTCTTTTTATTTCTGAATTTAAAATCAGTATATACAACTCAATAAACAATTAACTTACAAACTTTAGTTTAAATTTAAATGATTTAAATTTTATGTGACAAAAGTAACGCCGACTTCGTAATGATAAATTGATTAACGGATTAATCGGGTTGTGGGTTACCAAACTAACCTCGTGTAACAGCATGGTGTTTGTAATAAATAATGTAATTACCTAATCTATTTTAACTTTGTTTTTTGCAAAAATTGAAAACTACAGAAACTTTGTAAATTGTTTACATGTTATAATTATTTTTCCCTGATGGAGCACCAAAATTGGTAGCGAAATATTGGAATAAAATACAATTAACAACTACATATGAGTATTTTTTAATATCTCATGCCCTTTCTTGCCGATTAATCCGTTAATCAATTTATCATTTAAATTTTAGTTATATAAAATAACATGCAATTCTTAAAAATTTATCCATGAATACCTGGACTGTTTTAGACTGACACAATTTTTTTTATTTCTGATTTGCATGCAGATTTCAGATTAATAGCTTCGAAATGCTCCAATATATTTCTGCTTCAAGTCCTAAAATATGTAGATCCAACTCTGGATATAAACTATGCTAGTGCTAGGTCATTAAATTATTACTATATAGTTTTATAACAGGTTACTCTGCCAACAAAAAAATTGTACAAGAGTGCGGATAGCCAAATTCGCCGTTGTGATCGACTGTGGTTCTAAAAACTCAAATTTGTATCCAGTCAGGTACATATCTGCTATGAAATTCAGAGCAACATACAATATTCAAGATTGTGATTTTGTTTTTGAAATCTATGAACTCATATTTGAAATGTAAGTTTATAAAGACTGTCCCTAGGATGCCACATGACGATTTTCTTGAAATACATAATAGTCTGATGGTAATTAATTAGTGAAAACCGGTGAAATCAATCAAAACTTCTTGTGGTACTCTTCAGAACATCGTAAGGAATCGGTTAGGTATATCAAACAAAATTCAATTGTATGCGTTAATAAAGTAAGAATCTTGAATATTAAATTGCAAAAATTAACTCTTATTTTCTCAAATTGTTGTCGCACCAATGTATTGTATGATTTTTTCGATTAAATAATGTTTCGTCATTACTCATGTTCAATTTCAGATTTTTATTTTGAACAATAAAGCCAGAATTGATGAAATTCCGATGCTACTACCGTGGCAAGCATAGCGCCAATAAACTGCATAAAAGTCTCACAATATGTCGTGTATACCTACTTGCTACCGAATTCACGTGAGTTAATGGCTGATAACCGCACACCTCGCCGCACACATGATAAATTATTGTGAGTCTGCCACAGTCAAGTTGAGTAAAAGTGTGATAGTGTGATCTGTAGGCAACAAAAAATTAGTTGTGTACAGTGTTGTGACAGATCACTTTAAAATGGATCTAGATCAAGATTAAGATCTTCTCGTTTAATATGATCTAGATCAGATCATAGATCAATTTTTATAATAGGATCTTTTTTTCTAGATCAGATCAGAAATTAGTGATCTTTTTTCTTTAGATCGTAAAAAGATCAATATTAGACAAAATATTTAATTGTTGTATTACTTAACATTAAAAAAGACAAAAATACGTAATATTCAAGCGATTTAATCTAGTTTAAAATTAAAGCGTAGAAATAAAATTAAAAAATATGATCTTATTTTAAGATCGTAGATCATATTTATTTGATCTAGATCAAACTTAAGATCATTAAAAATTAGATGATCTAGATCAGATCAAAGATCACGTAAATTGAGCTAGATCAGTGATCTAGATCAGTCACAACACTGGTTGTGTATAACAATCAAACAATCATAAACAATACTTTACTTACTGACTGTACTTAAAAAGTAACTAATTTTAACGAAAATAATAATAAATAAAATCAACATAACAAAATCTTAGTTTAGTTGGAATACAAAAAAATGTAACACGCACGTATCACAGTAGGTACATAACACAAGTTTGCTGATCTAAGTCAATAACAATACAATATTGCGTTGTTTTAATTTTTTTTTAAATTTTGCTGGAGTTACATAACCGATATTATGCTGTAAATACAAAATTTGTTTAAAATTAAAAACTACACAACACATATCATAGATGATGCTATTTTAAAAATTCATCTATTTAGTTACTTACCTTAACAAAGCCATAAGATCAACTTAGGCTTCAGATTGTGTAGTATTTAGTTCTAAACAAGTTTTGTACTTTATTAACAATTTTAATAAGTAAGTAAATACAGCAGAATTGTTTTTCAAGTAGACACCCTGGTATGTATGAATGCAAGTAATAAGAAAACAATGCATGGATTGTGTATAAAAGTAGCAACAATAATACATAAAACAATATTTGTTATGTCGATTACAGGCACTATAAATAAAAACAACAATTCAAAGAAAACACCATGATCCTTATCCAAACAATATTATTACTAGACCAGACAATTTGCTCACACATTCATTACGATTACAACTAACACACGCGCAATTTCCAATATCAATTACACAAGATCAGTTATCCATACACACATACAGACATAATGTGTGATTGTGACGTATCAGATCCCAAACCCAGCACCAGTTATGGTAGGTCCTGGCCCATTGTAGTCACGTGATGGGCCCCCCACCCCTTAAGTCGACCCTACAGGGACCAGCAGCCGCCCAGTCGTCTAGCCAGACAAAACACTGCACCGGTGGACAGAGGCGGAGTAGGAAATCTTTTGTAGAAAGTAAAGCGGTTTGAGAGTTAAAGAAAGTAAGGTTAAGTTTGAAAAAATAATTATTTATAGGCTGTAAAGAATTTTTTATTACGAATATCTAGCGTCTCGAAAATAACCACGTGAGTAACAAAAAATATTTTTACAGCCGAGATTATATTTTTTATGAAATCGCAACAAATGGTGCAACAACAATAACCTATACGTTCAGGCCAATTTTCGTAAGTGATGGAATGCGCAGACAGCGCTCTGATTGGTTGAAAAATGCGGAGCTAAAGTTGTACTTTTCACTACGATTTAGCGGAGCTAAAGTAATTCATTATTGTACGATTTCATAAAAAAATACATTTCTTGATATTATTAAACCAGGCGCCAAGTCGAAAAAATACGCCATTTTCAGACAAAATTAAAAGAAGAATTTATTTGACAGCACGGTTTTTAAAAGTGTTATTAAACTATCCTGAAGTTTCCCCTCTCCAAATAAATGATGAATCCAATGCTTAATTTTTTCTACTCAAAAATACATGGCGCCTAGTCTCTATATTTATATAATCCTTATTGGGTATTTTTACCATAATATTCGAAAGCTGGGATAACAATGAGAAAGGAAAATATAATAATACTACCTATACAAAATTATAACTACAAAATTTCATTGCACAAATTTGTAACAAGAGAATTTAAACTTGTCAATCAAAGAAATTTAAAAATTGATATTTAAAAAATTATTTCTGTTCAATGCTCAGTATACGTCATATAAAATCCATGTATTCCAATTATTTACCTACCTAGTAATTGTAATATTATAGATACACTAGCAGAAAAAAGAAACCGCCTACCCAGAAAAGTTGAAAAATAAGTGCATTTTCAAACCGTCATAACTCGGCTGTTTTTCAATGAAATTGGATGAAACTTTGAGTCCGAAAAACTTTCAAGTGTCTACTTTAAAGTCATGCATGCGAACTTAAGCGCAACCCCTTTCGCCCCCCTCTAGCACCCCTGTGGAAACAAATGTTTTTAATTTTAAAAATGTCCAACTTTGACGATGTGTACGGAGTTAAAAACATTTTTTTACCTGTCCCACCAAAAGGGCACTAAAATTTGTTCAATCGCCTGTGCAGGACACAAAGAACGAAGTTCCTACGATGATTTGGCACAAAGTTATGTGTGTTTTGAAAGAAAGTGCATTTTTAGGTTTTTCGCACATTAGATGATTCTTTCGGGGGAAAACCCATTGTGGCTCTCTACTTTATAGGGGTAAGATTAGGATGATCTCTTTTCGTACCCTTCAAAACCCGAACAAAAAAATACGTTTTTGGGCTAAAAACGTCCAACTTTGGCAATGTGTACCGAGTTGGAAAAAATTTGTCGACTCGATCCACCAAAAGGGCATTGAAATTTGTTCAATTACCTGTGCAGGACTCAAAAAACGAAGTTCCTATACGACGATTTGGCACAAAGTTATAGGCGTTTGAAAAAAGTGCATTTTGTGGTTTTTTGACTCATAAGTCGTCAGTTGTTGTTGTTTTTTTCACGAATGAAATTTTCATTCAAAATTTCTAATTTTTTAGGCAATTTGAGTTATTCTCACGAAATATCCAATTTCATTTTTAAATTTTCTCGATGCACATTTTTTTCAAACACCCATATCTTTGTGCCAAATCATCGTAGGAACTTAGTAAAAAAATTCAACATCGTCAAAGTTGGACATTTTTTAAATTAAAAACTTTTTTTCACAGGGGTGCTATAGAGGAGGGCTTAAGTTCGCATGCATGACTTTAAAGTAGACACTTGAAAGTTTTTCAGACTCAAAGTTTCATCCAATTTCATTGAATAACAGCCGAGTGTTATGACGATTTGAAAATGCACCTATATTTTTCAACTTTTTTGGGGAGGCGGTTTCTTTTTTCCGCTAGTGTAATTCAAATTTTTTAATATGGAATGTTATGTTCTTGTGTCCATAGTAGTTATTTAACTATCTAGTGTGTTAATGACGGCGATTAATAATTAAGACATTTTAACGCGTTCGCTTCTCTCACGCGTTAATTGTCGAGATTATTAATCGCATATTAACATATGAGTTAGTTACAATATTTTTCCGTTGATCATTACCTTTTTAATTTGGAGAAAATCTATTTTTGTCCATAACAATATGTTAGATTAGTAACATTTGAAACTGCTGAGCACAATGTTAATGTTACCTGAATATTATTTAAGCCAGAACTATCAAAATCATTTCGTTTAATTCTGTTTATTATTTTTCTACAACTTAACACTAGCTAATATACTATATTACGTGTGCTGAACGCGAATTTAAGAAAATCGTTAATTAATAAAAACCATGCATTAATAGTGGTCATTAATATATGATTTTTACTTCCTTGTACGGAGTAATAAGGAAGTATTGTAATCGCGAAAAATTTCGGTTTTCAGATTTTGATGGAAATATCCGTTTTGACCTTTTCTGAATCCATTATGACTAGTTTCGTCGTGACGTCTGTACGTATGTACGTACGTACGGGCGTACGTATGTGTGTCGCATAACTCAAATTCGGTTAGACGTAGAAAGTTGAAATTTTGTATTTAGGACTGTTATAGCATCTAGTTGTGCACCTCCTATTTTTGGTTTCAATCTACAAACCGGAAGTAGTAAATTTAAAAAAATTTTCGATAAATATTTAATTTAAGACAAATTTTTTTATTTAAATGAAAGATTATGTGATTATTACCTACAATCGGTATTTTATAAATATTTTTGTATCTGGTATCATTTAAGAATAATTAAAGTATATATTTATAATTTAGTATTTCGGTATCTTGTAGTCCATGATCGATTAACATTTGTTACTATGTAAAATTTAAATGATTATGACATGACAGTGACAATAGTAAAATATGCTTTATATCTTCTTCTGCAGTTTAAATAAAATGACTAAAATATATTTGTGAGTATACTAGTATAATAAGTTAAAAGAATTTTTTATATTATTCTACATTTTAGTTATTAAGAAAAGTATGAACACACAAGGCGTACAAGGAAGTCATGTGGTGTCCACGTCAGATTTTTTGCATTAATGATTATCATTAATAAACGATCAACGGAAAAATTAAATATAAATTGATTAATCTAGTCATTTGACTATCTTTGTATTGATATGAAAATACAATAATTTACCATTTTTATATTGATATGATGTTTAAATTATGTAAATTTATACATAATCACACTTTGTATTGATTGTGTTTGTTCCAATTTACGGTTTCTGCTAATAGTATAGTAAGTAAGTAACTTTAAGTATAGAATATAATAATTTATTTATTATGTCTTAATGATATAGATTACAAAAAATAGAAGTCAAACTGGAAAAGTTGTAGTGCTTTTAAACCAAAATTTTGGATGATTTGATTTCAAAATTAATTTGTGATAGTACTAGTTTTAAAAAGTTTAAATTTAACTGAAATAAATTAATTATCTTCGATAATAGCCTGTGATTACCTTCTGTAGCATTATAAATTGTTAAGTGAAAGTAACGACTTATCGTTTAATAAATAACCCCGCAATAAAGATAAACAACACTTATGTGTTCTTGGGTCAAACTTAAAATGTAGTATAATTTGTTTATGTTGATATTTACGCAACTTTGTAAAGTTCCGTTCTACAACGCAGTAAGTTTTTCTTTGATAAACAAATTTTTTAAATAGACGCATCAACTGTGACTAATTATTATTAATTTAACATACTGAATTTTACTTGCCTACTGAATTTAACGTACCGATTTTAACGTAGGTACCTATACTGAATTTAACGTACCTACAGAATTTAACGTACTGAATTTTACGTACCTACTTACTGAATTTTACTTAGGTATGTATCTACTGAAAACTACAATATAGGTAATCGAAGCTTACTTTTAACAATACTCTTCTAATAAAAGCATCATAATTATGCATGGAAATTTTAAACAAGCAGTGTAAAATATTGCCCATTAGTGGCTTTGATCAAAATTATAACTACTAGTAGGTAAACTGGTACTTTGCTTGTTGGAAGTCACCATAGTAACGATGTTTTAGGTTGGAATTTAATATTTTTTAAATCCTTAATTAGTTATTAAGAGGTGATGGATAAAACGTTATACTTCACACGTGGGCAAAAAGGAATGCTCCACTCGAGAAACTTCATTCCGGTACCTTTCCTGCTTCAATCATCAATTTTATACGTACTTCTACTTTTACCCGAATGTATTAAAAAATTATTATTAAATAAATTTCAACTGGCAGACAAGAACATATATTATTAATTTATTTAAATATAAATTACCTACGATAATGTGTGTATAATAAATAGCAATTATTATCAAGAAACGCATATGCATGGCATATATACCTAACGATAAAAAATATCACTAGAAAACAGTTATTTTTTACCTATATCAGTGAAATATCAATGAAATACTTAGTTTAAAAATTAAGTACATATTTAAGCTAGTGCTAGACTGTCTGGAAGTTACATAATTACACAATATATCATTTATTTGAGAGAAATATTAAAAATTACGAAAGCACAAATATAATTATTTTATTCATTACAAAACAACCTCGGTTGCACCTCATCTATGAAAATCTTAAACTCTAGTCGTTGCAGTAAATCTGTTATTTTTTATACTAGTTAACCGAGTAACTATTTATATGGTTTTGAATGGTACGAGTGCATGTCGGGCGGCCTAAAACCACGCCGTCGAAAACCCACGCGGCCTAATTCCACGCCGCCTAAAATCCATAACGTCTAATTTTTACCCCACCACAATATAAGTTACCTACGACAAATCACACCGTCTAATACCACAACGCCTAATACCACAACGTCTAATACCACAACGTCTAATTCCACAACGCCTAATGTCCATCCGATTAGGCGGCGTGATTTGTCGTAGTCAACTTCTATTGTGGTGGGGGTAAAATAAGGCATTATGGATTTTAGGCCGCGTGGAATTAGGCCGCGTGGGTTTTAGGCGAAGTGGTTTTAGGCCGTCCGGAATGCTACGCTTTATTCGTCCAAGGGTATAATCTATCTTTCGGCCTGAGGTACGTACTACAACGTTTTACGCACTTTATCAAAATACTTGTAAATTTCTCATGATTTAGTATTTAAAGACATGCAACAATACTTATTAGTAGAAAATTATGAAGTGGTGTAAGGATCACAAAACATTTCATGTGTCAAACATTTAATTTCGATCGGACGAATTCTTTATTTTACCGCCCATGGGCGCGTTTTTCTACTTTACCGCCCAAGTTGTAAACAAACAATTTTGATACAGTTGTGCGTAAAATATATTTAAGCTAGTGATCTTATAAATATATTTAATAAAAATCATTACATTTCCAGTATGAACGGTATTGACGGTTTTTTTATGACAGCTCCTAGCACTTGTTTTACATTCAAGAAACTTATTAGTGAAAACTTTCCTCGTGTGAACAGGGCTAAACAAAAGTTGTATCGACAACAAATTAGTAATAATTGCCGTCGTGGGATCTAGACTTTTAATCAAACCGTAAATTGTAATTGTTTTGGAAAACCAAGAAGGATGAAAAATTCCATCTACAAATCATTAATAAAATAAACTACCCCAATTTGTCCCTCTTCGATATAATTCTGCGTGAAGCCCGCCCTGTATCGGAGTTATTGCGCATCGCATTCGGCAAGGTCAAGGTTGGCGTTGCAAGTGCAACTGCAGCCTGCGCCCCGCCCCTCCACCCCCCCTCGCCCACGTTTCTGTAAGCCATGTTGCCGCCGATAGCCGGCAAGCGCGCACCCGCGATTCGCAGCTGTCAATGCTATGCTCACTACACTTATTTTTGGTTTTTCTCTGACAATTTTAGAAACTGAGGTATGGTTGTGATATTTTTATTAATTGCATGTGAATTATTTATGCACGCGTTTGGTAACGCATTTTTTTGGTGTTTGCATTTGTTATGTGCATGTGAATTAATTAAGAATTGTTGTTGAATATGCATTGTGAATAATTACTAATCATGTTTTGGGTTTGGAATTGGTGTAAAATTAATGTTTAGTGTTGCACCAGAAGTATTAATGTTAACTGTGGCACTTTTGGTGTTTATTCTCCAAATTTACTGTTTCATTACACAATATCACTCAACGAAAATTTATGACAATAATTAGAATGATTCGTAAGTGCGTATCGTATTCATTTTAATAAGTTATTGCAATTTTAACTTGATTATAAATTAAATTATTTATTCATTTTATATTTGTAATGACAGCAGTCTGAAATATTTTAATTTAAGAATTACGTTTTCTTAACAATTATTAATTTGGATATAATGATATTCCAACCAACCGCACGAAGTTCTTTTAGAAAAAGTTGTTATTTTATATAATACAAGAAGTTTTATTGATCCAGCCAGTGAATTGTTATAAAAAACACACATTAATAAACAAAAACTAATAGTTCATATTATAAGCATTATTAAGTATAATTATCTAGTCGAGATATTCTATGGAACACATAATGGGTTAAAGAATAAAGATTATAAAATTATTTAAAGCTAAAATAAGTTTATTATCTATTTTTACTTAAAACGCCGAAAAAATATAACTGAATTAAAACTTAAATGTAAGTAATATGATTTAGTTTAATTTCCTATCAGACTATTAATTTGGATATAATGATATTCCAACCAACCACGAAGTTCTTTTAGAAAAAGTTGTTATTTTATAATACAAGAAGTTTTATTGATCTAGCCAGTGAATTGTTATAAAAAACACATATTAGTAAACAAAAATTAATAGTTCATATTAAATGCAAGTACTTTAATTTTCTAGTCGTAGATATTCGCACATAATGGGTTAAACAATAAAGATTATAAAATTACTTAAAGCTAAAATAAGTTTATTATCTATATGTTACTTAAAACACCGAAATAATATAATTGAACTAAAACCTAAATGTATGTAATTTGATTTAGTTTAATTTTTTAAATCAGTTGTAGTATTATTGATGCATAATAATTTGTAATTGATATAATTTAGGATAGTATTTTGTTCCTTACTGTAAACTGTAACAAAAACTTACATTTTTGTGACAAATAATTAAATTATCCAAATTCTATTGAACAGAATATTAAATTCAATGATTGTGAAGGTTGCGTTTGAAATTGCGTTCGATTTCATGATTTCCTATGCAAATGCATCTTCTTAGCAACAATGTTTGCATCATGCAATTGCATATCTAATATCTACGATTCCAATCCTAGATAAATAGTACAATCACAAATAAAGATTACTTCTATAAATATAATGAATATACTATCCACCGCAATAAAACCAACTGTATAACTTATCACTCTTATAGAAGAAAATTATCATTTTCCTGCAGTCAAGTTGATGCAGTCACGGTAGATTATATTAAGTTAGGTTAGGGCAAATCGAACCTGCTGTGTGTTAGGTTAGTTTAAAAAACGTAAGTTTAAAAATATTTTCATTCTTGCGGCGATGTTTTTTCAGACACATTTGCAGGGCATGACGTCAGCTGAAGCTGAACGTTCAAGCAGAATAGCTATTTTAAACAGATGGCTAACTTATATGTCAGATGAGTTAGAAGTCGGCTAATTATAATCTTTATAAACTGTAAACAATTTAAAAAAAAATGAATGACTTTGATTTTATTTTGTAGTTATGTCTTTGCTCTTTGACAATGCAAAACAGACATTTACTTTATTTCATGCTAATTTCAATTTAAATAGAAGCCGAAAGTATATAATTTTTTTAAAATTTAAATAATCCATGTTTAAGCTATCTACGCTATCTACTATTTACATATCTAAGTAAATATTGAAGGAAATTTTTTCAATAGCTATTTCTATTTCTGCACGTCTTGTAGTATTTAGTATTTCATATATTTTTAGAATAATTCGTTAATCGTAATGTTGTATTTTTGAATCTGTTTATTAATTATTCACAGCACAGGTTGTATAAAAATTGTACAGACATAGTTTCGGCAACCGCAATACAATTATGTTGTTAAAGTTGGTCATGTTTTAAATTAGACTCGTCTAACTTAATTTAGATCGAAGTTTATGCATTTTGAAATGCAAGAGAGTATATACAAAATGCTCTTTTGTTTTTAAATGTAAAAGCTATATTACTATATGTATACTTATTATAATGTTCACAGTATCACAGGAACCTGAATCGTTGAAAATAACTGTTCGGGTTCGATTCGTGGTTTAAACTTTTTGGTTCGGTTCTTGTTTCTTTTATATTCCGGTTCGAAATTTGTATTTTTATCCGGTTCGCGAACCGGTTAAATTTAGGTTCAACAATTGATTTTTACCTTCCGCTTACCTGTAAAGGAAGGTATTGGAATCATGCAAAAAATCGGGTTGTGAGTTTTAAGTGGATGAGCACGAATTAGGGTCCTTACAACTCATTTTTGATAGTTTCTCGATGATGTCTGTATGTATGTGTGTGCGTGTGTGTGTGTGTGTGTGGTCCGGGCCGATGCCGGATGTCGCATAACTCAAATACGAATTACCCAAAAAATTTGATATTTGGTATTTTACAATTGTATACGAATAGGAAGAGCACATCAGATTTTGGTACAAATATCTTCACCGGAATTGATATTTTTTGAAGATTGAACAAGATAATTGTCAAAAATTTATATAAATTTTGATATATATAATATTTATTTGTAATAAGAATAAGAGGCAAAGTTATTTGCAACTTACGTTATAAAAAAATTGTCTTTATCTGGTAGCATTAAAGAACTGCAGTAAAATTTAAAAAATAAATTTATCAGATAAAACGTGGAAATCTTGTGATCCATGTTCGGTTGATTTTTGTTTCTGCGTAAAAAATATTGACAGGTGAGACGGGTGACAAGTTGACATACTAGCGCCATATAAGTCATAAGTAAGATATTAAATGTAGTAATTCAACGGAGGATGGCTTCAACACAGAAGAGTTTGCCTGTGAATGAATTTTTTTATTCAGGTGATGCAAATTTCTATGTTTGAATATTTTAGATTTTTATTTGTATATTTTAGGGACACCGGATTGTATACGTATACATTTATGTTTATAAGTCTAGATTTGGCGGAAGGTTGTGTGCAGGCCACTTCAGATTTTTAAATTTATATTTACATTTTTTTTAAATACACACAAATGCAATATTGTAAGTTTAATGAAGATACATTTTTACATTATTTATATTAACAATAAAAAATAAAATAAATTATTATTGCAAAATTCAAACACAAACAAAATTAAATACTAGGTACCTTAAAAACTAAAAACTTATCCTATACTTGATTTCTAAACTAAACGGAGCAATCTGAAGTTGTCTCGCTGAGCCGTATTTACACTTTGTACGTGAAAAATATCACTAGATTTTTTTGGCGGCAAAATTAAATTTAACCTATCAGCGGGCAAACTCGGTACAGTCACTGACAACAGCTGACGAGACAAGATGGAGAACATTCGTTTGTTTACATTACAAAGTTTGTGTGGTGTAAAACTGGTGTTACATCAGCCAATCAAAAACGATCAGTTTTAGCATTCCAACTTCAGATATTGCTCCGTTTAATTTAGAAATCAAGTATAGGTAACAAGAAGGAAACATATTAAAAAACCGGTTTAGCATTTGTGTTCCGGTTAAAGTTCTTGTTCTTTTTTAGTTTACAAAAAGATTTATAAAAATAAGCCGGGTCACTCCGGTTTCGGTTTATCTTCCGATTCGGTTCAGGTTCCTGCATAGTATAGATTATAGGTGGTACACAGTACACTCTACTCAAGGTTTATAAAAAAGACTGGTTGCGCCGAAACTGTCTAGCCAATCACAACCTTTCTGCCAGTGCGAATACGTCACAGGATTTCGAAATAATGAAATATTATGATATAAATAAGAAGGCGGTTATTTTGTTTTTGTTCTGGCAGCCGTCATTCTGGAAACCTGTGACGTAATCACCAGTAATAGTATATTACATACCTAGCGGGGAAATGGTTCATTACAGCCGAGCGTTTCATTAGATGACTGAGGTGCTTGCACCGAAGTCATCTATGAACGCGAGGCTGGAATGAGCCTTCCCGCGAGGTATGTATACTATTTTATTCACAATCCAATTGGTTATTGATATGCCCGTTTTAAATATTCATTTTATTCATATTTTATGACAGTTTTATAATAATTTGTTTTGATACTTCAACATAGAGATCTATGAAAAAGTTGCTAGGGTTGCCAGGTAACTTGAAAAAATGTTTATTGATTCTGTCAATAATTAGTTTCTTGCTGCTTTTTATCGAGATCGAGCATATTAATTATCATGTTGTCTGATAATGAAGATGGTGAAGAAGAAAATATTTCTTTAGAACTGCGAGAAGCTGCAAAAAAAAGCTTCTGAAAGTGACGTTTACCTAGCTGGAAAACGCTCACTTCCCCGCTAGCCGGGAAGTTTTTTCCGGCTAGCTGGGAAGTAAAGTAAACAATGACTCGCTTCCCAACTGTTTAGAAGGTTGGAAACGCACATATTACCAACCGATTGTGAATAAACCAATTTTCTTTTTAGACGGAAAACACACAACCCTCCAAATAGTTGCATGTGTTTGGGGATGATTTTACAATTTTATTCATAGATTTTGAAAATATTGAGAATTCTTTGAACATCCTCTAATACTGAGTTATAATTCTTTAAAAAGCAATTTTCTCGGTATAACGGGGTCGGAAATTCAAATGTTATTAATGCAACTGAAAGTGAAAACCTTGACGAATAAAATTCAATTTTTATATTTACAAAATAATGTTCTTTAACAAAGTTATACCACATTCATTCTGTAGCGGCGAATTTATTACGTCATTCTCAATGTAGCACCAACTATACAGAAAATTCTCAAGTCATTTGATTATTAAACGGCTGGTGCCTACACGGTGCTACTTATGAAAAAATTTCAGCTTTCATCTTGTCAAAACCGTTTTCCAAAATCTTTGATAGTTTTCGAGGAAAATGCGTTACAAGAAAATTTTCAGTTGAAACTCAAAATTTTTGTGAGAAGCGCTCATACAGAGGTGGAGCGAATTTTTTTTTGTTTCTGTATGTTTTTAACTACTAGCATGCCAAATTTCACTTGGTTATGTATTAGTCTTCAGTCAAAACCTCTCCTGACTGGACTAATAAAATATTCGTGATATAGGATGATAAAAAGTGTCACAATTTTTCCAAATTCCTGCAAAATCTAATTTTTTTACATAATTGTCTTAAACATTTTAAAATTAGCAGAAGCAGTTTGTTTTTGAAAGTCTGTTTTTAAAATCCTTGTACACTACTTACACATCACATAGGTAAGAGAATGTATCATAACTTCGAGTACATAAGTTAAGGTTAGGTTATATAAAGTTTGTTATTGATATGATAAATACTAATTCACAAAACTAAGGGTTTCTCATAATTACTACTTATTAAAAATAAATTTAATGAACACCTTAATCCTTAATAGAATGACATAATTTAGATTTAGAATTAAACATCATTCATATAAGCATTTAGTTTTAAGGTTTACATTTTACATATATGTTTACGTTAAGGAAAATTTAATTTCATATACCTAACTAAATACGTGAATCATTCACACATCTCACTATCAAGCATTGTGAATGCTTGTATTTAGTTAGATGTATTCAAACTTTGTTATACGTAAACATAAATGTAAACCTTAAAACTAAATGCTTATGTGAATGTGGTTTTAGAATTATAAAAAATTGTGTTAAAATCAGGATCACGAACCGGACAAAATTAAAGGTTTCGGTTATGTTCCCATTTTATATTTCTTATTCTTGAAATGAACCGATTACCGGTTTTTAAAATAGCGATTCAAGTTCCGGTTTCGGTTCAATGATTTATTAAATAACAAACAATTAATTAAATTAATTCGTTCCAATTTTAAATTTAAATATATACCTACCTAATAAATTTCTAAAAAAATCAAAAACTTATCTAAACCATAATAAAATCAACAATTTTTAGAAAAATTTAATAGCATTTTGATGAAAAGTCAAATTTCAATAAATGCTTTTACCATATTTGTTTTAAAAATCTTAATATTGAACCATAAGAGTATAGTACTTATTTATTTATTTAAATTAATAATTTTATCCTTTGTTTATTTATGTGTACCAAGCCACACAGTGAAATCCAGCATTTGGGTATCGACCCTCCTTAAAGATGAATATCTTGTTAAAAAAATTTAAACTAAACCTTATACTAAAGTATGCAATGTGCATACTTAAAAGTATAAAGTTTGGTCAAATTTTTAGTATTATTTTTTAACATGTTATTAATCTTCAAATCCAATTGACTATAATTATGAATCCGATAGGTACCTAACCTACCTTATCTATATTTCCTTTAACTATAGTCTAATATTTCGTATAAGGTATAATAATTAAACTTTAATGGTATAGTAAATAATTCAGAGCGAGATACAGAGCTAAACCCAAAAAAATTATTTATTTATTATGTTATGAGTTCAGTTCCGGTTATTTATTATATTTTGACGGTTCGGTGCGTGGTTTTGCTAAAATAGCTGCGGTTCCCGGTTCGTTCCGGGTTTCGTTCCTGTACCGGTTCGGTTCAAATCCCTGTATAAAATTCAGTTTTATGATAAATGTTCCCTTCACATAAGTAGGTAGGTAGCTATTTTACTAGAAGATATTAATGATCCAGCCTGTATAGATGAGGTTTACCGTTTACCCATAAAAATAAAATCAATAGTCGTCAATAGTCTTAAACATTTTTTGTTATTAAGGCAAGAATAGATTGATATTTATGTATTGTGCCAACATACGTCTACTTATTACTTACTTAAGATATAGGTATTTCTCATGAAACTTTTCCCTAATTAACATCAATTTACTTAACTCCCATATCCATTTCCATTTCCTTCCGTAGACAAAAAAATCTCATAGCAATCTTGATTAAAATTCGCATGTTCACCAACCATAACGAGCACCGGGTCATAGCCGCCTATCGCCTATCCCAATACTCCGTCCGGTGGCGAGGGCAGGCTATCCACCTCCACCGCCGCCATTGTGCGTTGTCAAGGTTACGCGGTCGCCGCCTCCCCCCATTCCCCCCACTTCCACGCCGCTGTGTTGCTACCTAGACGCAGATTCAAAAGAGAGAGATAGAGATAAAGAGCGGAGAAAAGAACAGGAAAATCTAGCGGGGATAGGTTGTGTTTTGTTTTGTTTTGCAGGAACCTGGATTTGTGGAGGTGATGTTAATTAGTAGATCTGGGAAATTAAAGTTGTAGAATCGAGAATTGCGGAATTTTCTGTACTAGGTTAATATTTCTTAATCAAGGACTCGACATACGCACAAAAGGGTTTGATTTTCATATTTCTTCTTGAAATGAATCGGGCAACGGTTTTCAAAAAAGCGATTCAAGCTTCGGTTTCCATTCAATGATAATTAAATATCATTCAATAATTAATTAATAGAATTCGTTCCAATTTTTAACTAAAAAAATAAATTTCTAAAAGAAAATCAAAACTTTAATAACGATTTAGATTAGATTTTGTTCCGGTTTTCATATTTCTTTCCAGAAATGAGCCGGTTACCGGTTTTCATGTTCCGGTTTCGGTTCAATAATTTATTAAATAACAAAGCAATGAATTAAAAGAATTCGTTCCAGTTTTGCGAACTAAAATATAATAAATTTATTTAAAAAATAAAGTCTTGATCAAACGATAGAAAATACAATAATTTTTATAAATATTTAATAAAATTTTACGGAAATACATTAAATTTCAATCAATTATTTAAACACCGAACCGGTTCACAACCATCGGTTCGGCTCCGGTTAATGGGTTTGCCAAATCAGAAATTATTATTTACCGATTGGGTTTGGTTCGCAGTTCACTAAAATAGCTGCGGTTCGTTCCGATTATTGTTCCTGTTCCGGTTCGGTTCAAGCCCCTGTTTTAATCCATTTTGAACCAGTTCACATTCACAACCATAACCATACCATCGGTCCGGCTCCGGTTATGGGTTTGCTAAACTAAATAAATAGCTGCGATTCGTTCCGGTTTTCGTTCGTATCTTTGTTAATTTAGAAAAATTACTGAATTGTTTACAAACTAGTAATTAACTTTGAATTTTGAATATCAGGAGAAACAAACCTTAAAGCTTTTATAGAAGTTAAGAAATGGTCCTTGATTTCGTTGAAAATCACAGAGGGTATTTTTGTGCTGTTAAACATAAACTCACCTAATCCCTTTAAAAACCTTTTAATAGTACCTACATAATTATGTAGGTACCTATATCAAGTTTTATAAACGTCAGTTTTAAATCATAACGATATTATACACAAAATTCTACCTAGGCAAGTGTATAGTATTAACTTATATTGAAAGTAATAATTAATTTAAAATGTTATTTCGCGTCATGGAAACCAGTTCGTTAAATGATGTTTTAATACCAGGAGTAAAATAATACTTTATCCACATTTCCTAATTGAAATGATATTATAATATTATAAACAAGTACATAGGTATAGCATAGTAACTACCACTTGCAAGGTAATGGCAAATGGGACATTTTCCCTCATAAATAAATATGTCCAGCATAAATTATTAATGTTCCAGTCATTGAAAACCCTCAGAAAAATTTGTTACACGAATCGTTTACAGCTTACAGGTAAAGTAGATGCAGAAAATAATAACTTCCCCCACTTTTATTTGAAGCACTTTTGTCTGAAAAATATTAAACTATTTAAATAATAAATAATGCTTGACTATCTTTCTAATTAATAAACATGCCATGTCCGCAAGGTATTTAATTTTTCTCGTATTATAGTATTTATTTTCTTCGTAGTCGATTGTAAATTCAATTATTACACTTACGCAAAAAATGCAGTTACTTACCCTGCTCGACAGGTATTAATTTCCTTTTGTGATTTTTATCGCTGGAAACACACACACACGGATCAATAATTCAAAGCAAAATTTATTTTATATGCATAAAAAATATTGTATTTTTAATTTATGTACAATAAAATCCATGTACTCGTGGGTGTAGGTACACACTATGTGTGCACAAACATAATAATCATTCATAATTTATGTACTTTCATTAATACTGGGTTTAAATTATAGAACAATGGTTTACTGTGTTACAGGTGATCTAATTTCTAATTAGTAACTGGAAACTATCCAATCCGTAGATTCTAATAATAGTCACATCACATCACATAATTTTTAATTAGGCTAGACTTTACCTCTATTATATTATTAGATGTGGACTGTTTAAAATATTATTAGTAATATTTTTTTATATTCTGCAATAAAAATGAATTAGTGTTCAGTAAAATTAATAGTGTTGCCGTCTAGATCAAGACTTTCTAGACTCTTCTCTTGTCTTGTCTAGATTGTCAAGACTAGACTGGCCAAAAGTCTTGTCTTGAAATTTCAAGACAAGACAAGACTATGTTATTCTAGATCAAGACTCTTCACAAAATTCTAGACAATTTTCAAGACTCTAGATTAACGAGTAAGTTGTAGGTAATATGAAATATTTAATCCCATAGGTACATTATAAGATAAGTACAAAGTTTCAACCAAAATTGAAAGTATTGCTGTCAATTCAAATTAAGAAAGTTTACTTGTACTTACCTACTCAATAAATCAATAAATGTAATGATAATAGATACAACAGAATATATTCTAGCAATATTTCTATAATTCGAGAAAATTGTTATATTAAAAAATATACTGCAATTTTGATAAAATATATGAAGTAGGTACTATTCAAAACAAGATAATAAAATCCTTTCAAAATATGTGTGAACAAACCAAGAAACTATAGATATAGTGATAGACCTTAGGTATAAGAAAAACATAATAATGTATAAAATTTGAAAATAAATGCGTAAATGCGTTACAGCTCAAACAGTTTTGATATAGGCTCATATCACCAAAATACAGGGGAAAATAGCGGTAAAAAATAAACATATCTTTCCATAATGTAAAGTAAATAATACGAAGCTCATGCCACTCGAGCTTGAATAGCTTGATAAAGGCGGTCCGTAATCCAGGAATTTAAACATAATAGACTTAAGCTAGATTCAGACCTACCCAATTATAAGTATAAGTGCTAAATCAACCAATCAGCGCTTCCACAAAATTCCAATTTCAATTATAAGTGCGAACGTTAAGCACTGGTTGGTTAAATTAGCCACTTACACTTATAATTGGGAAGGTCTGAATCTAGCCTTAGACTTACTAAAGTCTTGTCTAGACGGCAACACTAAAAATTAATGATTGTTCAGAATGTAATATTAAATACAAAAGGAGTTGCTTTACTACTAGTACCTACTAGTCTAGTATTGTAAATACACTGGTGGAAAAAAATGAAACACTTGAAATTCGTAAAAATTTCGACCATTTTCAAACCGCCATAACTCGGCGTATTTTCCATCGATTTCGATGAATCGTCGTGGGCGAAAAACTTTGAAGTGTCTACTTTAAAGTCGCATGCGAACTTAAACGCAACCCCTTCCACCCCCCGCCCCTCTAGCTGGACTGTAAAAAAAAAGTTTTTAATTTTAAAAATGTGCAACTTTGACGATGTGTACGGAAATGAATTTTTTTTTTACTTGATCCATCAAAAGGGCACTAAAATTTCTGTGCAGGACTCAAAGAACGAACTACGATGATTTGGCACAAAGTTATGGGTGTTTAAAAAATGTGTATTTTTAGGTTTTTCGCACATAACCAAATTAGACGATTCTTTCAGAAAAAACTCATTGTGGCTCTACATTAAGGGTGTAAACTCAGATTAGGATGATCTCTTTTCGTACCCTTCAAAACCCGAACAAAAAAAACTCGTTTTTGGGTCAAAAAAAACGTCCAACTTTGGCAATGTGTACCGAGTTGGATAAAATTTGTCGACTTGATCCACCAAACGGGCATTGAAATTTGTTCAATTACCTGTGCGCTGTGCAGGACTCAAAAAACGAAGTTTCTACTACGATTTGGCACAAAGTTATGGGTGTTTGAAAAAAAGTACATTTTGTGGTTCTGGACTCGTGTCGAAAGTATTTCGACGAAATTGTTTGTTTTTCACGAATGAAATTTTCTTTCAAAATTTCTAATTTTTTTTTTTCATTAAAAACATTTTTTTTCACAGGGGTGCTAGAGGGGAGCGGAAGGGGTTGCGCTTAAATTTGCATGCATGACTTTAAAGTAGACACTTCAAAGTTTTTCCCTCGCAAAGTTTCATCGAAATCGATTGAAAATATGGTCGAAATTTCACGAATTTCAAGTGTTTTTTTTCCCTCAGTTTATTTCATCGTTATGCGTTACTAGAAAACGACTTGATTCAATTACCTACATCAAATTCGGTTAGTAGGTATACTAAATTATTCAATTTATAATAAGTTACCTGATAACTTATAATAAAACTTAAAATTTGGATCAAAATATATATCCGCATTTATTTAATTCAAAATATTGGCTTCATTTCACATACCTATACAAACATAAACATTACCTACTTTTGTTTTATCTTTTTAGAAATCTATAAAAGCAGATTTTAGTTAACAATTATTGAATTATTATTATTATAAAAGTACTTAATTTAAATTGTGTCCGCTATCTTAGAATTATAGTTATATATAAATGTAAAATTTGTCAGAATCTGAAAATACATAAATAATACAGTGGCGCTCAGATTATAATATTGGTCCAGAATTTAATGTTGAAAAAACGAATGTGTGATATGATTTAATTAAAAAAAGAATAAAAAACTAAACAGAATAAAAAATTATTTACATACCAGAACAATGGACTTAGAGGATGGTAATAAAACTAGAATATACTCACTACAAAATTGTTAAAATATTGTGCTGAGACCACCGATAACTTTCGCTTTATAAATTCGAATACAAGCACAAACTACAGCAAGCCTTTTGTCTATGTCCAGTACATTGTTTACAATTTCTATGCACCAAAATATCAAATAAGATTATCATTATTCCCATATTGTTACCGCATTTCATTGGTTCATTGCGTCAACAATATTTATGTTACTGCAATGTGTAATATTTTTTTAAATTTTTACAATTTTTTGTTGTTATGTATAATAATTCTTGTTTATGATAAAATATGTAACTTCCTCGTTATAAATAAATTTCCTGTTATCATAACTCATAAGCAAGTATATCTTTTATAATAAATCAAGCCATATTTTTTATTATATTCTAATAGTTTTTTAATTTAAAACCCAATAAAAAATGAACGAAATAAAACTTACTTATCTACTTCATTACAACTTTGCGAAAAGTTTGCATAGTACCTACATTACTTATAGTGGATTTCTGTGCAAATCTAAGTTTTACAGATTTGTAATTCTTTAAATTAATGGAAAAAATGCATTTTGTTGCCTGTTTTACAATTTTAGGCTACAGAGTGTATCATAATTTTGATTAGGTACATACGTGAAGGTTATTATACAGTACGATATGCTGGTTTCGTACGGGTAAAAAAAATTTCAAAAATTCCAAAAATAAATTTGAACGAAGAAAACATTGTTTCATGTCACTGGATTTATAATATTTTAGCATAAAATCTGATAATTCTAATTCTAAATTTATATCATTATATTTAGGTGTTCATTAAATTAATTTCTTGTACTCATCACCTAGGAAATGACATATTAAACACGCAATTGACAATCGGAAATGTCAATTTCCCAGTGTAGTCAATCAGGAAAAATGCAAAGAACACTGGCATTTCTAGACATTTCAGAGTAAAATCATCTTAAAAATAATAAAATTTAGTTTATAAAGTGTTAATTCCCAGAATTATAATTAGTGAAGACCACCGAAAACCGCCAATATTTAAAAATAAAACTTGTTTGCAGCGCGCCATCTGTCGATAGTAGTGAGTAGAATAAATATCGTAACCTCAAATTTAATAATCAGACTACAACTTGAATGTATGCGTGATTATAGTTTTTATTCGTTACAAAAAACATTGTACAAACCTCTTGCGGGAAGAAACCATCCCAGCATTCGCGTAAATGAAACCCTCGCTTCGCTCGTGTTTCAAAAAACCGCTCATGTGAGATCAAAATCTTCCCGCATTTGGTTCGTAAATAACTATTAGTACCGTAAAATGAGGTTACTTTGACAGGTTTTGAGGGTTTTTGCCGATTTTCATCGCGTAACTTAAAAACGTGTTGTTAAATTCAACTGACCAGGAAAATAATTTCAAAAGACGTCTAGAAATCACTCCTAGAGGCAAATCATGTAACAATTGATTAACAGGTTGAATATTATGCTTTGATACCCGCTGAACACGTCTAGGTATGTTATTTGCTCAAATTCTCACTCCTTGTGCCCCAAATTCAAGATAGCGGACAAAAATTGTGTCCGAAAATAACTTCTAAACGAATAAAATAACATATAGAAGGTTATTCTAGAATGGTTCAAAAATTTATTGAAAAGAAACCGGAAGTGGATATATTTATCTGTTCAGAAGTTAACAGTTCAATAAACACAATAAATACGAAGAATTATAAAAATTTGCAACTGCCTCTCGGGAAAAAAATAAATATTTTGGCTTAACGAACGCTCAAAAAACTTTTAAAAATATTGTACCTTATAGAGAAATAGTCATAGATTTTAATAAAAGAAACCGGAAGTCGATTATTTTATTCGTTTAGAAGATATAGTTCATTAAACACAATAAATTTAAAATTTAAAAATATTCTCAACTTTGTCTCGGAATTTTTTTTACATTTTGGTTTAACTAACGCCCTTAAAACTTTTTAAAATGTTGTGTATTATAGAGAAATGTTCGTAGAATTTAATAAAAGAAACCGGAAGTACATATTTTTATTCGTTTAGAAGTTACAGTTCATTAAACATAATAAATAAATAAAAATTAAAAATTTCTCAACTTTGTCTCGGAGAAAAGTTTAATATTTTGGCTTAACGAACGCCCTTAAAACTTTTTAAAATGTTATATCTTATAGAGAAATGTTCGTAGAATTTAATAAAAGAAACCGGAAGTCGATTATTTCATTCGTTTAGAAGTTACAGTTCATTAAACTTTAAACACAATAAATTTAAAAAAATTAAAAAAATTCTCAACTTTGTCTCGGAAAAATGTTTAATATTTTTGCTTAACCAACTCCCTTAAAACTTTTTGAAATGTTGTGTCTTATAGAGAAATATTCGTAGAATTTAATAAAAGAAACCGGAAGTGGATATTTTTATTCGTTTAGAAGTCACAGTTCATTAAACATAATAAATTTTTAAAAAATTAAAAATTTTCAACCTTGTCTCGGAAAAAAGTTTAATATTTTGGCTTAACAAACGTTCTTAAAACTTTTTAAAATATTGTATCTTATAGAGAAATGTTTGTAGAATTTAATAAAAGGAAGCGGATGTCAATATTTTTATTCGTACAGTTCATTAAACACAAAATATACAAAAAAGGTAAAATTTCTCGGAAGAATTTTTTTATTTTGGCTTAATAAACGCAGTAAAAAGTTTTTAAAATAATGTACCTTACAGAAAAATTTTCATAGAATTTAATAAAAATCTGAAGTTGATATTATTATCAGTTAATAAATGACAGCCGTTTTCATGAAGGGAGACATTATTTTCTCGAATACTGTGCCACTTACATGAAAATCGTTTAGAATCTATCTTATCGAGAATTTTATTATCTACATTTTCTTATATAACACTTTTTCACCTAATTTGAACAGATTCTGAGATAAATATGAAAACTGATTTTTGGACACAATTTTCGTTCACCATCTTGAATTTGGGGCACAAGGAGTGAGAATTCGAGAAAATAACATACTTAGGCGTGTTCAGCGGGTATCAAAGCATAATATTCAACCTGTTAATCAATTGTTACATGATTTGCCTCTAGGAGGTATATTTTCGAAAAAATTTCCTGGTCTCTAACGGCATCGTACCGATGACCCTGCAGGATTAAGTTACTCAATTACGCATAAAAAATCTTAAAGCACAACCGAAAAAAAAATGTTTCTTGGGTGCCAAGGTAGACAGAATTCGGCAGCACATATAAATTGAAATTGCTCGAAATTAGGAGCTGTTTATGATCGTCTTTGGCATGGAAAAATTTCTGCAACGTTCGTTCTACATGCAGTTTTTTTCGATTGAAGATATCTTTATTCTATGGTTCAAAATAAATGTTAAACTTTTACAACGTTTTTTTATTGATAACAAGCACAATTAATTTTGAAATATAAAATAATAAGGGTTCAAGATCGTGTTTTAATCATACAGATTTATTTTATAAGGACGTTTGGGGAGGAATACTTCACCCATCATCAGCTTATGAGCGATCATACATTGAGATAGTTATAACATCATAAGACTGGTTTTCTCCAAGCGGTGATGATGTTGCTATAGCTGCTGGTCCTTGTACAGGTCCAGGATGTAGTGCTTGCTGCTTGGCGCCGTCCTCTGCTGCTGGAGCTAGTTCCCTATTCGGGAGTTGCTGCTGCCGGTTGCTTGCTGGAGTTCCCTATTCGGGAGTTGCTGCTGCTGGTTGCTTGCTGGAGTTCCCTATTCGGGAGTGAGTTTGCACTTTACATCGTTGGTCGCTGTTGGTTGGTTCCTTATTCAGGAGTGAGTGAGCTTGCACTGCCTGTGCCTTCCTCGTTCCTCTGGTCCGGCGATGCCCTTTTATACTGGCCTTACTCGTCACGGCCAGTGGCCAGTCTTAGTTGCAGCTGTGTTAAGTTCCAATTAGTTGGTGGACTCGTGTCGTGCTGTCATTGGTCGCCATGCCGCTAGTCGCTGATTTCGGATGCCGCGCCGCTCGTCTGCGTGCGCGCCAAGTTCAAAGCGCGGGAAGATATAGCGACTAGCGTTGAGTGTTCGGCGCGGGAGATTTGAATTTGTATTCGTTGTGCGGGAGATTTGAAATTGTATTCGTTGCGCGGGAGATTTGAATTTGTATTCGTTGTGCGGGAGATTTGAAATTGTGTTTGTTGCGCGTCGCCACAGTTCCTCACCAGATTGAAAAATGATTCGGTGGTTCGGGGGTCGGACATGGATACCATCCGATCTATTCTGAAGGGTCCTATGCCATATTTTCCACCTTTTGCTGGCCTGCGTTTGAAATACGTCCCTTTGAATGGCGGCGAGTGCTTCCTGCAACGCATCTCCCGTATAATTTTTATATGTGCGCCCTCCCAGCTTTATTTGGTACTGTAGTGGCATTTTTAGCTAGAGCTAATGTGTACGCAGTAAACTTAAACTTCAAAGGGGGTACACAGAATGCCAACTAAGGAAAAAAAATAACAAAAAAAATCATTTAGGTGCCAAAAAGTAGGTTATTGCGTGTGCCAAAGTTACCCCGTTTTATGCGAATTCGGTTGTATTTACGTAGGTTGTGATGCACCTTGTATAATTAATAATAATATAGAAATACGATAATACTTTTAAGTATGTGTATCTTGATGAGATCATAATTTTTTCAATAAATCTGCTGTGGCCACCACAGTATTTCCCCGACTATAAGTTTTAATAACTTGCTTTCGTAAAGGCTTTAATTTTATGCTTTATTCAGCAAAATTGAAAATAGCATAAATGTCATTTTTTACATTTTTATTTACTAAACTTATTTCCCAGAGAGCTTTAAATTGGAACCAAACTCAGTACCTACTTTAATTTGAATAATGTAGGTATAGAAAAAATTGACGATAGTGTAAATGATATTTTTATTTTTCTACTAGAATTCTTTTCCCGAGAGCTTTAATTTGATACCACACACGATAGAACATTTTGATAAAAATAAATAAGTTATGTTTATAAAGTTGGTACCACTTACTAGTTGAATAAAAAAAATTTAACATCGCATAAATGTCATTTTACTAAACTTATCTCCACGAGAGCTTTTACACACACAAGATAGTATTTTGATAAAAATAAAAAAGGTATGTTTATAAAGTTGGTACCACTGGTTGAATAAAGGGGTGCGTTATATAAGCGCATTTGGCCTTTATCAGTTTTTGCTTATCGACGTACGAAAAGCGCAGAAATTGACGTTATATAAGCGCAGAAATTGACATTATATAAGCGCAGAAGGGGACATTTGAAAAGCACAATGGTTTTAGGGATTGTACGACAGTTTTTCTACAATATTTTTTGAATTTTTTAAAACTAACCTAACCTAATATTTTTCTGAACTTAACCCCATCATACTCGAAGACGATCTGGACTAACTTGTTATGGTCAGAAATCTCATTTTCGAAAAATGCGCTTATTGAACGTTACGATCTGCGCTTATTGTACATAAATTTACTGATTATATTTCTGCGCTTTTCATACGTTTTGATGACCTGAAATGCGCTTTTACAACTCTCCGGAATAAATTTCATTAGCAAACTTGAAATCATTTTTTGGCTCAAGATCTTAAATATTTATTTTCACTCCAAAATTCCAACGCGTTTTTAAGTTACCCAACATCCAGACTGAGTGACAGACCGACTTTTTTTAAATTATGTTTTTTGGGTTCAGTAGGGTCTAAAAAATTAGAAGATTCACCAAAATCTCGAACTGTCAAAAAATCGGGATTACAATATACTTCCCTCTATTACATAAGTCGGGGAAGTAAAAATTATACTTTTGTGACAAATAATGATTGGTTATTTATTGATATTTTACATCTTTCAGATAACAAGTACCGGTTCTTTAACCGGTAAAACGCGGGAGATGGACAGCGGAAGCGGAAGTGGGGATTGCGAAACGGAGGAGGACTCAGCACCAGAGGCGTGCGTATCGCCGGAAGGACCCCTACTACCCAGGTCAGTACTTAGGCTACGCCACTGGCAAACACATTTGCGTTCAATAGTTACATTTTATTTATACCTATGACACAATATTTTACAGTAAAATTTTGTTAGTTAATGTTAATGAGTAGAAAATTACTTAAAGTTACGGTTTTTTGTGGAAATCTACGTAGAAAATTAGTTAAATTTATTTATTAGATACCTACCTATATAAACTAAAAATATATTTCCTATCACTATTCCTACAATTTGACCGCACATCAGCTATCTTCTTTAGTGATAATATGTGGTTTATTTATATAAATTTAATATCACAACTAAAATAAATATATGTATGTAGATAAACAAAATTAAAATTCGAACAATAATAATTTTTTATGATAATGCAATACTACATCTAAGTATTATTATTTTTAGTTAATTATTATCGCACATTGCACATTTCTGACAGCAACGTGTAATTAATATTTATTTATTTAAATACCTGCGTCTATAGTTTCTATTATCCATTCATTTATTTTTCTATCAATTGAAATTTATTCAATGAAATACCTACTTTTCCGTAAAAAAAAGTATAGTATGTTATGACGAAGGTTTTAACTTCATTAGATTTATAAATAATAACTGGAAACTGAATGCAAACTAACCGAACTGATTACACTGTTTTATTAAGCTCACATTTTTAAAACAAGCCGTTAAGTTAGTATTATTAGCAGGGTTGTGAAAAACCCGGGTTTTTTCATTATTTGCCCAGCCCAGTGGGTTTTTTCGAAAAAACCCCAGCCTACTACTGGGTTTTTTCAAAAAAGCAGCTTTTTAAAGAAAATATTTGAAATAAATAAAAACAGTTTATAATGTGTGTTTATTTATAAATCAGAAGCCTTTTTATTAGATTATAACCCAAATTTCTTAGTATAGTATAGAATTAAGGATGAAGATATATATCCTGAATCTATGTTTTTGAATAAAGTAACAACGAAACTATCGGCTAGTAAATGGTGGCAGGTTATGAAAATTAAAGCCCAAAAAAAATCATAATCCAATGAAAAATTTTATGACTTTTTGGTTCAATTATACAATTGTCCTGCCAGTTATGCAGGAATTGAAAGAATTTTTAGTTTCTACGGACTTATTTGGTCCAAGTTGAGAAATATACTTGGAGTAGAAAAGGCCACAAAATTGGTAAAAATTTATAAATTTTACAGATCTGCTGGCGATGATAATAAATTTTATTGTTAATTTATTTATACGAGCATAATATATACAATTTTCAAATAAAATGGGTTTTTCAAGGGTTTTTTCGGGTTTTTTCAGGTGGGTTTTTTCGGGCTGGGCAAAATCACAACAACCCTGATTATTAGTTGAACATTAATTTTTTCATTATTAATAGGCGTGAACAATATGTATGTAAGTATGTATTTTGGATATAATTTTTAAAATGGGATTTAATAAAATATGCAGCAAAATTACAAATTAGGTATCATAAAAGATTATTCGACCTTACCTTAAGGACTTAAATTTGTTGGGCGTTAGTTTTAAACAGATAAGTGTAGTTATTTTCAACAAACTGCATTTTGATTTAATGATAAAATGCAATAATTTTCTGCTGGCGTTAATATAACTGTCAAGGTCAAGATAACGTTGATTTGAATACAGTCCTTAAGACCTAAGTTATGACATGTTTACCAAATTTTTTGAAAATAGTGATTAATTTTTTCTAACAAATTGTATTGTACTATCGTATAAGTATATATATATATATATATATATATATATATATATTTATTTATTTATTTATTTGTTTTCTTATCTATTAGTTACCTACTTGGTTCTACTTCTACTACTGATCTTGTCGTATTAATTCAAATTCCAATCTCTTATTTACCTATTGCAGACATATCATTATAATAATTAACATCAATATTTACTTTATTAACAGAAATTTTAATTTCCTCTTGGGAAATACAAAATATTTCACATATTTATAAATTAGAGCATCTTGATTTAAGTAAAATGTCAAACATGTGCGCAAAAATACTGACCCATTTTCTCTTTAGTTTTTAAGTAACCTAAATTTTTATAAAAACTTTCATACAAAGAAGTTTATTCCACTAGATCTAGATTGATCTCATTTAATTTTATTTATCGAAAATTAATATCTGATAACAATACTATTTATTTGAAAAACAATTAATGTTTAAGGTAAGTCTATTGTTCTTTCTAAATTTTTTACAATATATTATCATGGTGTATTTTAATTTTTTTAAAGGTATAGTATCATTCAGGATTGGCAAAAATCATGATTAAAAAAAATCAAATATCATTGATTTTTTTGAATTAATCATGATTTTTTTTATTTTTAAAATTTTATTTAATTATAGCACTAAATATAGTTAAAGTAATTTTTATTTAACCATTTATCTGAAAAATACCTTTAAAAATTATGTAGTTTGGATTATTATTGCACATTTCAAGTTTTAACACGAATTTCTTAAACTATACACTTGACTTATGATTCCATTGAATGAAATTTGTTTTGAAATTGAATTAAGACACTTGTTTTGTTCTGTACCAGAAAATTAATTAAATTAATACAATTTTTTTTTAATCGAAAAATGATTTAAATCAATGATTTAAAAAAAATCATTATCCCCTTATCATTATTCATAAATGTTAAATTAAAAACTAAATAAACTATTGTATTTCAATTTGTTTGTGAATTTTGAACTCACTTATTTTCACATCAATATTATGTATATTACCTCAAGCTAAAATACAATAAAATTACCAGTTTATTTCAATAACCGTAAAGCTAAAGAATGTATGGCAGTATGTAAACATTCATTTAACATTAATTAAAATTAAATTAATTATTCATTTATTCATTAATACTCTTTAGCCCGCAAGCACTTTAAACTCTGCTTTACTAAGCATAATGTGGAATGTGGCTAGACTAACACCAAAGCAGTCAAAATAAAATTACAAACAGTTTTTTTACTACGAAATATATAAATACGCAAAGTTAGAAATATTGTAGCAGATTTACACAAAGAATAATAATTAATTATTCAAGTTTTCCGGTGGTATTATTAACCCGTATTTCATTATCTGAAAATGGGTTAAACTAACATAAATTTTATTTTTTAATTTTTTCGTATTCAATAATATATGATGTTTCATTTGTTACTATTTTCATAATAGAAATTAAGGTATATTTCATTTATTTGTTTTATCCATTTTTAATTTATTATTAATAATCCTGGCAGAGAAAAAATTATGTTATATGGTGTCAAATATACAGGTAGTTTCTATACCTCTGCACAAAACTTTGACGTGAATATTTTCAGTATTTTACTAGATTGATAGTAGGTACGTATTTTAGTTTATAACATAATAATTTGATTATTTGTAGGTAGTATTTCTCGGCTGACGCCTCGTCCATAAATAGATTCGTCCTCTAAAATTTTATTGTTACATAAATAACTATTATTGTAATTTTAATAATCCAGTTGATATAGTATTGCAATATAACAGTGTTATGCATATTACATTAAATCGAAAATAATTGTTTACAATATAGTAAGTAAATTACAATAATATTTATCGTTATTTATTGTTTTTATTTGCACTTGTACTATTGCAAACAACAAATGCAACAAGTAATAATAAAAATTGACGTCATGTCAATTGCGTTGTAAGTCTACACGTATTATGTAGTAGTATTTATCTAACAACTAGCAGGAGCCAGGAATACATTTCAAGTGACGGATAAAGAAGAAAGAATGTGCTACATTAAATACAAGTGCATTGAACTGAATACAAAGTATACGAACAACGAACTTACAGATACAGATTACTGATACGTGATACCTAAATGGTAGGTTTTACATCAGTTATTAATCATCTAAGGTACTGCTAAAGGCTGTACATTTGCCCAAATAAAATATTTCACGTATTTAAAAAAAATATACCTACCTATAAAAATAATAAAAAATATTGACCTGTCATTTTTCAAGATGTAGATTAGCGAAATTTTTTTAATGATTTGAAAATGGTACAAACCATTTTGAAATTAAGAGGCCCGTCTACCTCCTAAAATCCAGTATAAAATATACTAACGTATAGCGAGTGTTTTGTGGCCAGTACAAGAATGGTAAAATTTTAATGGATCTACAGATATGCTATTTAAAATTTTAATTTAAAAATTGTACCTGCATGATTATAAACATTTGTAAAAATTCAAATTTATGCAAACTTTACACGGTTACATTTCATGATAGAAATTGATTTTTAAAATTTTTAAAAGGCACATCATTAGATCCATTCTTTCTCTATTAAATGTTTATAAAAAAATTACCCTGAAATCAATTGTAAACTGACAGTTTAACTGCAACGGAAACAGTGTTTTTCAGCTTCAAAATGACATTACATAGCTAGGATACGGCAAAGTTCGAGTTTCGTGATGTTTTCAGACAGCCATAGTAGTGGAGAAAAGAGTGGAATTGAAAAAAAAGTAAAATCGAGAGTATTCTAAAAATTCGGAAAAACGTAGACAGTGGCTAAAGCACTAAGCCTTTTTGACACAGAGGTTGTGGGTTAGATTTTTAGAATCCAGATCCAGTCAAAAATTTTAACGATTTGAGTTGAAATAGAGATCCACTTCCGTTACTATTTGACAACCACAAAAACTCACACAAATAATCGGAGACTAGCTGCTACAAAAGGGCTTGTAATGCGTTTGCAACACACATGATAGTAACGTAATCATTGTGGCATAAGAATTGGAGACATAATATTGTGGCCTTAGCTCAGGATCCAGGAACATAGTGTGAGATTGCTCAGTGGTTGATTACTTGGCTCTGACTACAGAGTAGGGATTACAAGTCGGTAAATATCGTAAAATTCTTTCGAAAAAAATAGCGGTAAATCGTAATTAGTTACCGGTAATTCGATATTTTTTAAAGTAGTGCAGCGGTTCCGATTTTTGTGATAATTCGGTATATTATAGGTAACACTATTATATTATAATGTATGTGCTCTCAATATTAATTTTAATATAATACCTACATAAATTTCCGCGGTCGGCAATTAGGGGATGACAGCCGTGATAAAAAATGTTTTTACGAACTGATATTAAGATTTAATTTTATGTAATATTTTATTTTATAAAAATATAAAAAGACATTTTTCATACTATGAATAATAATAATTAATAATAATTTTACTTTAACTGCCAAGGCCATTGCTAGATAACTTATTCATTTATACCTACATTCATTTATACAATTAAAACAATGATATTTCGTTAAAGGAAACACAGCAGCACTTGAAAAGAAAAATTTTTTAAATAAAATTTTCTACGTATCTTAGACAAGAAATGTCATATTACTTATACTCATAAGTAATTCCGACCTCGACTAAACGCCTCGGCCGTAAACAAATTGCTTGCACCTTAATGTTACACTTTTTGTCCTAGATACATAGGTACATAAACATTAATATTGTTTATGTTTGGAATATACTTTTATTTATTTTTACCGTCAGTCCAGTTCGAATCGGTATCTGCTCTCGTTACCAGGGTCACCAGTCCAAGTTTGGATGGTTGGGATACAATGAACTTGCTAACCAAAAACCTATTCGGCACCGAATAGTGTAACCTTTTTTAACAAGAGCTTGTACGAAAAGGTTAGATGGAAGAACAGACTTAAGCCCTGTTCACACATGGATTCTTTGAGGATTCTTTCATGCTTCTGAATTTTTAGAAAAATAATTTTGGTGCAAATTCTCAATTGGCTGTCAAGTAGCAGCGTCTCTAAATTGAGTTTTGAAAAATAAGAATTTTTAATTAATTGATATGGCTCCAGTAGACTCGTAGCCAAGGAGAGCTAAGCAGGACAAAGGACAACGCCCTGCCTCCTGCCCGTAAAAATTCTTGCCCTTCCTCGAGCTGAAAAGTTGATTTTTACCAATTTTCATCATTTTACAAATAAAAATCTTTAAAATTAGTATTATAATATTTATTTATAAAATATAATATCAATGAAATCCTAATTAAATTTTCGAATCAGGAACCGTGGTTCAATTACTAGCATCAAGTATCACCGTCATATTTTCATTACACCGTCACACCATACTTCGCGCATCGGCGTTTAATTTGATTTTGGTAAAAAGACAGCCAAAATTTTTAAAAATTAATTTTGTTTTCTAAAAGTTTCTGTGCTTCTGTTATCCGACAATAATTATTCCTTTTTGTCCCATGAAGTAGCTGAAAAACATGCAGCTTGTCATCCAATGAAAAAATGTAACTTTCATTTATAATGCATTTGACCTTGACTGGGAAAAATTTTAGCCTGCAGCGCATTTCCTTTCTTCGAACACCCAACTCTCTTTAAATATATGTAAATAAGAGATATATAGATAGATAGATAGATAAATTATTGCCCTTTCTACAAATTATTTAGCCCTTCCTATAAACATAACCTGGGCTACTGCCCTGATATCCATAGCATGAAAGAATCTTCAAAATATCCTTGTGTGAACATGGCATTAGACTGAATCTCGCCCATTGACAGGAGTCAAAGTAACAAATCTGATGTGGCTAACACATGACCTCTTATCTAATTCTGCTTATTGTACTAATGTAATAAATAGTTTTACATTTTAATAGTTTCATGTTCATGCACTATGTAAACGATAATGTAAACCAAGGTGCAAGCAAAAGATGTCAACTGTACTGATACTGACATAATAATTCAAATTTTGTATAGAAACAAATTCCATGATCATGGGACAACAAGATACTAGAATTACCTACTTTATTTTATTGTTAAATACTACCAGATTCAGCAAATTGTATTTAAAATTAATTGTACTTTAGATAATTATTTTTTCTTTAATTTTTAATTGCAAAATTGTTATAAATAAATAATGTACCAATTTATTTAAAGAAAATTATAACAAGCTTCAAAAAGTACTACGTCCGGTTTACGGATTTCTACCAAAATCTTATCCAGTGTTAAGATCCTTTTTAAAACCTTAAATATGAAATTTGGTTATTAAAAATCGTCACATAATTCATACGTCCATACGTACACACACACAGACATCATCGTGATAATAGTAAATTCGCATTGTACAGACCCTGAAACGTGCTTAGCCACCAAAAACTCATATTCGAAAATTTTGATCCATTACAATACCTATACCTCTCTTATAGAATATGAGGCGAGAGGTAAAAATATATCAGTTGGTCAAATCAAGTCTCTCGTACAGTAATACAAAATTCTAGAAGAGTAACAATTATCCTGTTTTATGGATTTGACATGTGTCATTATAACGCAAACAAGATTTAATGGGGTATAATAATTATACTACAAGTCTTCAATCTATGAAATGTGTACCTATATTAATGTTAGTATTTGAAAAATGGCGGAGGTATCAAATGTATTCTTATCTTGCGCGTTGTTCTGTAGTTGAGTTAGTTTCTAGGGGATGGGGGTGGTACCGGTACAACATGAAACATGAGTTGTTGGTCGTTCGGAAGGAAGTGATGATCGAATCTTGAGTGTTGACACACGTTTGTGTGATGCGCACGTTGTTGTTGTGTGTGTAGATATGCAGAGCGGGCGAGCGGCGGTGGAGACGGCGGCGGCAGTCGGTCGCTACCGCCGCGCTTCGCGTTCAGCGTTCACTCAGTCGCGTCAGACACGTCGCAGACAGCAAACGTAGTGATTGTTCAGAGATAAGAGCGTGATTAGTTGTTGTGCAGGTGTGTGTGTGTGTCGTGATCGTGCAGTGCATGTGGCCACATGGCCGTCGGCCGCGCCGCAGCGCCATGCACCAGCAGCAGCCCCCAGTGGCAGCGGTGGCGGCGGGCCCGGCGTGGTGGTACCCACCGCCCGCCGCCCCCGACTACTTCCTCCAGAGGCAGGACATGCCCCAGGTCCAAGTGCCACCCCCCAGGTATCTAACACTTACATAACAAACACAACCTTCATCATATACCGCTCGCTCGCGCTATTTATCTGCGGCCTTCGCTCTACGTAGCAGCTACGCGCCGGCCTGAAAACATTGCACCGTTGCTAACACAACCGCCGTGTAACCTTGATGGCTCCAGACGCCAACCTGTTGCCGCCGACAACCCCCATCAGAGCAGGAGCAGATCTCCACCTTCCAATCCAACCGCGTGCCTCGTTCCTCGTTGTTTGTTCCAGTGCTCCACTTCTCCAGTCCTCCAGTGCCGTCGTGCACTTCCGACGCATTTTATTTATAGCGGGGAGACGGCGGCGGCGGAGGCACACAGTACAGCCCCGCCCACCAAGTGCCACTGCACTAAATCGATTGCTGATGATATATATTTCCTTTCCAAGGCTCCTCGCGCACCTATTGCATCACTGGTTTACTCGTTTCCATAGCTACGGCATAAGCTACATTCAATTGCCGCTAAATGGTGCCATCGCAAGATGAAGATGGAATTCATGCAGCACAACGCGAATCTTACTTGAATAACTTCCCACTTTAACTCTAGACTAGATCGAGATAAGCAAAATATGAATATTTTAAGTTTGGTTGAAAACCCAGGACGCAGGACCGAATGGATCATACTTATGAGAAACGGTCAAGCAACGTTTTTGTTTTTATTATATACCAAAAGTTGTGTCAAAATCCTTGTATTATTATTATGAAAACACCATCAGGCTTCAAATAGTTCCTCTTAGAAACAAGAAACGCATAGTTAAACCAATCGCCGTCATAGATTATATTTTATAGCGGTATTCTCTTAGTATTTGGCTTTGGTTCTTAATTCCTTTCTGGAAAACATAGTCCAAATAATTATTATTCCATTGAAACAAACAACCATTCAAAAAGTAGGTAGGTAAAGGGGAACGTTACCGTTCTAAAATTTGCAATTGGACATGCACCTAAAATCTTAAATCGACAAATTTCCGACTATATGCTATATAGTAAAAATAGATACCTATCACGATATCAGATTGTTCTCAGCTCCATTGGTATAATATGGTATAGACTCCAAAATATATTGGTTTGAGTTTATCGAAAAGGAACCAGATTCATTAAAAATTGTAAACGATGCCAAACGACGATTCAAAATGTTTCTGACAATATTCTCAAATGCATCAAGCTCCAAATAATTTCTTTTATTTACCAGGATTTCAAATATTTGACTCCGTTTCTTAGTCCATTTCTAATTAACATGGTCCAAATTGTTACATACCGAGCATGAGGGACTCAAGCACTTGTTATTGTTAGGTAAATGTTAGTCTTTGCGTGTCTAATCATATATAATGTATAGAATTAGGAAATTAAGATAACTGACAATGTAAGAATTGACGTTAACTTGCGTAGTATCTACAAAGTAGGTACAAACTCTCTAATAGTTTGTCTCCCATTTCGTTTATCCCCTGATAATTCAGACACTAAATCTTCAAACAAAAATATGATAATGCCCAATTTACTGTCCAGATAAAAAACTGCTCAGCAGGTATAAAAAGTACCATGATTTGCTCAAAACTTGATATTCTAGCTGAATCATATAGCCTTTTTAAGAGGGTACTTGAACTAAAGTTTCGAACTAATCGTGTAACGTGTACATAGCCAGTCAGCGCGACCAATTAGTAAGGTTTTGTGAAATTTAATAAAGTTACCCCTATGAAGAAGGTTACGTGATTCACATGTTGGTGCATGATGTACTAAGTGCCTCCTAAGGGAATCATGGTAGTCTTTATACAGCAACTTTTTTTAGCCAATCAGTAGGTAAGATTTTGTGAAATTCCACTAGAGTAGAGTAAAGTAGCCCTCTGAAGAAGACTACGTGGGTCAGATATAGGTACATGATGAACTAGGTACCCCTTAGTAAGAATATAGTTTGGAGCGAATTGGTCAGTAAATTAGATTCAAAAATATTTCAAGAGAGGCTATAATTTTGACGTCATGCGCTGGAAAAAGATAAAACACTAGAAAGAGATAAAAGGCGAATGTACAAACAAAACTGTGTTACCATGGTTACTGTTCGCCATCTTGATTTATCTGTCACTTTGTATGAGGGGTTTTTGTGTTAAATAATGAGTTAAACATTTTCCATACCTACAGCTTTTATAGTATAAGCCTCTATTGCCGTCTATCTTCGTTTGGTGTTACATTATAAATACTATCTCCCTTGTATTGTAGAAATACCGCTATACGGAAGCATTTTCTCAATGTTTTGTTCGTAACCTTCCTCCACGGAAGTATCCGTACTGCCCTAGGTTACACTACTTGCCAAACTGGTTTTGGAGTTTGCGACCTTAAAGATTCTATACGTAACGTCTCACATAACGACATAATACACATGAACCTTCACGTTTCATGTAGGAAGACTATGTTGATGACACAGCATTACGATGCAAGTGCCAGCAAAGAACGTCAAGCGAAAATTCACTATCTATTTATAAGATAGGAATTAGTTTAGTTAGACTGGGATAAACTGGATTTAAATACATTGTTATTATTGGTCTGGACATGCACTAGATGTTTTTCCTAGTTCTTAACGCCTGTGTGGACAATGTAAGTTGATATAATTAATTAATCAATAATCAAGGAATTCGAATATTTTAACAATGATTTTGCTGTAAAAAAAATCATTCATTTCTAGATGTATAGGTTCACTTCGCTTACACTTGTAATAAACAATTCCTATCCTAATAATTAAATAAACTTATTTTATAATTAATACAAGCCGTTATACTTTTTAGTACTTGCACCTAATTTTAAGTAAAAAGAAAATGCAGCAAAATTTAATTAAGAGTGAACAGTGAAGATCAAAAATAGAACAACCTAATGAGCTATTTCATTTTTAAATAAAATGGGGATGAAGGTGATTACATCGGAAAGTTTGCTTGCGGTCTATGCGAGCAAAATTTTCGCAATTTATTTTTTACATTATTGATTGATAGAAATAATTGTTGATTAACATTAACAAATAGGCTTTTTCTAACAGCTGACATTCGTATAAATGTCACTTTCTCTATTTTGCCAGCAAAATAATAATTCTGAATTTTCTTTAACGACCGTAATATCAAACTTATTTTGCATGGCATTACCTCCAAAATGGCAAAACAAAATTATTGAACCAGGACTAAAATGTCTTGGCTGGATGTATAATCTTGATTTCGAATGAAGCGCTAGATGCGGCGGTAAAACTGCATTTCCTACCGAATTTAACAAATAACTTCCTGTCTTCCTTTTTGATGAAGGTTCGAATTCAGTCTGTTACACATTTTATTTTAGTTTGGAGTACCTACCTACGAATGTAGGGTACTACTGATACTACTGCTTTTGTCAGGACAGGACTGATTTTCAGACCCTTGTACTGATAAAGATATTTTGTACTGATATTTTACACTGTTGTACTGATTTTCTTTTAAAGCATTAAGAAAAACTTGTATTTCAATTCTTATTATCATTCAAATTTATCATAAAAATGTACAATATGTGCGGCGCATTTTCTTATTAGCTTATAATTCTTTTAGTTCTTGTTTTCTATTTTCAATAATAGTACGAATAAATACTCAAAAAAATATATATAGGTATTCGTATTGCTATATTTTTTCGCCATTATTTCCATTTAGAACATGTCAATAATACTATATAAAACATAAGTCTTGTACTGCTTTCATCAGGGAAATAAATGGTCACTCTAGTTTAGTTGCAGAAAGTCAACTTAAAGCCCTGTTCGCACGAGGTTTCTTTGAAGATTCTACCAAGATTCTGAATCCTGGAAAAGAAGAAGTTTTCTTCTTTCTAGTGAGAATTACCTGTTAAATTTCGGTGTCGCTAAATTGAATCTTCCATGAGTCTTGAAAAAGAAGAATTTATAATTTATTGATTAATTTTTTCTAGGATTCAGAATCTTGGTAGAATCTTCAAAGAATCCTCGTGCGAACAGGGCTAAACACACTAACAGCCATGAGTTCCTGCCCTGTGAGTAACCGCGCATACACGATAAAATATATTGTCACAACTGCGCCACACCCTAAGTTGTGATAGAAATAAATGTTTGTAACTTTTATCAGATTTGAATTCAAAAAATTTGCAACTAGCGCGACTTTTACTAGCGTTTCTACGCGCAGTCATGTTGTTTTGTAGCGGTTTTATTAACTCCCGACCCAACCAATGTAGTGAATTTTGACAATAGCATTTCAGAACTGACCTTCGGTATATTAATAGCAGTAGACCGTCCACCAAACACACTCACACACTCATACAAACCCACACAATTGTCTGCTAAGTGTTTAAATCTCCTACGATACTACAGACCTATTTAACCTATAACATAACTCGATGATTGGCGCGTATAGCGAATAACCCGAATAACCGCCAGATATTTTTAGATAAGTTAATCTAGTACTATGTACTGAGATAGTAACATATGCGTTTCATTCTTTCATTTAAATAGCGTGCCAACTGTTTACTTCCTCAACAACAGTTTGATCAAAATATCCGCTAAGAGTACCTAATTCAAAACAACGTAGTTTCTTACAACGGAGAAGTTTATTTGCTTTATTATAATCAATTGGAGGCGCACTTTCATACAATACGACCGGACCGCCTTCAAGATTCGATAGTAATACCTACATTTTCAATAAAACGCTTAAATTCTATTATATTAAACTCTGTAGGTACAAATTATAATTCTAATTTACACGCTAAAGCACAAACTAATATTTTGTCTTTTTAGAGTGTTTGCAAATGATTATTTTTATAAATATTTAAAAATAGTAGGTACCTATATTATTTATTAGATACGCGCCAAAAAATCAACCTTCTACTTTTGTGACGTCAAATAATATACAATACATTATCAATAGCCCTTGAATATCAAATTAACAAAACCGTAGGATGGTAATTTATTTTTATTAGGTCTAAACTACGAGTACATGTACATGTAGTAATGTGTTGTAATTTATTGTGACTTATTTTTCTAATAAAAGCTAGAAATATTGTGATTGGTTTCCATTGTGACAGAATTGTGCATTAGTAAAGATTATAGTTTTTTTGTCAACGGTTATGTTCTTATGTATTATATCGGTATTATAGCATTTGATGTCACAGGGCTTTAAAGTCAGTTTGTATATTAATTTTTAGTTGCTTAGATTGTTCTATTCTTCCAGTAACATAACTGGAATTTGTTTATTTATTATAATTTGGAATGCACATAAATAAAACTCAATATTTCGATTGTTATTATAAAATTTTCGGTATATTCATGTTCCTTATTTATTTTGTAATACCTAAATTAGTAATAATTAGAATAATCTAACTGTTGACAACGGAGCATCATTCATTTGCAGATGTATGAGCTCGTTTTATCAGTGAGATAATGTGATAAAGTAAAGACAAAATTGGTGTTAGTGTTATGTGTTGGTGTGTTTTCACTTGTATTGTTGTATTGCAAACACTATTGAGAAAAGAAATAAGTTCAATATTCTTGAAAACACCTTGTTGTTTGTAATAGAATCTGCCAATGGTGAATTATTAAATTAAAAGTTAGAAAAAAGATCTGTTTGTAGAACATCGAGAGCAGGTAGAATAAGTGATTGATTCCACCGGAAACAGATTCAAAAGAGTTGCATTACAAGTTCCTGTTCTCGAATAAATCATCATGTAATTGACACGAACTTAGCACGTTTCGTTCAAGAACATTTCTTTACAAACCGTTATTCCTTTGTTGCAAATTTCTCATAAAGCACTTCTCTTGTTTTTAATCATCGCATAATTTATTCATAACTCCATTTGCGATTTCAAAATTTAATTTCATGTGCATATATGTAACATGCATACAAATAAAAAATAAACCAATATTGAGAATGCGAATGTGAAACCTGGAAACTGGAAAAGTCAGAAAATGAAGTTACCCCCAAAGGAAATCCTGATTACCTTTGCTAGGTAAAATAAACTATGAAAAGCAACGCGCAGAAAAATAGAGCAAGATTAAAATATATTGAGAAAAACAATAATTAAAAAAGAAAACATGTTTTTATTATTTGCGCTCTGTTCTTTCAGTGTTTCAGTAATTATTTAACAACTCACTATTGACGCTAACAGCCAATATTTACGGTTTAAAGTCAAATTTAAGCTTAAACTAATTTTTATTGACAGATGTCACTATTACAGTTGCACCTGTGGTTTAACTTTTGCGGTCACTTCCTCACTTTCTTATAGAATAAAGTTTTTGACCCCTACTTTGGTTTTTTTAAACTATTATTAGTTTTACTAGGTACTTCCAAAATCCAAAATAATTTTTGTTTGATAAATCTTTTATAATCTAGTTCTCGATCTAGTTCTAATGAAAAAAATCTGAAGTGGCCTGCACACAACCTTCCGCCAAATCTAGACTTATAAACATAAATGTATACGTATACAATCCGGTGTCCCTAAAATATACAAATAAAAATCTAAAATATTCAAACATAGAAATTTGCATCACCTGAATCAAAAGATTCGTTCACAGGCAAACTCTTCTGTGTTGAAGCCATCCTCCGTTGAATTTTCTACATTTAATATCTTACTTATGACTTATTTGGCGCTAGTATGTCAACTTGTCACCCGCCTCACCTGTCAATATTTTTTACGCAGAAACAAAAATCAACCGAACATGGATCACAAGATTTCAACGTTTTATCTGATAAATTTATTTTTTAAATTTTACTGCAGTTCTTTAATGATACCAGATAAAGACAATTTTTTTATAACGTAAGTTGCAAATAACTTTGTCTCTTATTCTTATTACAAATATGTATTATATTTATCAAAATTTATATAAATTTTTGACAATTATCTTGTTCAATCTTCAAAAAATATCACTTCCGGTGAAGATATTTGTACCAAAATCTGATGTGCTCTTCCTATTCGTATACAATTGTAAAATACCAAATATAAAATTTTTTGGGTAATTCGTATTTGAGTTATCCGACATCCGGCATCGGCCCGGACCACACACATACACACACACACACACGCACACACATACACACATACATACAGACATCATCGAGAAACTATCAAAAATGAGTTGTAAGGACCCTAATTCGTGCTCATCCACTTAAAACTCACAACCCGATTTTTTGCATGATTCCAATACCTTCCTTTACAGGTAAGCGGAAGGTAAAAAACTGTAAAAATTTGTATGATACGGTAAATTTTTGCAACAAAAATGTCAATGTTTTAAATGCCAAACTCATTTACTTATATAGAAATTACTAATGCGAATTAACTTTGAGCCGCAGGCGAGCGTTGTTAGCATTCTATCTAAATACATACGTATATTATTTACCTCCTTTTTAAATCTACTTACTGGTGAAATATTAATTAATACTGTCTGTGTAATTTATTACTTAACTTAGTAACTATCACTTATTTTCATTGAGACATGCCATAAACATTGTCCACCTTTAAGTTGACATAATTTTATACTTACGCATTTCAGTCGCTCGTTAATATCAAAACATGTTTGTCATCATAAAAAATTAAATGCAAGCATAGCCTTTACGAGTTCGACTTTGCCACACAGAAAGCGATCTTTACAAACACAGTAATTTTGTTTTCCTGTCTCCAAGAATATAACAATTATTAAAATTAGGTCAAAAGGAGACATTTTGTTGAACAAAAGTTAATTAAAATTAGATGCTTTTTAGCAAACAATTTAACAAATTACTTTGTAATAATGTTTTCAATATTGATCCTTTTGGCTTAATTAATTTAAAGGATTTTAATTAAAATACTTCAATAATCTTTATTTAAAACACATTATTAAGTTGACAGTACTTTGAGTCAATAAAAATTAAAAATGTAATTTAAAAAATAATTTGGTCAAATAAATAAGCAGTTAATTTAATGAAATTCAGTGTTCATTTCATAGCAATTTTGTAATTTAAAATTTATTGTTTTTTATAAGCGAAAAATGAATTTTATGAAAATTTATCATTACTTACATACCTATATATTTGTAAAAAATATACAATATGTTATACAATAGAAAATATGTTTTATTTTTAAAGTAATCTTTTAACCTGTATCGTATAAAATAGGTAAATATAAATGTATAAGAACAATAACTTAATTAAATATTACAGGTTCTTCCTTTTTCTATAATCAGAAATCGGAATACTATAAAAAAAATTGTCACATCCTATTGCTGTGTAACTAAATCTGAGTTTAAAATCAATAACAAATTATTTTATTATGTCATGATCAAATCATATTCGATAATATTTTATAAAAACGTTGATTTTTGTGTGTGTTTTTAAAGACTTGATCTTTGAATTAATTACTTAATTAAGCTGTAAATTTATTTATTTTATGCATATTTTGTTGTTCACAGTCCTAAAATAACAATTCAACAATACAAATTTTAATTTTGATCTTAAAGTTGTTGAAATATCATCGACTTACTATAATCTGTAATAATGAATCGATTGTAGCCAGTGTTTATCAGTTTGAGTATTATCATCTACGTACTGACCTTGTAACTACATTTTATCTGTTTCAAAATTATCACTCTACTAAAATGGAATTAAGATGTTCTTGAGTTATAACTCAATGTGAGATTTTTATGTCTGGGTAGGTTTTTTTCAAGCAGCGCAATGTTTTCTTATACATCACGTTTCGCGATATTGTAACCGTTGATAAAAGAATTTTCTATATTCTTTTCACAGTCGTATTGAGGTTAATCCAGAAATAATAAAAATTTCTTACAAAATATTTTACAATACATTTCCTCTTTTATACACCAGTTTATAAATCCTCAATTTATTATCGCAATATGATTAATTTAGAATTGCAGAATATAACATTTAAAAAGAATCACTGAATTATCTTCACAAATCTAATATAAAATGCGACAGTAACGTCACTGAATTTTTATCTAATCTAATTGTAATTTTTATTTTATAATCTTTCATGTGAAAATATTACGTCTTACAAATCAAATGTTGTATTCTTCCGTATGTTGAAAAAAACCGGATTAGGTAATCAGTTCTTATTTACTAATTCTATACAAAGTTGAAATTATTTTATAACAATCCAAAGTTTAATGTAATAAAATCAATGTTTAATAAGCGTGGATGAAAATAAATAAATAAGAGTTTGTCATCAATTCAGAACGAGAACACGATTACTGGATTATGAAAAAATTCAATATGTACCTATATCAAACATTTTTTAAAAGGTTAAAACACAAAACATGTAATCTGAATCCTTTTTCCATTGTTTTAGTAAAAAATATATTTATTTAAATTTGTTTTTGGCCATAACATCCACTTTTTTACCAAGTATTATCTAAAATATTAACTGAAAGTTCTGGTAGAGTAGGTACCTACCTGTTAATAGAGAATATTAATTAAATAGGTATATTAAATTAGTTAAACATAACATTGACATCACTAAAATCATTACAACATTACATCTTGCGTAGGTACTATTAAAATTTAAATACCACATTCTCATTAATACTTTAACTACCTGCAGGACCTACTCGAAAACGTAGCATTCCGTGGCTGCCTAAAACCACCCCGCCTAAAACCCACGCAGCCTAATTCCACGCCGCCTAAAATCCATAGCGTCTAATTTTACCCCCACCATAATAGAAGTTGACTAAAACAAACCACGCCGCCTAATACTACAACGTCTAATTCCATAACGCCTAATGTCCATTCCGCCTAATACCACAACGCCTAATGTCCATGCCACCTAATACCACAACGCCTAAAACCACAACGCCTAATACCATAACGCCTAATTCCACGCCGCCTAATCCCACCCCACCTAATTCCATGCCACCTAAAATCCACAACGTCTAATTTTACCCCCACCGCTATGTCCACGCTGTTTAAACTCGTGAGACATAAAACACACAACGAGTGAATACGGTGTGGACATAGTGGTGGGAGTAAAATTAGACGTTGTGGATTTTAGGTGGCGTGGAATTAGGCGGGGTGCGATTAGGCGGCGTGGAATTAGGCGTTATGGTATTAGGCGGTATGGTATTAGGCGTTGTGGTTTTAGGCGTTGTGGTTTTAGGCGTTGTGGTATTAGGCGGAATGGACATTAGGCGTTATGGAATTAGACGTTGTGGTATTAGGCGTTGTAGTAATAGGCGGTGTGGTTTATCGTAGTCAATTTTTATTGTGGTGGGGGTAAAATTAGATATTATGGATTTTAGGCGGCGTGGAATTAGGCCGCGTGGGTTTTAGGTTGCGTGGTTTTAGGCCGCCCGGCATGCACTCATAGAAAATGGGAAAGAATAAAACGCTGACCAGGGGTGACCGCTGTAACGCGCTGATCTGCAAAGAAATGCACAGATGCACGTAAAAACAATAAAATCAATCCAAACCGAATATGCGAGAGAGAGATTCGAGAAGGATATAAGGTTTCTTTATTTAGTTCAGTTCAATTAGAGTTTTTTTAACAAAACCGACTATGTGAAACTCAAGAAGGGTATTAGGTGTCTTTATTAGTTTAATTCAATCAAAGTTTCTAAAAACTGATAATTTGGGACTCAAGAAGGATGTTAGGTTTTTGAAATTTAATTTAGATAAATGTAAAAACATCTGTGCATTTCTTCGCAGATCAGCGCGTTTCAGCGGTCAGCACTGATCAGCGTTTTATTCTTACCCGTAAAAAATAAATATAGGTAAGTAATATAATAATATGAACAGATTCTTTGATTTATAACTTTTCATCAAATTGTCAATGTTTTTCATGTCAATACTATGTAACGTTATAACAGTAAGTTTGACATTCAAAACAATTTGATGAAAAAACTGACCGTCTGTCAAATTGACGATAATTGATAAGCCTGTTGTATATTGTCAGAGTATCAGCGCATGGCTCATAATTATTAAAACTGTATTGTTTTAAAAAGAAAATATTTAAAGAACGAGGAAGAGCTAATCAGCAAATGTTTCAATACTATTTAAAAGTACCTTGACACAATTTTGAATGCCAGTAACACAACGAGAAACGTCCTTAAGATATTTAATTTAGTTAGCTCATACTGCGCTCTTGCTTTTTACCAGAGAAAAATCCTCAAAAATATCAAAAACATGTGTCACTTAATTTATTTTATTTCCTTCTTGTTATCACAGTTCTGATTTGAAGGTTCTTGTTTATGAATTTTGTTATAACTTCTTAAACGTATTCGGAAAGTGGTCGAGGATTTTACACTGAACAAGGACAAGTTTGAAATCAGCTTAAAAATTGTTTTCTTGTAATAAATGTTTATTTGTTCAACAAAAAAATACCTACAAAGAATTAATGAAAATTTTATTTAAAAACGCTCTTTAACATGAAAAACACATTTGTGGTGAACACATAAAAATTACAGGATAGTAATAGTTACATTTTTATTTCTGTATAGGTACACATTTTTAGACGTTCAATACAATTGATATTTCTTTAATATTTAATGTGGATTTATTTACAATCAAAAGACATTTTGATATAACCATGTTTTAAGTCAGAAATTTGAATAAGTACATGATATTTAAAAATCTGACGTGGCCATCACACAACCTTCCGCCATATCTAGACTTTAAACAAAAATGTATACGTACAATCCGGTGCCCATTTAAAATATACAAATACAAATCTAAAATATTCAAACACAGAAATTTGCATCACCTGAATAAAAAGATTAATTCACAGGAAAACTCTTCTGTGTTGAAGCCATCCTCCGTTCAATTACTACATTTAATATCTTACTTATGACTAATACAGCGCCAGTATGACAACTTGTCACCCGTCTCACCTGTCAATATTTTTTACGCAGAAACAAAAATCAACCGAACATGGATTACAAGATTTCAACGTTTTATTTGATAAATTTATTTTTTAAATTTTACTGCAGTTCTTTAATGCTACCAGATAAAGACAATGTTTTTATAACGTAAGTTGCAAATAATTTTTCCTGTTATTCTTATTACAAATAAATGCTATATTTATCCAAATTTATATACAATTTTGACAATTAACCTTTTCAATCTTCAAAAAATATCACTTCCGATGAAGATATTTGTACCAAAATCTAAGGAGCTCTTCCAATTTATATACAAATGTTAAATACCAAATATCAAAATTTTCGGGTAATAAGTATTTGAGTTATCCGACTAACACTCTTGACCACACACACACACACACACATACACACACACATACACACAGACATCATCGTGAAACTATCAAAAATGAGTTGTAAGGACCCTAATTCGTGCTCATCCACTAAAAACTCACTACCCGATTTTTTGCATGATTCCAATACCTTCCTTTACAGGTAAGCGGAAGGTAAAAAACAGTATTTTGTCGCTAAGAACGAAATATTTTTGTATTTGTCAATATGTAGATAATAAATAATTATCAATTAATATTGAACATCTGTATGTGCCCTTATACTACATATTATAACTTAGTTTATGATATAATTAAGTTTAAACAACTAAAGTAAATATTTAATAAATAAATCATGTGTGTAGCTTTTAATCATATTAACATTTTGACATTAAATACACTTTATTCTCAAGTGGCATCGTTTTGAGATACCGTTAACCAATTCCATTAATTTATAATTAATATTCCTCTATTTTGTGTCATTATCTTGTTTGGTTAAATTAAATTTGTATTTTTTCAGCAACACGAATAATTAATTATGAACTTTGTAATAATCTGTAATCGTTATTTATTCTCTAAATATTTTATTTTTTACAATATATTATACGACGCAATCGATGTTTATCATGTTGGACTATCAAATTTTTCAAAAAATAATTCACCAATGTTTGAAATAGTTACCAATTTAATACACTCTTAAAAATGTACTCTTCAATTTATGAATTGAACAAAACGAGCCTGATTTAAATATAAGTAAAAATTTAAACAAAAGCAAATTAAATGTGTAAAGTTGATATACTATATAGACTTATACGGGGTGATTCACAACTTCGTGCATATATTTTAATGGCATATATAGTAGATATAAGGTACTCAACTTACTGAATAAACTGAATATTTTTAAAATTCGCAAATTTAAAGATAGTTTTCGCAAGAAGCACATTTTTAAAACCACTGGAATTGTTGATTGTATAATGCGAGGTAGGTATAATGATTATGAATGGAATAAAATAAAATTTTAATTAATTGTGCAATTGCAAGAATAGTAACCTTATGAAATTCCATTTGACACAAAACTGTTTGACTAAAAAACCTGGATCCAAAAATTGCGAATTTTGAAATAGTTATTTTTGTAACAAGTGTTGGAAATGAGTGATTTTCAAACGAATGCAAGTTCTCCGACACGATCGCTGAGCGCAACGAGTTTCGGAATTTGCATGGAGTTTCAGAATAACGTTTTCCGCATGTGTTACAAACAAACACAAATTTCTACAATCGTCCTCAAAAACATTATTATTAAAAATAAATTCAAGTTTTTGACAGTTTAACTACTTGCGCGGCTTTGCATAGTTTAAATATAATTATTAAATAAAACTAAATTTTCCGCACTAATGCTAGAATTGGCTATTTCCCGCACTCATTTTGAATGACAATGTCTATTTTCCGGAGAAAAATTCTTTCAGTTTCGTGATAAGTGAGTTAAAATATATGCACGAAATTTTATGCGCTTTAAATTGAATATGTTTATTAGAAAATAATGTCTGTAAGAATACAGTTTATTTTTCTATTATTAAAAATATAAGAAATATACTCAATATTGCTCTTTTTATGTGCAATCGTTTTAATAACATCAGCATACTTATTAAAATTGTTTTCTAATTCCTTGTAATTTATATAAACAAGATTAGTTAATTTTTAGCTATAATCTATAATTATTCAAAATTTTTTGACAAAGTATAAAAATGTTGCCAAGGCTATTAGATTATTTACAAGTTGACATTACTCTGATATTAATTATAATACCCATACCCGTTCTATTAGAATGTTAGAAATAAAAGGCAGATCATAGCTCCCACTTATTGATATAATATTTATTATAACATCTGGTAATTTGCATATTAGATAGTACTAGTAGTGTAATGTAAAAATAGCTACTAGCCCCCACTAAACATGAAATTCTTTAGTACTGTAAACAATTATTTTCTATTTATTATACGACGCCATAATATTTATTTAGAAATTTTGTTTATCGCTTCCATCTAGAATAAATTTCTCAAAATTTTATTCATCGTAAAATACAAAGTAGATACCTACCTATATATTATTATTTCATATTTGTCGTCTGACTATAATTTGTTTTATTTACAAAAGATAAACAGAAAAATAACTTCGTTTAAACAGCGAAACGCCAAGACATTTTTGTCTCAAGGAATATCTATAATAATATTAAAAAAGAACTGCGAAAACCTAACCTACGTCAAAAATGTTATTATGAAGTATAACAAATATTCAAGTATTAAATTTTATCATACTTGAATGTAGAGTATATATCATATTATGTTCAAAGGCCACACTGATAAAACCTTATCATTGGAATGATATTTTTGGTTACAATATATTTTTCAAAGTTGTTTTTTATTTACTTTGCCACTTGCCATAAACTTATAAATATGGAGAAATCATGAGGCGTAAATTTTAACAATATTTTTCACGATAATTGTTTCATTTATTTTGTTTTAAATATGCCAGTGAACTTGCGAATTCTAAAACACAATACTGCGAATTTTTCTCACAGCGCTGATAACTTTTAAATGATTTATTTAAAATGCTCCATCCATACCTAGTTGTTTTTAGCAAATATTCTTTTAATATTCTTGCGAATAATATTCAATGTTCGTTTTCATAACGAATAAATTGCTTTCGATTGTAGCGGAATTAAAACCGACCTTCGTATAATGTAAAATTGATTACACCAACAGAAAAACTGAACAGCTAATATTTATTTTTTGTTAAATAAACTGTTTATTTTCAATCAAAAAAAATAAAATAAACTTTTCATTGAATTTCATTTAGTCATTATTTGATAAACATAATATATTTTGTACTTATATATTTTGTAAAATAGGAACGCATTTGACAACTGACAATTATTAATTACTTTTGCATTAAATACATGTAGAAATGTACTTCATTATTAGCAAGAAAAAACATATTGCAAACTATCATTTTAAAATTATATTATGCATTTTGTTATATAAATATATAATTATTGTTATCATATTGCAATGCAAAAACTCGAATAATAAGTGTAATTTCCATTAGCTTTTATTTACAATAATGTGTTCGTATCGTTTCAATGACATTGAAAAGTTCTGCGTATATTCCTATTTTATTTGCAAGTTGTAAATTTCCTTAGAACATAGTAATTTGCTATTGATATAACAGTAATGTGTATTCAATCACGTACTTAGACAATGTTTTTATCGTTGAAATGAATTTTTTTCAGTTCAGATAATAATTATTCAAAATAATAATATAAAAATACAAATTTAACTGTGGATCAAATGTGTGTCAAATTGATAACATATCTATCAAGTACATATTTTTGCACAGTTGAAAACATCGAATTTTAATAGGTATCAGCCTATCAAATAATTTCATATCGTAAACTTGAAATGTTTTTTCAACAAATATGTGTTTACTATTAATTGTACTTTTGAAAACAATAAAAATGTTAGTACCTTCTAAGTATGAATGAAATGAAAAAAGAAAATAATTACACTCTATAACACAAAAGAAATTTCTAAGCACAAAAAGCTTTAAAATGTTTGCTGTAAAATGTAGAGTATGATGGATTACTCTAAATAGATTCATCCACGTGGACTAAAATAATTACCAAACAATTTATTTCAGAAAAATAATGACTAAAAATAGAAAAACAGAAGTAAATGTGAATAAATTCATTTCTGAGTTTATGTTGCAAACAATACAAAAATAACGACTATACAGTTTATAAATAACATTTAATTGAAATAATCATTTCAATAATGATGTCAAATATAATGTCATCTCATAAACATGTTTTTATATATCACATTACTAAGAGATAAAAACATCATGGTCCTTTGGAACATTTTATGGTCCTCTCACTTGCAAATGCACATATGTGAGTTTAAAATTAGTGACATCATCGACATTTGAAGCGAATATGGTAGGAAAATAAACTTAAAGGAAAGATTTTTATACTGAAAGTTTATTATGGAAATGTCTTCTTACATTTAAGACAATGTAAATAAACATTTGCAGTTACTAGGAGATTGCGAACTTGAAATTTGTTTTTGTAATATACAATGTACTGTTAGAAATTTGTAACGGTAAATAATTTTAAATATAACATTAGTTTTTATACTAGGTAGTTGTTTTGGCATAATTGTATCAAAACAATTAAACAATGAAAATATTCAATCGTACTAATCGTAGTCGTTAATATTTGCATTATAAAATGCAACTATTTATAATAAATTTTGATGTAGAAAATCGAGATCAAATTATTCAATGAAGGCTTCTTCCTTGTTACAGTAACAGCCGGGAGATGCGTAACCGTGCAGAAAAGTTCCGGAGGGATAAAATAAATGTCTGCATTCGTGAGCTTGGCGAAATGGTCCCCATGGTGTCCAGAAGTCCTAAAAGAGTTGACAAGACGAGTATTCTCCGACTCACGGCCTCACATCTTCGCATCCATCAAAGTAAGTAGTACTTGAGAGTAAAGAGTAAACATTACGTATTTTGTTTTGCACGACGCTGGTACGATTTATTTTATAATTAGATTCTATGACATCACACATTATATGTATTTTAAACTCATTCTACCTTTTGCTTAATTAACTGCGTATATGTTTACTACAATTTATAATTTACTTTTTTATTTATATTGTTTTACAATCAAATATACAATGAATTTTTTATTACAGTTTTACTTAATGGTTTCGTACCCAAGAAAGATTTCAATGCGATTGACCCAATGGCTTTGGAAGAGTTAATATATGAACAATTAGAAGGATTTTTACTTATACTTACCCCAACTGGTAAAATAGTTTTTATATCTCACACGGTAGAAAAACTTTTAGGACATTTACAGGTATTTATATTGTTACAATATATACTTAGTGCTTAATAAATAATTTGTGATTATCTTTAGACTGATCTGATGGGCCATTCAATCTACACAATTTCGTCCGCCGAGGATCATGATAAACTTCGGTTACATTTAAGTTTGGACACATTAGACGCCGAATGGCGACGCTATTTCAACCTGAGCTTAGCAAAGGCCGGTCCACGTACAGAATCACCTACCTATGAACATTTCAACGTTATGGGAATCATGAGGCCGCCTCAAAAATCTTCTTCAAAAGAACTGGTACCTGTGAGCTCCACTTCTTCAGGGGAGCAGTCATCTCAACCTCCTGGCAAACCTAATAACACTGTACGAGAGCTTTTATTATTTTATTTTCATTATTACATTTTACCAAACCAGTTTGTTATGCATACAAAAGTTTTAATTGAGATAAAACACTGTCCAAGTTTGATCTTTTGAGCAAATTAAACTAGGTAATATTATTTGTAAATTTAACAAACTTTAGATATAATAAATATTCCATCATTAAATCAATATTATTGCGTAGGTGTTAGTCTTCTTCGTGAAACTTTACCGGCCCCCACCTTTATCCGAGCTCTTGGTAGAAGCAACAAAGGATGAATACATCACAAGGCATCTAATCGACGGTCGAATCATACACTGTGATCACCGCATCTCCTTCGTTGCTGGATACATGATCGAGGAAGTCTCTGGATTGTCTGCATTCAAGTTCATGCATCGAGAAGATGTACGGTGGACAATGATAGCATTAAGACAAATGTACGACAGAGGCGAAAGTGTAGGCTGGTCATGCTATCGTCTCCTCTCAAGAACAGGTCAGTTTATCTACCTCCGAACATTTGGCTACTTGGAGGTAGATAACAATGGTGTCGTAGAGAGCTTTGTATGCGTGAATACATTAGTAAATGAAGAGGAAGGAATAAAATTAATCAGGGAGATGAAAGATAGATACTCCGTTATGATTAATGCCAATGCTCAGGTATTTTGAAACAATTCTGCATTAGTTTCACATATTAATTTCCATATTTGATTACAGTTAACTGATAGTGACGCGTCGAACGCCAGCGTAGAAGACCCCGTAGCGTTGGAGGAGTGCATCAAGTACCTGATCACCAACCATGTCCCGACTTCGCCGAAGACTGAGACGTCAAGTCCTTCTACCCCCTGTGAGAACCAAGACTGTTACCTGACTGAGCTGGGATCCGCATCCGGTTCCGTGACCGCTGCGGTGTCGACCGTGAAGAGTAAGCGAGCACCAGCCGAAGCCGATGATGCCGGTGGCGCCACACGTAAACGCCAGAAGCGTCGCACAGTGTCCTCATCGTCGTCAACGAGTGAATCAATGCTGGAAACGTACCCCTCACATCATCATCGGATAGTTAGCAGCTCGCTTGTTGGTACCCGATGACCCAGTACTGAACTCTCGCCCCTGGCTCCAGTACCAGCCCCAGCCAACCCGACTAGTACACAACACCATCACTCTCACAGTTAAAGCTCAATTCCATTCAATCATGTACAAATAATTCCCAATCCTCGGCAACTATAATTGCAAGGAGAATATTAAATTTCGTCCTAAATTACCTTGTAAAAGACAAAGTACACTTGAATGTTTGATCGCACAAAACACATAATAATGGTACTACTTACTAAAATGGTAATTTGGTAATGGTAGTTACTTACCTGGAGTTGGTTGTGACGGTTTGTGTTTCCTCGCGACTTTTGCTCATTGGGGCGTGAGCTGAACAACGAAGACTGCGATTGACTTAGTTTGTAGTGCGCGCAGTCGAATTGTGTAGACATTTTTGTACCCTCCTCGTATATAAAGACTTTAAAGTGGTGACCATACTTAATGACTGTTTTTGAATATATTTACATGTTTTGTTTAACAACTCTGTGGTGATGTATTAATGTTTCAGATAATGTTATGGAGCCGCTAAGTGATAGGATAAAATGTATATAGACGTCATGTAATTATTTTCAAAAAATTTTAAATAACCTTGTATATATTATAAATCTTGTAATATATTTTATATTCAAACAATTTCATACTGTGGTAAACTGTATTTTTTTTTATACATATATATTTATATATACATACACGTAAATTTTAAGTAGCAGTATGAAACTGCTCACGAATGCGGCTTCCCATAATATGGGGGGTCTGAACTGATTGGATTTAAGGAATAACTACTGCACGTTATGTATTTATGTCTTGCTATAAATACATCTGATATTATTTAATATAATAGTGATTTATGTCATTACAGGAGAGTCCGTGAGCGACGGTTAGAGATTATATACAGGGCACTTACCTTCCGAAATTTTTCAAATTTAAATAAGACATTTGTATCCCAGTTTTGTAGATTGTGCCCCCACCTGAATACAATTTAACCGCGCTCATGGAAAAGAAACTAACAATTATATGCTGTGCAAATTCATGTTAAGTTTTATTAATTAAAAATTATATACGTATTCATTTTATTTTACATAATCACCCTTTTGTAAAGCTTTTTTTTATCAAGTGAAAGAAAATCTATTAGTTGTATAACTATGGTAAAAACCTGACTGAATGTAATATATAAATATCTTTGCGAAAATGTATGTTTATTCGTAAACAAATAGACAAAAATCGACCTACATTGACAATATAATAAAATGTGCTACGTTTTCATCTTATGTACAAAAAATTTCACCTATTCAAATTTATTTTGTTAATTGAAGATTATTTTTGTAAATATTATATATTAGATATATAATTATTTGTTACAGATTGCCACGGTTATGTATATCAGGTAAATAAGTTGACAGATTCTAATTGAAATGAAAGTAGATTTATTTTATCTTTTTCTTACAAAATAAATGAACATGATTTATCTGATCTTCAAATTTCTTTGTAACTACCTAGTAGCATTGAGCTAAGCAATGTTTAATTGCGAACAAAACTTGAAGATACAGTAGGTAGTGTAACGAAGATTGATTGATTATATCTAAAATAAAAAATCACCGCTTTTAGCCCGTGAATAGGATCAGATATTTACATGTAAGATGCAAAGTACAACAACAACAAAAATAGTAACAAGTTCTCCACAAGGAACCATTCAATACATTCTATACTCATTGCACACAATTTCATTCTCATTTTTATAAGACTCGTAGCACTTGTGATTATTTTGTTGCAGACTCCTCGATAATTTTACAGCATATGTACACGCTTATTGCGATCATGGATTTGGGTTTCTATTCTATGTAGATATCTTCAATTGGATACGCAGTCTCAATGAATTTCTGATAGAACCTCTGGAAGGCTCGCCTAAAATTAAAAATTGTTTGTTATACTGTTTGCATAAAATGGATACTTGTTGTAATATTAACATTTGTCCGCAATGCTAAACAGAGATAATGTTTGTGTTTTGTAATAAATGTTTGTGTCTTCTGTCTTAAAATGCATGGTTTAAATTTAAATACATTTTATTTCTTACCCAACGCTTTCAGCGACAGGTCTCGTAGAATCTGTTCCTCTGAAAACATGACAGGCAAACCTTTGTAACGTTGGATGTTTTGTAATAAACCCCAAATATCTGTGATCTCTGGGGTGAAAAGCACAAAACGAAACATTTTTAAGTGAATAGAAGTAGTCGATACATGGTTGGTCCCTCTGAAACATAATTATTTAATAAATTTTCTCAATAATAAAATTATGCATCTTACATTTCTTTTGCTCCTATCCACCATTCTGAGTCCCTGATCACTGACTTCAAGAATACAGGCAGTTGGCACTGGTTCAGTTCCCGCTCCAGCAACTTTGCGGACTGCTTGGCAAACAACAGAAGTTCCTTTGTGCGCCAATGTTTCCACAGAACCCATGTATCCTAATTGATATCTTTCTCTGTGTCCATGTTCGCATGATGGATCCCAGTCACTGTAGTCGCTGTCCACCGCATATGCTGATGGAAATATACCTAGCCTTCCCGTTCTTATATTTACTCCTAAAGGATATATAATATTTTATAAATGTCAAAAGGGGATAGATATTACTTACCTTCACACCAAAGGTCATCCGATTCCTTCTGCACGTATATGGGATCCCCAATTTCTACTTCAATCTCATCTGAATGTCTGGGTATAAATTTATGTAGTCCTCTATGTGTGGCCTCCAGAAGATCATACTCTGCGTATGCAATTCCACCGCCTCCTAAATACGAACTCGTAGACTCTAACAATGGCGACAGAGATTTATTTCCATCTGTGGGAGAATGTGCCGTGCTGTGACCGCTGTCTACGTCTGTCAAAAGTCTCTCGGAATCTGGAGAACTTTCTTCATCCCTCAAGAAACCACATTTATAAGCTAGGAGTGATGTTGGTGCCGGACCGGAATTCAACGCGCCAAGTTCGTCAGCTAAAGAGAGTTGTTGCGAGCAGTAAAGAGCTACCGCCGCTGGAAGTGCAGAAGAAACGGAAAGGTCAATTTTTCGAAATTAAATTTATGAAATAGGGTACACTGAAAATTGACCTTTTAGTTTAAATATAACAGGCATATTTTGATTACATTTTTCAGTGTACTAACGATTTCTACTTTATATTATAGAATGGAAAATTATTAATAATATTACTAAGAAATGCAATAACATGAAAAATGTACTTATCTACTTAATTTAATGATATAACTTTCCATTCTAACAAAATGATCTACTGACAATTGGTGAAATATTTGGTAGTATAACTGTTCTTTCAAGATGTCGTAATAAATAATAAATTTGGTCAAATCTACTAGGTGTAGTTTTGAAAACGGACGTGTCAAATTGTTAGGATTAGAAAAACATGCGTTACATAATAACTGCTAATAATATTTACCCATTATGTTTCGAATCGTAGCTTGACTGAGTAGAAATGTGGGTAGGTACTTACACACATGTTCAAAGAACACAATACCAAATATTAAAACAGTTTCAAAGAATAGGAGGTGTAAGAACGAACGTTTTTTGTTTTTGGGTATCTCGGGGAGTTTTCTCCGGCGCCGCTCGCCCGCTCCGCCCCACTGGATGAAGCTGCCACCTCGCGCGGCTGCCGGAGTATCGTCCATGGATGGACATGGCACCGGAGGCTCGCTGTCCGTGTCTGGGTCGCTCTTGGAAGACGTGGGGGACTCCTCCTCGGCTAGGATATCCGGCACCAGCCTGAGGTGAACGAGCGCTTTCATAAGCTACCAGGTAACAAACACAGTATTGTACTTACGAGTAAAAGGGTGCTGGTGCTTTTGTGTTCTGTGGCAGCCGTTCAAAGCAGTGCCTAAATTCTTCAAACTCCGTGTCCGCCATGTTTATTGTTCGGCCCAACTCAGGGCGTCCGTATTGATTGCGAATCGTGAGGCACCCTCACTCAGTTGCTCTGCACCCTACTGATACAGTGGCGCCGGCGTGCACCACTGTTTTCTTACTTTTTTACTCAATAAAAACAAACCATATAAACTGTTTGTATATTATAAAATATAATAGAAATAAATTTTGTCATTTCCATATAAATGTCAAAAACGTTATATTGCATAATTAAAAACATATGCTGTCATATTATTACCTAACGCTTCTTAATAAAAAAATAAAATTAGTAATAATACTTCATTTTGAACATATTTCAAAATGATTATACAATAATACTGTTATCCTTTTATTACAATCTATTACTCACAAAATCTTACATTTGTAAGTTTTATTTTATATTTTATAATCAATTACAATACGCTCCATATAATTAATTCGCGATCACTATCTGATAAGATTTGTGTTAACTGGACGCCACTGCAACTGTATTACGACGCTCGCGACGGCGCGTCTTATTTCCCTTTTGGCTAGCATTTCACTTAACTTTTTCTAGTCTATAGACTAGGTATAGCTATACAAATATCCTTTAACAAGTCTCAGACCCGCATATTCTATCCCGGACTATGAATTATTCCAGAGCATAGACAAACGATGACAGATCGACCTGGCCTGATAGTTGTTATACAGTAAGATTTAATCGTGTGGCCTGTCATCTCTCTTGACCCATTTCAATTGAATGCAACGGCCACTCACTGGGATGGCCCATATCTCTTTTGTTTGCTTAGGCAAGGAGCAAAAAGTGTTTAAGGAACCGTAGAAGAAAGATTGAATTATTACTTATGCAAAATTAAGCCAAAATTTTATATTTCATTCATTCACTCATTTTATAACTATAATTTTGCATTGCAACTAATTAAACATGAACTTAATTTTTAAAAATATCTAATAATAATCTAATAATATTAAGTTTCAAATAAATTTACAGTTCTACCGCGCACTAAAATTAATTTAAAATATTTCGTTACCAATCTTGAATTACATAAAATGCCTTGTAATATCTATAAATATTAAAATATATCTATCATTTTATAATTATACATTTAATTATGTTTTGCTATAATCACTTTTAATAAGGCGATAGTAGTGAACCGCCAATCTATAGGCAGTTTGATTTTATACAATCCCGCAGTTTATTGCTACCATTTTCAATAATTAGCTATTCGTACCTTTTTGATTAACATTAACAATCTTTAAATGAACTAAAAATTCAATATGTACTTATTTAAAATTAATAAATATAATCAATACTTCTGGTCTATAGCTATAGCCTATATTAAATAACAATATATTTTCTCCTAATATCATGACTTATTTTGAGAAACATTGTTTCCTAAAATGTTCTAATTTAAAACATGTTCGGATTTCAGCGGCTGAAATCAGCACGTTCTTAGATAAATTCCTCTACATCTATTTCCTTCTTTTTTTCTCTCAAAGTATCACTTCACTTATCGGAAGAGAACAGCTTCGCAACTTCGGTCCAGGAGGAATCTATGGTTTATTCATCAAGATGCATATACCAGTTTCAATTACTTTACGCTCGTCTCACGCCCTGGTTCTTTGTTCAGCCCACTCAACTGCTATCTCTCTCGTGCTATCATTCACGAAGCAAAGGATATAAAGGAGTCTATGATTTACGAGAAAGCCTGGCATTAATGATTCGTATCTCGTATCACATTTCGTTAAACGCTGGGCAACAGGTCGTCGAGACGGTGAGACTATCTATTTAAATACTCTTCATCAGCTGTCAGACAAATGAAAACCGAATAAGGCACTGAGAGAATTCTTCAAAGAAAAACTGTATCTTTATTAGCTGGATGTTATTCCTGTTCAGTTTTATTATGTTTGCTATAGGAAGTAATAAGTTATAATGCGACAATATGCTGGAAGTCCGAAAATAAGTAATGAAAATTGAATATGTAATATGTGACGTAGAATGCTAAATTCCCTATACAAACTAATGACGCCGCAGATATTTTTAAAATAAAATATATTTTTACTACCTATGTATTTCACCTATTATTTGGTACATAGTGATATAAATCTCATTTTCATTACCATTCAAATAACCTATTGTAGGTAAGTAAGTACGTATTATTGAAGTCGCACAATTAGTTACATTTTACATAAAATATGCATTTTAATTTTTAGACCTAATATTTCAAACGTTCAACTTTTTAAATAACAAAATTAAATTAACTTATAATTTGTAAATAATACACAATGTTATATAAATGAACAAATTAATTAAATATCTATGTGATGTCGCAGTTTAGTTTTATGAAACCTGTGGAAATATAAGTACCTATGTATTTCATTTAAAGTGCAATTAATACTGCAATTTAAAAAAAAACATTTATTTAGTGTACGTCATATAGCATCTATCATTTAATTATTTTCTTAGAGCACTAAAAGACTGTGTATAATAATTTATTTTTCTACGACCACTACGGAAAATTGCACTTTTCCTTTGCTTTACATAGCCCGAAAGTTATTAATTTCTCACAGTCGTGGGATAAAGTGTGAGAAATTATTTCTCGCACAAGTTGCCAACTGTAATATAATGTTAATTTTTATATATGTATTTTTAGGTTTATAAATTACAAAATATTATTTGCTAATTACTTAAATGTTTATATAATATAATATAATCTCAATATTTCATACGAATATTATAAATAAACTATAATAATATTTCAAAATATTTAAATCTAATTTTCGTTTTTACATTTTAGAATTTAACTGTTGCCAAGATTGTTCTTTAAAAAAAAATGAATTATTTATCTTACCAAAGAGTGTGGTCGTAGAAAAAGTATAGTGTGCCAGTCGTGCAGAAACACCTATTGCCCACTTGTGTGATTCCAGCCCTCGACTTCGTCTCGTGCTGGAACTCTCACATCTCGTGGGCAATAGGTGCTTTTCTGCACTAGTTGCACAATATACTATTCTGTATTTTAGTCGAATAGGAATGAAATAATACTTTTACAATAAGTGAATAAGTATAATAAAAATACGTACCATTTGCAGTTCAAAGTTAAGCATCTTTATCTATCTTTTTTGGTAAATAATTGAGAAATACAAAAACATAATTATTTTATATACCTCTGGTTTAAAAGTGCAACAAGTCGAGGTATATCCACTTTTAAAAATATCTGGCAAAATTGTAAAAGATTCATTCTTTCAAGTGTAAAAATCTGATGTGGCCAGCACACGACCTTCTGCTATATCTAGACTTATAAACATAAATGTATACGTACAATCCGGTGTCGATTTAAAATATACAAATAAAAATCTAAAATATTCAAACACAGAAATTTGCATCACCTGAAACCTGAATCAAAAGATTAATTCACAGGAAAACTCTTCTGCATGTGTTGAAGCCATCCTCCGTTATACATTTAATATCTTACTAATGACTTATTATGACGTTAGTGCCAACGTGTCACCCGATTACAAGATTTCAACGTTTTATCTGATAAATTAGTTTTTAAATTTTACTACAATTCTTTAATTATATCAGTTAAAGACAATTTTTTTATAACGTAAGTTGCAAATAACTTTTTCTCTTATTCTTATTACAAAAAATACTATATTTATCCAAATTTATATAAATTTTTTACAATTAACCTTTTCAATCTTCAAAAAATATCACTTCCGGTGAAGATATTTGTACCAAAGTCTAATGAGCTCTTCAAATTTATATACAAATATAAAATACCAAATATCAAAATTTTTGGGTACTACCTAATTCGTATTTGAGTTATATGACATACACCCCGGCCTTTACCACATTCATACACACATACACACACACACACACATACATACAGACATCATCGTGAAACTATCAAAAAAGTACCCTAATTCGTGCTCAGCCACTAAAAACTCACTACCCGATTTTTTGCATGATTCCAATACCTTCCTTTACAGGTAAGCGGAAGCTAAAAATGTGATTGTACATTCTTTATTAACAAATAGTTAAAAAATAGATTTTATGACGCATTGGGATTCTTTTTAAAAGTAACCATTTCTAAAACAATAAATTCAAATGCGATCTGATGATATCGGCAAAAGTCATCTGAGCGTTGTGAAATGTTTAAATTGAAGGAGTGAGAATCGGTTGATTGTGGCAATCAAAGCGTCAGCGTTTGCGCAAGTCGTAAGTGATACGTTTCCGAGTCTAGGTCCAGAGTTTATAAAAGGCTGGAAGAGGGTTCCAGGACACTCTGGCAGCATCCACCACCTGCTGAAGACACCATCCTCCATCATGAGCGGATCCGGCAAGGGGCTCCTTGGACTGTGGCTATACCGCAGCGGAGAAGACTGGACTGTGAAAGAGGATTGTCCCATCCAAACATGTTCTGCTATGGTGAGTGTGAGATGCACCATTATTCGCAACTAATTTTGTATTAAATAGCAGTGAATTTACAGCGCTAAAATAAATTATCTTTGTATAAAATTGTCTTATCCTAGGAATTGTTTTCTTTAATTTTCTTGTTTGTCCCATTCAAACATATTCTGCTATGGTGAGTGTGTAAGTAGCAATATTATTCGAAACTAATTTTTTGTTAAATAGCAGTGAATTTACAGCGCTAAATAAATTATATATGTATGAAATTGTCTTATCCGGGGCATTGTTATTTAATTTTATGGTTTACCCATTATACCAGGAATAATCCTTGGCACAACTTGTATCATTTCTTCGAAATTTCACTGTGAAATTAGCAACAGATTTCCATATAGCAAAATGCCATACACTTTTGCGTCGTGCACCGTTCTTGATGTCATACCGGTGTGATATAGGCATACAGATCTTGCGAATTATGAAATTGATGTAGACACAAAAATAATATTTATTTTACTGATGATGAAGTACATGGACCCTGAAACGTCCTAATAAATACATTCATTTATTAATTCACAATATCAAGAGCCTTACGCCAACATTCCAGATTTTATACAAATTTAATTTCTAGTTCAACCATTATTTTCGAAATAAATTATGCATCAATCCATGAGACGATGAGACAATCAATCTAAAGATATTTGTATATAAAGAGTTGAAAAGTAGGTGGGGCCCTTTATTATTAGATAAAGCAACATATACCTATATTATTTAAGTACTTATTAAGTAAAAGTGCCGTAATCCGTAATAACTGCAGTATTCTTATTGATAACAAGAATTCAATAAATTACGTAATATTTAATTGGGTAATCAGTGTATAGTTATTGTTTGAAAATAGCCATTTGCTAATCGAAATTAGAGATTGTAAAATCTACTGATTGTGAACTTCTATATAGTACTTTCGGTCAACGGTATACAAATTATCATTCATTATTTTTATGCTACATTTATTCCTACTATATTTTTATTGTACTAAAATGCAATTAATTAAAACCACATTTTAGATAATACCACGGAGGATATTATGAACCCAGTTTTTAAACTAATTAACAAAATAGTTTATCCAAATGTGTACTTATTCATCATTATTACCATTTTATTTATTAAATATTATTTATGTAATATTTTAATTTTAAAATTTAAAAATTAAAATAATAAAAATAATATAAGTAGTTCTGATAAATAATGTTTTGTGCAACTGTCAAAAAAGTTGAATTTGACGCCCGCAAGGCCGCGAAGTAAAACATTATTTGTGTAGTATACATTTCGCGACCGTGTTGCTGTCAGTAACGGCTGCGAAGTAAATTTATTGAGTTGTGCATAATCAATGTCAGATATTTTTGACAGTTGTTGCAAAAAATAAAATGTATGTTTTAAGTTATATGCATTACAGTTGCGAAAAAAAATATTGTGTATAACTCGTCTGCGAAATGTGTTTAGTGTCTTCGAAAATTTTTAAGGCTTCATGCTAAACAGACATTTCGCAGCCTAGATATACAAATAACTAAGCATTTAATTTTCCGTAAGAAAAAAAAATTAGTGTCTTCTCTCCACAGCAAACAAGCGCCGATCCTCATCCACCGGGTGCAGGAAACGCTCAAGTGCAAGTTCCAGAGCACATTTCCATCATCTTTACTCTTAAGAACCAAGTCGGAGGATTGGTGCGCGCTTTACAAGCTTTCCAAGATCTAGGAATCAATGTCATACATATTGAGTCGCGCCCGTCGGAAAAATCAGATGCACAAAGTGATATCCTCGTGGATGTAGAATGCGAACCGAGACGCATGGAGCAGCTCTCTAGGTTGCTGAGACGGGAAGTGCAGAACCTCTGCATTGGAACGTATGGAAACCTTACGAAGGAGAGTGAATTTCCACCGCCTACTCCATTGAGCGCCACCAGCAGTTTTGGTAAGTTTAAATACTGGATGTGCTTATACTTCAAGAAAAAAATTTATATATTACATGACATGCTGAGAGTGTGGAACTAAATTTTTTTTTTAGAAAATCCAGCATAAAATGCACTAACGTAGAGAGTGTTTTGTGGCCAGGACAAGAATGGCAAAATTTTATTTTATACCTAAAAGATCAAGTAACAGTTGTGCCTTTTTGAAGTTTTAATAAACTTTTTTTACATTATTATAAAAATTCCGAAATATGTTGAACAATTTCCAATTTCTGCAATCTTTACACGGTTATCTCATGATAGAAATTTATTTTTAAAATTTTAAAAGGGCATATCGAGGCACATCTGTAGATCCATTCTTTTTCTATTAAATGTTTATAAAAACAATAATTATCTTGAAGTCAATAATAAACTGACAATTTACTTGGAGCGAGAACACTGTATTTATCAACTTCAATATGACATTTCATTGCTAGGGCTAGGATGCGGCAAAGTACGAGTTTCGACCTGGTTTCGAGCAGCAGTAGTAGTGGGGACTGAAGTGAAATCGGAAAAGGAAAATATTAAAACAACATAATTGAAATGAATTATCTACACCAGATGACAAACCAGACGTTGTATAAAGTATTACCATTGGTATTACTTTGTGGTACTGTAGTAGAATCAAATTAAATATTTCGAAAAAATATCTACTCATACTAAAAATGTTCACTTTACTTTAAATAAGTTACCCATATTTTTGCGACTTATAAAATTCTTTATGTACCATGCTTCAGTACGTCATAATACCTTTTTTTCGTGGAGTATAGGCATATTCTGTATAATTAGAATTAAACGTAAATTGATTGCGTTTTTATTGTTCAAGATTTTGACGAAATGCCGTGGTTTCCTCGAAAAATATCGGAAATTGACCGCGCTCAAAACGTATTAATGTATGGGTCAGAACTAGACGCAGATCACCCAGGATTCAAGGATCCAATATACCGACAACGACGAGAACAATTCGCTAAAATTGCACACAATTATCACTAGTACGTCCATTCATCAGTAAATCAATCACCAATTTAATCAATAACTTTTTACAGCGGCCAACCGATCCCAAAGATACAATATACAGCAGAGGAAATAAAAACTTGGTAAGCTCATTTATTTTTACTGTTCACATAAGATTCAAAGCGAGAAAGGTTTAAGAAACGATCGAACAAAGTATAATAAGGAATGAATAGTGACTTAATTGTAAACTAGACGAGTAAATTCAATTTTGCCAAAGTGTTTGCACTGCGCAGAGATTTAATTATGTTTGTAATTGGCGCGAGAAGGGGAACCGTGTTCCGTGAGCTGCAAAAGTTGTACGCCGTCCACGCTTGTCAAGAATACCTTGAGAATTGGCCTCAACTCGTGAAGTACTGCGGCTACAAAGAAAACAACATCCCTCAGTTGGAAGATGTCAACACTTTCTTAAAGAGAAAAACGGGCTTTCAACTCCGACCCGTCGCTGGATATCTCAGCCCGAGAGATTTTCTTTCCGGTCTCGCTTTTCGAGTGTTTCATTGCACTCAGTACATACGTCATTCATCGGATCCCTTTTACACTCCGGAACCGTACGTGCCAAGTGCGCTGAGATTGTGATTGAACTAATTTTGTTTGACATTCGATATTATGTTGATGTTCCAGAGATTGCTGTCATGAATTGCTAGGTCATATGCCATTGTTAGCGAATCCCACTTTTGCACAGTTTTCTCAAGAATTGGGACTTGCTTCTTTGGGAGCGTCTGATGAGGATGTTGATAAATTAGCAACGGTAATTGATTTAATTTTAAATGAAAATAAATATCCATTTATTGTTTACTTTATAGCTCTATTTCTTCACGGTAGAATTTGGTTTATGCAAACAAAATGATGAAATAAAAGTTTATGGCGCCGGATTGCTTAGTTCAGTTGCAGAACTGCGCCATGCATTAGAAACGAAAGATAAAATTAAAAGATTTGATCCCGAGATTACATGCAAACAAACTTGCATAATAACAGCCTATCAAGAGGCTTACTGGTATACAGATTCTTTTGAGGAAGCAAAGGAAAAAATGAGGTACTTTGTTATATTCTATACATTCTTTAACTTTATTTGTAATAAATAATTTTTAACAGGAAATTCGCAGAACAAATTAAAAGACCATTTGGAGTCCGGTACAATCCGTATACTCAAAGTGTAGAAGTTTTGAGTAACGCTCAAAAAATTACTGCATTAGTTTCGGAATTAAGGGGGGACTTATGCATTGTCAACAGTGCTCTTAAAAAAATTGGGGCAAGAGATAATAATTTAGACGTGCAAAAAATTGCCAAGTTATTGCATTCTGGATTTGCTGAAGAAGAATCCGGAAATGGTACAGCAGAAAATAAGTAATATATTTTGAAAATATTATTTTAAATGTTGTACTGTAGAAATTAAATATGTTATCAATGTGCTTCATCAGTAAATATATTTTAATGCTATCGATAACATAACAATAAAATACATGGCATAATGTAGATATTCTATTAATTATTATTATTTTTTATTATATTTCGTTTAATTCTAATAACCGGAAGTGTCCTCAAAAGGTAAGATGATTTTGGTTACTCTTTCTGTATACTTATGTTTTTACTATATGTTTTTTTGAGATTGAGCAGATTGAGAGGAGTATACTGTGGTAGGAGAGCAAGAGCAAGAAGAAGAGTTTTTGACGTGAGTGAAGTGAACGCATGGCGCATGGCAGATAACCTAGCTTTTAAGAAGTTCTAGATTCGTTCGTATCTGCCAAAGTATGTTTTAATAATACAAATATTTTTGCACAATGGCTAAGAAATTTGTGCAGAATTTTACGACAGATGAATTAAAGAAGTTAGTGACCGATAAGACGTCTTGTGTAACAATACACAAAAGCATATACAACTTGCAAATTTACCCGTATCATTTAACTGATATAAGTTCATCAATTAAAGAATTGTTAAACGGTAAAATTGCTAAATATGACCAAAAGTAAGTTAACAATTTCATTTATTTAAAAATAGCATTATTAATAAACTCGTATTTTGCAGGTTAAATGGAATTTTATTAGGTTATAAGAACTTAAAACTACTGACGCCACAAGGATCAATCATTTGCGACAGTTGTTTTATTCACATTGATATAGAAGGGGAGTTTTATATTTTCAAACCAGAAATAGAATCATTGTTAACTGGGGTTGTAAATAAGAAGAGCAACAATCATGTTGGTTGTTTGGTACATCGGTTATTTAATGTTTCGGTGCCTAATAACGATGAAGAGGATTGGGCTGGCCATAAAGTAAGCATTGGAGATGAACTAATTCTGAAGATTGTTTACATGGATTTAGACGCAAGATTACCTTACATAAAATCACAGCTAGTTGAGTAAGTTACATAATTCAATTAAATTAGAAATTTGTAATTCATCAATTTTAAATGTTTATAGAATTAAAACAAAGGTTAAGAAACAGAAAGAAATTACAGAAGAAGTCGAGGATGCAGCAGATTTTAAAACACCAGAAGGAAGTCTTAAGAAAAAGAAACGAGATAAAATAAAATCAGAAGGTTCTACACAAGAAGAAAGTAATAATGAATCAGATACACCATCTAAAAAGAAAAAGAAGAAAATAAAAAAGGAAAGTGACCAAGTAGAAAACTTAGAAACTAGTTATAATGACAGTCAAGAAGATTTAAAATTTAATAAATCGTTAACTAAGAAAAAGAAAAAAGTAAACCCTAAAAAAGGAATAGATAATAAGGTAGAAATAGAAGATTTAGAAACTAATAATAATGAAAGTCAAGCTGAATTATTTCCTGACGAGTCATTATCGTTACCGAAGAAAATGAAAAAAGAAAAGTTAGAAAATATTGACCCTGACACGCAAATAAATGACAATAAATCTGAAAAGAAAAAGAAGCGAAGAAGTATTGAAACAATTAATACTATTTTTAATGGTAATTATCCAGACTCAAGCCTCGATGAGTCAATAACTAAGAAAAAGAAAAAAAATAAGTTAGAAAATCTTGAGGCTGACGTAAAAATGAATAGCAAAAAATCTGAAAATAAAAAGAAAAGAAAGAGTACTGACATAAATATAGGCGAAAATAATAATTGTGATCAAGTACATAAGGAGAACGGACATGATGAAATTAGTGAAAATAATAATTTATGTCAAGTAGAAGACATAGTTAAAATTTTAAATTGTGAAAAATCTCCAAAGATGAAAAAGAAAAGAAAAAGTGAAGAACATAAATCAAAAAGAGAATCGCTTACTCGGGTAGAGACAACCTTTCTGGCTGATAGTGAAGACAGAAAATCTAAGAAAAGAAAATCATCTTTAGTTCAAAATGTTATATGGGACAACAAGGAATTAGACTTACATGATTCTGAACTTGAAAAAACTTTAGGAGAATCCTGGAAACCTCCAATTGATGAATCACTTAAATTCAACTTAGTTAAAATATCTGCTTTAAATGAAAGTACCAAAATTAAGCGTAATAGTACTGCAGAAGCAGAATTACAAGAAAATAAAGTCGAGAAAAAAAAGCGAAAGCGGAAGAGTAGTGATGGAGAGCCGAAACCCAAAAAGAAGAAACAAAATGACGTTAGTGCTGAAGAAAGTCATAAAAAGAAATCTACAGTTAAAACGTAATAATTAAAAGAATATTATATTATATATACCAAATCAAAAGAAACAATGAGAATGGTGCAAAGTCGAAGAATATGGAAGTAATTACTTAAAATATAATCCGGAGATAAGTATAAAGAAGTCTAAATCAATACAATAATATTAAGGGAGGTTTCAAATTATATGTGTTATAATACAATAAGAAATGCCAAATCGAAACAAATAATAAGGTAGAACCGAAGTCTTAAAAGATGAAAGAAATTGCAGTGAAATCAAAAGTAATACAATAAAATTTTGAAAATTTAATTTATCAGGTTAAAATATACTATTTAAGAAGGTTTAAATTAAACTGTAAATATAAAATAGAACATCAATACTATATTTAATTTTAAATATAACATTTAATAATAAATACATTTTAAACTCCATATTTACAACATCAATCCACATTATATCTAGATCACAGACTTTCTAGTACACTTACAAACTTATCCCTTTCGGGAAAGATACTATGGTCAGGGCAAAGGCCATGGCAACCCTGAGAAATCCACAGGGCCTCCGAGACCGGCATCAGCTTCTAACAAGCTCATTATTACCGCCATTGCCGCTTCGTCGTTTCCGTCGCTCGGTACTCCGTGGTTTGGTGATTCGCGGACTGTTTGACCCATCATCTCGATTATTGCTTCATCCGTTGATCCGCCCAACACTGCAAAATTAGTCACCGTTTGTAAAATCAACTGGGAATGGTAACAGTTGTAAAATGTTCTGAAAAGGTAAGTGAGTTTTTGTACTTATGAAATACATGAAATGTTATGGATTAATTTAAACGACTAGTGCGTAATGATTTTGAAAATAATTTAATTTATTAATATTGAAGTCAATATTATTTATTGTCTAGCCAGTAGAAGCCGCAATTAATCGACGAGATGTTGGTTTAGAAAAAATTAATAACGAATATTGACTAGTCTATTCATCTGATGACGTGTCATAATGATAACATTATAAGCCTCAATTTGAGGACCATAATGGCATTTATTATAGGCCGAGGACCATAATAAATACAGTATGGTACCAAGTACCATAATGAAATAAAAAATCTGATGTGGCCAGCACAAGACCTCCCGCCATACTTACTTTATTCTTTTTATTTATTATACAAATATATTAATATATAGATACTACTACTCACAAATATATTTTAGTCATTTTATTTAAACTGCAGAAGAAGACAAAAGATATTTTACTATTGTCACTGTCGTGTCATAATCATTTAAATTTTACGTAGTAACAAATGTTAAACGATCATGGACTATAGATAACGAAATACTAAATTATAAGTATATTATACGAAAAATAATTTCATTTTGTGTCTTTTCGGTCATTACTCGGCTAATTTTGCACAGATATCAATGATTCTTTGAATTGTCACAAGATTGAAGTTTCCTCTTCAATGGTATGCAAATTAATGTGACGCCAAATCTAATTCACCCTCAGGCACCCCCTAAGAAAAAACAATGTTTTTCCCACAAATAGTCAAACTTTGACAACATGGATGGTATACCAAAAAATGTTTTCGACCCAATTGAACAACATGGCGTTAAAATTTATTCATTTTTTGGTAAATTTTAAAAAATTTCAGTTACCTACGATGATTTTATCCGAAGCTATGGGTTTTTGAAATTTTCTCTGCATTTTGTGAGTTTTTCAAAACTCTGTTTAAATTTTGATAAGTTTGAAGTCTAAAGCGATCACGAGAACATTAAACGAAAAAGGCACTTCAAGGTAAGGTGCAGGTACATTTGTAGACAATTTCGATAAAGTTTCAAAGATCAAAAAAATGCTATATTTTTTTCAAAAATTCATAACTTCGCGCCAAATCATCGCAGGTACTCAATTTTTTATCCTCTGAAAGGAAAATGAATAAACTTTATCTGCTTGGTAATGGATTAGCTGGCCATACACGTACAGTTTTATCCGCAGACTTTTACCGCGGCGGTTTAAGAGCGCAGATATATCCGTGCATTAATGGGAAGCACCGCGCCAGTTTTAAACCGGCACAGATTTGTCCAAAGACTTGAACCGCGATCCTAAACTGTATGGAGCCCACACACAGGCACTCCAGGACCGTGCATCAAATCTTTTGCATTTTTAATTCAATATACGTTTATGAAGACCATATTGCTCTAAGAAAAATAAACCAAAACAGTAGAGCTATCAAATGGATCGTTTTCTTTAATTTCTTTTTTACTATGTAACGTCATATGACTAAATATAAATTTTTTGTAAGAAGTAATTTTTCACCCAATTATTGCGTATTTAGTTCAATATCTGATGTCTATCAAAATTATTATGCATTATATTTCGTTAATACAACCTACTAGTGAAAACTGCCGGACTGTCTCTAAAACTTTTCGCCGATCTAAAAGTCCACAGTTCTGGCAAAGTCTGCAGGTAAGTCAACAGTTTTTGCCCACTAACGCACGGTTTTACCCGTGGCGGAGACAGTCCGGCAGTTTTCACTAGTAGGTCGTATTAACGAAATATAATGCATAATAATTTTTATAGACATCAGATATTGAACTAAATACGCAGTAATTGGGAGAAAAATTACTTCTTACAAAAAATTTATAGTTAGTCACATTATGACGTTCCATAGTAAAAAAATTTAAAGAAAACGATCCATTTGATAGCTCTACTGTTTTGGTTTATTTTTTTTTAGAGCAATAAACGTATATTGAATTAAAAATGCAAAAGATTTGATGCGCGGTCCTGGACTGACTGTGTGTGGGCTCCATACATTCTTGGACCGCGGTTCAAGTCGTTGGACAAATCTGTGCCGGTTTAAAACTGGCGCGGTGCTACCCCTTAACGCACAGATATGTCTGCAGACTTACACCGTCGCGGTTAAAGTCTGCGGGTAAAACCGTACGTGTATGGCCAGCTATTGAGTCCAAGATTTTTTTGCACCTCTGGTACAAGTTGTCAAAGTTTTTTTCTCAGGGGAGTGACAGGGAGGAAATTAACTTGGCGTCAGATTAACTTGCATGCCCTAAAAGAGGAAACTTAAAACTTGTTAGAACTTGAAGATTCATCCATTTTCGAGATGTGACGGTCTAAAAATTCGGAATTTTTTGTGCATTATCAAGTGATGCGTTTTTTCTTTTGACGAGTGTATAAGGACAGTTTTTGCAAGGATCACATTTTTGAAATCCATACAAGAAACTGCTTTAAAACTATCTGACGAAGAACCTGGAAATTGCGAATGTTGAAAAATTCTTCCAATTTTGTGATCAATAAGTTGAGTACGTACTATATGCCATTAAAATATACATACGAACGAAGTTGTGAATCACCATGTATAAATAATAATCATGTTGACTGATTTACCTGGGTCGCTCGACATGCTAGAAAGTGACGTATTGTTGATCCTTCCTTGACTGAAGGAAGTCGTATCTTGTGCAAAATCATCCTGCATTGAACTTCGTTGCCTGTCCGTTGAATCGCAGGTAGATATGTGCGACTAGATTAAATTAAAAGTAGTTTATTACCTTGTTTAAATTATTGCGCGTTACTTTTACCTCTGCGTTACTAATATTGTGATCATTTTCCGCGGAATCAGGACTATTACCAGATGAAGAGTCATATCCCCTCCGTTGTGAATCTATAACTTGTTCTGCGATCTGCCGACCGATTTTACTTGCTTCTACGTGAGTATTTATCATTCGTTGCATTTCTCTTCCGTTTGCTGTAAATTAAAATAATTAGTTTTTTTTTTAAATTAAAACATTAATTATTATTTGTTTACATTGTGAGAAGAAGTCGAAATTTCCTTGCATATGAGAGGTGCCATCAGATAGGGCACTGCTTTCTACATTTAAAATATCAACCCTAAAAATAGATAGTTATTTATCTGGTATAAATTTTTATTTACACATATTATTATTGCATACATGAGTAACGAGTTTTTCGCAATCAAATATTCTACGTCTTTAGTCCAAGGGTTTTTGAATGATTTCCATTCGCTCTGCAGTCGAACGAAACTTCCTTCTTTATTTCTAAATCTATAAACTTTCGTAGTAACTCGTTCAGAGTTTTGAAGCGCTATTTTATGACACTCCGCGATAGTATGTATGTCATCATGATGGTAATATTCATACATACTTGTACCTAGAAGTTCTTGCGGTAGAAATCCTAATACTAAAGTAGCCCTGAAATAAATATTATTTGTTTCATAACTGATTTTAAAGTATTACTTTATCGGTTATTTTGAGTCGATAAAATAACACTTTAACCGCAATGGTAGATAAAGTAAATCTTTAATAGTAAGGGTAGATAAAGTACTTTAATTTGTTTACATTTTTTCTTTTTCACATTTTTCTGCATCCGCATTGCGAAAAAGTAATACAAAAAAAATTAATTTAAAATTTGTTTTCTTACATCATAAAATAGAATCTTATACACGACACGAGAAAAATAATTCCTTCGTCACTTGTGAATGAACACTTTTTTCTCGTTGATAAAATATAATTTTATTTTAATGAATTGTAAAATTGGTAATTTAGTGGTTCTACCTTTGATCAACGAATAAAAATTTTCCGTCCATGGTGTGTCGCGAAATAAATTGTATTGGTCTAACATTTGGTTTGTTGTGAGTTCCGGAAGCAATAACTGAAATATGCGGTTGTATTCGTCCAACTGCGACTAGACAAGATAAATTGCAAGAATCTCCATCGTTTTCTGATTCTGTTTCTTCTAAACCTATTTTTGCTAACGCCCAAGATTTTAAATAGCCTGTGCATTGTATTACGCTATATTTTCGATCTGGAATAATTATTCAGGTGAAATACTTGTTACTTTGTGTTAGAGATCAAACTTACCAACATTTTGTTGCTTTTTCCGACGATGGCATCCAGTTGTAGTATCAGCTTCTTCTTTTACTTGTGTATCACTTTTACATTTCATTCGGCAAAAAAATGATCTGCGCGCTCCTGGACAAAGTCTAGTTACTCCTTGGGGTACATCTGTTTTTACGGGAAGCATTGCTAAAAATAGTGTTTATTTAGTTGCCGCTAAACAATAATTATTTCATGTTATACTTTTTGCATCAATAAGTCGTTCTCTTGGACTCAAATCTGATGAAGATAGTTGTTCTTTTACTTTTGCAACATCTTTTGGATGTAAAATATCGAACCAGCTTTGTCCTAGCAGATCTCCCTAAAGTATGTAACAATAATTATAATAATCGTTCACGGAATAATTGTAATAACGTACTTGTGAATAATTTAAAACTTGCGATACGGATTCAGAAACGTATAAAATTCTTCCTCGGTCGCATCCGACAACGAATAGAAATCCTTCGGCGGCCTTTCAAACATAAAAGGAAAATTATAACACATGTGTATAAATTATGTTTTATGCTTACTTGTAAAATAAGTAATTTCAATTCCTGATCAGAAAGAAAGGCTGGTTTATAGTGTCCTTCGGTGTAAGAATGCACCGCTCCTCGAATGGATTTGAGATGCTGGACAGCCATTCGCAAAACCGTAAGTTTGTCCAATTTTCGTGACATTGCGTGGCACATTGGGATCATTGCGGATAATTCGGTGATGTAGGTGTTCATTTTGTCCCTTCTACGCTTTTCAATCTCGCTATGGTTTTGTCTATGAAAATAATAATTAATAGTCAATTTTAATTATTAAAAATAAATATTTATACGGGCGTTAAGTAAAAGTAGTTTTGCAATAAAATTTAACAAATATTAATTATTCATAATATTTCATGACATGTGTAATTTCTTATTAAATGACTGAAGCTGTTGACCTTCCTTACTACTATAAATAAGTAGTTGTTGCATATTACCTAAGGAGCGTTGAGAAAAATGCATTCGTGACATTTTACCAACAGTATGAAATGCTTGTAACATTTCTATGTTATAGAAAATACATTAACGGGCAATTTACTTTTGCTACAATTCAAATTTGTTTGTGTTTCTAGAACTGCTTTCATTCATTCATTCATTCATTCCAAATTAAAGGATATTCCAATATGCAAAATAATTTAAAATTAAAATTTTCGAAAACGTCACTATCTTGCGCAATAGCTCTGCCGTAGTTCTGCCTATTCTAATTATGTTTTTTATTCTTAATACAAATGTGTTGCAAGTAATCTCCGCGAGTAGGTATGTTAAAAAAAATGTGCGCCAAAGATTTTTCTTCTACCGTACAAAAATTTCCAGTTGATATTTGTCAATTAACGGTGATCGGTGAAAAATATATTCTGTGCAGAAAGATTTTTTACGGGTAAATTTGGAAAAAAAATATAAATGCCAAAATAGTAAATGGATCGATGAATAGATAAACTTAATATTTTCATTTTCGTAATTTGAAAAAATTTGATGTGTTTTTCAAGCTCAAAAGATCCTTGCCGCTCTTGCATGATTGTTGTCTTGTTTTCACCTTGATCACCAATCAATTAATTTGACCTAAATATTATTATTTTTAAATATATTATTTATTTGGGTATTATAGTTATGTTTAAATTTTTATAACGTTTTGGGAAACTTTTGAAAAAACAGAGCTATAGTCGCATTTTTATTAATTATGGGTTCAGAAAATTTCTTTCAAAATTCATTCTTATTTGAAAAAATCATGTTTTCAACACTACTTGTACAAACAGCTATTTATTATCTTTACAATTATTTATTTTCTGTTGGATGTAAAAAAGAAAATGTTTCTATCTCCGTTAATGACTATCATTTAAGCAGTATACTTGCTTTTTTTAGTACCTACAAGTAATAGAATAGAAATGTATGCCACCTTGAACTCCCTCTCTTTGGGGCTTCTCAGCGTTGCGTCATTTAAAAGCTTCGTTGATCACTTTTAATCCAATCAAGAATTATTATCTAGTTTTTACCGTAATATATGGCCCATTTCTAGCAATTCTATTATCATCGATTATGAATAATTTTACCTGTTGTCATCATTATATAATTTTTATATTTCCATAACCTGCATTTAAAACTTTATTGTTATTGATTATGACTTAAATCGCAATTTAAAAAATTCATAATTATATTTATCACTGTTACCCAATTTCGGTGTGGCAGTCTCACATATTATGAGGCATAGTTATACGGAATGTATCATAACATCATACGTGAAGGGTCATAAAATAGTTTGATATGCTGATTACGGATCAATAAGAATTTTTCAAAAATTCCAAAATATCCGAAGAGAACATTTTTCATGCCACTGAATAGATAATTTTTTACACATAATTTTTAATAGTTCTAATGTCTGGTTTATGATGGATTTAATTTACGAATTTAGATTTACAAATTTAGATTTGACATAAATGATATGACAGATAATTATCTTCTATCCTGTAACGAATTTACTTTATTACATTTTTGTCTTTATGATATTTATCTATATTTTCCTACATAATATTAATCTTATATCCATATTTCTGATATTCATTTTAGCAAACCGATAACCACAAGTCAAAATATTTAAGTGTCACTTCAACGTGTCAATTGTCTTTTTTCAACTCACTATGATCACTTTAATATAATGTGATATGATTGGACGCATGTACAAATTTAGATTTAGAATATAAAATATGGTCATATTTTAAATGTAAATTATAAATCTAAATTCATCATGAACCTGCAAAGGCAGATATGTATATTTTATATTTCTAAATCTAAATTTCTAAATCTAAATTCGTAAATTAAATCCATCATAAACCAGCCATAATTCTGAATTAATGTAATTTTTATTTTTGATGGTAACCACCCTACAGGATTTTAACTCCCAATCGCTCCCAATTACAGGATGGTAGATGTTATTATAGTGGAATCCAACCACTCGGACCCAGTGGTATTATTGTCGGTTGTGCTAGGAATCGAACTGGGGACCGCTAGCATGCTAGCCGGACCCCTTACCGCTGAGCTAACCACTGGCCGTAATGTAATATAGTTAGGTATTTATTAAATTCATTTTTAATTGTAATTATGCGAATCCAGTGATATTTAAATTTATCGTGTAAAAAACTAAACCCTTAATTTTTCTAATTTGAAAAATTATATTTAATTCGTAATTCGTAATGGGAAAACAACATAGAGGAAATATTAAAAAGAAACAACATTGACCCACAAGAAGCGAAAAAAATCGCAAAGATTAGGAACGACTGGAAAAAACTGATTTCCGAAATTAAATAGATGAAAAAACGAAACAATCTCGACACCCGAAAGGGTAAAAGAGATTTAAAATGATTATATATATATATATATATATATATATATATATATATATATATATATATATATATATATATATATATAATTAATTTAATTAATTCGTAATCAGCATAATCAAACATGTGCATTATACCGTGTGTGCGATTACCCGCCGTCAACTCACAGTACTTATTTGTTATGGTTGTTACTAGAAAGTACACAACAAGGGAGATTTTTGCGCAGTTAAACTGGAATATGTACCTAATTAAATTAGAACCTAAGTTGTCAGAACCACAGTTGACCACCTAACGTCCCATTATAATTATAATAACTATGACTCAAGTCGTAATTTACAAAAGTCATAATTATTTTTGTTTGTTGTTTCATTAATTTAAAAACTATGATAAAACGTCCTTGATTAAGTAACGTATATTTTCCTTCCCCTTCATTCTTTTGTTAGCGAAACCATACAAAATATATTATAAACTTACTTTTTATTGTCGTCCGTAGTTCTAACACTTCTTGTTTCGTCTCCATCATCTAGTAATTCGGAGTTTTCGCTGAAATAAAACATTTTTAACTTAGTATAATAACTGAAACATTACATAGGCTTTACTTCGCAAAACTTGCGGCGAACAATAACGTAATTAAACCCTCACGTTTGTGCATTTGTGATTCGCGCGCGTTTGATTTTCTTCGGCGCGTAGCTGAGAAACTGAGAAACTTCCCCCGATCGGGGAATTCTTAGTAATCACCTTTGAGAGAGTAATTAACACTTCTGTTTGACATATTTCACTATTTAGAAGAATTTGATTGGGTTAATTTTAGTTTGGTTTAGTGATGTAAACGAAATTTCAACGCCGGCAGAGGCGACAATGGTTATTGAATAAAAATAGTTTATTATTCAATGAGAGTTAATTACTCACGAGAATGATAGTTTAGAATACGAGCCGAGTAATTGCCATATGTTTTACTCAAGTAGAATAATATACTATATTAGTAACTACTACATACTAGCAGAATTAATTAATTTAAGGTAAATTTGAAATGACAGGTACTGTCAGAAATTTTTAATTTTTTAAATTTATGTACGTTATCTAACAGATTATTATTGTTGGATATGCTAGTTCATAAAGTTCTATTGGCCAAAAACTATAATAAAGGAAACTTGATTGGTCAGAAAACTAGTTGAGTCATTTTAAAAAGTCACTAGTGTGTAGGTATTATATACGTAATATTATTTACTGACTGAAACCAATAGTATAGGTATACTTCAAGTAAAAGTATATAGGTACCTATTTTTGTTTTGCAATATTTATTACTCAAGTAAAAGGTCTTGCTTTTATTTAGAGAAAAATACTGTAGTATAAGTACCTACTCCGTTGCCCTAAAATTTCCTTACATACTCCTCAATAATTTTTACTTTTTAATTTGCATAAAAAGTCTGGTATTATATTTTGCGGATTATAACATATTTTTTCTTCCTCAATTTGAAGACCATAATATCCTTCTTTACAGCCCAAGAGCCATAATGAATCAAGTATGGAACTCAGTACCATAATGAAATAACAAACAACTCCTTACTAAAAAGGATTCAAAAATAGCATACCTGTTTTTTTAAGATTTAAATTTTTTGTCAATACCATAATATAATGTATTTTACTTTTTGACTTATTTATGCCAGTAAATAAAATTTTGTATGCAATACGGATCGTACCCAATCATTATGGTCCTTTAACATAAATAACTATTATAAGTTCGGATTTCGGCATTTGTAAATTAATTGTATTTGTACAGATACTTGAATGATCTTTGATTTGTTTACTGAAAAATGCAACATATGTAAAACATGCAGTAAAAATAAAATTGAATAGCATACGCTATCAAAAATGACATGCATTTGATAATTATGTAACCAGTGCGCGGTAAAATTTACATTTAACAGACTATAATTTGTTTAAAATATATTTTCCACCAGATTATACGTAATAAATGACAACTGATTATAATTTTCTATAGTGTTACATAACAAAAATTATTACTTTTATCCAGAATAAAAAATAAGAAAACTGTTGATGAGTACCTACTTACTTGAACGATGCTTTTCGTTTTCTTGAGGGGTGTAAACTGCTGTCGACGTGATGCATTTCCATCGCACTGTTGGAACTCAAGGAAGTTCCTCCAGAGTATTGGAGATTCGCTTGGCAAGTGCTTCTGGAACAGAAGAAGTAAACATGAAAAGAAAATTTCCATCAATATTTAAATTTATTTAGTTTGCGCAATTATTTATCATAAACACACAGTTAATATTGAAACAATAATCATTGATCAGGAAATTCCAAAAACGTAGACGATATTTGTTTAAGAGTTTTATCTAGCTTTCTTCCACAAAACAATTCCGTTTTAGTAAAACTTACTCTTCAAGAGACGATAGGGTATAATAACTTTGTTGGTACTGATGCGACCCCATGTCTGTTTGTTGCGTTGGTTCATCCAAAGTTAAATAATCTTTGCCATCATCCGGCATTTGCAATAATCTCGTGTACGGTAATTCTTGCATCGTAAAATTTCGTGCTATCATTTCGTCAGAAAATCACAAATATATCTTTCAGGAACAGGAATTATAATAATTCAATAATACCACATTTTAGACTGATAACAATCATGCAAACAAGATGAAAACAAACAAATAAACACTTTTGTCACACGAAGACAAAGTATGCAGCAAATTGATTACAACAATGATGATAATCAGTGGCATAAATTGATGCAGTTTGCAAAAGATACATCCAATCACTAAACAAACAAACACTTTTGTGCCACGAAAGTAGAATATTAAATAATTTTGGTTGTGTTTTTAATAAACAAAGTATGCGGCAAGTTGAAGTTAAACTTCTTAGTTTCCGCGCACTTCTCTCGCTTTTCGAACTTTCCGCCCGCAAGTGCTGGGACAACTGTTACGTCTGACAGTTCGCGGTACGATTACCGACTCGTCGAATTATTTGTTGCTGGTAACGGTGAGCTGGTGATAGAAAGGTTCTTGTGTGGGGGTGATGACAGTTGTAATGACGCCGCGACCCGTTCTTATATAACAACGCTCGGGGGGACGCTTGTACCCCCACAAGGGGGCTGGGTATTGCGCAGGTCGAGGAAGTTTTGTTTCATGATTTTGGATGATAATTTGATGTTTATTTGTTTTTAAACTTCATTTTAGTTTGTATGCGTTAACATAAACAAATAATCACATTATCTGAAATTATATAAATTAAAGAATCTAATTATAAGACTTGGTAGGTATTTAGACAAATAAAATCAGATAACGACCTTTTTTATGTCAATTTGTTATTGCCAATTGACCAGTCATAGGATAGAAACGATAGTAACAATACTGTCTTTTTAAATAAAATTATTAGTTTTATTGCACGTGTATCATAACCGATGTATAAAACACGCAAATAATGCGTCCAAAGACCCTGTGCTTTCAAAAGTTGCTATGCAACAATAATGAAATCTCCTAGGTAACATTATTTTAAGAAATCACACAGACAAATTTATAAAATGAATTAAAATCAGAAAGCTGTTTTCCAACTCTATTTTTCAAATTAGCGTATGACGTATGACATGCGTGTACAAGTGATTTTAAAGCACTATAGCGACGTTAAAATCACTACGTTTCGCGTCGTGCTTTTAAACCCGATGTATGTGCTTTAAAAGCTTGCTTTTACACACTTGTATCATAATATTCAATTTCTACTTTCAAGCTTTAATTTGCTAGGTATTTGTTTATTTAATATGCGTTCCTTGTTTCTTATACTTTAATGATACTCAGATCAGAACATATTTTCATTATTAGCTAAAATTTTTATAGTTAGGTAGTAGGTATTATATTATATATATATTATATTATAATATAACGTATAATTTGGTAGGTATGTAACTGTAAATATAATATTTGGTGAAATTACTAGTCCTTCAAATTTGCTGTATTTTATTATAAAATATGAATATGTTTATTCTTCATTAACAACAATAATTATGATAATAAAAGTCACATCGTATACTACTATACTCCAAATTTTGTCTTCTTTCAGAGATATTTACTCAATATTTTTTTGACGTCATAGTTTTATCAAAGAATGGTTTCATAAATTATTTATTTATATTTTAGAAGGATATAAAAACTTTAAAATATCAGTGAAGATGATAAGTAAAGTTAAGTACTTACCTAATAGTTAACAAAGATTTAGGTGACGTCCTAATTTTAAAATTACAATCTTCTGCAATATGGATTTGTATATTATGGAATTTCCCATTTGCGTTTGTATTTAGCTAAGTAAGTAATACAATACAATAGGTACTCTAGTTATTGTTATAATAATTGTTTGATAACCCGGATAAAAATAAATATAAATTAATAAATTTAAAATCTTTTTTTACATAAAAGTACCTACTTAATGCTGTAAAAAATATAATTTAAAATCAAAATTTTTTAATCTATAAATCCTGGTACGAATTCTTTAACTCAGTAAGTAATTTGCAAGTCAAAAATCAATATTATTGTATTTTTAAATTCTGATCTAGAAACCTTTTTCCAGTCCTAAAGACTATTCATTCCGCATTGAATAATGAATAAAATCCATCTCTTGAATAATTCATGAAAACTGCATAAATAAATCAGTAAAAATATCGCCTTTTAAAATGAGTTTAATTTGTTCGTTTTGTATATATTTACCCCGCTATATCGTTACCTTTGGTTTGTTTGTTTGTTAATATAATTAACCGGGATTACAGAGCTCTGATGGCCATGTGCGGTTCGTTTGTACATGCGTGAGATTGTGCAGAAAAGATTGTGCAACAGTTGGCAGAATTGAATTTAAAGGTAATTTTAACAAACGGTGGCGTTATATTTCAAAGTCAATTGCGGAAGTCCCTGCAAATTATTTGCGTAAAATGATATTTGATCATTGTGTTTCGAACTAATTAAACAAAAATCGAAACTGTTTAGGACATTTTTAACGAGCATCAACACATCTAATTAATGCCTACATAACCAGGTAAATTTAACACGATTTAACAGGAATAGAATTCCGCCTTTTTCCCATTTTTATAAAATTCTCTGGACAGGACTTTTAGGTTTATTTGAATCCAGTTTTAAAATTTATGTCAAAAATTTATGGTTCAAATGACAAGTAATAGGTACTATGCAATGAATTTATAATGGTTAATCTAAATCTAAATACAAGAGTACGAAGTTTACTATACCTACAAACTATACAAAAATCTGCTGTGTCCACCACAGTACTTCCCCGACTTTCGTTACGCCGTTAATTTTATGCTTTATTCAGCAAAATTTAAATAAATTAATCTTTTTTTTCCCCAAACTATTTAAGTTGATACCAACTTCGGCATAATTAAAATTAAAAAATCTGATACTTATTCACTAAAAACTCACACTCGAAAATTTTAACCCGTCACAATACCTTATACCCTTATAGAATATAATGCGGGAAGTAAAAACAACTGACCATTGTTTAAATGTTGTTATTATTGATTCTTCGACTAATTTTTTTTTCCCAGAGAACTTTAATTTGATAATACACTTGAACAAATTTGAATAATTTTTTGAGAAACAATAATTGATTATCGAAATGTCATTTTTAACATTTTTACTAAACTTATCTCCCCGAGAACTTTAAATTGATACCAAACTATAATTTGAATAATGTATAATAAAAAAATTGACGATCAGTTACATGTTATTTTTATTTTTCTACTAGAATATTTTCCCCGAAAGCTTTAATTTGATACCACACATGATAGTATTTTAATAAAAATAAAATAAGTTATGTTTATAAAGTTGGTACCACTGGTTGAATAAATAAATTTGAATAATTTTTTGAGAAACAATTGAAAATCGCATTAATGTCATTTTTTAAATTTTTGCTAAACTTATCTCCCCGAGCGATTTAAATTGACACCAAACTCGGTATAATTTGAATAATTTATAAAAAAGTAATTGACGATCATTTAAATGTTATTTTTGTTTTTCTACTATTATAGAATTACGTATTTTCCCAAGACCTTTAATTTGATACCACACACGATAGTATTTTGATAAAAAGAAAAAAAGTTTTGTTTATAAAGTTGGTACCACTGGTTAAATAAAGCTCATTAACGAACTTGAAACTTGAAGTCAGATTTTGGCTCAAGATCTTAAATATAAAATTTCAGTCCAAAATTCGAACGCGTTTTTAAGTTATTCAACATCCAGACAGACTAACAGAATTATGTTTTTTGGGTTCAGTAGGGTCTAAAACGTGAAGATTCACCAAAATCTCGAACTGTCAAAAAATCACGATTACAATACGTCCCTAGTAAGTAAAAAATGGAGAAATTAATGTAAGTATATTAGGTATGTTTACACGATTCAATTTATTGACAAAAAATTGATCAAATTTGTTTTTTCCAAATCGGCATGAAAATCGTCATTTCCAGACTAATTTGCGGCATGAAAGTAAGATTTTCATGACTAGGCCTAGTCATTTTTACTTTCAACTTTGTTTACTTGTCATGACAACTTTTTCTAAAATTTGTGACAGCTCTGATGATTTGTCACAGCTCTGATGATTTATGCAAACCTAATTTTTTTTATAATTTTAAGCTTAATTGCCGATTTAAAAAAATAGAATACATCACGCGTCATAAAAATGTCTTTTCTTGACTCGGAGGCTTTGAAGAAATGCTCGGACGCTGCGCATCCTCGCATTCTTCAAACGCCTCCTCGTCTGCAATGAAACATTTTCATGACTTGTAATGTAATATACTATTTTATTGTATTGTTTAAAAAAATCGGCGAAAAATAGAACGTGTTCTACTTCGCCAATAAATCGATTAATTTATTGATCAAGAAAAAATTGATGAAATGTGACACACAACAATATAATTGAAAATAAAATTGACCAATTTTTGATCAAAATTGAGTCCTGTGAAACAGGTATTATTCATTGCCATTACCATTAGTACTATTTTTTCTATTTCCCACGCTTTAATTTAACAAAAATAATATACTAATCTGTAAATGAAACTATGAATCATAATGAGTGTCATTAAAGTACATAACGAAAAATGAATTTGAAAACTAAATGATTAGTTATATTACATGTGCTGATTTTCAGTGAAGAATTTGTTTATCATTGTTATTTTAAATATATTACGTAAAATTGCCCTTTTTGTACCAAATCAAATCAAATCATTTTTTAACGATATTTTCGGAATTTTGCCCCTCTCATTAAATATTTTTTGAAGGGGTTAAATTTTCTTGTGTCGTCAAATTTTCGTACAAATCATGATTAGCTTATTATTCTGAAAATTGATATCTTTATTGACCTTGCTATATGTAATCATTCGATCAGATGAAAACAAACATGTTACATAATAAGCTAAAAAGAACTATAAGACATGTGAAATTATAGCAATAATTATCTGTTGTTTCCAATGGCAACTCTTCGTTATCCGTTGGCACCTGTACGCGCGGGAAAACATAAAGTACAATCCTTTAAAATGTTTTCAGAGTTTCTAAAATACAGGAGTGTGCACTTAAATCGCAGCATTGTAGAAGAAAATTCGATACATAAATTTGTACTACATTTTAACAAAACAGATTCAATTACTGGTCATTTCAATTTTGTAATTATAATTATTTAAAAAAAAAATTACGAAATAACAATAATTATTGTTTCCGGTGTCTGTTCTTTTACTTAATTTTTAAAATAACGTTCAATTTATCTGTACATAATTCTGCAAGTATCTAACTCTAATTCAATGCATTTGATGCATAGACTATAAAAAACTTGCAAAAATTATTTCTCGTAAGTTTTTCAGGAACCATGAGCGTGTCGCTTTCTAAGTTATGGTTACGAAGACGATTAAGTTACTACTTACTACGGTATTAATAAATAATTCATATAAAGTAATAAAATAAGAAGATATGAACTAAAATAAATAATTGTTTTCAGTACCTATTAGATAACACATTTTTATATTGGAAACATGAATTTGTATAACACGGGCAATTGTTTATTTAGAGAATAATGTGAAACTTGCTGCAGTTTTCATGTAAGCGCAATTAAATTTTTTTACATATTCTATTAAAAAATTTGATCAAAAGTTTCTACACATACAACACAATCACACAAATAAATCCTGAAAAAAGAGTTGTCAGAATTGTTTCACAAAAAATTTTAAAAAAGGAAAATAACGAAATCATGTTTTCAAATTCTACAATTTTAACTTTGGATTTCTAGTTTTTAATTTTTGGAATGTTCGCTTGTTAGTATATTTATCCTTTCAAAAAATGAATTGTTAAAAATAATTTTCTGCTTACGTAGGTACTTCCATAAAATACTACATTGTATTAAAATTTTAAATAATTTGTGCCAAGTACTTGGTTTTAAATTACCATCGTTAAATACATACATACATAACATAAAATGAGAATAATAATTTCATAAAACTGTTTATTAATATCATGCGCACTTGTTTTTATTGAAAATAGTTTACAATTATTATAAGAAATGAATTTATTTTTATACCCATAATAACTAAAATTTCAAAATGCAAACGTGTTTGTTTTGACATAAAAGTTTACACGACTCCTAATATTTCGAACGACCGGGTTAGTTCTTTGTGTTCATTCTTTTCGATGAAAATTTTTCTTCTAAGGTGTACCAGAATAAAAACGAGAGATGTCTGATGTAACCGGATGTAACTACCGCACCTGAGTCCCCTACTGAATAGAACTTTTCCTTTTTTAACAATTTGTTACTATTTTCTCTTAAGGAGTATTCTCAGAACCCCTAACAACTATGATATCATGTTTCGCTGGACATCGGTCAGAAAGTTATTAAGAATCAAATGTCTTCTTCCAAAGGTATCACATTTTCAATTAATGCGTTATAAGAAAAGAAGATAATAATATTATCAAATTGCATATATAAATTAAAGTTTTTATGCTGGCGAATTAATAAAACATGTAATAGATTTATTTTATGTCTGTTGTTGAAGCAAACAATTAACTGTAGCATGACAACAATAGTTACATAAACGTGAGATTGTCAAATGCAGATCTATGACGGAGAGAGATGTAATTATGTAGAGTTATAGGGGTTGAAAAAAGATGGAATAGCTAATAAAAGAGCATTCAACCGTGAGATATCTTGCTAAATATGAATAAACAACGATGCTGTCAGTTCCATACCCTTCAGGTATTATAAGTGTGCGTCATATACGTCCCTGCACCCCTAAACGGAGGTATAGGGTTATTGGATATTGCATTTTCCGTTAGACAATGGAAAAAATATTATTCATAGTAAGTAGTAATAGCCATTACGTAACTTGTGTTAGGTATTATAGATTATTATATAAATTATAGATTGGTTTGGCAATAGACGCTCTTTTACGGAGTCGCCAAAATTTATTTATACTTACATAGTAATGCGTCGAGACGAGACGAGACGAGATTTTTCACGTCTCGTCTCGAAAGTGAAAAATTTGATCTCGTCTCGATTATTTCTCGTCTCGATCTCGATTTCGTCTCGATTTCTCGACAATTTTTACAAAAAAATTTCGCTGATACATATTAAAAGTGCTATTTTTTACAGCTGACAGTCTGTGAAATGTCAGTTTTAGTGCCTAGGCAATTACATAATTTTTTCAATACCTGCACCGAAAATGCCACCATTCGTTCCTATTACTAGGGGCGAAAATGAGGTATTCCTGACGGGTCAGCATCTTTCCTACCTAGAGAGGAAAAGTACTTTTCCTCTCTCTTTATGCGGGATTCAAATTGCCTTTTCCTCCCTAAGAAGGAAAAATACTGACCGGACAGAAATACCTCACTTTCGTCCCCAATTAGGGCTGCGCCCCGTCTATGAAATTCCGCGGTAGTAATTATGTCATATTTTTGTCTAGTTAAACAAATAACTATTGGTTTTATTGACACGTTTATTAATAATAATTGCATTATATTTTATAAATTTGATAAGTTTACTATATAAGCTGCGGGATGCTGGCAATATTCGTAATTATTGGTAACTTGTTATAACTAGAGGTCGGATTTATATGTTTTTACATGTTTTATTTGATTATTCATATGAAGTTTATAAATTGTATTTATACGTTTCCTTTAAATAGGAACCCAAATACCAAATTTTATTTCGCATATATAACTTATTATTTTAGGTTTTTACCGCATAAAAACTTATTATACATATATTTAATTTAATTTAATTTATTGAATAATATTATCCCATATTTCCGCATATATTGTAAAAATTTTCGTATCAAAAAATTAGAGGTACGCATAATTAATAGTCCAGTCGGCAGAACGAAAAAAAGGCGTCCACCTGGAAAGTATTCCGAACATAATGAAATTTTGACACGTCATTTAGGGGTACTCTGGGATGTCGAATCTGAGTTTTCGACATCGAGGGCCCTGTGCTAAAATGGGGCGGAGGAAAAAACCACGATTTTTATTACCTTTTTTCGATTTTTCGCCTGTAACTCAAAAACTATGTGCCCTACGAACTTTTTGTGGTTGTATTGTATTCAGAATTTTATGTAGAAGCAAAATATTTGAAAATATACGGGGTGTTCCATTTAAAATAAGGAAGTTGATGTCACTTCCGGCTAAACAGGAAGTAATAAAAATTCATTATTTATGTAGTTTAATGCGCCTTTGAATGTAGTTCATAAACCTATAATATAAATGTAATTGACTTAAAAATGCAATTTTTTTGAGGGGTGCGCCTGTTTCAGGAAACGCCCGGTATATTATGGTTATAGTTTGGTTGTTTAAATCAATGGCAATTATTATAAAAAATAAAATGACTTCTTTTGTGCTGTGTCAATATTACCATGGTAATTTCTTAATGCTCTAGGGCATAATGTAGTTTATAATGTATCCATCGTATACATGACATAAATAAACAATTAGGTTATACTCGTATACTAGGAAGACAAAAAAATTATTTTTATATCTATTGTGCCAGCATGTTACATTTTAAGTACCTATGTGTAGGCTGTGAAGAAATAAGCTAGAAATATTTATATATTATATATTTAATTATAAATTTATAGTAAAATAATAGTATATTATTTAACGAGTAAATAATGTAGGCTATAATTAATGAGGATGAAAGTTTGTTCACGAGCCGAAGGCGAGTGTATAAATCATCCGAGTTAATTATAGCCATTATTTTCGAGTCAAATACGACGTTTTATCTACAACTTTTTAAATAAAGCAACATTTTCTTACTACAAATTTGTATTGATATTAACCTAACCTGAAACTTTGGTGTGATAACAATTTATCCGAGTAATTTAGAACTATTATGGGCTAGTCATATACAGCGTTTTACAAATTTTTATTGTTTTTACTGTTTCTGCTTACAACGTCATAAAATGATAACTTGATGTAACACTAATATTAAAACAGATGTGATGGCAGTTTGACAGTTCGAGAGAATAAAGTACTCATTATTTAACAGTGTGAAATAATGAATTCATTATTTCACAATGTGTCTTTATGGCGGGGTTTATTATACTACTTTCACGTATATAATGAATACATTATTCTATTGTTGTAGATAAAATAACTTATATAAGTATGAAAATAAATACTTGTTATATTTTTATAATAAATAATAGATACATAAATATAGATTTAAGATTTTCTTAATTAGCTCGCCAAGGAATAATAACAACATGGCGGCAAAGTGTACATTAAAATTTAATTCGCTATTTCATTTGAAAATAGGGTACCTATACCTACTTTTAATAAATAACCTGATAAAGATGAATTTACATTGACGCTGACGCGTGCCTTGAAATATAAAAGGACGTGCTCCGGTAAATATGAAAATTACGTGCTTTTACTTTTTTCAACACTTTGTGCCACCGTAGAAACGCACCTTTATATTTACTGTATAATATTGCAAATCGTGCGTAAAAATATGCCCTACTTATATATATCATTTAACAATAACTCTTTGTGGAACTTTTCTTACAATATTTTATTTTGTAATACTGAGGAAACTTATTAAATTCAAAGATTTTTTTTATTTTATTAGATGTTATGTATCAATCTAATGTTATTAATAATTTTCTATATCATAATTTCACATTTTGTACAAAATCTTATCACACGCGCTTTTAAAAAATAAACAAATATAAAATTACATGCGCACAAAAACCAATAAAAAAAATTACATACCTACGAATAATAATTACAAAGTCTAAGATAGAAATTTGCAAATATTTTAAAATTTACATACACAAACTTTTCAAGAATAAGAAATAAGTACAACTTTACCTTAAAATGTCTAATAACTGAACTTTGATCTTCTTATCTCCAACACAAATATCGAAATATCTAAAATATTTTTATTCAGTTTGAAGTCTTTAAAATGCATTAATTTTAATCGCTCGCAAATATATTTTTTACGAAAGTGAAGTGTGTAAAGTGAGAAATTACGAATGAAAATTCATAATTACTTAAGTAAATTGAACTATACTTAAATAGTAAGCAACTTTATATGGTAGAAATATAATCTTGAAGGTCACAGATGTACATATTTGAAAATATCAATCACATCACTTAATTTATTTTCAAATTGTCATTGTACTTGTGCGATTATATGAATTTTGTGCATGTGTGCGTAAATGCAAAGATGCTATTTATGGGAACAATAATTGTTTTCTTATTTTTTAGTATTTTAAAAGCTGCAAGATTGTTTATTGCAATGACATTGCTGATAATGCACTTTTCAATATTATTATTACCTTCACCTACGTATAACATAACAATTAAATAATAGAAAAACATAAGAAGGAAAAATATATCAGTTTTATTGCTACAGTTTAATAATTCCTTACCTGATTTTTACTTCTGAAAATAATGATTGGTTTATTTGAAAATTTTGAAACAAAAATCAATAATTTAATTAGTTTTTAATAAACAATAATTTATTACTGTAATACATTTTCACTACATACGATAAAATTTTATTTCAGCACTAGAAATTTAGTAATTAAAACTGCATAAGAAATATATACGTGTATGTTCATTTTTGCAAGTGATATGCACTATTATCTAGTTGCACTAGCGAACATATGCGGCAGCAGCTCAAGGTATAAAAATATTATGTAACATAATTGCAAGTATGAACTGAGCGTATAAATAATAATAAAATCATTCATCATAAATTCTGTTCACGAATGCAATTTAATTAGTTTTAATTTACACTTTTACTACTAATTAAAAATCATGTTTATTGTAAACAAATTATATACAATTACAATATTAAATTAACAGTTTACAGATGTTTTAAAAATTGACAAATTTTTAGTAAAATTTTGGTGTTTTTGAAGCAAAAGATTTCTTCTTGTCGAAAAAATATAAAATTTCGCGCGCGAGCCGCGCGAGTAGCCAGCTGCGTATTGTGGGGACTTGCGCCAGTACTGCCACCTACCGGGCGTTGAAACTTATTCGTGTTGACGTTTCTGTGACAAGTGTTTGACGTACGGTAACTAAAAACACAAATTTCTATGCAAAATGGGAGTGATTCTTTTAAAAATGCGTTTTGTTTCTTAGTATAAGTGTAACAGTAATGTAATCTAATTTATTTCGTGCTTATTTAGTTGACTTAATCCAATATAAATAAATAATAATGTTTGAGGTAAGACTTTAGTATAAATAAAAGCTAATTTTAGAGTAACTAATAGTATATTTACATGAATATACACAGTATAGGGCATACTTTTAATAAAATTAACTGGTTATGCACATTAAGATGCTTCTTACAAATTACATTACTGATCCATTGACCTACCTAGCTTTTGCATTGATCTTACTCCTACAGGTAAAAAGATCCTATTAATTATTAATTTGATTCCTACGTGCAGCATCTCAAATACATATGCATGAATCTTTTACATACTAATTTTTATTGTTTTCTACAGATGTGAGTGACGAGAATCAGCTATGCGATTCAACAAACAAGAATTGACGACTCTGGCTACCCAGCCATCCAACAAATTCGAAAAGGAAGGTGTTTTATTTCTCCGAGAAAGACAGGAAGGATTCTTTCGGCGCAGCGAAAGTAAGTTACATAATCTTTATTTATTCGGTAATATATGTTATCCAGGAATGATTAATTAATTGCGCCATTATTAATTTTTATTTTTAATGAATGCATTAGAAATGAATGACCCCTCTAGGGATAATGTATATTACCGATTATTATTTTACTTCATCTCCTAATTCATTGTTGCATGATTATTAAATAATTGAAGGTCGTGAAATCGATTGTAATTATATGTGGCATGATGTGTAACATCCTGACATGTACATTTTATTTCCATATCGGCATGTATGTTTATTAATTGTACCATAATAATCATGAAAATAATAACAAAATTCTTTATTTCATTAAAGAAAAGTGTAAGTTTTACGTGAACATTGCAAACACGAAATTTACATATCATTGAGATCTCCTTGCGTGTGCAATATATTCCTGATGTTAACTGCTTTTTCAGTAACCAATCTTCATATTAAAGAATAAAAAATTTACTTAGGCGTAATTGAAGTGGAACGTAGATGTGTGTTTATACCAACCAGTCATAATGTTTATTCAGCACAAAGATAACTATGTTTATAATTTACATTTTTGTAATAACAATTATCTGTTTGTTGTGTTTTTTTGTTTTTGTTTTCCGTTTTTTTTTTCGAAATATTTTTCAACACTTCCATTTATGTGAGTGGCTGGGTGTACATATTAGGATCGAAGAAGAGGGACTTTTTCTTGGTGCTTTTCAGAGGGTGTTCATTTATTAAACAAAATGCATTCCAGGAAAACAGAACAAAAAGGAAAAACGTGAAAAGAGTCTTCGCAATCTGAGCTGTGTGGGGGGCGCCAGTAAAGGTACAAACACTGCACAACAAACTGTTAGTCCTTCCTCCAACTTGTCTGTTGTATACACAATCCCTACTTATTGTAGATTTCCCTGGAATTTATATCATACACTAAAAATTCTTGTACATATTCATTCTCATTTTCATCTAAATTTTCGTGTAAATAAGTGACTAAACACACAAGATTGGTTCAGGAAGGACCACAACTAACACTAAAAATTCACAAATATTAACACCACATCAACATGGAATTAAGCTTAACTAACAATATAACAATAAAAAATTTAACAGCACAATCACAATCACGTTCGTTTTGTTTTTGTTCTGGAAAATACTTATTGTGTATGTGCATGTTTTATCTGCTAAGCATGGAAATTTTTTGTGCATGCTAGGAAAATATCGAAATATTTAAAATTGCTTTTTTGAACAACTAAAAATATCTATGATATTCAGATTGATAGTATTGTTGTTGTGAATAGATAAATATATTTTTTTGGTGTAGATTTACAAGTGTTGCATGACTGATACTTGATTCTTGAGTTCTAAGTCTGATTATATATTTAAATGTCGCTAGTCATGCAATAATAAAAAAGCGTTACTAACTTTGAAACCGTGTTTGTGTGTTATAAAAAAAGTAAGTACTGTATCCATCATTGTGGGATGGATTGTATAAGTAACAAAAAAATGAGGATATTTTGTTGCTTTAGTTAGCCTCGAACGATGGTGCCGTCTCCGTGGCAACCTCCTCTTCTATTTCAAGAACCGGGACCAGTGGTCCGAGCCTGTGGGCGTCATCGTCTTGGAGCAGTGCCAGGCTCGGCTGGAACCACCAACCCCGACATCTGTACCGACTGCCGAGGGACAATTTCCATTCCACCTGGTGTTCGAAGGCGGATTATGTCAAGCACTTGCTGCTCCATCCGAAGCTGAAAGGTCTTCATGGTTACAAGCCATCAGGCAAGCAAGCTATGAATGCATCAGGGCGCAGCTGATTGCCTTAAGGCAATGTGTTGAACGGAAACGGGGGCACAAGCCGGATACTGACCTGCAGATATGGAGAATACAACGCGGACATGTTCTAGGTATTACATTAATTGATATGCAGGTTTTTTATACTTCAGGAAAAAAACTACTACAATATATTAAGCCCTGTTTCACAAATAGATTATCAAGCCAAATTTAAATCAATTTAAACTTCCTATTTGGATAATCATTATAAACATTTATTTTTACAATTCATTGATAGCTTCAAAATAGTAAATTAATTTTTTCCTGAAGTAGAAAAATGCCCTGTATGTTTCGATTATAATAACAACTGTATTTTTGTAGATATGTCCGAGCTGCCATTGTGTGAAGTGTCCTTAGCTTGTGATAATCTCCTATGCGATGCTCACGGTCGCCAACCAAATCCAACGCTAGTCATTCACGTGTTTATGCACACAAATCGTATTTGGGTTCAATACGCTCGCACGGAGATCATCGAAAGAAGCAGCAACCCTGGCTTCTTAAGCACGGTTAGTTTCCGTGCCAGCGATGGTATCACTGGCGATTCCAGAGTTCGATTCACGGTATACGATGTCCGGGAACGAGTCTCACATACTGCCATTCCACTTGGCAGTGCTTGTGTGCTTCTAAGTGCTATCCAAGATACTTCCAGATTGAGAATTCCTTTATTATCCAGGGCACATTCGACTGTTGGTTTTCTTACGGTCAGTGCCTGGGCTTTGGAAGCTGAAGACCGGGGCTCTTCTACAGAGCATACGCCTTGTAGAGCCCCTAATACTTCTTCTGTTCAGATTTTATCCCATCGACGTTCTCAATCTCTTCCACCGCGTCTAGGTGTCAAAATGCGACTTCCACATCAAGCAGAACTTCGACTTCTTTGTTCTTCCCCATATTTACAAACTTACAGATTTCATTCTGGTCTTGGTGGTGACATATGCGTGCATGAGTTAATGGCAGAAAGTAAACTTTGTTTTGGTTTTCCTTACCAATTATTGGGAGTGCTAATACATCAGGAAAAAGAATTATTACAAGAAGTGGCCGGGATGGGTGAGCTACGCGAACCTTGGCACTCTAGACAAGTTGAACTTTTAGACAGACATTTACATCTTTTGAGATTATATTCTCAAGCCCGCGAAAATCTTCAAGCACATCGTGGTACTTTGTTTAAAGCTAGTTCACGAAAATCTGATCGTAGTTTAGAATTTGCTCCTGTAAATTTACATTTTCAACGGATGTGGGTTCATAATGATACGCTTAACAAAGCTGGATTTTATGATGTCATTACTGTTGGAGCTTTTACTGCTCATTCACATAAATCGAAGAATGGTGGACTTATTAAATTGTTACAACAATTGAAGGATTCACCTACTAGATCAACAGCTAATTATCAAATTACTACGAAGATCTCCATGGCATGCGATGCTATACAAGTAATATTTGAAAGAGTTATTTATTGAAATGTATTTACAATTACCTATTTACAGGCCATTAAGCAATTAAGGCGAGAAGTTGTAGACGCAATGCGACAGTTAATGAAATTAGCAAAAGAAAAGCAAACAGCCGGAATGTTACCAATATGTGAAGACATGATATCAAAGGTAAAACAATTATAATGCATAAATAATATGTTTATATTAATTAGTTTTTCTGTTTCAGACGAAAATTTTGTTAAGTTTATGGGATCCAGGTCTAGTTGAAGAAGCTCTCGGCTTTGTAGAAGAACACAAACTTATTGTCAACGCTGATGATTCTGGTGTTGGAGACGATTGTTCACTTGAGCAACCAAATTCTAGTTTAGTTCTTTCGCCCTTCAAACGAATAACTCAACAATTAACTTCCCTCGATTTAAAATCTCCGGATCTTGATGATTTCGCTACACCTTGTACTCCACGAAATATAGAAGATATGTGGAGTATTCCAAATGGGACCAGTAGTTCTGAGCGGAATTTTAAAAGTCTACAAGATAATCGAGTTATCAGCCCTGAAGATGAAGAACAAACCAAAACTTCTTTCAGTATTCTCAATACCAGTGATGGAGTAAAAAGCCTTTGTTCAAGAGTTCCAACACCAGATGAAACACAATTTGTAATATTTCCTGATGTTGAAGATAGTAATGAGGAATCAGCACAAGATTCCAACAAAGAAAACAGAAATCTTAACGGTGATGAATTTTCAGCGGTGCAAGAAACTGATATGGGCAGAATGTTTCTGGATACTCAGGTTATGTGCAATTCCCCTTCAGCTAATTATTATAAACCGACAGATGAACCAGAACCTTGGGATTTAACACAACTTAATATTGAGGCTAGTGTCATGTGTTTAGTCAGTAAAGTCAAATTTCTATGCGGAAGATGTGGAAGTCCAGCGGTGCGTTTACGATCAAACCAAAAAACAAAGAAACAAGTTATAACAAGTCAACCAGAAGCTCACAAGAAGTCAACTTTGCTAGATGAACAACAAGACAAAGCAGTTTATAAAGTTGTGGACTCAGTTACAAAAATGGTGCGAAACGGGAATAAATTTACTGATGGATTAGATATTAATAAAATTGTGGATTGGGCAGCAGAACTACGACCGAGTATGAGAAAACTCCGTCAAGCTATGGACGGACTTTTAAAGACAGCTCGTTTGACACATTCAGTATTCAGAGTTCAAGAAGATCCTAGAGCAGCTCAAAGGTTCTGTAATGTCAGGTATAGAAGAGATGTTTGCTTTTCTCAAGCATTAACTAGTTTAGTAACCGCTTTAATGGTTAGACTTTGGTGCCATAAACCAGATCCAATTTTTTTGGTTGGTTTAAGTTCTTTAGGACCTTTAGCATGCTTTGAAGGACTGTTGAGTTATCACGGCGATGAAATCGATATGTGGGGAGATATGTCAGTTGCCGTGGAAGATTTACGAACAGTTATGTTTACTCTAACTCGCTGTCCCATTCCAACTTCTGGTGATTTGCAACCAACTCCTAAAGTAACTGGTTGTCGTAATGCTTTAACAGTTTTTCTGCCAGTTCCCGATTCTGTTTATAGTCTATTGCCAACTCGCCAATCTGTGTCATTTCACGTTACTCCAGTATTCTTCAACATAGGAATTAATGAAATGGCCAGTCTGGCTGAGAGTCTAGGAGCTACTCGGCCCCAAGAAAGATCAAACGTGGATAATTTTGAGAGATTAAATGAATATTATTTGAGATACAGAAAGTTGAATATGCCTGTGCCACAAATTACGAACAATCGAATTAGTGTTTGTTCGCCACAACACAAACCTCTAGGAGAACTGATAGAGAATTTGAGAGGTGCTGTTAACAGTAATAAGAATAAAAACGTCGAGGTGCTACATCTTGCCGCTCAGATATGTCGACAAATGAAAGGTAAAGTTAACTGGAATGTTTAAGTAACTTCTTAATGTTTTGTTATGTTTAGGTTTACGTTTTACCAGTTGTAAGAGTGCCAAAGATCGAACCGGAATGTCTGTAACTTTAGAACAGTGTCAGATTTTGATGTCTGAATATCATCTGGCGGAACATGAATTCCAAAGAGCTTTAGATTGTATGAGAAGGTATGTAATTTGATGAATGTAATTTACTTTTAGTTTATTCACACTATTTTGATTATTAGTGAGGGTTGCCGAAGAGAGAACACTCTAAAGAACACAGGAGTACGTAAGTATGCGTTTAATTCTCTTCAGTTGCTAACGCTGCCAAGATACTACCGACCTCCATCTGGAACGTACGGTTCGGCACAAACATAAAATTAGTTTTAAATATTGGCAAATATCAAACAGTATTGTACTTTATAGATGCCTCTTTAAACTTTTTAGATAACAAAATTTACTAGTGACTTACAATCAAATCATTTTATTACTATTATTTAATTATATCTAAATTTACTAGTACAATTAATAGAAAATATATTTTATTAATAAAAGTTTGTTTCATATTGTTAAAATTAAATACATATTTTAGAGACGCAATTTGTGTTATTTTAGCAATACTTATGTATAGTACAAGTATTTATTACTTAATTTGTTACTTCGTTGGTGCCAATTTTATGATTAACTTAGTCATCCTGTATGTATGTAAGACGAATGTTTTTTATGTTATATTTATTTTATCAATGACCTGCAAGTGGTTGTAATTAATATTTAATTAAAACAAAAAGCAGCCAGTTCTGTTAATAATTTGTAAAAAATTTAAACTAAATGCAGTTTATTTATGTAAAAGTATGTTTCTTTATACAGTTGAACTGTATTTAATAAATTTAAGTATATCTATAATGTGTTATCTTTTTAAAGGGAGAATCAAGGAATTAGTGTAATTTGAAGGTGATAAGAAGTAATATTGCAGATTTATAGTGTCAATTTTATTCCAGAGATCCTGTACATCTATTTTTATTTTTTTATATTAACAAGAAAATGTTTGTTATGAGTTTTTTTTCACTGCTACTTGCATAAACTACAAATTAGTACCTATATTATTTAACATGATAACACTGAGTTACGGGCGAGTAATATAATTTAAAGAAATGTAATTATAAACAAAATTTAAATATGTCATACAAAAATATTGTTTCTAATCGATATATGATTTCTTGGCTGGAAAGTTTAATGGAAAATAAAACTACTGGAATTCAGCCACATAGTTTATTCAAATCAATCTCTACCGGTTTCTACGCCTGCTGAAGACGCATGTAGCGTAGAAACCGGTAGAGGTTGATTTGAATAAACTGTGTGGCTGAATTCCAGTAGTTTCATTTTCCATTGTTTCTATACTTTAGAAATGCAAGTATAAGCGTATGGTGTATAAGTAACCGGAGAAGTACCTGCCCATAAACGCCGAAATAGTATCAATTTTTAACACGTAAGGTAAGGGTCCTACATATATCATTCTTTTTGATAAAAATAAATATTTTCGAAAATTAAGTTGATTATACTAATTAAATAAGGAGTGGTGTAAATCGTAATTTGATAATATTTAAAGTAAAAATTTTCTTATTTCATTTTTGTATGATTGATCTATAGAAGTAAAATTCTTTTTAGCACAATTTTACTATAGGTACATTTAACAATCTTCAGAAATAAATAAATTCCAAGCCAGATAATTAAATTAATATTTCATGGTTCATTTGGAATCGTTTGTTACTTGTAGAATAGACGCTGCGGAGAACAGTCATCTCGAATAATTCTATACGATTTGTTTTTCACTTATAAAGTTAGTATGTATTATTTTGGAAACATTTATAAGATGAAACTGTTAAATTAAAAAATAGAGGATCTGAAAATACAAATCATGCGAAATAAAATAGTGCAAACCCCAAGTTGATATCTTAATCCGTTCAGAAGTTATAAAATGCAACAATAAACAATATACGACAGTGGCGCAGCCAAGGGGGGAGGGGCTATAGCCCCTTGGCACATGTATTTATTTTTACATTATATTATTTACTTATAATCAAATACAATATGTAAATTATAATTATATCAGAACAAGAATTTTTGCTGTTAGATTCAATAAAGAGGGCAGTTTTTACTTTTCTTATTGCGTACTTCGTAAGTTGAATGTAGGTGTTTACTTCGTGTAATACTGTAAAATTTGTAATTGATTGTGTTTGAGTTATATTTTTGTTTTGGATCAAAACGATGAAAGTGACAATACGACAAAAATTTCACCCAATATATATTTTGTAAAACGGACAGTACATGACAGGCTCCGCGCCTTCTCGCGCAGCCCAGGATATTAGTCCTAGATAACTGAATACATCACATCCATATAACATATAGAAAGAAAAAAACTTCTTTGCCGTGACGTAGAATCTCCAAAGATCGACGTGCGAACAGGGCTTTACAGTCAGAGTCACGTGATAATTGTGCACTTCGGGTATAAACGAAATAAACAAACGGTCTCTGAACTTGTGTGCGTTGTACTAAATTTTGTAAATTTTTTCATACAAAATAAATTAAAACATGTTAGATTTTTCTAAATTTTATACTATACTGTTTCAGCTTAGAACATAGTAGGTGGCACTGTGAATGCAGTCCGTTCTACACCCAAACATTCTATTAGTTTAAACTTTAAATAAAAATTGTCAAAATAACAAGGAAGTAAAAAAGAAACACACGAAATTGTTGCATTTTCGTCGTGAAACACACGTTGTTTTACTATTTTCAGGTTATATAAACTTGAAATGAAATCGCGAATCTCTCCAATGTTCGCTGGTGTAAATCCACCACTCGTCTCGACCAATCAGATTCAAGCATATCATCGTCCTATCTTACTCAACGCTATGTTCTAAGCTGACATCAAGTAGATATGCGCATAACTTGCGCATCTATACTTCATTTTTTATAAGAACATAGTAGATAGCGCTGCGGATGAAGCCAGTTTTACACCATTAGCAACTGTTCACTACGAACATGTTTTCCTCGAGGATTTTTCGAAGGCCCTGCCTCCTGATTTTCAGCCATATTGTAAATTAAACTACACAGGTCAACAGCAGAGCAGAGTGATGGTCTGTGGCACAGTCACAGTATAATAGGAGCTACAGTAGTCTCACATACGCGATGCATGCCTCGTTTTGCCTTTGTAAACTCGACTGGGGAATTCTGCGCTGTGATTGGCTAAAATTTCGTCCCCATCTTACTCAACGCTATGTTCTTATAAAAAATGAAGTATAGTTCAGATTGAATTTCAAGAAACGAGATTATCTGAATTTTCTCACTAACTAACAACAAAATGTTCAAGTTATGGATGTTTTACATTTTTTTTTTTTGAAAATATAACTATACTTGATGTCAGCTTAGAAAATAGCGTTGAGTAAGATAGGACGATGATATCCTTGAATCTGATTGGTCGAGACGAGAGGTGGATTTACATGAGCGAACATTGGAGAGATTCGCGATTTCATTTCCGTTTGACATTTCAAGTTTATATAACCTGAAAATAGTAAAAAAACGTGTGTTTCTTTTTTATTTTGACAATTTTTATTCATCTATAGGTAAGTTTAAGACTCTTTATGATAGGAATACGTTATGTCTTTGTAGTTCGCGCCAAAGTTTAAACTAATAGAATGTTTGGGTGTAGAACGGACTGCATTCATCTAATATTTTCTAAGCTGAAATAGAGTATAGGTACACAACAGTGTATTTGTATTATCTCACGGATTAGACTAAGTTGTATGTTGTGGTGCACCCTATTGGTTTATTTTGAAATCATGAAAATATAAGAAGAGGATGCTAAATTTTGGTTTTCTTCCAAAAATAACTGGGTTCTTAAGATTTGTATTAAGACGTTATACTCGTATATAAAATTTGGTTGTTAAATGTTTTTAACTTTTTGAGTTATAGAATCGTGTGTATGAAAACATACACACGAACAGACATCTCGAAAATACTTTTTCGTATTATTTATTTAACGTGCGTATTCACTAAAAACTCATACTCGAAAATTTTGACAAATCACAATACCATTCTTATAGAATATAAGCGTGAGAAAAAAATATTTAAATTTTCGTAATTTTTTACAAATAAAATTTAAAATGTATTGAATGTACGAACAGACACAACAACTCAGGTTCGAATCCAGTCAGGTACCTACACATTTTAACCATAGACTCTACAAATGAGTTTGTAGGTGCTTATAACGAGGACTAGTAGTATCAAGATATAAATTTAGGCCTTAAAATGAGTTTTTTGTAACTTTATATATCCCGATATAAATTTTTTCCCCAGCTTTCTACGATTAGAAAAAATAGATCTTGGGTAGGTCACTCCCACAGCACCATATATACTAAAGCTAATATCGAAAATCGCGTTTTGATAACTAGTCTAGTTCGCTAGATATGCATATTAATAGATTATACCCCAAAAATGGGTAGAATAAAAATTAATTGGCGTCTAAAAATGTTTACAATAAATATTTTTGTATAAATATACAATTTTTCAGAATTTTGTTTTGTTCTAAAAAGTATTTATTTATTTAATGTTTTACCCAAAATGTGTGGGTTTTGAATTTGTCCCCAGAAATGGGTTCCTCAGGTCTTTTTACGTAAATTTTCAGCTTTATTCTATGTCTAATAGGAAAGAATTTAAGGTTTCCAATAATATTTCTTATCCACTTTTGAAACGGAGTGCATATCGACTTTTTGAAAATGTAATTAAAATTCTAGTACAAACATTCAATTATTTTTATCTGTAAAAAAAAGAATTACAAGGATTGAAACACAACACTGTGTTTAAGCAGCTGTTTTAAAGTTTTTGTTGTGTAATAATGTTCTTGTAATTTAAACATTTTAGGTAAACAGTTTTAATAAAAAATTTATTACAGCTAATAATTAGCATACAAGTCATAATACATAAATACATATGTATATTATTAGAAAACGTAGTCCTATATACATAAAATATAAATTCAAGTAATAAATATATTCATTTATATTACAAATTTAAAATAATTACGTATTGATATCAAAAGAAACAATAATTGATTGGTGTTGTAGCTTGATTATTGGGCCTTCGACGTTCCATAAAAGCTAAAAGTCTTGACGAAGGTACAACACATAATCCAGTTACCTAAATTTGAAGAAATAAGTTATTCATAAACTCAAATTCTTATATATTTATATATCTTACTTCTTTTATCCAAGTTGATTCTAAACATTCAGCCATTGACACTCTTTGTGACGGAACAAGTACAAGTAACTTGTTAATCAAATCTTTGGCTTCTTTCGATACAGTTTGAAAATAGTCTTCAGGAAAACAAAAGTCACATTTTAATATATTTGCGGTTGTTTCTTCAACGGAATCATCAAGGAACGGTGATACTCCACTAAGTAAAACGTATAAAAACACACCAACGGCCCATAAATCTGTATGCGAGCCAACAGGTTGACCCAATACTAGTTCTGGTGCTGCAAACTCTAAACATGCGGGTGGTAATACTTCTGTACCGCCTGTATTGACGCAATCGCCAAAGTCTACTAGTTTGAGAACTGGATTTCCGTTCCCCAAATCAACCAAAATGTTCTCAGGCTATAACGAATTAGACATTAAATATCAACAAATAAGAAAGTATTGCATATCTTACCTTTATATCCAAATGTGCTTTGCTGTTTCGATGTAACCAATCAAGAGCGGACATTAATTGTCGGGTATACATACTTATTTCTGATTCAGTATATTCTTCATTTTGGCACATATAAATAAACAGTAATGGACCTCGAACTCTGAATAAAATTGAAATATATCAATTTATATTATTTTAAATTTTATAATAATCAATACATACAGTTCTAAAACAATGGTATCAATTCCAGGTTCAGGAGCATTGTCGAACAACGCTAATGCACGAATGATATTCGTGTGCTGCATAGTAGCTAAAAGGCTATATTCAGCATGACTAATTTTATGCGGCTGTTTTCTTCTTGAAATTTGTTTCAGTGCTACTTCATGTCCAGTACCTCTATCTTTAGCTTTTCTTATAACTGAAAATCTGCCCCTTCCAATTTCTTCTAATTCTGTGTACCTTCTTTTAAACTGTTCTTGTTGCCACCGTAGGCTATCAGCGACTGGTAAAGTTACAGCCGTACTTGGTGGCCCAACAAGTTTAGTATCGCAAGAAATAATTCGAAAACTATAGGTTTCTCCAGGCATAAGATGTTCCACAATGAAAGATAAGGCATCTATAGGTTTATTAAGATTAGCGCATAGCCATTCCGCGCTGCCTAATTTACAATATTCGATTAAATAATGAGTGCTTATTGTATCACTTTCCCATTGTAACGAAACACTCGAGCAAGAAATAATTTGAACTGATGGTTCTCGAATTGGTTGAACGTAATCACTTACGATTAATTTGGCAGAACATTGCGCTGAACCAATTTCATTTGATGCTATACACAGATAAGTTCCAGAATCAGAAACTCTAACATTATTTATAGTTAACGAAGCAGTGAAATTGTCAGTGTAAGATATTGAAAACCGGCCACTTTGCCTGATTACACAAGGATCTGGTTCAGTTTTTCTCCAACCAAATTTGACATTTTTTCCACACTGTTTAATCTGTACTTGAAAGGTTGCTTTAGTGCCGCATTGGATAGTTATATCACTCATTTTATCTCTGAATTCTGGAACTGTTATTTCCATGATAATATTGTCGTGGTATGAACTGCAGTCGACTGATTTCCGACCATGTGCTGAGAAACTTGGTTTTCTGAACCGGAATGACCAGGGTTTTCGATTTTGATAAGAAAGTACATGTGGTGGTAACCATACTTCTTCTAACTTACTGCTAGTTCGCACTAAGTAACCTTGATTTGCGTCGTAGCGAATGATGTGGACGACGTCGCCTAAGTGTAAGTCGAACCACTCACAGACTAAGCGTGCTGGGGTGCCAGGTGCCAGAACACTATTTTCACACTGATAAAATCCAAAAAAATATCAGAATCTATTCATAAAAGCTATTTATTTATACATTCCACTTATAATTAATGCATTAATAAGCAGGCATCACCCAAATTAAAATATCAGAGAACATGCATTTTACATTGGAATATAAAATTACGCATAATTTGATTGTTAACATAATATAAGCTATGAGGCACACTGCAAAATAAAGCATGCAATGAAAATAAATTAAATAATTTAATAAATACCTATGTATTTTCAAAACAATTTACAAGCAAGTATAAAGAATTCAATAAATAGATAAAATAAATCCTCATATCATTATCTGTCATTTAACAATAAAAGAAAGAAAGTAAATGAACTTTACAAAAGATAAATACAAGAATACAACTACTGTATATTTAAACACTTTACAATTATAAAATAATAAGCAACAAGAAAATATGTAGATAGATAATTATAATAAAATATTAAACTAAGTATTCAACTAGAGACACACATTATCATACTTGTATGCTGTCAGGCATTAATGCTACTTGGTATAATCATTCCCACAATAATAACTTGCAAACTATTTTATCACAGACCATATTAAAAACTACTCGTAATCAATTCATGTGATTCTGTTTATAAAACCTGTACAAGAGAAAAATTCGTTAGATAGTTTATAGAACCCAATGCTAAGTCGAGAAATACCCAGAGTTAAAATTGAGAATGATAGATAGAAGAAACTAAACTACCCAAAATATTCCAATATAAAAGTTATATTACCGTTGTCGGATTTGCTTCGGACCAGCGACGTTGCGTTTCATTTTTATTGGAGGATTGATTTTCTAGAACTTCTTTGTTATGCTCGCTCAGGGGAATATCACTTCTATGTTTAGATCGTAGAGTATTTCTAAAGCCGCCCAGGAACCTTTTGGCGGGACTTTGACTTCGTGATGTATTCAGATTTACTCCCAAGGAGTTGTTTGCTAGGTCTGCTTCTGAGGGAATGCCAATTGTGTTTGCTTTGTGCACAAAGTGCGCAGTCTTCCGGTGCTGTTTGACGTCAACAGGATCTTGTGTGACTTGAGCGGGGACCGAAACTGTTTTTCGTAATGTTGGATTCCAAATTGCGTTTAGTTGATCATAGGTACTGTTGTGAGAAAGTAAACATGGAAAAAATAATAAAACATTTGAACAAAAAATAAATGAATAATCAGAAGGTTAAATAAAAGCATTATTAAACCAAAATGCACCATAAAAAGGACACTGAACTTAAATTGAAAGTGGAAACATAAACGCAAATCACAAAATAAAGCAATGATAAATATCAAAGTTAGGTATTTTGAAATTAAAGACTCTTTCAATTTTACAGTTTATTCTATTGAAAATTTTTGTTTCCATTACTTATCAATAATATATTATATGTACAAACATATATACCTATGTACACGGCAATGTCTTATTTTAATTAAATACAATAATAATAATATTATATGTACTTATGCATGGACTTCACAGGAATATATCTCAGTTATTTATTACTTTAATAGCTAAGTTTGGAGAAAATATACACGAACGAAGTGAAAGCTAAAAGTAATATTTACACTATTACGAATTTACTTAAACAACACAATATTAAAAATGACAGAAGCAACATAAAATGTCTTTTAAAAAAACGTAGTAAAAGATGAGGATCGATTACTAGTCAGCTAAGCATAGAGAAGCTAAATATATCAGAAATTTACAAATACTTGCTGTTGCTTCTTATATAAATATAATCACAGTGATTTATTTCTGTAATGCCCTGCATAGATCCAACATTTATCTCACTTCAATGTTCTTAAGAGAGTATTTGTTATTGATTCCGACAACATTATTTAGCTTAATCACTGTTCTCAACACGAGATTATTACTTTTTGATAAAGAAATGCGCAGTTATTGCTCTCATTTAAACCATGTATTGGTCCAGTTACATTTACAAAAATATATCCTTAAATATTTTTTTTATAAAAGAATTATAATTATATGCATAATATATTTATTTTGTTTTTGATTTTCTGCAAATTTCTATTAATTTTTCTGTAAATGTAACTGAAAATGCTGAACCATCAAATGAAATCTTTATTAATTTTTTGAGTATTTAATCGCAAACATCCATTTGTTAAAAATATTAATTGCTAACTTCGTCATGATACAGTCTTACTTATTAGTAATTTTTATAAACGTTACAAACAAATTTGATTTGGTAACATAACTGTCTGTTAAATGGTTATTATGTTGCATACAAAATATAATCATGCATATTCAATTCATTACAGCAGTTATGTTATTATACTATTAATTATTATTGTGTCGATATGGGCAACCTTTTATCTTTTATCCTAACTTCTTATGATAGTAAATAGATATTTATATTGAATGAAAATGCAATGAATTTGTGATGAATGAAATGTTCAACAGACACTTATGTTAGAAAACAGCTTAAAATTAATGAAAAAGACACGACTATGGAAATAAATTAGTATTTAAATTAAAATAATGAGATAGAAATGATATGTTCGAGTAAAAATTAGTTAAATTTTGTATTATAATATTAGTATCCTATGTTTCAAATCATCCAGCATTTGATACAAATGATGATAAAATTGCTAAGCATAATAATTCCACTGTTGGTTCAGTTTTGAGAGCTAAAGAATAACCTAATGAGCAAAGAGAGATAGTGAAGTACACCTGTTGTGATAGAAAATGCAAAAATGTGCCTACTCAAGAGTCAAGGTACAGATTATTAGGAAAATTCGAGCCGCAACCTCAGGGTCAGAAGTTCAGGTCATCTTGGTGACAAGCCAAACATTTTAGCAACATGTATTCAACAGAGTATCCCAAACCATCGCAACCAATTCACTTTAAGCAAAAAGTGTGAATTCTTTCAATAATAGGAACTACAATAAGAAAATTATATGCTACATGCAACTATGCTATCAGTAATGATATCTCAAATCATCAGTGAATAATGAGATATGAAAATGCACAGAGTGTATTGTGTAAATATTAAATATAAAATAACAAATTCCGATAGTCACACTTTTTGCCATAGTTCCTGCACTCGTTCACTTAACTAGAAATCACAACCAAATAAACAGATTCCATTTCGAGCATTTGCATTTGAACCGAAGTTATTTGGTACTCACACATCTTTGGTGAGCTCCTTTTGGTATGCGATGGGACTTTGGATGGCTTTAAGGAAATCCTTTTGCGTCTGCAAGATGTTGGTGATGGTGGACACCCACTCGTCACGAGATTCTACCGATGGCGCTTGGCATGTGTAAGCTACGTTTCCCTTCCGCGGATCGGTTGAGCGGATTGTGAATGTGTCCCCCCCTGCGTCGCTGTTATCGTTTAATCCCATTTTATTTACCTGTACAATTCAATATAACATTTAAAATATTATTCAAATATTTAAGTAACAAATAATTACTACCTGAATATGAGCTTTATAAATATACACTGGGCTCGTGAAGGCAGTTTTCTTTCCAATTGCTTCAGAGAAAATAATACTTTGTTCAAATAAAAACACTTGTAATTCTTTGCCCCGGCCACCCAGATTACTGGCAGTTCCTTGGCCTTCCCAGCATATCAGAATACCGTGTAGTAAAAGTTTGCCTTGTGCTGTGATTTTACCCTAATTACAATAAAAATTCATATTACACGAAACGATTAAAAAAGTTGTTAAAATAAAACATACGTCAAATCCTTGCAACCGCCCTACGTCCATCATATCATTGGCGGCTTTGGGCACAACGTGCATGACATGTAAAGCATCCTTTAGTGCATCGGCTTCTGATCTAAGACCCGCACGCTCTGTATACTTGTACAGATCTCTCAATAATAATTGATACTTCATTATTCTTTGTACTGGTTTGATAAGCAAATCACATAATTGCAATTTGTGTCCTAACTTTTGTCGGAGTTCATCAAAGAACGTGTCTAAATGTTCTGATACAATAAACTCTGACACTGGTTTGTTTTGACAATACACAACATACATGTGTAACTTCCGCTCATACCTTCGGAACAACGGACCTAGTTCAGATGGATGTTCGACGCAACGTTTCAAAGCTTTCAAAAAGAAACTGCAAAAAAGTAACATAAGTATATTGTTTATATTAAGAATAAATTTCAACTTACTCCCTATGCCATTCATAGATGACTTCAATGTTTCCGAAGACCATTTTATCTTTGCCACCTTTGAGATCATCAGGCATGGGGATATCACATTCAGGATCACGCATCTGAGCGATGTATCCGTCGATAACAAGGGACAAATCGCGAACGTACGCTTCTTCTGTGTCTATGAGCTCGCGCATTACGAACTGTCGGTTCCGAAGCGAGTTTTCTACGCTTCCGGCACCCTCGTCGGACGCCTGTTTGTCGCTCTCATCACCACTAAGAGCAGCACCAGCACCAGCTCCGCTCAAGTTGATTGAATCACTTGCCTCACCGCATTCATTATCTGGTGATTTTGAATCTCGAAGAAGACTATTTCGCTCTTGATTTTCTGTGTGTTGCTCCTACAATAAAAATTTCAAGTAAAGAAAACGGTTTACCCATGTATTATAAAAAAAATCTTCATAATACGGATGCATAAAACCTATAAACATGCATGTGGTTATTCAAATCATAAAAAAGTTAAGTGTATTATTATTCTACAAAGTGCAATATACTGTAGGCAAATAATATGCGTTCCATCTTACTTCTGCTATTATTAATAAATTTGTAAATTTAGTTTTAAAGCAATGACAGTGCTTTCGAGAAGCCATTGAGAAGACTGCTGAACTAAACTGTTAACACTCAATTAATGAGTCATACAGTATAAACAATGAGCTATTAATAATTATCAGAAGAAGAAGATGCATAATTAATAAATAATATTTATCATACAATGCGGATCCAAACTGCTAAGCTACAAATCAAATTATGTATAATATACAAGTGTTGTAGATAAATGTGAACATGCTGAAATACGTAGTTCAAAAAAGAAAAACTAATCAAATTCGTATCGCACCATTCGTTCCTTGACTATCTGTTCAATTTCAGCTAGATCTGCCGATGCACCATCCAGTGTTTTCAAAGATAAGCTGGACACCTGAAAGTTTTCATGATTGCTGTTGTAGCAGGTTTTCTGTAAGTAGTGAGTTTAGTGAAGTAACTTACTCTTTTACAAGGATTTTCTTCAATAACCGGGGCAGTGGTGGTGACCAAGATGGGTTCCTGAATGGGTTTCATGGGAGGTGGTAGTTCCACGTCATCTTCGGCCTCTTCGCCGCCGCCGTTGGCCAGCTCTGGGGCCGGGGGTATAGCGGCTGTTGTTGGTGGCACGCGAACTTGTAAAGGAGCACGTTCTTCGTCATCTTCACCCTCGCTAACTGATGGCTTGTTACCCATGTCGCTTGGTAACTGGAAGAAAAATAAACTTGTTATGGTCGTAGGTATATCGTTCATTTTATTTTGTTCTGTTTAATCATTAATTTTGTTGGTGACCTGTACTATTCAAATATATAATAATCTGCTACTTAAAAGAGTCACTTTATCTAAAACGAAACTGATTCCGTTCAGTATTAGGTTTGCACATCACATCAACAAGTTCTATAGACTGTAAAATGATACAAAAAATGTTAAAAGTTGAACCATTTAAGTTTGAAAATAAAGTTACATGTTATAATTAGTATAAAATGAAGGGTGCAAATGTAATTAAAACGAAAAAATATCAATTGAATAAGACTCATGGTTTTTATACGAGAAACTTTGTAAATTATTTCAAAACTCAAGTTCCCGGAACATTAATTACTTCTTTAAAGTTTAGTAATTACATTCTGATGCATCTAAGGAAGTAAGTACTTCACTCGACAAGGTAATAAATAATTCCTCAACTCACTTCGCATTACAAAAAGTTAAGTGTAAAAGAATATCAGGAAATTGCTACCCAGTAACGGAAAAAATTTGTAACTTTTTACACGCCAAAAACATTTCGCGATAATATGAAGAACAAATCGTTAATTAAATGTTTTGCCGAATATAATGAGCGGAAACAGCAAAAGTTGGAAGTGATAACAATAATTTGGGTCGTATGTTGAAAATTACGACGAAATGCACAACATTATGCATTTCACCTCATTAATAATTATCATTCAAGGACTGCGCGAACAAAAAAAAGTAAAGATGACCTCACTTACTTAGATAAAGCATTTGAATGGTAAACAAAAGGCAGTAACTATTATCATTAGCACCGTTGTTTTTAATTTGGTCTTTAGGCCAGACAATATAATCATAAAATGAGAATAACCACAAAAATATTTTCAAAATTCTGTTTGGAAATAACTTACACTATAAATAAGATAATAAGAAATTATTGTTACAAATATGTGAACATCTACAAGTTCAAGTAATGTTCCCAAGCAGCACAGTCTGGAAAAATTGGCAAACACAGCTAAAACAAGGCTGTTAAAACGTTGTGGCAGCCTTGTTTTAGCTATATATTAGCTTTATTTTTAGCTGTATTTTGTGTTATTTTTTTTGTCCAAATAAGTGTTATCGCAAACTAAATTGCAGCTATATTAACCATCCAACCATTTTTCTGTCTGTAAAGTTCGCTTTACAATCATCAAAAATGCAAAAATACAGCCACAGCTTTATTGTCCACAATTTCAGCTGTAAAATAGATTTGATTACTAACTTATATAGAAAAATAACAGCTAAAGCTTTATTTCTGTATTGTGAGCTATTAAATGTATTTTACAGCTATAAGTTCATACAAACTAACAGCTGTCGCAATATGTCCATAATTTTAGTTGCAAAATGTAGTTTAAAGCAAAATATAAATACCAAATCAAAGCTTTAAAATTTGTACGTAATTTTGGTTATAAAATACATTCTGAAGCTTAGAAAATCTACGAAATTTTCCACAATTTTAACTGTAAACCATTTGTTATATTCTTAACCGACAAAGTCATGGCCAAATTTAGTCGGTATCAAGTGTATCAGAGAAAACAACACTTAAAAATAATGAACTTTCAGTCTACCTGAATAATTACAAATACAGCCACAATTCCAAAACTGACTGTATCTGAGCCAATTGTTGCCATCTTTTCTAAGAGCTACGCCCCTCTTATCCGGAAGCAAAAACAATATTACATTTTTCCAGTTTTCGGGCACAACACAAAGTGTCACCTTGTTGTCTTCTATTGTTTGTACAATTTTGAATTTGAACATTTTACTTGAAAAATAAGGTAGCCTGATTTTATGCAGAGGTTATGTTTATATTTTCATAATTACTGGTAGGTAGCTGCAGTAGGGATGAATATAACTAGATGGCTGCAGTGACTATTCTTGCAACTATTTGGCTTTCGTATGTAAATTATTGTACATCATTTCAGCCAAATAGTTGTTTTCTAGTATATTGCATGTACATTGACAACCATATTGCAACCAAATAACTGTATAATCCAAATGGCTATTATTGGGCAATATTTCATTCCACACAAGCTATATGTCTGTATTTCAGACAAGTAGACATCTTTTTTAATCAAAGTAGCCGTGAAGAGAGACAGCCATTTTGAAAATAAGAAAATTTTACTTAAACAAGAAGTATTTAATCACTATTGCTGCATTACACATAACGGAAAACCATTTGTAACTTGATATTTTTGCATTGTAAACATATAAAAACTATAATTAGCCATAAAGAAAAATTAAATTAATTTCCATATTAATAAATAAATAACTAAATTATTGTTATTTTCGAAGCGCATCTTTTATTTCGAAGTATCACAACTACATTTAACGACCAAATTATGTTTCTTGTAAATTTTGAGTATTGTAGGGTGCAAATTTTGACTTATAATCTTTATGATTTTGATATAGGTATCACGTATATTTGTAAGTTTAGCTTCTTAGGTACACGCATAAATATGTAACATATGACATACAAAATACAGCTATTATATCTACGTACTACAACCAAATAGTTATTTTAATGCCAAACAACTAAATGGCTGTATTTTGACTGTACTACTTGCCAAGTGGTCACAGCTAAATGGCTGTAACAACATTTTCAAAGCAAGAAAATGTTTTACCACTTTGGCTATGGCAACTCTTTAACAACGTTATAATTACGCTGCGATGCCAGCTGCGGTAGCTATATTGCTGTTATTATTTGCTGCAGCAACGTCAGCGCAGCTTTTTTACAGCTTCGTGTGCTACTTGGGTTATATCTGTTCAGCCGGTGAATAAACACTGTATCAAATTGCCAAAGATGTTAAAAAAGCGCCACAGAAGGTCAGCTGTATTCTTGGTACAGTTTTAATTTATTTAATTGCATTGCAGAATTTTATAATCTTGACTCATGACCACTGAACTTCAAACTTATTTCCAACAATTTTATGAGCGAAACTGGACTGATTTAATCTTGACAGAGATTCCTTTTAAAATAAACTTGGATTGTTCAGTCTTGTATTCTGACAAATCTGAATATCAATAATTTAAAATAATTTTTGTATAATTTAAATATAAATCAAATTAAATATTATTCTGTTGATGTTTTGCTATTTAATAAATATATGAAATAAGACAAAGTTATGATTGTATACAATTTAAGGGCTTTTTGGGAAATATAAAAAGTACGTCTCTGTTGAATTCTTACCTTAAACCGCTTATCTGAGCCGGTTTTTTTAAGGGGCGGCCGATCGGGGGCTGTGGAATTCTGTCCCTTTTCCACTTTGCCTTGAGATAATTTTCTTAATGGTGGTGGTAGCCATTTTCGACTGCAAATAAGAAATATAATCAAAATATGTCCAACTTACAATGTACATTGTTCAATAATATGCGCACTTATTTTTGCACAAATGCAATGTTCATTTACTTTCCATTACTCATTCATAACTGATGTGTATTATGATAAAAAGACAATAATTACTGATATGGCAATATAATAAAAACATAAGTGATTCATCAAAAACACTAAATAATACAAAGGCAAATTAGGTAATTTACGAAATTATTGTAATAAAAGTATATTAAAAATTGATTTAATATAGAGTGAAAATATATAATTTTTTTAAACAAAATTGCTAATCAAAGACAATTTGCGCTAAAATATAAAACGACTTGTGGAGCGTCAGTTAGTGTGTTCAATTTTGATTTACTGTTATAACACAATAACTTATTGTTCGTTTACATACAAGCCAATTATAAAACTACATCTATACAGTAAACATAATTAAGTATTTCAAAAGACGTACTCAAAAACAAAGAATTTATAGGTATTGATTAAAAATTACGAATAATGTGTAACATTTCAAAATAAAAATCTACAAAAATATCTTTTTGCATCCCTCACACTCGATTTAAAAGTAGAACATTAACAGTGACAAAATTGTCAAATTTAAAAAGTAAAACTGTCAATTAACATTACAACACTAGCAGAATATCTTACGAAATTGTCAGTCGAAATTCTAAATAAATTACACAATAAATATTTACAAACTAATTTCTATTGTCCACTTTAAAACTATAAAATTAATAAAATAACACTTTGCTATTCCTACCAACAACATGGCACACACCAACACGACTTGTTTTTTTTGCACGATTTGTTCTTTTTGTTTGGCATCACGTACACGCAGTATAAACAGGAACACATTACTACTGGCCAGTCCGAACATTGAAAATCTCGAATACTTATCGCAAAAAGTACGATTAAAAACGCGTATCTTACGGAATTGTACAATGGGAATTAGATGGTTCGTGAAATCTTAGGTGTGCCGTAATAGTACTTTGTTTTATTTATCTTATAGATAAGATTACGTGTGTTATCTCTTACAATAATTATTTATTAATACTGTCATTTTGGTGAAACTAGACATTCAAATATATTAAAATATACTGTATTTTTTATTTTTCCCTTGAATATTAATGTAAAATAATGATATTTATTGTTAAATAAAGTTCGTAGAATTAATGTTAATTCACTTTTCTCAGAATGAATCACAATTAATTATAATATTATGTGAATTTTATTCAGAACTACTTGTTTACTTACGTTTAATTAAATTAATTGATAACAACATCAACAATTAACTTAATTACGAAACGAATGATAAAGATAAATAAACATTTAATCAGGCATACTACATAAACGATGTGTTTATATGGCTGCATATTACACAGTTAAAATTTTTGAAAATCTGCTGAAATTTGTATTAAAAATATAAAAATTATAACATTAATAAAATAGATTAGATGATTAATTGAATAGTATAAGGATCTATAAAATTTAATAAAACCTAGGATGCATAAAAATAATGCTGATTTTGATTCAAAGTCTTTAATTTGATTTTAAAAATAACAATTATTTAAATATAATAGAACTTAAATGCCTTGGGTTTTACTCTATTTTTTCAAAAGTTTTAAATTATTATAGTAATAAGTTTTATATTACATATAAATATTAGATTTTTAATTTTTAAATTTATAGATGTAGAATGCCAAAAGTATTTAAAAATTGTAACTACTACATTACATTGCATTGATTACACCACAAATTGATAAATTAGATATTTATAATAACTCAAAGCCAATATTATAACATTATAAGCAACAATACTGTTCATTATTTGAATAAATTATGAAAATACAGAATAGTTAGACATTAGACAGTACTTATTCTTTATTTAAACTTTCTTACCAAAGATGAAACATAGATAACTTTTTTCCACTTCAAGACAATAAAGCACAAACCAAACTGAGTGCACTGATTGTCTCAAACTAAGAAAATACTTTTATCCTTACACCGGGGGTTCTACACCACTTCTGTTGTACATCCGGTCAGTACTAGCCCTTAAATTACTACCAAAACAGTCTAAAATTAACCTAAGGTCCATTCCAAGAACTGAACCACTATGGACCGTCGTGGGACCAAAATACAAATAGACTTTGGATTTAAAATATAATAATAGGAAGGTACCTACCCAATTTCAACTTTTAATATAATTTGCAAGACAGATTTATAAAACGATTATATTATTGTATGTACATAAATTATAAATAACGCCTTTTACTGTGGTTGGTAGCCTCACATGTACTGTGAGACATAAGTATAGATATAATTTGATCGTGTGTGCAATTACCTACAAGAGGAATGGGTTCAACAGCAGAAAATAAAATATTAGATTGTTTATATACAGGAAAATGCAACACAAGAAGAAGAAGTAGGTAATAAAATACCTGCATCAAAAGATTCAAAAAGTTCAAATCTAGAATTTTATATTTGACATAAATGCAAACAGAGGAAGAAGCAAATCTAGAAAAGTTATAGTCAAAACCTAGTATGTGGGACTCAAGAACGATATTGGGTTGTTCATTTAGTTTAATTCAACCTAATTTGTGTATTGCCCTTGTCTTGAAGAGACACAACTAGTTGTCCAGATTTGCATCTTCCTGTGTTTGCATCTTGCATTCTAGATTTGCCTATGAATGTATTTATTACGTGTAAATTTTTTAGATTTGAATCTTATTTGTGTATGAATATTTTAGAATGTTATATTCTGGTGTTGAATTGTCACCAGTTATAATACCAGCAGTCAATTCATGGGTACTCATGGTTCATGGTTGTTATTATATTAGAGATTACGCCATAGGGGAAATTTTTTGCAGATAAACTGGAATGTGCATCTGACTTTAATTATTTATTTATATTTTTATAGATGTTCATTTTGCCAGTGTTGTTAATAAAACTTTCAAAGTGACTGAAAAATGTAGGTATATTGTAATATAAAATAATCCATTTTAAAAAAATCTACTTTTATTAAGCAAATGAAAAGAAAAGTTATTCATGTAATGTTCAATATTTCGTGATGGAAGTCGTATTATGTTCCAAACAGTAATTTTCTTTTTCATCAAAGTTATTACGTTCAGGCAGGTATAAATCGATAAAAAATTAATATTTTGTAACTTACCCGCTGAAACCTCTCCTTTTATTCACCGGAGACGACGTATTGATTGTACCGGAACTGTCACTTGCGGTGGCATCTGAAACAAAACACATTATTTAGACATTTATTCTACTGGGAAATATAACTTAATTACAGTAGAATATAGTTTTGACGGACATATTGCCTATACAAGAGTTCAAATTTCAATAGGACATAAAAGTTAACTTTTAATAAAAATCTTTAGAGCTACGATGTCGAGTTCATTCGATGTTTTATGCGCACTTTAAGGAATAGGTAACATCCGGATACTTAGAATCATAGTAACACAAACTGCATGTTTATCATTATTTCTTTTATGCACAACAATATTATAATATATATTTTTTGTAGTTTGTAGATCATATTCAATATTATTTTATTACAAAATGTATGTATCAATATAAATAATAATTAGTGTTAAGGCTCTCCTTGGCATTAGTAAACATTCCATCCAAGTATACTTGATCAAATTCGATAAGAACAGGAACAAGTAAAAAGTGAACCCCGATTTCTGATATAAATCCGAATCTATAAGAAGGCTTTGACGTCTCAAGGAAACTGCGATAAAATATCTCTGAAATTTGGTGTCGTTTGACATGGTTGTCAAATGTGAAAGACAGATAATTACTTATGTTTGATAAATGTTTTGTTTGGATATTTGGTTTGTGTCAAATATGTATCCGAAATCGGCATATTATGAAGTGAAATAAAATTTGATTCCATAAAGTTCTTAGATACAAAGAACGAATTAATGCTAACTGTTAATTATTTACTTAGGGATTATGTGTTCATATATTGAGTTATTATACTTTTAAATTTCTATGCTTTAATTTGCTTTATTTAATAAGCGTTTTTCTTATTAGCGTTTTATTTTATTATTATGATATAATTTTTAATAGAATTTTATTATAAAACAAGTTTACATGTAATCTTTTAATAATACTCATTTCGATACTGATTGATAAGTAAAATACGAGATATGCCAATAAATTTTTTTTAATAAAAAATGTAGAATGAATGAATTAATAGCTATTATTATAAACTCGTTGCAGGCTATAATCACATTTTGTTATTCTTCTATGTCTTTCTGTTTAAATGAAAAAAATTATAGTGTTCAGATTTTTCAGAACATCTGTTTAGAATAGATGTTAGAAAGACAGTGTTCAGATTTTTCAGGACATCTGTTTATTAATGTAGTTACACAAGTTAACCTTAAATATAAAGGCGTAATTTTAAAATTTGTCAACAAACATTAAATTAATGGACGTATTTTCTTAACTCCAAATATGGTATAATTACTTAATCTCGTTCATTATACTTTTAAATTATTTTCACAATTTTACTTAATTTTTCATAAAATTAATTTCAAAAATAAAATAGTTGTTTACCTAATTTGTATGGAACTTTCCACAGAATTTTGCGAATGTTAAGTATGTACCTACTTTTATTTTGTTATTATTATCACATGATTGCAGTAAGTGAAATAACATTTTATGTACTTTATGTGCACTTTGCAATGCTCTCATACTTTCGAAAATTAGCGAATAAATAAAATATACCGTTGATGTGCGAACTATAAACATGAGCATTAAATGCAACAAAAATACACAATGCATGCAGGCCTGTCATGGATATTATGATTAATGTATTCCATATTTGGCTAAGCGTCAACAAAATGTCGAAACCTGTGTAATTAAATTATTAAAGGCGTTCGTTTGAAATGTCGGCTTATAAAATTTATATTCTTTACCTCACATTTCAGTCGAAGAAAGCAGTATTTACTGTAATGCTCAGTTAGTATTGAACTACAAAGAGCATATTTTAACAAACAAACAATAATAAATAATGTACAGTTGAAATGCTAGTTAAAGGGTATAGGTAATTATATTATACTTTTAAATTTGTATTTAACAATGAACAATACACAAGATATAATTGAGATTTTAATTTAATTCCTTCAGAGGTGCATGAATTTTAATTATATTTTATAAAATACATACGTTGCCTCATTGCAAAATAAAAACAGCAGTTTTTACAAATACATTTCAAACAGCAAACGTAATAAAAATTCAAATTCATCTCTAAATTAATTTACCTCAGCAGTTCCCTGTATTTCATCCGTAAAAACCTGACTGACAATACACTCAACAAAATAAAAGAATTAAAATATTCAAAATGGCGGATAGAACACCAGAACAATGTATTCGTAATAAACTTTTCCAATATTCAGACATCAACGTTGATCAATATGCAATATTCTAGTTTTTTCTTTTTGTTAATTACAATTCATGTGTTGATATGTTAATATAGAGCCGTAGATTACGTTTGGTTGGCCATGGAAGTCCCATCTTCAAATGTTGTTATGTTTAGCCATGGATTCTAAAGATTCTTTCATGCTTCTGAATCTTGGGAAAACATAAATTTACTGTTTTACCATGAATAAGAAATTCTTCTCTTCGAAGACTCATTGAAGATTTTTTTATTTGACAAGTAATTCTCACCAGAATTATTTTTCTTAAAATTTAAAAGCATGAAAGAATCTTAAAAGAATCCTAGTGTAAATAGGGCTTCAAATTTAAAATATACGAATGCTACTTTTTAGAAAAATGTAATCTAATCTAAGTACAAAAATCTGGCATGTATTCAATTGCCAAACAGTTTTAAATATATTTCTAAAATCTGAAATAGTTTATGAATGAAAAACATTATACACTACAAAAATTAAAATTCAAAAACATTTCTTCATCATTGATGATTTTAGAATCAAACGTCACTACACAAATTGTTCATAGTATCAAAAATAGCCAAGGAACATTTCAAAATACCCGGTGCATTTATTTATAAATACACAAACACAATAACCTTTAACCTGCCAAATAAACAGGAAATTACAACCACGGGAATTGTCCCATGCACTATCGTCATAATCAAATCAAAATTCAGAAGTGCAAATAAAAATAAGCACGATATACTCACGGCTCGGTGCTCGATAATAGTGCTTTTGCCAATACTAAAAATAAACATGAATATTATGCTGACCGAGATTTTGTGCGTTTTAATTAATACACAACAATGTGATAGCATTCATTTGCTTTTACCAGGCGCGTAATCAATAATACTATAAAATCAGACTTTAAAAAATAATATTGTTCAAGATATAATTTTTGTTGTTTGTATTCATTTTATATTACTATATCTATCATAATATTACTATCCGTCACGTCTTTTTATCCAACTTGGATGCGACTGTGAGTCGTCAATATAGATATATTTTACCGTGTGTGCGGTTACTAGCCATCAGATTACGGGTATACTTATAATTGCGTTAGTGGAGGAGAGTGCACCAGAGGAATTATTACAGTTTTTGTTACAGTACCTATAACTGGATTCTGGATTCAATACTGTGTTAATCAAATGTATAAATTATTTATATTATAGTTTTCCATTAATTAAACACTTTACTGATGTGTTATTCATGCATTCTTGTGAAATATTATGAAGTAAAACAGTTCATAAGTTATTGAACTAATGGTTAGTAGAAGTAGAAGTAGAAGTTAGAAGAATATTTTTACCTAGTTTAGTATCATGTTTAAGTTTATTAATTATTAGGATTATTGTAAATTAAGATTATAGTTACAAATATATTTCATTTAGTAGAAAATATAAAAATGATTAAAGCACATATTGACAGATCAAGTGCTTTCAAACACGGACCATATAAATTTGTAGGTAATTTAACAAAGTGCGTTTTCCGAACAACATAAAATGAACTACAACATTGAGAAATTTTTCATTAAGCGTAAAATTAGCAGCATTAATCGTTAAACAGTGTGCAAATTAATTTCACTGCAATTTGAATGAGTTTCAAAATTGAGAGAACTAAAATAACAGCAGGTTTGGTGATATGCCAACAATGCAGGGAAATAAAAAAAGCAACAACACGAGAAAAGATGCGAACCGAAGCGAGATGTTTTTTCATAGTTCAGGGATTCCATCGAATAGGAATCGGAGCAATATAAATTTCACTTAAACGGAACAGTCTGAATGCCAGCCAAATTGATATATCACGCGATTAGCAAAATCGGATTGCCGCAATTTGCTCAAGTCGTACATTACTTACAGCGAGCACAATGTTACAAATCACGTATTACGTTCATTTATTTACAATTTTTTTTAATTATGTAAGAAATAAGATTTTGCATTACCTACCATTATTTTTATTCATATTCCAAGATATTTACTTATTTTTTGCGATGTTAACTGTGTAGCCATTAATAATTATAAAGTTATAATAAAATTGTACATTATGTATTGTTAATTTAAGGATTAAAAAATTGTCTTATTATCAATTACTTTTACACTGTTCAGTTTATGAAATGATAAAATAATAACAGATAATGACAATCAATAGCAATATTAATTCAAGTGAGTATATAATAGTCATTGTTATTACACGCGTTAATAATTAATAATAGTTTAATTTATTTTGTAAATTTTTTTTTGCGAGCAATTGTTTATGTATCAATATTATTACTGTTTGTTGTAAGTATAACAGTAACATTTTTTTTCATTGTTAGTAAGTTATAGTAGTTGGTTTTAGTTAGTAATGAATTTAAAAAATGGAGGTGTACCACGGGAATACAACGTTAATTTTTCGATGATCGAACATGTCATAGTGTTGGGTCAAATGTTTGATCACCACACCAAAAACTTAAATTCAATTCGTGTGCATAGCATCATTTTAATTGACTACTGATGATTACAAAATGTCTAATATGAAAAAGCCTGAAATTATAATTTCTAATGATTTAACCTAAATATAAAAATCATTATTATAATCATACTTTTACTTAAGGTTGTTGCCGGTTGTTGCCTATCAAAATCGATGACGACAGAAATAAATAAAAATATTATAGGACATTTATCTGATAATAATACAATTTAATATAAATTATTAGGACAATCGTCAGTTTCGTTTGGTAACTATGAATCTGTAAAGTTAACCTCTTTTACAGCAAGGGTAAAGGTGTAAAATTTGAATCATAACTCATTGCGTAATACTACCCCAGTTAAACATTTATCCAAACATTATAATTTAAAAGTAATTGGTCAGTCATTATTTACAATTTAATTAAAACATTCATTGGCGTACAGCAAACAGCACTGTAGGGTATCATTCTTAAGTTAACTTAGAACGCAAACATTACCCGTTAAACCCTCCGCGTCGTAATGGGCCGTTGTAGACCGCAGGTGAATTAAAGTAATTAACTAATCGGGCGAGTGGCGCCTCCACCCAACTGCGACAACGGAGCGAACTAAACGCGCTCGTGCTGCTACTGTTTGCTATCTGATCTATGGAGATTCCGTGAGGCTGATATGCAAAAGGCGGTAGTTTATGACATGATGCAGATGATTTCCTAGTTAGAATATGATATATGGATTGAGGTTATGTGCATGCTAATCGGTTTCGTATTATTGTCGACGTTAATTGGCGGAAAGAGGTGTTTTTTTGTCTTTTTTTACATTACCATAGAGATAATACACAATGAGTAAATAGCTCATTTTATCTACGACTAATTAGTTATACCTACAATACTTGTCTAGATGTGTAATAACTTTATCTATTTTATTTATATATTTTTTAAAAATTATTTGGAGACTTTCAGTTAAAAAGTTGTAAATACACGTTGTACAACGAAATCAGGGTAACGTCACAAAAAGGCCGGGTAAGCCGGGTACTAGGTACAAACTAGGTATTCATTAAATTTCTTATTTATTGTAATATGAAGCCAATTGAACTTCCTGAATTCTATCCCCTATAGCCTATAGTATTTATTTACATCATTTGAAATTTAGCTTACAAAATGTATTACACGTAGGTACCTAATTAATGTAAAATATTTAATTCTTGTTAAATATGACAATTACTATGTTTATAAACTCTTATTAAATAATATACAATTATTCCACAGAGAAACATAAGTGTTTGCTTTTTTGGCGTGCAGTATACAAATGAAATTCCAAATGAAGGTTGCTCTCTTGCTCTTGCTGGATTAAATTAGAAAAATTCTGTCACATTAGTAGGTCATTTAAATGACTTATCATTTTATACCTTCATTGTACTCAATGCTAGTAAACAACTTTATGCGTAGATTATTTTGATCATAAGAAAGTAAGAAAAAGAAAACTCAATGTTGCTTTCTGATCTAATGCATGATTTATAAGTCTGCGTCTACTGTTGACTTTTAAATTATGCTTATCTTTATGAATCTGAACTATATTAAGTCCTACACATTCTTATAAACATCACTCCATGTATAGAGCAGGTAGATATTAAAATGAATGCATAAATATCTAAATTACAAGTAGGAAGGTGACAGGCATGAATTATGCATTCAGGATTTGTTTTTAGTTTTGGTCATATGTGTGTTTTATGATTTTAATTCTTAATATTATAAATCATTCCTTCAGTCACATAATTATCGTGATTGTTTTGAAAATGACTAAACAAATTATAAGTGGGCATGGTTATTTTATATGCAGAATGAACACAATAATATTACTGTCATATTAAGAATATCTCGAAGAATATGATGGGATCAGTTTTTAAATAGCTTGCTAACAACTTTGACTCTTTGTAAGTCGGAGATGTCATGTCAATCAATGAGGATTTAAACAAGGATTAGTCAAGTATTTTTGCTTTCTTATACGCATTTGATATTTTTTGTTATGTTAATAGTGAATAATGAAAGTATGAGAACAGGTTATTAACGCCATAAAGCACAAGTGCGTTACACGAATGTTAATTTTCTGAAACATGCAGAGCTCATCTAATAAAAATTACATCAAAAAAATGCAATAATGTGACCAGTCATTGGTGTCATTACTATTGGTAATTTTCGTTGTTATCAGAATGTAATTTGCTATTGGCAAAAACTAACAGAACACTGTATGAATTTATTGGATTTCTGTAGTTGCTCGAAGAGTAATAATTTTAAACATAAATTTTCAAGAACAATGTTGATAAAATTCGTAGGAATTAATTTATAAGACTCGGGTATAGCTGATGTTATGCTAAGCTAATATTGTATAATAAATTAAACATGTACATACATTTTTAAAGTAACTGGGCATTTAGCCTATAAAATAAAAATACATGTGCTCTTTGTTATTTGCATACAGGTATTTGACACACCTATATCACGCCTTTTACCCAGCTTGGGTGTGGCAGTCTCACATATAGTATAGTGAATCATCAGTATATAAAGGTACCTAAGTATTTGATACATGTAGATTATGTGACCAAATTCCATTAGAAATATTATGACATTGCATAATACGAGTACCTACCTTTATACATATAATAAGTATTACTTGCATTTCTCCCGATATTTTATCATATTAAAAATGGAAATCAGAATAAGTAAAAATCTGATGTGGCCAGCACATAACCTCCCGCCTTGACATTGTAATATGTGCATTTACCTAAGATGTACAAATTAATGTATAATGCAAAATATTAAAATTTTATGTTCAGTAGAATTTGAGATAATGAATTAGAATGAAAGCGCATAGTAGGCGCACATTATACAGACTTCCCATACAGGGACACACAGACATCCTTGTAAAAATAGTCAAAATAGGTTCTAAAGGTGTTAAAACGTGCTTATTGACAAAAATCTCGACATCCATTTTTTTCACGATTCCTATCCCTATCTCTAGGCGAGAGGTAAAATATGCTTTCCTTAAGCCTCATTCACATAAGCATTTAGTTTTAAGGTTTATATTTATGTTTACGTTTAAGAAAGTTTAAATTCATATAACTAAATACGAGCATTCACACTCCTCATTTTCAAGCACTGAAGTTTGCAAACTTCAATGTTTAGGTTTACGTTTACGTTTACGTTTAGGAATTAACCAATAGTAAAACGCTTAGAATGAAATAGAGCTATATAGTTCTCTCTCTTTATTGTTCTGTTCTGTCAAGTTGGTCATGCACCTAACCTAACAACTTTTGATAAAAATAAATAATAAATAAAATAATATAAAATCAAAATGAACACACAAAATAAAGTAGTTTGTGCAAGCACGTTAATTTTATACATGTTACATGCAAAAAAAGCAAATAGAAGAAGACGTAGATGGTGGGTTCGCCCCATATTCCAGCAAAGGTATAATCAAGGAGATTGGCATAATTTGTTTTCCAATAATTCGCATATCAACAGCCAACAGATGATGACAATGACAGTTCAGTAAACACCGCACGTGGGCACGTGCACCGCACCAATACCGACAAAGTGAAATCTATATTATCGATTTTTTTGAGTCTTTACTAAAATACGCATGATGGCACCACTTACTAAAGCTATTTTTAATTTATTATGTGAATGCTATATTTCTTAAACGTAAACATAAATGTAAACCTTAAAACTAAATGCTTATGTGAATGAGGCTTTAAGCGGCCCGTATACGTTTTTTGCAAATTCCTACAATATCTACTCTCGATTTTACTTTTTTTATTCTATTCTTTTCCCCACTATACTACGGCTGCCTGAACCCAGCCCGACACGCGTACTTTAACGCATCTTAGCAATGCAATATCATTTTGAAGTTAAAAAATACTGTAAAAGTTTTTTCGTTGCGAGTGCACTGTTGGTCCATTATTGAATTCAAGACAATGTTTTCATAAACATTAAATAAAGAAAGAATGGATCTACAGATGTGCCTTTTTAAAATTTTAAAAATAAATTTCTATTAGGAGATTATAACACTGTAAAGTTTGCATAAATTGGAAATTCTTTTGAATTTTTCGGCATTTTTATAATCATGTACAATTTTTTATAAAATTTTTAGACGAGCCTCTTAAGAAAGCAGCTGCAGTAGTGGGGAAGGTAGTGGAATAGAAGAAAATGTAAAATCGAGAGCATTCTAGGAATTCGGAATAAACAGACCTAGACGGGCCGCTTAAAAAAAGAAGTTACCAATTTAAATTGTTTGTTGCTTAATTCAACCAACCCCGTATAAAAAGCTCTAATAAATTTTTGAGCCAGCAATGTTAGTATACATTAAAAACCATCCCGTATACAATAATGTCAGATATCATAATATTTTCCTTTACTGATCAAAACCAGCAATATTTCTCTACAAAACCCAAAATCACAAAGCAAGAAAATTACGATTGGGGGGAATCGTTCATCTCCGCAGGAACCATTCACAACATTCACAATTACAAGGAATAGCAATAGACACATCCTCCACACTCGCGTCCTGATGGCAGGCTCTCGGAGAATCCCGGAATTCCGGCACGGAATTGAAGGGAACCGGAGCCGGTGACGCCGGTTCCGGTTCGGGGGAAGTGGGGACTGGCCGTAGCCGACACTGCCGAATCAATACTCACACCTTGAGAGGAACACCGAGAACCAAGGGAGATGAGTATAGATAGGCGGCAAAAATGTGAAGATTGCTAGGTGACGTAAAGTGACGTGTGCGATAATTTTACGGTTATTGTTATCTGATAAAAAATCAGATGTGGCCAGCACATTCTGCTCATTCAACTAATCTAATAAATAGTTACTTGTATATCAAATTTAATAGTTTCATATTCATGTAATACGTAAACGATAATGTAATCAAAGATGCAGAAGATGTCAAAAATGTCACTGTAATTTTTTTTGTAGAAACAATTTTCATATGATCATGGACAGCAAGATACTGGAATTTAAAAAACTAGAATTAATTAATTGTACTTTATATTATTGTTAAATTCTACCAGACTCAGCAAATTGTATTTAAAATTATCTGTACCTATAGACAATTATATTTTCTTTTAGAAAACTATATCAAGCTTCCAAAGTATTACTTCCGTTTTGTGGATTCCTACCAAAATCTAATCCGATGTTAAGATACTTATTCTAATTTTAAATATGAAATGAGACCCTGAAACATGCTTATCTACTACAAACTCATACTCGAAAATTTTGACCCATTACAATACCTCAGAATATCAGGCGAGAGACGTAAGAGTAATGTGTTTGGTTAAAATGCAGTGTAAAAATATGATAATGATAATTTCTATTTGTGTACAATATTTCACATACTTGATATTTAATGTAAGAAAAATCAACAATTATTTAATAAATATTTGTAAAATTGATTTAAAATTTACATGCTTCAAATCGACCTCAGCAATGTGACGTCACATGTGCTAATGTCAAAGTGACAGCGGTGACAGTTCAAGAAGCATAACCTAATAATATAATTTTGATTATTTATATTTTGATATTACTATAATCTTTATTCAAATTCAAAATCGACACAATCATAACATCAGCTTCCCCTTTCCCCGCCAGACAGACCAAGCAAAAAATGTATATATAGAAATAAGTGATCTAATCCGGTTAAGAGTAGAAGATTCGCTTCTTGCCGTGTAGAACAATTTAATTCATTACGTAATTAATAAAAAAAACTTGCAGAATATATCGATATTCTTACTAGTCACGAACAATTAAATATCAAGGTTGTCACTAAGAAAAACTAGATGTAAGTAGACGATAGAATTAATATAGAACAGACTGAACAACATAATTATTTCACAACAAAAGGCTACAAGCAAAACAATGTTTTATTCGGTAAAAATCTTTCTAAAAATAGGGCGGATTCAACAAAAATATCGCTTGAATTATAGAGTAAGGCAGATATTAAATATTTACAGCAAATGCTATTGTACTTGGATATTTACCGCTAGGCATAAATTATAAATATGGTGTTGTTGACGGTGGTATAATGTTGGCAGAAGTCTGTTGAAATATATAAGGTAAAATCTGTAGGTGTCTAATTCGAAACTGAGTTCAATACTCCCGTAATCTTTTCGTAAGTAAATAACAAAATAAATTCTAAGAAGCTTTTATGTATGGTAATCACAAACTGACCGAAGAAAGAATATCATAAATCTCAAATTTTGAACACATTTACTTTGATATTTCAGTAATAAAACCTGTGGCAAATGATCAAATTTTTCGTAAAACTCTCAAAGAGAATAACAAAGTCACAAACGATATAGTCCGTCTAGCATGCTATAGCGGTCTCAAGTCCAATCCCAGCAATCGAAAAAATGAAGAATACCAATGCGTTCGAGTGGTCGGAATACACTATAACTCTACCACTCTGGGAGTTACAATTCCATAAAAATAATATACATAAAACTATGTACGTCACATCAGTAGGTTTGAAATTCAATACAATGACCGTTCGTTTGCCACATGTTCAAAAACATATTTGACTATCAAATTTTCATAAGAGAATCACCACACCACAATTAAATTTCTCGAAAAATACATTTCTTGCAAAAAAATGAATATAAATACAATTTAGTAAAATAGAAAATAGATACAAGTCAATATGAACCACGAAAGTTATAAAATCTAAAATTATTTTGTTTACTAAAACTTTGATTCATCTCAATTATAATGGACATGGAATAAGTGTTCTTGAATACAATATTTTATGTTGGCACGGAATAATCTATTTTCATTTAGTATACACATAAATACTATAGACACTCTGTGGCTAGGCTAGGCTAGTCGGTAAAACTAAAGTATTCATATATGCAGGCACTTTAACACTAAATAAATAAACAAGAGTGTAGTCGTGTTACTAAACATACATATTCATATCGCGTTCCAGGATTATTTATTAACTAGGTGTAAAATATTGCAGAAATTATTATAAAAGGTAAAAATGCATTGCAGATTGCAATAAGAACACAGTTCATAAATTATGAATACAATTAGCTAGATCTCGTAATTTAGATAATTTTAGTGTCATTCTAAGCATAATTTACTTCACATGGTATCTTGTTACGCGTAATTTTTAGTAGTTCATATTTAATATTACAGGAATTTCCAAGATTAGCATAATAATTAGGTAAATTGTTAAATTGCTGGTATAGTTGGTTGCATTAACATAATTACTAACTCGTGTAACTGTCATTAGCCATAGACATTTAAATATGTCATTTAATATGAAGGATTGTAAACTACATAGGTTACATTCTAATAGAATTTAAATTTACCACTTTATAGTGAAACTTTTGCTACATCAAATTAATATTAAGTATTTATTACATTTTAGCATTTTACATTATATGAAAAGTATACTAAGAAAATAAGTAAGTAATAAATCAATGCTTATATTATATATATATATATATATATATATATATATATATATATTAAAAGAGTTAATCTCATATCAATCATTTGATTGTGGCTTGTGACAGCCTCACATATTGTGAGTTATGGGTATACCTATTTATACGGGGTGATTCACAACTTTGTGTATATAATTTTAATGGCATATAGCTTAACTCACTTATTACGGAACTGAATTTTTTTTCCAAAATTCGCAATTTTAGTGCGTCTAGGTTTTTTAATCAAAAAGTTTTGGGTCACTATTTTCAAATGGAATTTCATAAATTTACTACTTTTGCCATTGCACAATTAGTAATTAAAATTCAATTTTATTTCATTCATAGTTAATGAGATACACTCCATTACACAATCAACAATCCAGTGGTTTCCAAAATGTGCTTTTTGCGAAAACTAAAATAATTTAAAAAAATTGTTTTTGTTCCATGTATGAGTACGTGTCATTAAAATATGCATGAAGTTGTAAATCATCCTGTATATTACCGTGTCTATATGGTTGTAATGTTAATAATTATTATCATTCCAAAATTCATTAAATATTAAATTTTAGGCGTTTAATAATTTTGTAATAACGTGTGACAAAAGGCCAGCTATAATTATTAATGTTTTAAATATTAATCTCTCTAATTTATGATGTCAAATAATCCAAATTAATTTACAAAATGTCAGTAAGTTTAACATTAAAATATATACATACATTTTATTTATCACGCTTTAATCCAACTTGGATTTTGGAACCTCACATAGTTCTGTGAGTCATCGGTAAAGGTTCATAATTTTACTGTGTGTTAGGTGTTACGATGGTTGTTGGTGGAGAGTACACCACCTGAGTTACGTAAAGCATTCAACTGTTCATCCTATTGTTTATATAATTGTACAATTCAATTAATATTAAATTTTAATCATGTAATAACGCAAATGGTCAGATGATAGTATTAGTTATTACATCGAAATATCAATGTTTTAAATATGAAACTCACTTAAGTCTGGTTTATAATAGATGTAACCGGTAAATTATTCAGTATTCTGTAAAGTTGAACAAAGAATGTCAAGGTTACAGCTGTGTCATTATGAACCCTAACATAAAAACGCCTATAGTTCAACTTTACAGAATTCAGAATAAGGAAACGGCGACATTCATGAATATAAACCAATCCTCATGATGACGTCATATAATCCAATCTAATTTACAAAATGTCAGTAAGATTGTTATTTAAAACATTGACAGTTTTGCCACAGGCGTCAAATGTTATTCATCTACTTTCTATACAAACTGAAGTCTATTGTCTACATCTACTCTACAATTTCCCACCTGGGTTCAAGTACTTTTGCATGCGATCAACCACCCTCCTCATCGACAACTTCCTCCTGGGGGTTGCAGACACAAACAACGAGGACTTGTCATTGTCCTTCACACTCTCCAACATTGTCAGCAACATCTAGTCACCGCTGATCAAGCTCAATCTCTAAGCTCACTGTTCACCAGATCTCGTCACTTGTCATGGCACTCTCGCACTTTGCATACTGACGCGCGAACTGCAGTTCAGATGGTTTTATCACCGATTAGAATGTTATCGGTATCCAAGTTGCCATATGGTGGTGTTTTGTTTTGAGGTGTGATTGTTTGTGTTTGATGTGGTGATCGTTTTGTTATTAATTAGGTGTTAATTCGGTGAATTGGATTTAATTGCGGATTGCGCTGTGTGTAGTATGCTGATAGTGATAGCAACTAACTACGAAGCTAAATAAATTATTATTGTTTGTTAGAGTTGTAATCTTTTTCGTAATTCCCAATTGTATAATTAAGGATATTTTTTATCAAATTACTGGCTGTTTTAAATAATTATTTTTATCATACACCTCACACTAAAAAAGTTATAATGAAGTGATTCTAAATAAATATAAAGCTATGAAAAGCATTTTTATCAATCATATTATTCCCTAACATCGTAAAAAAATGACGGCCATATATCTACCTATCTCAAAAGTACTGCAACAATTGCGTTCTAATTTGGTACAGTAATAGCTAAGGATCTGACTTGGTTGAAACAAGCATATTAAAATGTTAGTCCGCCATCTTGAAACAAAATGGCGGCCAGATCAACCCGATTACTTCAGTTAGTATTAATATGAAATTAAAAAGGTAGTATACTAATGATAATTTTTACAGTCCGAGAGCGACTAATTTATAATATAAATCTGGCCCTAACCTAACCTTAAAATGTCAAAAAATTACAGTTTTCTTTCAATATTAACAAACTAATAATAGTGTTATCACTTCTGTAAGTCACGTGACTGTCAATCATTTGTACTCTGTACAAGAAATGGTGGTTTTAACTATATTATAAAATTAAGAAATTAAGAAGTTGAATATATTCATGATAGTTTAGTTTGTTAATTAGTTGCATAAACGATACACATAAAACAAAGATGTTATATTTTCTTAATTTAATTTCATAATGTAATTTCTTAATTTAGTTGTCTGCATAAAACCTACCATACGAAATAAAATGATTTTTGAATTTGTTTATAAATAACAGAAATGTAAATGCTAATTATAATAATTCACACTCTGAACCAGTTGTTCATTTTAACGGTCAAAGTGTTATTGAAATAAAATTAGGTATTGATAATAAATTACTCCTTTATCAATAATAATCAATAAATATTAATTAATTCTCAAAGTGAAAGTTGTTAAGACATAAATTAATTGACACAAAAAAATCGTTTAAATAGCAACAAATCATCGCAATTATTCACACAATCCAATAATTCAAATCAACTTCAACCAAATTCATAAATTCACTTTAGTACTAAACGCTTTATTATCGTCTCGCATAAACACATACTTCAAAATTATGTACCGACATAAAAAAGGTAGGCGCCTATTAAATCAATTTTGCATTTATTCCTTCAAGAGCAATTATTTTTAATGCGAAACGAAATTTATATTCGTGTATTGTACTTATGATTTATCTCAGCAACCCTGCATAAAAATTTGCAAAACAATGGCAGTCGGTAAAGTAGACAACTAGGTACTTTATGTTGTTGAAACAACACGGCTTTTAGACGCTGTATTGTTTTGACATGTTTGTGTGAGCATGAACAACAACATATTGGAGATTACCAAATATGGATGAAACTGTAAAGTATTAGGTTAGGTATTGTTAGTTAGTGGTGACCTTGGAATGAATTTTCATCTTGACTTATTAAAAATCAGGGAAATACCTTGACCCAACCGAGGCATTAAAACATATCATTACAAAAAAAGTGAATACGTTCACTATAAGTTAGTGTAAGAAATAACATTTTAAAAGTATAATCTGTTATGTTAGTTATAGTTGAAATGTACCTATCGTATCTATTAATTTGTGTACAATGAACATAATTGAAATCTAAGAGTAAATTATAGCAGAAATTTAAAAAATAACTGGCGTTAACTCTTATTTACTACGTAAATCTAGGTGTAAAGAATCAATATAATTTGTAACATAATACAATTAGGTGTAAAACGAATTTAATAATATTAGAACAATAATTAACAAAATTGCTGAAAACCGCAAACTATAATTAAATTAATTAATGTTATGCTAAATTAATTTCATAAATGTTGTGGTTTACCCGGGCCTAGGTCCATAAATAGTAACGTAATAACAATATACATAATTTTTCATCTCTCATTAAAAAGTGCTTTAATTTAATCTTGTCAAAGATTTCGCTACCAAACTTCTGCGCAAACTTTTTCACTTGCTTGTAAAGTTGTGAACATAAACTTGAGTATGAAATTTTATGTTGAAGTTTTAAAATTTCATGTAGCAGTTGAATTTTACTGTAATCGATATACTCGATATCAAGGTCAGCTCTTAAATAAAACTCTCGTAAAATCAGTCACGTTTCCTCTTTTTATTTTATGAAAAACGATGTGTAACACGATCGTCCAAGAATTTCACAGAAAAATGATATCGCTGTTTACATCGCGAAGATATTAGTTCGAGAGATATTTACGAAACAATAAATTAAGAACTAATTTCGAAACCTTTCGCATTCTTACGCGACAAGAAATATTCGATGTGAGAAAATATGAGTCCTAAACTTCACGAGGTATTTAATTAAACATTCTTGAATATAAATAGATGCTCAGTTGTATAAAACAAGAATGAGTATGAAATGAAAATACATAAAAGTGCAGTTTTTATTTTTATAGTTATTTCCAAATGAAAAACGCTTCTTTTCTCTTAGACATAAATTTATTTATAATATGGCGAAGATCAGAATTTGAAATAATAGGTGAAATATTTTTATAACTCAGCATTTTAGGTTTTGGATCAAAAGCAAATTTCTAGTTCCGTTAATATTTATTTACTATTATCAGTAATGAAATTTTGAAATAGTAATAATAAAAGTTCAATATTTGAAATGATAATAAAACAGATTCCTACTCATATATCACAATATTTTGCAAAAATAACAAAATATTCATTTCAAATTTCAAACCATGCATTGTGCATTAAAACTGTCAATAAGTTAATTAATATTTTAAATGAAATTATTTCAGTTTTCCCAGATTTAATACGATTTGAATTTATATGGACTATTTGGGAAGTCCGTTATAGACATTCCATAATTGATATTTTTCAATATTTAACTGTATTGACAATGAAAAATCCAGGAAATTTGTCGTGATTTTTGTCATGTCTAAAGATAAATTTACAAGAAGATTTTTATTTAGCACAATTCCGTGCTTGACGAAGACTGTTTTTCACTGGTTATTAAAAAACTATTAAACGCTTTAAATTTAACATTAATTGATTATTAATATTGCAGTGCGTATAGCTGAGTTTATTTTGTATTTATGATGTTGTAACTGGCATTATAATTTTTTTCTAAATACAGTTTTACTTATATACAATAATTTAACAAGTAAAATAAGTCAAATGCGTAATACAAACAAAATTTAATTATTTTTAATGAAACAATAATTACTTCATCCAGTGGCAGTGGCAATGAAAAATTTTTGACTGGGAAACATGGAAATTAATTTTGCGATTTAAAAAAATATTCTTTTTTATTCGCAATCAGCATATGAAAAAACATATACCCTTAACGTATGTACCTGAAGTTATAAAACGGGCAAACTGGTCAATTTCACGGGACAGAACAGTCAATTTCAGGAACCGGAACACTGTTCCGGTCCATTTTGAGCCTTGAGTATATAGCTTTGTTTATGTCCATTTATTAATAAATCTATCTATTGTTATAAACCGCCATTATATCAATGCTTTCATCCATATCGCAATATAGAACACTTTTCAATAAAGCCAATCTTTTCAAGCTTTCAGAAGTTAAAAATAATTCAATACGACAATTGGCGCGCAAATAAAATAACACTGATAAAATTCTCACATACCTTCCATTTCTGCCAATTCATAAACACTAATATAACTAACAAAACTTGCACACGTTTCTTCAGCCATTTAACTTTTCTGTAGCCTCAAGAACTGCACTATCTCTCAACAAAATAACTTCATAACACCAATTTACTCTCCGACTTCTACGTTGGAATGTGCCTCGTAGAGGAAAAGCCAGAAGTACCTAGTGAGTTCTGACAATGATTATTAGTTTATCGCGTTTCGGTAATGGCTGTAGGAAGTATGCGATGTGACATGAAGATATAATGTAATTGGTATTTACTGCGGTCGAGAAGAACCAAGAACGGCAGCTAAAGTTAAAGCTGAGGAACTGGAACTGACTCAGTTGCGGTTAGAAAGAACTGATTATGCGATTTTCAACGCGAAGTTCCGTCATTGTTTGTTTAGTTAATAAGCTAAAGGATGTATAAATTGAATTTTTAAGTTTTGAACTTTGTATTGTATGAGTAATGTATTTAGAGGTTACTGAAGTTTGGGCAAATTTTTAAGAATCTAGATAAATTTGACTAATGAGATAAAGTGGCCTACTAATTTTTAATTCATATGATGCAATTTATAAATTAATTAAAAATGTTATGCTAAAATTACAGCTTATACATTTTTTTTGTTACGAGAAGGTTGGAAAAATCATGATTTAAAAAAAATCATTGACTTTTTTGAATAAATAAAAAAATTATAATTACTTATATCTTTTATTGACAATTAAAACATCTTTGTTAGGTATAGGTATCTACCAATCTAGCCCCGGTCTACAATGGCCAGTTTTCAACTCTTGGTATAAAAATAGCTATTTAGTATATTCGTTCATGTATAATGTACATTGTTCAGCAATAATTTTACTACATTACCACAAAGATTAATTTAATGTTCTTTAGTTTATTCATAAAACTGATACCAACGAAAATTGATTTCAAATTAAAATAGACAAAATCGAGCAAATATTTGGAAGTTCTTACGTCGATTTGATTTTATTTATTCAAGACAAGTTTGTTTAAGTAACTGACCATAATAAAGATTGCATTAAGGAAATTTAAAAAGTAAACAAGTTCAATACTACCTCAATACGCTACGCATTACTAAATGAAATGTAAACAATTTTGTTTTGTACGAAAAAGATGTATAAATCAACACTTTATACATAAAATTTTAAATAATTTCTTATTTGTTTATTCCACATGTAAGACATAAATTTACGAATTATTTTTGGACAACTGCGCTTCATTATCTAGACACCTACCTTAAAACTTATAAATTTACTCAAAATTTTATATTTTCTAAATAATATATTACATATTATTGATAGCATACTGCGCTCAATATCAAAAATTTTTACTTCATATTTGTGGTTTGTGCTAAAATGATAATGTAAATAAGGTTAAGGCAAATCCTTCAAGGTCAAAATTAAAAATATCAACTAATTTCATGGTCATCACTAAATGATCTAGAACTAAATATCATTCCTACTTCTTCTTGAACCAAAAAAATCAATAAATACAAACAAACGGAACATCTTAACGAGTTAAGTGTTTGCAATCCACAGATTTTTCGCAACAGAAGAGTTATTTCTAGACGCACAAAAACCCACTTTGAATCACGGCGCCACAAGTCGTGCTTAATCGCTCATTAAAAAAATATTGCGTTGAACAAGTGTCGAACGTATGAGCATAGGCGTACGCAAAAGGACAAAGGGGCACTTGCCCTCTTCCCAAGTTTGGTTGGAATACAACAACAGAAAAAATATTAAATAAAATAGAAATGATAACAGCATTTACAGCTACGACACAAAATTAGTGTTGACTCACTTGATTTTAAATGTCAGATTATTAGTGTAAAACATAATTACCCCAGAAATTTGAGTATGGCAGATTCAAATATTGTGAGTCATCGATATAGATATCTATACAATATTATTATTATACCGTGTGTGGGTGTGTGCGGTTACCAGCCGTCAACGGGCTACTCGCAAAAAAATTTAAATTAAATATTCTTGAAGAAAAGATAAAATCTTGGGAACCCGTATTTTTTATTTTCACAAAATGTTTACCAACAAGCCCAAAAATTATTAATGAAAATTAAATAATGTGACGTGAGGTAGAATGCTGCCATACACCTATACAAAATAATGACGTCACAGAAAAATGTCTTTCTCAATTTACTAAAAAACATAATTTTTCTTAAATAAAATTTGTATTTTTACCAATGTTTTAGACCTAACATTAGGTAATGGCTGTAAGTGGAGAGCACACCACAGTGTGTTTATACGTATTATCTTAAGGAGGTTGGTGACCCATGCAGTGGACCCAGACATCAGCGGGCGGATTTGAAAATAAAATATTTTTGATAATGTAAAACAAAATTCGCTCAACGCGCGTTGGCTGATATAATTGCAATTCGTTCAGTTGCGGTTTTGGTGATATATTTTTACAATAATAATCACTAATTCACTAAATAAAAAATTCTTGATATGCTTATATATTTGTAAATAACTTGCAAATGGTTTAGAAAAAGTACACAAGATCTTCACGAACTATTTTTAAAGGTTTATAGGAAATATTAATACAATTTATATGAATTTTTTAACATTTTATCATATAGTTTAAAGCATGCAAAACAAAGATTTGGTGAATTACCATAAGAGTCCATGTAAAACGAGCGTAATTTCAAGATTCAATTACCTACCCAAAAACCGCGGATAGACGAAATGAAAAACAATTTTTTTAGAATCTCAATAGAGTAATAAAGGCACTGTATAAATTTCAGCCTCTCATTATGGTCACCAACCTCTTTAAGAGAAATACACAAAAATCATTTTATGTTTTATTATATTAAACTTTTCCCTTCCGATATATAATTCAAAGGACGTCCATGATAAAAAGATATTTTTAAAATAGTTTAAATAAATATTTGCGACAAATCCGACTCATTAACACATGTGCCACATCGGAAATCCACACTTCTTGGAAAAATAAATGAGAGATAATGATCCACGCCTTCTTGACTGACTAAGAGAATAATTATTATCGAGCAACTGCAATTAATTCTGAAATTGTTTTTTTGCATTTCTTGATTGCAATAAATTAAGGTAGATGGTCCTCTACATGCCGAAAAGGTTTGGAAAAAAGTCAAAGGTAAAAATGTTGAACAACATGGGAAGATAATGATACATTGTGATTTATTAAGTAATTAAAATAATGGGCTTTAGTAGGCGCATAAAATGAATACGGGTATTTTATAGCCATAAGAATTAAAATGTAAAAGAAAGATTTATGTTTTACAGAAATATACGCAGTTTTCTCTTGATTACCTATATTAATAGTAGTTTCAATTGCATAACAATTATTTTAATTGCAAAAATTGAGTTAATCTATTAACCGGAAGTAAATAATTTCCTTGTTTCCGTTGTTTGTTTTCCACTTATTTACATGCAATGTTTAAAAATATCAAAGTCATATGCGGCAGTTTATGTTATTACATTCTAAATAGCTAAATTTAATTATCATTACTGAAAACTGGAAAAATATCATGATGAATATGTTACAGATCAGATGATTTAAATTTTATTTTTATTGGTTTTTATGATGACACAGTAAAAATATTCTTGATGAAAATGTATTAAATGGAATGCATTTTAATTAACTCGTAAAATATGCACGGGTCACAAAATATTTTGTTTGTTTTAAATGATTGTATTTAAATTTAAAATTTATATAAAACAATTTCGTTTTAATTATATGGTGAATATAATATACGATTTTATAACTCGAGGCACAAAAAGAAATTAAAATTTAATGAAGAGTTTAAATTTAACATCAATAATAATATAGGTAGGTACTCAGCATAAACGTAAACATTTAAAATTTATTCAATTTAATTAAAGTTGTGTAACACTTCATTTAATTTTAATATACATAACTGTAACCTATCAGACCAGTGGCACGATAAATGTTTGCTCCAAGTAATGTGTACTACATAATAATAATAATGGGAGCCTTACTTTTTTTGGCAATAATTTTGAAGTATCTTGTATATTATGGAATATTACGCCTATGGAAATTTGCATTAACATATTTTTAACTAGTCTTAAATAATAACAAAGTTAAATGTCAAATTAAACATACTATGTACGGACATTATTATGTAATTAGAAAAGAAGTCTCAATATTAATTTATCTAGCTAGATCTTTTATCATTTTGTGCTGAATATGTTAGACAGACACGTACTTTCAAATATTTACATGTAATGTTAATTTTATTATTCGTGTATAGTGAAACTATTAAACAATAATACTCGTAGTGTTAAAACTGTTTACTTTTCAATAAAGTTGAAGTAGTAAATGAAAGTGTTTACATTCCTCGTTAAAATAATGATTACACTGGCAAGAAAGTAAAATCTACGAGGAACCTTCGCGAGTGCATATCCAGAAATAAAATAGTGTATTACGCAAATTATTATCTATGTATGATCTATTATAAAGCTTATAGCAGTACCAGGGTCCGAGGATGAAAATAACTACAGTACCTCTTGGACTACGAGATAAATAAGATAGACGCTATTAATAAAACGTATCTATATACCTTACATAAATATACTCGTACGCGGACAATTTTGTGTACATTGTGAACAAACAAACTGACAGGATCACACAATCGATTCGTCTTATTCGCTTTTTTGCACCTTTTATAGAGTGCTCTGTTACAGCATACAAAGTAAAACTGCAACAAACAACAAACAACGTATTTTTTTGTATTTTGTATGGTTTTCTTTAATATAATTTGGAGAAAATTATCTCCACATTAAAGTCAAAATATTTCAAACTGTCTCAATGAAATTATAAATTAAGTTGTTATGTATCTAATTATTTAGTTTACTTATACCTTACCTAACCTATCACAGATTTGACTTAACCTGATAACTTGAGTATGACAGCCTGACATACTGATACTACAACTGTGAGTGTGTATGTCATTGGCAGTGATTATATACTCGCGGGAACTTATGGTATTTGGTGGAAAATACACTATTAGGAGAAATGTTTACACATCAGGTAGACTGAAATATGTATTCCATTCAACTGAATTCGAAACTAATCTAAGTTATCATAGAACCACAGTTGGTCACAAACTAAAATGAATATAAAACTAAATATTTAAACAGCATTAAATAGTAAAAGAAGAGTAATTTTAATACGGTAAATAAAGCCCGTATTACATTAAGCAACAATTGCATGTGCAATTGCAACTAGCTACAAATAGCGTAATGTTGCCGCAATCTGTAGCACGAAAATAGCCCACGTTCTAATTTGGTGCAACAATAATTGCACTGGAAATTTGGTAATTTTAATTTTGTCATTACGTTGCCAACTATCGCTGTCAGTTTGATAACCTAGAATATGTTTAATGTTATGTAGTAGTCCTCCTACGATTTTACTGCTAATTTATTTTAATATGTACTTATTTAATATGTATTATATTTAATTACAATTTTATATTTATACAAGCTTTTGTGCCATATATCACTACATTTCAACGTTAAGATTGTTGCGACTTTAGTGGATAAATTAGTTCGATTGGTATAATGCTTTTAGTGACAGCAAAAATATATTAAAGTTGCATGTTGTGCAATGTAAAGCAAAAAACTTGCATTTGCAATTTATAGCCGCTATTAGTATCAAGTTTCAATTGCACATGCAATTATTGCTTAATGTAAAATTGGGAACGATGGCGATTCCCAAGCAAGTATTTCCCAGTAGCTGTAAGACTACCCCAATGTTCCATCGAATAATAATTATTCTCAGCGAACCAATTCAATCAACTAATCATACACGATTATTCATTTAGTATTGTCATGTTTTTACTAGCACACCTACATTCTTAACCAAAAGTTATAAGTACTATTCTTCCAAATTTAAGAAGATTCCAACATGTAGGTACCTACAGCGTAATAATTTAAGATTTCAAAAAATTATTTTGCGCAATTGTACCGAAAGTTATTGTTATAGCTACGATAACATTAATTTCCCGACTTATAGTTTTGAAATATTATAAATACTGCATCTTCTTCTTGTCAACTATTTTGAAATTGAAAACATGTTTATGGAGCATTTTTATATTTGATGGTTTACATCTTATTTTCTATAAATGAAAAATATTCAGAAAATGCGCAGTTTAGCTACCGACTCTGCTGACCTGAATATCAGGGTGTATGTTGGAAATATTTAGCATTTTACATAGTTCATCAAATTTAAATTTCGAGTGCAATTTTCCGTGGCATAAATTTAACCGGCTTTCATTTTCAAGAATTCATAACATCCTGACTTTAAATTTTTACCGTCTACCGTGCTCTAGATATGGATACTGTGATCTGTTAATGACATGTTTAGTTCGAGATGATTATATCATTAATATTTGACCTTAATTAATAAGTATCGTATCGGAATTAAGCCTGATAATTAGGTACGTATTATCTGTTTGTGATGTTTTGTTTCAGAATAGTTTATTTTGCTTCTTATCGACATTTCCGGAGACACAAAAGTGAATTCCCTTTTTGTTTTAGGATTACAAGAACGTTATCACGTTATCAGTATGAATTAATTTAAAAATAAATGTATCTACTTTCTTCAGCTATTTTTAAATATTATTCGCTTATTCAGTTGAATTTAGCATTTTTTAGTAAACTTATTAGTCTGCCGGGCTCGGACACCGGCTAGTGGTTGTAACCCAGGTATTGCGAGAGAGGGTTAGATGGAATAACAGCCTTGGCTGAGTCTCAATCATTGTAAGGAGTCAATAATTAAAGTAGGTAGGTAAATAAAATTTAAAAAATAGTAATAACTATGGAAATATTTTGCAATTTTTTCAAATTTATACATTTAAATATGCGTTTGTTTTGTTAATTTCATAGAAGGGTGAAATAGTATATTTTCATACCTAACGATAATTGCAAGTGAGAAATATCGTGCGAGTGTAAAGGTTGACGGACGAGGTGCAACCGAGTGAGGCAACACACAAGCTCACGAGCAATACGATATTTACTTTCGAACGAGTCATGAACGATATATTTTAGGCAACCAGAAAAAAACACAACATACTCGTATTTTTAAAACTTTTTAATACACACACACACACACACACAATATAATATTCAAATGACATTTCTACTGTCATTTAAAACAATCAATAAACACAGCAAAAGTTGCCTGGCTATGTTGATTTGGTCTCAAAAATTACGATATGACCATATTGTGCTAGCACGATATTCATATCATACTAATTCATATTTTCAACTTTCTTATAAGTATCGGCTTCTGCCGCGATATCTATTATTTTTTGTAGAGGTTGTCTAAAAAATAAATATTATCGTTTCATTGTGAAGTAATTACATTTTTGCTACTTATAGGTAAATTTATTTTATATATCCGACAGTTAATGAACAGTTAAGATGATAAAATTTGTGTTTTAGCTAAAGCTTGGAATATGTACAAAATAATGAATTAGGTTAGCAGTTCTTTGTAAAATCCATTCATTTAAGTAAGGCCAAAATACCACTGAATCTGAGTGGTTGGATTCAACTAAAAAAGATGCAAACTCTTTTGAATCTTTCAGAATTAGATAAAGTGACTTCAATCGAACAATCTATAGGAAAATGAATAACATTCATTTCTTTTGACGTTTAAAAACCGCAGAATTTTTCAAAAAACTGAAGATTAATAAGTTACCAACTCCAAAGCATTTGGACCATCTTACAAAAGCAACAACTCACAGATAATCTGTCAAATAACATAAACTAACAACTACCATGTGTAACAAATCCTGAAATCCAATCAAGTTTTCATCAGCACTAGAGTAGTTTCACTAGAAAACAGTGTCCGTTTCACAAGTAATTAATCATAACAACACAACAGAACACCGTTACAAGAACGACACAAGACACTCTATTCGTCACCCCGTCACTCCGGAGACAAATGACAGTCGCTGGGAGAAATGACACCACAAAACAAACGCACGGACGGTACGCGATTCGCGATTGTGTTCGGTTTTGCGAGAAGTTGAAACTCACTGACGGTGAGTGTTGTGGCGGAGACTCAGTGTGCTATGAATACAAGAGTTGAAGAAGTGAGTGTGTGTTGGCGAAGCCGGGATGCGTGTTGCCAAGTTCTATATCAGTGCAGACTGCAGAGCGGTGTATGGGATGCGGATGTAATTAGATGCATAAATTATAAATTGCAAGTTGCGTTTGGCAAACTTACTGCAATGTAGCAGGAAATAAATTATTGTATTTCTTTTTTATCCAGTCTAGTAAAATTAATTTCCAAATTCCTGGCACTGGCAGTATTTCTGTGATTAAATAATATATGACGTGAAACTACTTATTTTTATATTAGGATTTGATACATATTGTGAATGGAGTAATGACTGTAATATAAACATACATAGGGTCGGACTGGCCCAGTCGGCAAGTCGGCAATTTCCGACGAGACCAAATTGCGAACTGAAACTGTTTTTTGTATTTTTACCAATAATTTAGAAAATTATGTTCTTTATATTTTAAGGCAGGCACGTATACAAGGAGGTGAACAGAGGGTAACTTTCAGTTATAAGACATTTGACCTCGAATGAAAAAAAAGACTTCGCTTTTATTCAACCTTTTTTGTAATACGACACATTACCTCTCCCATAACTTCAATCAGTTGATGATTTCTTTATATTCTCAAAATTATTGATATTTTTGGAAGGGAGGCCAAATAATGCCAGTTCTTATTTTACAAAGAGGTCGATATTCCATCGGATTCATTGACCATACAGTCTAGAAACAAAAGATTACGACTCATACAATATAGACCTTAAAAATGATAATTTTCTTAAACTTTTATGTGGGACACTTATTATATTCACATCAGTTTCTCGGTGGTTGTTCGCAATATTGTGTTATAATAGGTATGTTTTATATGCGAGATTGTATGTACTGTACACGTGTACACTCCTTTGAGCTTGTGGTTAGCCAGGGGTACGTTCCATCACCGAGAACCGATAATTTTGTGTTTCGTCGTTGGTATAAGGTTCCAAAATTATTTTATTTTATTTGCGATGGTTAACCACTCTACTACAGAATTAACCCTCAATGACAGAATGGTAGATGTTGTAATAGTGGAATCCAGCCATTTGGACCCCAGAGGTATTACTGTCAGTTTCCAATTTCTAAACCGAGAACACTATCAACTGTGCTACAATTAGTATACTAGATGATCAAATATCAACGGAAATATTATGTACAGTTATTAAATTATTATTATAATTGTTCTCCTCTCGTATGCACTTTGCGTTTACGCCTCCCGCCTGCTGGTAGGCGCAAGGTTGGTCCACTCTACTACTCAGCATCGCAGTTAGCATCGTCAGCACAGCTCTGGTGCCGCTGCCAACAAACAGCGTTGGTCGCTGACCACAACACAACACGGTGACGACGGTGACGTGTTCTGCCATCGTCACTTGCCACATACCCTGCACCTCTGTCACCAGCTCCGAACAGATCAAACACACCGCAAGGAACATTAGCTGCTGAAGATGGCAGGATTAAAAATAGTGTTGACCTGCTGGGACACTAACTTCATAATTTCTCACTCTAGGTTCCGTATAGATGTAATATTTGCAAGGGAGTTGATTGGCGACATGGTAGGTACCTACACAAAAAGGCCATTGGAAATGCTTCTCAAACTGAATTTAAGGTGTCCGCACACTATTTTGAGAATTATTAATTTTTGTTATGTGCGAATAATTTCAAATGGAAAGAATAAAGAAAATTTTAAATGTTTTAATAAATGTGGACGGGGCAAAATGCTGAAGAAGTACCTATGTCAAAATAGGAATGTATGGTAAAGATTGGTTGCTGGTTGAGTTTGAATAGAAATTGACAATATTTAATTACTTGTTTTGAGAAGGTTCAAGTCAACTTAGGAACTGTTCACAGTGTTCACACGAGGATTTTATAAAGATTTTGAATCTTGGAAAAAAATATATTCATGGTTTTGAAGCAATCAAGAAATAATAAATTCTTCTTTTCCAAGACTCAATTTAGCGGCACAATTTAACAGGTAATTCTCACTAGAATTATTTTTCAAGATTCAGAATCTTAAAAGAATCTTCATAGAAACCTCGTGTGAATAGGGCCTTAGGGAAATTGTGTGATTTTTATGTTTGTATATGTATGTAGGTAGGTATGTAAATTTTTGTATCAGTCCGAACTATGCACTCTAGATATTATAAAAAGTATTATATTATACTTATTACATTACACTTTCCTCAATTTTTGACAGGACCGATGTTACACTTAGCAGATAAGTATACTTACAATGTAAAGTCAGTCGATGTGTACCATAAATTATGAATTAAATGATTTACGTCCAGTACATTGTCAAATAATATTTTGGCCTATCACCTATTTGGCTTGCTTTGAAAAGTTGAATTAAAAAAATATTGTATGTATTTGAATATTAGAATTAAAATAAACCATGCTAAAATTTGTTTATGCAACTATACTATAATAGGTACCAGTAGATATAAAATATGTGTGAGAATGCATCAACAGATATTAAATTAATAATGTAATTTCGTAACAAATTTGTATGTAAATTGGAAATAATAACATACAATAATTAGCGAAAGTTAATATAAAATAATTCGCCATAATTTTGTATATTATTCACAGATTATCAAATATTCAATTACGCTAAATTATGCAGACGCAAATTTAATGAAACAATTAACCTCAAACTTCATGAGTAACTAGTTTTTGTTCATGTTGCAAAAAGCTCATCAGCACCACCGGAATTTATAAATATATCCACCCACGTCTACGTCCTAAAAATAAACATCGTTTCCACATTTCAAATCGGAATAGGGCGGATAAAAATCTGCAAACTTAAAATATTCAAATTATGTCGCGCAACGAGAGAAAGAAGAGCATAAATCCCTAATTTCCAATGCACATCATCACAGCGGGATGCGACGGTGGCGCCAAGTGGAGGCTACACGAACTGAATATTAACTTCTTCACTTCGCTGTTGCTAGTGCATCCCTGTAATCCGCTAGTAAAGTGGCTTTTATTATGGCCAGAGACGTGCGGAATGGGTTTTTGAATGGGGCATAAGGGTATTTTACAAATGGTGGGGCTTATACTAACTACGAAATTTAGTGAAAAAAATGACATAGTTAGAGTTCTTGCATGCATATCATAATTACAAAAATGTTGGATCAAATTTTTGCAGCATACCGTACCGTATTTTATTTATGTATTAAAACAAAAATGTAGTTTATTGCCGCTCGTGCATTTATATTGATTACAGGGATAACAATCATGCAAAAGCGGCTAATAACATGATTATTACACAAAATAAATTGGTAAGTACACTGTTTTTTCTACGAATGGTGTAAATAAATAAAAGCTCATTTTGCAGTTATTATGTATAAGCAGTAAAACGCAGTCTATTTCCGCTCGCGCATATAAATATTGATTGCTTGTAGCCGAGACTAACAATCAAGCAAGATATTTTGTGCTCGAAAACATGCATTTTATATGTGCATTAAATGAATTATGTAATAAATAGATGAAAATATTATTAGTTATTATCATAAATACTGAGTGATTTCATTCTGCAGTTTTAGTCACCATCTATAAAACTACCAAGTGCAAAAATTGCATCCACACACAGAACGACCGATTTTTAGTTGACAATAATCATTGGAAAAGATTTTTTCAGTTCAATTGTGGAGAAATTATACCCCTAACATAAAAATGTGTTTACTTACTTGCAAGTATTATCGAATTCTTAAAATAATACGAGTAGGTAGTTAGGTACCTACTTACATTTTCTGTTATTATTTCGAAATTATATACTATTTTATCTTTCAATTTTTATAATCAATCGCCTTTAAAGTTTAAAACCTTGTTATTTACGTATTTTTCGATTAACTTTTTTCACCTCATCCAATTTACTTTCTTTTTGGTACGCCTATGATTATATCTCCCACAAATTGCACCGGCAGCATATACAGTGGCGTTTTAATAATATCTCGACAATTTAATAATAAATGCCCCTAGGACGAAGTCAACAACTAGTAGCCATTAAAATTGCGCAAGATAGCTCTTGCTCTACTCATATTCGTATGATGAATTAGCTAGGTACTTTACGTTGTCGTTGTTACTTAGTAATCACGAATAGCCTTCGAAGTGATTTAGTTATATAATAGTGGAGTGATTAATAATTTATTGCGTGTTATTCAGAAGCCATGATACAGTTTTTAATCGAATAGATTCGACTACCAATCGTTATTGTTTTGATTATCAATGCAATCAGAATTTTTTTACGAGAAAACAATATATTTTTAATTTTAATAAACATGCAATTGTGTCATATCTATTAAATATTTGATCAAAATAACTATAAGTAAACAATTTTCTAGACTGTTAAGCTAAGTTTACATGCACCGTTGTCACCGGAAAACGTTACGGCCGTTGTCGCCGTTCTGTGATTTGATTAGTTGACAACCAACTAAATGACACCTGTCAAACTGCGTCGTTGATTGTCAGCGAATCAAATCACAGAACGGCGTCAACGGCAAACGTTTTTACGGTGTCAACGGTACATGTAAGGGAGACTTTAGTCGCAATCGTTGCAATATATTATTCTCAGTACCCATAGTATTTATATTTTTGTTATGAATCATATTTAGCAGTAATGATTGATAATGTAACTATTAGAAATTACAATAATAATTATTAATGAAAATGACAATATTAATATGCAAATATACAATTATACAGGCATATTTCAAAAACACAAACATACATGTAATAATAATTATTCTTCAAGCAAAAAATGTAAGGATTACTGGAACAAAAATAATTTTTGAAAATTTCGCACTGAAAAAAAAGAATTGTAGAACAAACGATAATTATAGTATACCTACTACTATAAACATTGTCATTATAGTGACAACAATATAGTACATTCTCAATTACAATGCCATTATAGTTAAAATATTATAGTTAAATTAACTATAAATATTATAGTATGAAACTAATACATAAGTATTGTCAGTTTTACAATATTAATGTAGTAATAGTGACAATATTGATATTGTTTCTTTTTTAAATATATTATTGTATATGTAGCAATATAAATATATTTCATATTACTCTACTTAGTATGGTAGGTATAACAAAAAAGTATAGTTTATATTTCCATATAATATAATATTTATTTATAACAAAAATATATTACATTAGAAAAAGTGTGCATAAAGATGGACAATAGATAAATAAATATAAAGCATTTCTTAAAACTATAGGTACCTATATAATATCTGTCAATTATTGTTAGGAAAGTAACCAATTTTGAATCACATACCTACATACATACAAAAATAATTTTTAGTGTAGGTTTTATTGATATACAATCTCAATGAGTTTAATGTTGAATTACTTGATATTATATAATTTTGAAATTTTAGAAATATATTTTTAAACAAAAGGTAAAAGATCTAGACATGCTCACATTCGAATTAGACTGGATATATTTGTCATTAAGGACATGCAATTATTTTTAAAACACGTGTCGATTACTTATTTTCAACTAATTGTGTTTCAAAACTATGTATAAAATATTATTGACACTTACGTTATGAAATAACTATATTTTCTAAAACATGTGCGATAAAAATTACGAGAGGCTGGGCAGTTATTTTCAATCTCACATACTTTTCCTTCCTTTCCTAAATATGGAAGTCCTTCTTCTGTTTGGAAATTATCTAAATAAGTTATATTTGATATTATCAATGTTGTTCAATTTGTTTAAACAAAATTTATATAACTACCTTCAAATGGAGAGGTAATAAATCTGCTATACATCAGCTTTTGATGGCCTCCATGATGCTATTATGCTCGTATAGACGCGGACACAGCAAGACATTAGGTAGAAATGCAGGGGCAATAAGATATTTGTAACATTTACAATATTATCGTTGATTTTACAATAATGTTTTAGTGACAAATACTATGTCAAAATAATACTATGTAGTATGCTTAATATAACTATAATATATTGTGCAATTTTAACCCTTACAGTAAAATATGGTTACTGTAAATATGATTATAGTTAACGGAACAATAATGAATTTACAATAAATTTACAGAAATATCTACTATATACATAGTTCATGTTATTATAATGTATAGAATGAGTTACTATAATTATTATAAAATGAACGATACACATTTTACAATTCCATTATTTTTACTTTTACAATACCTATTTTTCTCAGTGCGCAAATTAAGGGATACCACTTAAGTAGCATATTTTATTAAAACAATATAATTGAAATGAATTATCAACACCATACATTATACGTGGTGTAAAGAATTAGGTAGGTCCTTGTGGTATTGTAGTAGATTCAAATAAAATATTTAGAAAAAGTATCTACTCGTTGTATTAAAAATGTTCACTTTACTTTAAATAAGTTACCCTTATTTTTGCGAAATTTTCAAAAATTCTTTTTGTTCCTTAATCCTTAAAGACTCCGCACAAATCTTATGGAATTGGGGTCCCGGAGGATTTTGCTGAAATTGAAGAATGTTATTCTTTGAACCTTGCTAATCAATAGTCTCCATAGGCGCAAAACTTAAAACTCAGTATTTTTAGAAGTTTTGCAGGTTTGAAGTTCAAGAAGAACGAAATGTACTTATACCCTATTACATAATCTATCACGCCGTTTTCCCAACTTATCACATATTTTAACTCATCGGTAGATATATTATATCAAGTGTGCGGTTATCAGCTGGGAAATTCACAGAACGTTTGGATAAATATATAAATTAATAGATCTAGATTTGAGATGCTTTCCCAATTATTGCTATAATATTTTGCCAGATTAATGAAGACAACTGAATACGGACAACCAACAATACGGAAATAAACATGTTTACTCTTTAACACCATGTGTGATATTGGTTCAAACGAACTAATAGGTATACCTTGAAGATTGAGAAACAAAACAAAAATAACATTTCTGGAAACTTCCAAGGAATATCAAAACCAACTCATCCAACAACGATTCTCAAATTCTAATTCAAGGATTCAAGATCAAACTTAAGTAAACAACAGCAAATATCAAAAACATTCTCGAATCATTTAACAAATGACACAATGAAGCAGGCTGAGTCACACTCAAAGACAAGTGAACACCTTGCCGGCAGGAACAGTTGAACACGAACAGTCGAATGTCGAACGGCGCTAACAAACTGTGGGTGAGGGCCACTCGAGGTGAACTGATCATTCTATCCGTACTCTCTGGCGCCAGTTCAGACATTTATTGCCATGTCTAACCTCACTTTCTACGCTGTCCGTGACATAACCTGCACAACCAAAATGGCGGACTGCCATTTCATCTTTGGATAATTTATCTCATGATAAAATGTTGTAGGACGATGGTTTGATGATTGTGTTTGAAATATTGTTATTGCTACGGAGACCGTGACGGGTTCATATTTTAATTAGTCGTTTTTGACTGTTTTACAACTTCTTTAACATAAGTTATATTTATGATAAGACGTTTATTGTCAGATATATTTTAGTATGGCGCATTTTTAAATAGTCGAATTCTTAACAAAATATTGTTTTAAAAACTAGAACTTTGTTAGTTATGCCAGATTAATTTTAAAAGCATAATAATCACATATTTACAGTGGTAATTGAAAAATTAATATTACACTTAAATGCTTGTGGGTCTGTTAAGATACTAGTTTCAATTCGTTTCAATTTAAAGGTACCTACTACACTACTTGTAAATGTACTTAAAACACTTTTCTCAATGTTGTAAAATTGTCCAATCGAAAAACTCGATTTTATAAAGTTTTGTAAAGGGAAACTTTATTTTTATTGGTGTCATGTTATAGGTATTATATTATGACACATTATGTTGCAACTAGATGACAAAAAAATTTGATATAACATGTGAACAATCATTTTATGGTAAACCACGATAAATACATTAACACTAAAATTTAGCTACCTAAATTAGATATTTAAACTGTTTAGAATAGAAGTAGGTACATGTTAAATTGGGTAACTGATGTAAACGTAGTTAAAAGTTTGGTTTTTCCATAAAATATCTACATTTTAAAAGTTGTATACCAATTAGAACTGGGCGCGTAAGTAAATTTTTATTCACGATCACACACAAAATTAAAAACAAAATCACGCCTAATCACGCACGACATTACATTTTGCTCACGATTACTCACACTCGCGAATTTATTTTTATAGCCATTTGTTTTGTGTTGACATTTTGCAAATTATGTATTATGTCGTGATTGGTGATTTTTACTCACGGCAGACAAAATTTCACTCACGCCCAATCACGATTCCAAATTTTTAAATTACTCACGTTCACGCGGCGTGACTCATCGTGATCCGATAAAATTCACGATCCGCGCCCAGCTCTAATACCAATTTAGATGTGCAAATAATTAAATCTGTGTGCGATCAAAAACATTAATAAGTTCTTTAGGTACCGAATAAAGCATCAAGTAAAATACTAAAATATATTCACTTTTATACGCGCATCTAAAATAAAGATCGAAATATTCATGTTCATCTCTGTTACTGTCAAATCTGTCAATACAGTTTTATATTAATATTATTTCGATACTCTATGTGAAACGTCAAAACTTCAGAAGATAGAACAGATTATATTTTCCCAAACCGTTTCCTGATCAATAAACGTCATTCTTTACGCAATAAAACTATTCACAATCACAATCATTAATAATGATCACAAAAATAAATCCATTCTCAAATCGGCAAAATCGTAACAAAACGATTTTGGCAAACACAATAAAATGGTGTGTTTACTAGTTCTATTTACTGAGATCTATTATTTAAATAGATCATAAACGTTGTTTTACACTCACTATTAAAATAAATGTGTCACAACAAAAAGACTTACTTGAGATTGAAAATTTTACAAGTTTCACTCCGCCATTACTGGTCATGATGTTTATTTCACTGCGCATAGATCACAACTGACTATCTAAGCTAAAGAGTTAAAACTGACTCAGAATATTGTTATCAATTAGTAAAAGGAAATTGAATTACAAAAAAACACACTTCCGGTTAAGGCGATATGAAATATTCGCCCGATTATTTCGTCACGGATTTTCCAATGTGGATTTTTATTTATTAAGCAAATATATAACTTTTTCTCTTGTCTATTTTAAGATCGCTGTCTCATATATTGATATAATTAACCACGCAATATTGCTGTAACATTTTTTCGGAATTTGATGATTGGTATTTTATTTGTGAAAAGTATTTAACCTCGTACTATATACTGGAAGAGCTACGTAAGTAGTGAAGAATTTTTTATTTACATTGGGTTATTTTTATGCCAGTATATTATTTGCAGTCCATATATCTTAAATTGGTACGCAGCAGTATATAATTTTCATCAGTATACTTTTCACATTCTTTAAGAACGATATTTGTATGTTCTATATTTATATAATAATATATAAAGGGTAGTTTACGATGATGTCATGTAATTAGCATTACTTAGATACCATGCCCATAAGAGCCAGTGATAGCGCAATGGTTTAGTGTCCATCTAGTACCTATTTGGTAATCAATAATTCAATCCAAGAGATATTTTGTCTCATCCAGTGGAATTTTAGTCCGTTGCTGCTTGCTGGGATGGAATCGTAGCATGCTAGGCGAACACTCTACCGTTGAACTCTAGTAATTATAATAATTCTATTTCTACTAATCTAGCATGCTAGAAATAAGTAAGCACGTTCTTATTAGTTTAATGTACTAGTAAACCTTTTCACACGTGTCTAAATATTGACCAACTAAATATTTTTCCGTGTTCCTAAATTTTTCAGATAGCTGTATATTCTGTTCTGTTACAGATTGGTAGGTTAGGTATATAATATAGGTATTTAGTTTTTAGGTTTTAAAGTACATATTTATATTTGATATCAATTTCGATATCAGCTTATTGCAAATATTTTAAAGTTATAATGCCTTGCCCGAGTAAAAAAGTAAACGCAAACAACACAATTGTAGGATAGTCTCTGATTAAATTAATATAAATATTTATGTTATAAGATAACGACAAAAACAACATTTTATTTCCTTATTTAAAAGTGGAGATCATTTGAAATTATTATTAATCCACAAGATATTTTTTTCTTTGAAAATGAAAACCGCAACTATCATGACAAAAATGCATTAGCAATTAGTAATAAACTTTAATTCACTGGAAAATTCAATATAAATATTAAATTGATAATACAGTCATGCTAGCGTACCATGATGACTCTTGTCACAATCGATTGCTCGTGACATTTAAAGTTGGTTAAAAATTAAAACTTAGTTTGTTCTGTTTGTAGTGTTTACAGAACTCGAAACAGAAAAATAAATTATACACGATATATTTTTTAAATAATTAGATTAAGTATAGTTCTTCCATATTTCAAAAAAATAATAACCATTAGGCTATACAATAGCGACAACCGCAATCCTCGAAAATATATATACGATATAATACATATAAGTACATATTACCTATAGTAGGTAGGTACGTCTTCAACACTAGAAAGTTCAATGAAGATAATATCTTTTCCTAGAATAGAATCATAAAACGAGGGAAACTTCATGCTTAAGAAAACTCATACATAAAAAAACATAAACAGAAAATTCATATCAGGATTCCAGTTGACACAGAATAAGGAATATTCACATGCATGCGACTGATTTTCACGTGTCCAATTCGAGAATCAGCGGCTTGGTCAGCGATATTGAAAAAAAGGAATATCGGTCCAAGTCCAACACGATGAGTATAGTGCACCCCTTCCAGTTACCCCTCTTGTGCCAGTCCCACAGTCAGTTATAGTTTCAAAAGCCTACAGCGAGTTTGTTGTTAAGCAAAATTATTTCTAAATCATTGTTTCTGCATCAATCGAATTGTAGATTTAAAGTTTATATGTATTTTCTTGTCTCTGAATTTTATGCAGGGATTCGAACATCACAAAATAACGGTTCAGGTTCTGTTCACGGTTTTTACATATTTCATCGAAATAAAACCGATTTTTAAAAAGCGGACCAAAGTTCCGTTTTCCGAATGAAATGAAAATATTCGTTCCAGTTTTTGGCAAAAATTTAATAAATTTTTAAATTCATTTCAAATTTTATCTAATTATAGAAAATACTTACATCACTAAAATAGCTGCGGTTCACTCCGGTTTTTGTTCCTGTTCAGGTTCGGTTCGAATCCCTGGTTTTATGATTCTAGGCCAGAATTTTCTTGTAGTTGAATTTGAATTTGAGTTTTCGAGAATTGGGTAGTGGCCGACTTCATTAATTTTTTTTTATTTTGATGGTACCCATTCTACTCACAATTACAGAATGGTAGATGTTGTTATAAAGGAATCCAACCACTCAGTGGTATATATAAAACTTTCTGAAATCCGGCAATTATTTCCACCCTAACAAACTCAAGAACACCGTTCTCATTCCTGCATCCAATCGGCAAATATTTGCTCGGATATTGGCGGCCACCTGACCGGTACCGGAACCGCGGTGATCCGGTAGCCGGTGCTGGAAGGATAGCTAACGTGTTTAACGACGCCTGCCGCCTGCTTGGCTAGCAAGTGCCAGGTAGCAGGAGAGCAAAGAGCCTGTCAGATACTTGGCTTGCTTGGCAGATTTAACGAGCCTAGTGTCAGTGTAAACGGACATCGGCCAAATTGGAGATTTGGGTTGAGGAAATTGATTTAATTGGCTGTTTGGGAATAATAGTGTTGAGATTTATAGGTATCGATAGAGACTATTTGCATTTAGCAATCGAAACGTCCAATAAATAGTTTTGTGAAACCGAACTAAATAGTTAATTGTATGTCAAGGGTTGCAGATTGATGCTAGAAATTGTAGCCCGAGAAAACCGAGGGCTGCAACTAGTCGAAATTTACAAAAATACTTTCAGCCAGAAATAAACATAATATTTTTTCTACGATTAATTGACTTATAAATAGCTGATCGACTTTATCACTATAAGCAGCGGTCTTTAAAGAAGCATATATTGATCTGCAATTGTTCATTTACAAGTAACCAAGTGAAATCTGAAAAGCCTACTTTTAATACCGATCGTAGAAAAATTCGTTATTATACCATGGATTCCTAAGTCCCAAAATTTGAAGACTTTTAAACATTTTTGGATCCAAATTAACCTAGAAATGTATCTACTACAATTATTATTATGACATGGTATCTAATTCTCAATAAATAAAAAGCTCATAAATAATATTGTACTTTGTTTTTAATCAGAAGATGTAAAAATAAAAACCACTAGCATATTTTTACGTTAATTTAGGATTTAACAATTTTAATGAGTTCTGGTCTGGCAGCTTGATTTACAGTATGTAAGACTGCCACACCCAAGTTGGGTAAAAGGCGTGATTGCGTTATAGATATTGTATGATATGTATGTACCTACCTATTCATTTAAAGTAGAAAAAATGTCAAATATTAATTTTCAATACTGGAACATTCTTAGCAATCCGCAAATAGTGCTCTATTTAAAGCCGCACGAAATTTTGTTGAACAAAGACATTGACAAGTAAACGGCAGTAATAAATTACGACGAATATTTGTTTTTGCGTAAATAAACATTGCTTCCAGAACAGTGACATTGAAGCTAACATAAACCAGTCACAGTCAGTGTGTCTTTAAATATGTTTTTATTATATTGGAGCGTATACACTGAATTTATTTCCATAATGTTGCTGGGACCAAAACCATACTCGGCTATTTTTATTTTCCCAGATGATTCATAAATAGATAGTTGGCCGTGATCTTCAAAATACTCACACGATTTGGTGTACGGACAGATGCGAGGTTTAGATTTGGCAACTTTTAGAAAAGGAAATACAAGCAAGTTTTGTAATTATGTTTTGAAAACATTCATATAATCATCATAATATCAAGGTAGTAAATGTTCGGCACTACTGTTTTGGTGTTATACACAAATAAACATCTTTTTTGGTAATTGTAGTACGAAATATTGTCGTTTCTTTATATAGTAGTTAACATGAAGACCAATTAAATTTGGTATTTATTTTTACGGCTAAATAATTTTCAAGTATGCATATTTGTAATTATTTTTTGGCAATAATGTTACTAATAATTACTAACTGCTTTTAGTGCAAGCGCGGTATACGGTATACTTAATTACACCTTAACGTGTTTATCAATTTTATTTTAAGAATATGAGATAAACACTTAGAACTTAAAAGATAGTACAAGTAGTAGTATTGTTAAAAATTCCTAAAACAATTAAAAAATTATTGAGAATATCTAATCTGTTTTCAAACAGATTTATAATGCACTGTTCACACGAGGAAAGTGCTAGGAGCTGTAATACATAAAACTGTCAGTATCGGTCATACGGGGAAACCGTGGAGGAAATTAAATATTTCTTTAAAATATATTAGAGCTAGTCATCTTAAATATATTTAATAAACATTAAAACGGTATTGACAGTTTTTTATGACCTCTTCTAGCAATTGTTTTAATTTGAAGAAACTATTTACTGAAAACTTTCGTTGTGTGAATAGGGCATAAGCATCAATTTCCGATATGCATCTCTTACAACACTGAAGTTGTGTTGGGTGCTAACTCTGTTTACATTATTGAGAATTCTAGAACGTTCTAGACTTATTTTAATCGGTTTAATTAATATACTAAAGAAAGAATGGTTAGTTCTTAATCAAGCTTCAAATAAAGCATGAACATGAACAGGGCTCAAGGAGGCAAATTACTGTACAATTCGTCATAAAAGAAGACACAACGATTAATCTTTTATCTTTTCGAACATTGTAGAATAACAATTTTAGCTCGTGATTGTATGAAATTTATACATTAAAAAAATAATGAAAACAGCACTACCTACAAAAGGCGGATTTATTTCGATTCTCAAATTATGAACCAAGATCAAGATAAAAAAAATTATTAAAAATTCGATTTACTATTACACGTGAATAAAGTTTAATAGTTGTTTTTTACCCCATAAAATTAAATGCTGTTCGTTATGCCCTGTTCAGACGGTTTCTTTGAAGATTTTTTCATGGTTCTGAATTTTGAGATAAATTATCCTGGCGAGAATTGCCAGTTAAATAGCGGCGCCGCTAAATTGAATCTTCAACGAGTCTTGAAAAATTCCTAATTCATTGATAGCTTCAAAACAGACAATTTCTTCTTGTCCATGATTCAGAAGTATGCAAGAATCTTCAACGAATCCTTGTGTGAACAACTTTCCACGTGTAACCCACAAGTATTATTCGATCAGCAAAATTATTAACCATTTTTTCCGTCTCTATGATGTATCTGCTATCCTTGACTCTGTACCTACCCAATAGTAAGTATAAGTGGCTAATTTAACCAAACAGCGCTCAACACTTGCACTTACGTCTACGTTTTTTCCGAAATCCTAGAATACTTTCGATTTGACTTTTTTTTCTATTCCACTCTTTTCCCCACTACTACGGCCGCCTGAAACCAGCCCGAAACTCGTACTTTTCCGCATCCTAGCTATATATGCAGTGTCATTTTGAAGTTGAAAAAAAAACTGTAAAAGTATTTCGTTGCGAGTGAACTGTCAGATTTATTATTGACTTCAGGATAATGTTTTTATAAATATTTAATAGAGAAAGAATGAATCCACCGTACTTTTTTTTTAATTTAAAAAATTAATTTCTATTTTGAGATATAACCGTGTAAAGTTTGCATAAAATAGGATTTTTTTAATTTTTCGGATTCATACAATTTTTTAATTAAAATTTTAAAAAAGCACATCTGTAGATCCATTCTTTCTCACAAAACACTCGCTACGTTAGTACATTTTAAGCTGGATTCTAGGTGCCACTTAAAATTGAAATTAGAATATTGTGGAAGCACTGGTTGGTTAATTTAGCACTTATACTTATAATTGGATAGTCTGAATCTAGCTTTATGTTTAACATTTTTCTCTGAGACAATTAAAGTCTACCTCAAAACAACTACGGACGCAACTACACCAACAATCCTTGTTTCATCTGATCTTCTTCCACCTCAACTTCAACTTCAACTTCGCCGTCACCGGTCGTGTCGTCGTTCGCGGATGCTGCAGAGAGGTCGGGTCAAGGTCGCCCGCGGCCAATCTATTGATCCCGTCCGGCGTCGCACCCCCGGCGCCCCAGCACCGCGACGTTGGTGCGACGCCGACGCCTGCACCGTCCTCAGCCAGAAACAATCAAATTGTCACGTGTGCCGAGCGGACAGCGTACGACAGCGACAGGTTATTGGGAATCGAGATGGAATTGGATTTTTGATGCGGTTCTACTTGCTGAGGTGTTTTGTTTGGGGGATTTTTGAAATATTTTTTTGGTGATTTTTAAGGAAATATATTTTTTTATTGAAAAAATTAACAAGACACCATTTTTAGTTCTGGCAACTCAGATTAGAATTCAGTCAGTTTAACTACACAAAAATCTACCCTCTTCGTTAAGATTCTGGTTTACTATCTATTGACCACATCAGATATTTAGTAAAAATTTATTATTGAGGATAATTGAGTGTGCAACAGGACCGACTGTAGTTGTAACAACTCAGGTTTGAATCAGTAATTTAGGTACACATTCTAATTTAACTGTAAAAAATCTTCCCTGTGATGTACTTTTCATTAAAGCCGAGCGTCTTGGATCCAGTGCTGGATTCAACCTTTGTTTTAAAATCCAATACTTGGAAAAAATATGTTGGATCCTTGGATCCAACTGCTGGCGATTGCCAGACTAGAAAGAAAATGGAGGATATAACAGCTGGAATTGCAGTTAGTGTGATTGTGCAAAATTTATGTTGAATCAAGAAAGACAGAAACGGACAAAATATTCTACCAACTCGTGTAGCCGTGTATCGAATAAAAACAACGTTTGAAGCATTCTTTGACTCGGGTCAAAAATACCGACAGAAGTCCGAACGTTGAAAGCGTACAACGTTGATCTTGTAAAGTTCGTCACTTCTTGTCGTTTGGAAAACAGCTTCACGATACTACGAACGAACTAGTAAACGTTGGAAGGTGTAGCATCGTGTAACAATCATGAGTTGACAGCAAGTAACCATACATACAGTAATAGTATATTACATTACTAGCAAGGTAAAACAGTTTTTACTGCTGAAAGGAGGAAATGACCTCCTTGAACACTAGTTACCTTGTGTGTATTGTACAATATTTTACTTGTTACTCATTTGTAAAAAAAATTATAACCAAATTCTGTCATTCACACACAAATGTTCTGCCAAAAATTGTCTTAAATTATTTCTCATAAGCCTTGGAAGTATTACTGTGGAAACATGAACTGTTTATTATATGAACATATGACTAGCAACTAACTTTAACAAGTTAGTAACTTATAAAAATTCATTTCAAAGGTAATGCAGATATTGAATAAATGACATTTACAAGTGAGTAACAAGTATGTAAGTATGTAAGACTGACGTGCTGTTGGATAAAAGGCGTTTGATTTTTTAAATGAATAAGATTCCGTGTAGGTTTCGAATATCAAATATGTGTCCGTAAGTTTACGGTTGACAACCGTACACACGACACACGATGAAATTATGATCTATAATTCACACTATTATATTAATTTATCTTAAACGGTAAAAAAAAGTTTATTATTACAAGAGCAATGTTCGGGAAACCCCTTTGAAAACCCTCTAGTTTCATTAAAAAATAAAATATACTTCACTAACATCTTTCTGTATAGTATTTGTTGTTATTATGAAATCAAAATAATTGATTCAGCTGTCCGGATTTTAAAAACCAGATAAAAACTGACAAACATACGAGTAGATACGCGTGACCGTTAAAAATTGCATAATCTGGTTTCAGAGTTTTTTTCATAAAGTCTATATCATATTTAATAATAATAATAATTGAAGCTCGAATTGAAGATATAGTAAATTGAAAATATTTTTTAAATAAATTATCATTGACTGGAAAACAATAATTATTTTCTAATTTTTATGAATGGTGTATTTCCTCATTTGTACATAGAATTACTTGTCTATTATTGACGTACTATAAGTTAAGTTTACTATCTAAATTAGGAAACAATTTAAAATAAAAACAAACTACGTGACTATTTGCGGAATAACTTCAATATATTTCCAATAATAATTCCACCATCGTAGCTGATAAGGATGCGAATTATTTTATTCACAGAAGGAAATTTCCGTGTCCTAATTCTTTTGAGGAGGGAATGGGGAATACCTCTCGGCTCTCGCTATTTGCGAATTGCGATTTGCGGTTCTTGAGTGGCAAATGGCGTCGGGGAATAGTGGAAGATTTTATCTTACTTTTATTTTATGGCCTGGTTTGATTTTAAAACATGAAAGTTTATTGAAATCGTGATTTGCATACTTAATGCGCTTTGGACGTGTTGAACTTTACTAATTGAGATGTGGAAAGTATAAGATAGTAGAAAGACGTTTACTGTTAGCAAAAAATGCTATTCACACATAGAGCTGACAGATTTATAGATTATTGTTTATGTTATCCAATGATCGTATTTTTATTTTATCTTATAAATTAATGACATAATAAAGACAATCCGGAATACGAATTTATCTACGTGATGTTCATAACCACATTTTTAAATGTTTTCCGTCTACTTTTTCCTTGGAATTAAATATTGTAAATAATTTCTTAGAAAAATGTATAACATAACAGTTTTGATAAGATATACGATATGTAGATAAGTTAGTATAATATTTATAATTCAGGATTTAGCTACACTTTGAAGTACAATAATTTAAATTACTTCTCGGATATAATAATTAGAATATTTTTAAAAGATTTTATTTGCAAAAAACGATAACAGAAATTACTGATAGATAATATTGATAACACAGTCTGCTTACATATAATTAATATTCCGAATTCTTAGTAAGCTATAAATAAATCTGTAGGTAAGTAGATTCACGAAAAAGATCAACGTTTTCATACTAAATCCTAAAAAATAACTTTATCTTAAATTAAAGTTTCTAATTAAACTGAATATATTTAATTTAAAACATCATTTATCTTTGAAAATATTAACATAGATTATAAGATCCAAAAAATTTACTTTTTAGATTATACAACAATGTACAGAGATTCGCAGACTTGGCTTGATGCTTGAAAGCTTAGCTTGAAAAACCAAAAAGCCAAGTATTTATTTTTTAAGCTTGACGTTTCAAGCAATATCAAGCTTTTATTCTCAAGTAACTTTTTTTAAATCAAGCTACTTGATATAGGTACTTTAATAATAAATTAATAAAGATTATTATCTCTTGACACTAGTTATGCGTAAACGTAATACGTAAATATGTAGGAAAAACCGGAAAATCTATATTTTATGGATTGAGTCCAATTTATTATTGAATTTTACACTTTCCGAAAAATTATTGGCAATAGGTTACTTGGATTGTACTGAAAATTATATTTCTATCACAAGTTAGGTAGGAAACAGAAAAATATGTTTTTTTTTAGTAAACTGAATAGGAATTTTTTCTGTGACGTAATTATTTTGTATAGAAGAAATTGAAACATTCTACAAAAGTTAAAAATTCAATTTTTATTAATAATTATTTTTGCCATAAGTAATATAATAATTGAATCATGAATTTATTAATAAATTTCGTAGTAATGGATAAACGAGTGCTAACATTGTCAAATTTAAATCGAGATCATTTCTTTTTTGGGCTGTTCTTTTTTGCTATGTGCTATAATTTCATCTGCTGGAATAAATTCTGAATACTATCTTCAAATGGTAAAAATACGAACTTTGTTCCTATAGTTCATATTTTTATTAAGCTTATACACTTATACGCAACAAATAAAAAACCACAGTAGAAACGGAAAAGGTGAAATAGTGCTACAATGAGTATGGAATACGCAACACGCATGTGCAATGATGTATTCAGAGTAGTATCAAACAAGCTTCAAGATTTTATTCTTTTTTACGTGCATCTGTCCGCGCTGATCAGCGTTTTATTCTTTCCCGCGGGCATCAATGTCGTTTTTTTTACAGTTGCACAAAAAATACATTTTTTCTAAAAATACAATATGATTTTACAGAAAAAATGTTAAATTTTAGTATACGCTTTAAAACGTTTCGAACCGGTTCGCATCCATCCTGGACAATGTAACTGAAATTTAATTAGTAATAGTTATTATACTGAGAGTGGTACACTTTGTTGTTTAAATTGTCAAAGCACGAATCCGATCATTAATTCCTGCAACAAAAAAGCTTTTGTTTTTTTAATATTATTATTTCTGTTAAAATTCTATTAGTCTAGTGAGCACCTCGCCTTATGCATTATAGTTTCATATCCAATATTTGATTTTAATTTGTTTTGTATAGCTAATAATTGAAAATATTTATTTTCATTTAATGAGTTTATAGCATGATAAATAATATTGTCGGCTCAGGCGGCCACGACCCTGTAAATAACTATTTCATTAGGTACGTATATATATATATATATATATATAGTCCGGCTTAGACTAGACAACTCAATTTTTTTGTTTAATCCGATGGGAGATAACTTGTAAGTGAGTACGTACCTAATATATATATATATATATATATATATATATATATATATATATATATATATATATATATATATATATATATAAATATATATATATACTTTTCTATTAATAGTACTAATTTACTATTTCCAAAATTACACAACAATATACTGGCATTATTTTATTAAAAAGCTGTCAACCACAATAGGAATCAGATAAAACATGAGCAATAATTTCGAAACATAAAACGCATACATTCATTTTTGGATAGATTATCATCTAACAACTTAAATTAAAACCGAGCTCATCAATCAAAATCAACAGAACCATTTATTTAGACACCGAAATACCAACGTGATATTACATTACCAAAAGTAAAGTGTATCTATTGCACTAAAGCAAACAAAAACAAACGCTCCACGTGTCTTCGACCTATTGAAACCTGGAACATCGGTCTCGCATTTCATCAAATAACTCCTCGAATTCCTCGTTATATTCTTCGGTATTATTTACAATGTGGATTCTCCCACAATTAGAAATAACCAAATAACGTTCGCATTCGTGGTTGGATGTTTGCGCGCGCGTGCGCATGTATTGATTGTAGAGGGGAAATGGGGAGCAGGGATGAAAACAAGGTACATGAGGGGAAAGGAGGGAACAAGGAGCCTTGACCGAACAATGCGGCCCGGATACGGATGCTAATTGTAACTCATATTTGTCATAGTACGAGTACATAGTAACATAAAGTTGTGATGTGTACCATGTGATCAAATGTTTATGCCGAGCCGACGACCAGGAAAATATTCTACTCGTATAATAAGAGCATAATGTAGCTGTATAAAAGTAGGAAAAACAGTGGTATACAATAATTCGTAAAATTTTGAATCTAATACTAATTTGAATTTTCATATAAGTAACAAAATTTAACGTTTTTCTTAAAATACGACGCATCGATATTACCAAATTTTGACATACCTAGTATTGTTTTTTAAAAAATATCGGATTTAACCATTTTTACATGTTCAATTTAGGATAGTTTAAATTTATACAAAAATCAAAATGAATGAGCCGATCTGTAGGTAAATTTCTAAATAATATAAAAAAAATTTGCTATTAAATTTTTTTTTAATAAGTACTTAGTTATTGTAATGTAATGAAAATAAAGTAATGCAATCATGGTTCATGTCGCTGCAAGCTGTAGTCCCGCCTACAGACTGATTATTATGAACGGGGAAAGAGGTTCATGTACCATCTTCACGAAAGCGCAAGGCATGGAATGCTTTTTTACATTGGTGAACTAATTTTGCTTACAATTACATTACCCCCTTAAATGCAGGATTAAAACTTAATTTAAAATTTGAATCATTTCATTTCAGAGTTGTTGTAGACACCATAACGTAACAAATAATTTTACAACACCCAATATTTTGGAAAATTTTCTTAGGAAATAAGAAAATTTATGTCATACTTCTTTATTTTAAAGTTGCGTTTCGATTAAGTCAAGTTAGTATATAGAATTAATGATATTCGATAGGTTCAAAAAGTTCTGACTATGAAGTGATCAAGTCGCTCACAGGTGGCGTTCGGTCCGGAATAACATCGGTTTCATTGACCGATCTTACTTGCGTAGATCGGTGCGAGATGACATTGACATTGACATGATTATTGAAAACTACCTATTAATATTATTATTATTTAAATAAAAAATTAGTGTTCACGTAATTTCGATTAACCCACCCGACCTCACCTAACATTACCTACTAATTTTCATAAGATGTATTCAAGCCAACTGCAAGATAATTCAATGAGTCTTTAACCACCCAGTAAAGTAGAACAAGGGAACGAGGTCCCCCTTTGAAGTACCTACTCAACTTGATAAAATAATCGTCTGGAAATCACAGTTTTCCTCTTTAACATCGCTTATAACTAATTTATTACAACTATTTAATGATTAGATGAAGAAATTATTTATGTCAGTTTTATTAAAGATAATGTCGCTCTATATGCAACTGTCATGTTACTAAATAAATCACTTCAAGAGACTAAGTTATATTAGAAGTTTTTTCTTGAGATGAAAAATGCATTACTATAATTCAACATGTCAAGAAGAAATAAAGTAGAAAAATAGTCCATTTTAAAACACTGTACAGGCAATTAATAACTGAGACGTATTGATTAAGTAAATAAAAATGCAACAATCATTAAATTGATGAATTATGTATTCGTATACGAGCGCAGATTTGCTGATATTTACTTGTTTTTGTTTGCAATAGCTCGGAAAACCAATTTATTTTCAACGCATGCGCTATTTTGTATTTTTAGCTCGCAATATTAAAGAGGAAAAAACTTCATCTCGAACGAAATTCTTTGTGGATTAATAACTAAAGTTTCTTTATCTTATAAGTTACGGAAGCATACATCGCGTCTTGTACCACGAGAGAAAAAAGTTTTAATGCAACTGAAAATATTTTCCTTCTGCGAAACTGTTCTAAAAATTAGCTGATTCTCTTGAGAAATGCAGAAAAGTAAAGTTGATTATAAGATGGAAATATGGAAGTTACACAATAACACTCGCTTTATATGAAAACTGGAAATAGTATCTAGGAAAATTATGTAATTATCTGTCATATTTGCTTGTATTATATGATGTGATTGCCATAATTTAAAATAAAAATGTTTAATCATAAAATGATTGATTACTCCTAACTGTTTGAAGATAGGTAATAATTTAAATTTTTCTTTTTGATTAAATCTACACGGAATCAATAATTCGTATAAGATGAAGATGAATGTTCGACGTTTTGACGTACAAATTAGAAAATAAAATGACATTTAATGTGAAAATCTAAAATAAATGCAATCGGAAGTAAAATTTATAAAATGATTTAGTAATGTATCAATTTAGTGTAAAAAATCTAAAAGTTCGATGTAGAAATAATTTCTCGGAGCCAAAGGAGGCGGAAGATCTGATCATATTAAAATTACGTTACGATAGTTCTATTTCCTTTTGTTTCAGTAGGTATTTTATTGAGAAAGGTCTTGAATATAAAGTCGGGTCCAGACTAGAACAGAACATTTCGCGTTATGTAGTCTGGACGTCGCTGTGAACATTTGCATCGAACAACGATCGAGTCAGGGTAGCAGTAAGTTATTCTTTTTATTGTATTTTTTTTTTAAATTTGTCTGTTTTTTGCGTTACAGACCAAAGTAATAACTAGTCGCAGCTTATACTCGAAATTTTAAAACTAGAAAATGGATAGGTTTTTGCTCCCAAACATTTATTTTTTATTTAATTTATGTTACCCTGTTTTTAAAGTCATTACTTCTTTACATCTCAATAAATTTTAAAATAATAACTTTCGAAATAGAGGCTGTGGAATTTCGTGTGATTACTGGGAACACAGAGTGAATGTGTCCGTGTTCATATCTGGACGCTCAGATCACAACGAACTGAACATGAAAATGTTCGTAGAAAATGTTCTGTGCGTTGTTCTGTTCTAGTCTAGGCCCAGCTTTATATTATAACCTGGTTGTTTTTTTTTCTATTAACTAAGTCACAATATAACAAAATCAAATGTGACAAATTATTTATCAGACAAATTAATCTTTCTTTTATTTTACTTTAAAGTATGAGTTTACGATCTGGATAGAACAGTAATGTACCACTGGATTATTTTTCCGATTATTGGATTCAAACCTCAAACTTGCAACCGTTACCAAGCTAGTCAAACACCAGCCATTGTCCACCACTTGTCATTTTTAGTTTCCGGATCATTTCAGAATAATATTCGCAAATGGACATATCGCGAACATAAGCTATAAGCTATAATTAGTAAAATAGAAATGATGATCACTCACCTTGATCATGGTCAGCAGTGTTGGGCCTCCTGGAGGGCGAGGATCGCTGCTGCGGCGGCTGCTTGAGAACAGCGAGCGGCACCAGGCCCTCGGAGGGGTCGTGGTCGTGGCCCTGGGTGGGCATCCGCACCAGACAGAAGTCCGGGCGCGCCGCGCACACTTCCACCACCTCCACCTGCTGGCCCTTCGACACCGACAGCTCTTGGCTGCCGGCCAAGGCCACGTGGTCCATCACCACCCACGTCATCTCCACTACACCGGTCTGTAACAAACAAAACCAGAAGTTAGAAACGCCAAAGGAACTTACTGTGTTCAAAAATTACTTAACTTAAGGTAATCCTACTCATGACAGAAAACAGTCAAAACATTCATACCGCATGCTTTTATTTATACCTAAGTGAATTCACTTCAAATTTTAATATGTTGTCAACAAAGCTTGGATCTGCGAAATAACCTACCGAATTTTTTAAATTTGTTTTAAAATAGATGATATGTTTTCAAAAAATAACAAAAATTGTCAAAATTCAAATTTTAAAGCAAAATTTTAAAATTCTGCATCGGCCATTTTTTAGATTGTACTTTTATCTTCAACAGTATCTTTAGATTATTATATTTAACAAAACAATAAACGCTGTGGAGTGGCGCGCTAAATCCATGTTTTTGGCTGTTTTCTTTCGCGGTAGAGGATCGTCTTAAAAGATATTCTTAAACATGTTTCAAGAAACCGCAATACTAAAGGTCAGTAGTTGTAGTTTGTAATAATAAATCTTAAATTCTAAACTCGACTTCCCGAATTTAGATGCCAAATTGAATATTTTATATTATTGCACAGCTTAACCATAATTTTATTTAAAAAAATATAGGTAGGTATTTTAGTAAAGTGAGAAAGAAATTTTCCTGTGATGTCATTATTTTGTACAGGAGATATGGTATAGCTTTCTACGTCACATCACATATTATTCAATTTAAATTAATTATTTTTTGATTTTTTTGAAAATAAATAATATCGGACCAACATATTTATCTCTTCTTCAAAAATATAAAATATGTAATAAGAAAATCATGTAAGTAGCCTATTGCACCTTAATTTTAACTCGATGTAAGAAAAAAAAATATCAAACTTAAATATTTTAACGATTCTAGTCAAAAAATGAATTCGCATTTGTACCGCTCAGTTATAAAGTTTTTTCCATGCAGCAAGCCATAAGATGAGCCGAGGAACAATAATTATTAGGTATACAAACAAACTAAAGACTAAAGTATTTCTTTTCAAAAATATATTGAATCTAAATTAAATTGGTAAATCACATCAACATCACTTACTATTTTGACTCAATATTTTTTGGTAGTGCACTTAAAATTAAAGGAAAATCAGTGCAGTGACAAACCAGAATCCAGAAATATTTGACAATTTGGTAATAAAAAATAAGGTGACATACAAGGGGGTGAGCAACATAGATAAATAGCATAAATACCTAGGTAAAATGCAAATAAATCTTATTTTTCATCACACATGTCTTACAAATTACAAGATGTGTAATCTACGTATAGAATGCCACAAACAGGTAAAATAAATGTTTTCACTGTAAAAACATGCTTGTCTCTGTTTCTAGTATTGTCAAGAGATTTACTATTTGTGTTTTTATCCTTTGATCTTTACCGCTGCATTAGAAAGAAAAGGCAAGATTTGTTTTTTAACTTATTTTTATCGTGTACAGATATACAGATTCACAGAACATGCAATTATTGTTCTGCGTTTTCCCATGTTAAACAAATTGAAAAATAAGAAAAAAATAAGTTAGAGTGCATCGGAGGTTTGTATAAATTGAAATAGGTACATACATTTTGTCATCAAATTTTTAATTTTACGTTTTCTGAATTTCTTATTAAAATAAAAACTAAAATTAAAACCATTATGGTACATACTTACAAAATTATACTGTACGTACTATATCTATTTCATAATTTGAAGCTAAAATTAGTGTCACAACTATTTTAATATCATGTATATAATTGATTAGTATATTTACCAAACTCTGAACAAATAATATACATTTACACAATAAATAAAAGCACATTTAATTGTTTTTCGGGGATAAGCTATATAAAAATTTCTGATGACTGCCTACGCATTATTAAAATAGCAGCAAAAACACAAATTAAATCGTCAAAATGCTGTCACAATCTCATTAAGATTGATTCGGATTTTAGCCGCACCATTTAAATTTTAAGCACGCAAACAATTAACGAAACCTGACACCTTTTAATCCAAATAACAGCTATAACAAATTTTTTCACTGTATTTTTTGTAGATTTCTATGATAATTATAATTTACATATACAAATTAATGTAAAAACCTGTCAACAAATTCATTATAGGTAATTAGTATTCAGTCAGCTTAGAAGCATTATATTATGTAAGCGGTATTTATTAGAACGGCGTTAATAAAAACAGGTCATGTTTAAATAACAGCCATATTTCATTGCACATGGCAAATGCTCGAGCACCGATAATTGAACTAATTAATTTATCACAATGTATTCGCAAGATTAATTAAATTTGCTAAAGAAGTCATACCTGTATACATTACAATTCATGAATATTAATACTGAATCAATCAGAATCTACCACTACCACTAGGTAACTAAAAACTAAAACCGCATTGAATAAAAAACTACCTATGCAATCAATAAATAAATACTAAATTACAGTAATCCATTTTATGTACCTAATATATAATACTCAATTTATTGATTAAAATCATATTAATTAAACAAGCATAATAAATTATGATAAAAAATGTCAAATTAATTATTTCCATTTTTGGTCTGAATATTGACTCAACTTGATTTTAATGTTCCAATTAACTTGGGTGCATTTTCTATCAGTTTGATAAATATTATGAAATTAGGATACATGATTTATACAATAATGTAATTATTAATCAATGTCAATGACTGACAAATAAATCATTTATAGCAAATTATAATACGGAGAGAAAAAACTTACAAATAACAATATTTTTAAGTGATTAGGTAATTAATAAAAATTTGTTATATGTGTACTAACAATTTTTAATAAAGAAGATCCTTACGTCAACCTATCAACCTAATCAACATTTCATTTTGGATCAACCCTTAATTTTTGGAAATTAAAAAGACACTTTCGAAAAAATTTATTTGATTATCATCGGTGATAAAAATTGACCGAGTGCGCAGCACGAGTTCAATATTATTATTTATTATCTCTATCCTGACACATTTAAAGTCTGATTTTTGCCAAACAGAAATTTATGATTGATAAATTGACAGTAGGAAACTAATAAACAAAAACAGTTGACATGTAACAGGCCTCTTACTACCCTATTTCAGTAAATCAAATTAGTGAAATATGTACCACGTAATGAATTATATATTCAGTTATTATACCACAAGAGCTTCGAAAATAATTGAAAATACTGCCGACTGATGAGACGTATTTCCATAGAAACAACTCGAGACCGGAGGTCGAGAGGTGTTTTGCGGAAATACGTCCAACCAGGAGGCAAAAGTATTTTCTATTATTTTTGATGATCGAGTGGTATACGCATTGACTATTTCATGAATAAATCAAATATAACAATTTTAAATAACACAATTTTATTTATTAGCATAATTTTTAATTTCATTCTAAATATTTTGACATTTGGTGAAAAATAAACAAACATTTATTATTGATTGTTGTGTCATGGTTACGGTTGAATATACGCATACTATGCCAATATTCAAAAATATGCACTGGAATAGTTGTTTATATAGATAGTTTCTATGGTTTTTGTGAAAAATAGTGCATTTTAATTTGTTAAAATATAATGAGGGAAATAGTCAATAATATAGTATTCAGATATTCAGAATCTATATCAAAACAGGGAAACTCTCCTAATATGTAGATACAATAACAGTATGTATACCTACGTCGCCTAAATTTGTAACTGAATATTCGAGTATTTCGCAAATACTCTTTGGTCTATGCATCAGCAATTCAGAATTCACATTTTACCACAACACCGTTATAATGCAGGTACATATGAATATATATTCCTCGCATACATTATATTGCTTGAATTAATACAAATGCATAACCCCGTGCATTGTGGTGTTTACCAAACCAAAGCATCGCACGATGCACGAGATATTAACATGAAATGAACTCTGCAAACTGCCACATCAAAGTCACGAGCTAATTATATTTTCATTGGATGGTGTCGCGGTAGCATCCAATCATTTCGACGGTTTATTACGACCAACCTATGAAAACGAGGCTTTGTTTTAATTAAAATGATTATGACTATAGTAGTATTTTCGATGCATAGTGTGGTTGGTGTAAATAAAACTATGATATTATAATCTACTGTTGGCAGGGGTGGACTGGCCAAAAGGGGAAGGGGGACAAATCCTCATGGGCCGGTGTATATGGGGCCGGTTAATTTGTACCTAATATTTAAATATATATTTAAAAATTTAAATTTTAAATTGAAATAAAAACAATAATCAATTTGTATTATTGTAAAATTATTTTTAGTTAGTTCCTACTTAGTAAAGAAATCAGACTAGATTGCTCCATTGACTATGTCGTTCGGGGCCCGGCCCATTTCAATAGTTAACGGTCATGTGACGTTATTTTATTCAGTGTCTTGATTTTTTTACGTCAAATTAACATAAAATTGATGTAAACATTTTTTGTAAACATCCATTTTAACTTAATACTTTTAATTTTAAGATGAATTGTATTATTTACATAAGTATTCAATAATTAATATGAATTATAGTTAAAATGGATTTACAAAAAATGTTGACCTCAATTTTATGTCACTTTGGCGAAAAACACAAGATGCAAAAATTTCTGCTGACTAACAAAAATGTCGCAAAAATGTAATAGTCAATTAAAAGGCATATGACATTAAACATAAATAAAATTTTCGTCAGCGGCGCTTTTTTTCAGAGAGCCAATCACTTTATTATTTTCCCCCTTAAACAATTTCTTCCAGTCTGCCCCTGACTGTTAGCTTGCTAAGAATTATATATTATCAGCGACTACCTATAAGATTTACTTGCTATGTTCAATAACGAGCTGCAGACGAGTGTCACTTTCAATTGAATTAATGAGAAATTGTCGTGTTAAACTACCTGCCTTCGATCTATATAATTTACTTAGGTACGACTAAGTATACCTATATTAAATAAATTAGAAAAAACTGCTGTCAGGAATATTGTATTCTGTGTATGGTACTTATTTACCCAGTAATATGAATAATGTAATGTAATTAGTAGGTACAGGAAGTTTTTCTAGCCAAAAACCATGATACAAGAAATTTTATTGGTCAAAAATCTAGTTGAGAATTATAAAAATATTCACTTGTAAGTTAATATTTTCTAGCAAAACTGGAAACAAACTTATAACTGAATCTTTTAATAAAGGAACATAAATATTAGTTTTTGTTATAATAATATCACTTGCATTTATCTGTCACCAACAAATATAATTATAACTCAACAGTATCAGTGTCTATTACACTGGTTTAGTTATCTTAGTCAAAATTAGAATGTCACTGCAAGTGTGTGCAGTCATATTGCAAAAAAGAACAGAAACAAAATTTGATTTTATCTCCACCATTTACCATAGATTGAGACGTATTTTGTACGTATTCTTCTCTTGGTAATGGTCACCATGAAAATATCTTTTCTGATTTATTTGTTTTCTTTTTGTGGCAAATTCGACCTAACTTTTTGATCTTATTATTTTAATTCATTCAAATTCTAAAGTTCTTATGTATTATAGGTACCTACCATTATCGTGATTGTTATACAAATTATAAGTAGAAAATTTTAAATGAGAATTTAATCTGCGAAACAAATTTTTCAATATGTTCATGTAATACCTTATACCTTTATTTCGTTTCCGTAATGGAATATTGGAAATTATTGTTATTTTGCTATCGTTTGAATGAAATATCAATTTCCTGTTTCACGAATCGTTGAAAATAGAACAATCATCTTTAATTCCGTATTGCCAGCAAGTCTAATTACAAGTTGTATTGATTACTTCAACAGAAAATAATTCTTATTATAAAAGAATAAGAACACAATGTTAATTTGAATATGATTACCTTTAATTTGTAGAACTGACTTTTGAATCAAAAAGAATGTTTAAACAGAAACTATTTTTGATTAAATACAATTTAGATACATATACATATAAATTTTCCGAAAACTTTTAGGAATAAATTAAATATATTTTTATTCTCTTCTCGCAGAAATAATCGAAAACTTCACGCTCTGAATATTTGTTAAGAAGATTTACCAAATGCAACTATGTCTTGAAAAATATATTTTATTTTTCAAGGAGGAAACTGTTTTCTCATTCATGAGTGCATTCTATTGTATTCAATTTTACTGTTGTGTTTGCGAGCGATTTACATTTTATTTACATAAGACTTGACACAACAATCAGGTGTATTTCCGTGGATTTCCCATAAAAATACGTTTATTATCATTTTAAACAGACCACAAAGACGCAAGATAAGCTCCAGAAAAATAAAACCATGCTACAATTGAATTTTGTGTTATTTTCAGCTTTCAACGTGCGGAAAAATTAGTGTAAAATATTTCTTTCTACCTATTGGAAAAAGGGGAAATATAAAGTGTAATAAGATAATTCAAGTAAGTGTTTTATGAAAAACAATAAATAACTATCCACAGCATATTATCTAATTTGTATTTTGTGTGGGAGATATGTATGCCTGTTTTCATTTTATTGTAGTATGCTTCTCTTTTAATAAGAATTTCCGTTGAATTTTATTCAAGACTACTAACAATCAATACCTACTGAATAAAATAATTTCGTTTATTCGTTCACGTAATGAAGGAAAAGCGTAAAACATAATTCGAAAGACTTATCCGCTTTGTATTAACGAATATTACAAGGAAGTGACGGAGCTGCAATGTGCTAAGGCTTCATCTTGAATATCCAAGAAAGATTATTGATTTATTTCATCTGGTTTTATCGTCATCTTTTAACAGTTTGTCGCATTTGTTTTTAAATAATTTGTTCCGGACACGATTTTATATTAAAGCTGTAAACCGGTAATAGGTACTTGTAATTTTTTTAAAAATTGAAACAAAATATTAACATTATGGTAATCAAGACATCAACAGAAAATCAATCTTTTCGGTACTAGTACTGAAAAATAATTACTTTTCGGTACTGTACTAAAAAGTAACCCAATGAAAGAATATATAATTTTTCAAACAATTATATGAAATTACAAGTACATGTACCTATGAAACTTAATTAGGCATTTATATATAATTACTAGTTAACATTTCGAAACTTATTTTTTTCGTTGTCAATAAACATTTTCAATTGTCGTCTCCTTAGAAACGATAAATTGATATTATTTAAATTATGTCATTCAAAAACTGCATAATATGTAAATTTAATGAGTAGGTAACACAATTTAAAAAAAAAATTATATGCATCTAGTACAAAAACTGTATTTTCAGCACTCGCATCTCGCATGATTGCAGACATCGGCGTTGCCTCGGGCTGCAATTATCCATGCTTTTGTATACTGAAAATATGCACTTTCTATACGATGACTGATAAATTTGTTGTTTGATTTTTCTTTTAAACTATCATTCTCTACTACTACTAGTACTAACAAATATATTTTATTCATTTTATATAAACTGCAGAAGAAGAAGTCATAATCATTTAAATTTTACAGAGTAACAACTGTTAAACTGTCATGGACTACAAGATACCGAAATACTAAATTATATAGGTACGTATATACTTTAATTATCCTAACACAATACCAGGTACAAAAAAAATTTATAAAATACCGATTGTACGTAATAATCACATAATCTTTCATTTAAAATAAAAAAAATAGGTCTTAAATTAATTATTTATAGAAATATTTTTTAAAAAAGTACTACTTCCGGTTTGTAGATTGAAACCAAAAATATAATGGCTTATTAAGATTCGTATTAAAACCTTAAATAAAAAATTTTAAATTTGAATGTTTAATATTTTTTTTAGTTATTGCGTTCGAAAAAATTGTAACACACAACACACGGCGTAACGAACGAACGTACAGACACACACACACGCAAACACACAGACATCATCTCGAAAATGTGAAATTATTACTCTAGGAACCCTAAAACGTGCTTATCTACCAAAAACTCACACTCTAAAATTTCACAATACTTTCCTTATAGAATATGAGGCGGAAGGTAATAACAATCATACTAAACTTCTAATTATAACACGCAATGTACTTTTTTCATTTTCAATCGATAATTCACTAATTTTTCCAAAATGAACAATCCAATCATGTTCATGAATATTTATGAACATTCGAGGTCGAGATGGTCAAACAATTCTAGATTCGAAATATAGGACTCTAAATATCTATAGATCTATATATAATACGTTTTAAATCGATAAAATTATTACTACGGTGTTTATTTATAAAAATATATTTATGTTCCTAAATAGTTTATCCTTGATAGGTATATAATTCGATCTTATAGTGCAAATTTTAATCTAAGGCTAAAACCATTCCTCGACACGTCGTTTATGAAACAAAATATTTAAACATATTAAAGATATTTTTTAACTGATTCACTTCTTCAAGATCTTTTAAATAAATCAGTTAATCGATACCTTGATTCAATAAAGATCAACCACTGTTCCGAAGAATCATGTAGGACATGTTGCATAATTATAATGATGTTAAAAAGTTAAATTATAAACATGAATTTCTGTAAATGTGTACCACAGAAACATGATGGGTAAGAATGAGAATATGAACGTGAAGCGTGAACGTATTATAAGGTCCGAAAGATTAAAGACAAAACAACATAAGAGTAAAGTTGAAATCAGCCTAGTTTTACGTTCCTACGTTAAAAGTTTAGTTGCCTTACGTTTTTCTTAACGTTTACATCTAATGTGAATTTAGATTAAAATACCATGGTTACCAGTGTAACAGTGCACCAATTTTACCTCTCATTACTACTTAAACATACAGGGTGTTATACCTCCAACACATAATTCCTGAGTCAAAAGACAAAAAGAAGAAGTAATTCACTGCTGTTTAATTTCCGCAGTCTTTCGTTTAGATGTAAGATGTCTTTTAATTCGTCCAATTAAAACGCTACATTTATTTAAAGTAAAAAATCAGGAATCAAGTAACATGTTCATAGTTAATTATATTACTTGTCAAATATCGTGACATAGTAGTAGTGGCAAATTAAGGGAAACAGATTTATTAAAAATTTTAACAGATGTTCTAATCGACCATCGTATTGATGCAGACATAAGCTCTTACACGACGCTCTAATGATATTCTAATTTGTAAAAGTTAATCTTTCTGTATTCATCCTATCAAATCTTTAACAAATTAACAGATTCTTGAGACGCCACTGTTTTACTGAAAATACATAGAATATTTCCTACTTGAATTAAATTTTTTAATGAATTTAAACAACGAGCTGCGATTAGTTCATTTAAAAACTCTTTTGCGGGTTAATGAAACTACTAAAGCTAAGTTTACATGAACCGTTTTCCCGGCAAACGTTGCAGCCGTTGACGCCGTTTTGTGATTTGATTCGTTGACAACCAACTAAATGACAGCTGTCAAATTGCGTCGTTGGTTGTCAATAACGAATCAAATCACAGAACGACGTCAACAGCAAACCTTTTTTCCCGGTGTCAACGGTACATGTAGGGGAAACTTAAGGAGGATACAAAAAATTGTTTGATACTCCTTGAATCTTCCTTATTCACCATTTAAGCGTTGGCGGTATACTTAAATAACAGCCTGTATAATGATAAAAATTATTGAATTTTTAAAGGATAAGCACATTTTAAGATCCTTTTTGTTTAAAAAACGAAGCCAATCAATAATAATTTAATAATAATTGTCAAGTTACTGCGACAACTTATACGATATCCTTCATATGGAGTGAAAGTTTCCTGTTTGGCACATGCCTGCGTTTGGTTATCCCTTGTTAAAACAACAATACCACCCCAGCATCCAGTCAATATTACGATCAGTAACACTAACTACTACTAGCAAACACGGCGACCAGTAGCAGCATTGTCAATATTGTGAAGTGGAGTGTGTTGGCCCGAACAGCGGGTCGTGTGTGGATCGGATGATATTTATAGCGGAATCGATGTCACACGGGGTGGCGAACAACTACCCTAATCGCCACTAACCAATTCCAACATCAACGGTTTTATTATACTGTTTATGAGCCAGTCAGCAAAAATGAAATGGTCACTGGAGCTGTGGATTTACTGGCGGGACAAGAAGAATGAAAGGAAGGATGAAATTCATGGTGGGATTTAGGAGATTCGTTCGTGTGACTGACATTTTTATTTCATGTGGTTAAATAAGAACTTGGTGTAACTACTTTCCCAGCATATATATATATATATATATATATATATATATATATATATATATATATATATATATATATATATATATATATACAGAGTGATGATAAATCATTGATCGTCACGTGATTTAAAAATTCCGTAACTATCTTCTGCGAAATAAAGTTAGTATTAATTTCCTGTCAAACGAACGTTGCGACAAATTTGCAGTTTATCTTGTTTTTTAAAAACTTACAGTAAAGCAGAAACTAGGTAAGTGAAGAGCACTATTGTAAAGTAATTTTGAAATTAAATTGTAAATTTATGACATCTTAAGGTTAAGATGGTTGAGCTTAGTTCAGTACCTATACGCAATCACATCGAGGCGACAAATGTACATACATATTATCTATTACGCCATTTATCCAATTTGAGTGTGGCAGCCTCACATATACTGTAAGTTTAGGGCTGTTCGTGTTCGATCATCAAAATTTGATCAATTACATCGATCGATCGACCATTTGTGATCGATCTAATTGATCAGATAGATCGAAACGATCTAATCGATCTGATCAATCAAATAGATTAATTGAATAGATCAATCCAATTATTGATCTACCTGTAGGTACTAAGGACTGGAAATGTCATTAAAGAATTTTTGTAGGTATTAGCAGTAAATATATTCTTACATTTTTATGTTAATTACAAAAATAAGGAACTTATATGTTAACATATTCATGGTTCAGTGACAGAAAAAATATCGATCAATCAAATCTTATCGATCATCCAAGTCTGATGGATCAAACAAATCGATCGATCTTTCGATCCGATCGATGTTTTTTCGCAGCCCTACATGGGTCATCGATATAGAAAATATATTTGACCGCTGTACGTTGTACGATTCTGTTACTAACCGCCAAATTACGTATATTTAATTCTCATGATTCATGAAAGTTCAATATTTAATCAATGGTATCCATAATGCATGTGCCTTTTTTATTTTTCCGAAATATTTTTCGAAAATATTCTCAAAATACCTAAATATTGAATACTATTACCTACATAATTATTATAAGTTTACATTTTTTAATAATATTTAAAAATTAATATTAAATATAAATGTAATTGCAGGTAGCTACCTATACTCGCAAAATTAGAAAAGATTATAAATGAATAATCGCGTTTGAACTGTGTATTATTACCTCTGGCGATCGTTCCGTTTTTTTTAAGCTGATCAAAAATCAAATAAAAAAGTACCTATGTAAACTTTCGGATGAATTGGATAGGTTTATGTGGCTAATAATCTTTTTGTACACAAATGTCAATTGCAGTTAAAATAGCATAGACAGCAAGTACCTGTTGCATGTGCACGGTTAATTTATTGGAAATGTAATTTTCAGGACGGATTATAGACCTGTTACCCGCCTACATTAATACCTTGTGGATATATAAATTATCTGATTTATTTATTCATAAATGTCATATACTTTTTATTTGGCTAACATCTTTTTTATTTTGCGACATAACCTAACTACAATAGTAGAGATACATATATCAGAACTAAATAAATTATGAACGAACTTTCTCCTATAAATCATCACATTTTACGATCTGCATTTTATATTTCTATTGAAGAATGCAACATGAAAGCATGAAACTATTAGATATGATCTGTTAAATTTACATTATTACCTTCCTGCAACGCATTTCAGACAAGAGCAAGATAAACATGAAACACGTTCAAGTTTGTAGTTTGCATTTCAATAGTATTTACACTGATCTTCAACCTTTAAATATTTACACAAACTACGATATTCCTTTAGAACTAAAATAAAAACTAAAGAACTCTCCGATATCCTTCGATAAACAAACAAACACCTTGCAATCCGATCCTCTTTCTCTACACCTTTCTCCTTTGGCGCTAACGATCTACTCTTCACTGCACCTACGAGAGCTTTTCTCAGTGGCGTATCAAAAGGGAAGTTACCCTCCCTAGAGTACAATTTGTAGGGTGCTTACGGATTAAGATACTTTTGAGTTTTCGACCACCAGTGGTCGTTGTTAGTAAAGTAATCAATAGATTTAAATGAGTGGCACTCAAGAAATATGTCAACTTATAGGTGCCATTTTTGTTAGATGGTATCTGGACGGAGACCAGAAACAATACAATAAGTTCGACCACCAAGAAGTTAACATTTGATTAGTGGGCATAGTTTCATTTGAATAACTGACAAGAATGTTGTTTCTGATGTTCGTTTTCAAAAAAATTGTTTAAAGATTAAAGATACCTACCTATACCTACTGCGATTGTAGTTTAGTTTTTGAAGCAAGAGTGCAGACTATGAATTAACTAGGTACTTGAATCAATCATTGCAAATATGTGGTCAATAAAACCGATGGAATTTTGGTCCGATACTCTGTCTACGAAAGAGCAACAAAATAAAGTCAGAAAACCATTCGAAAATCGGATCTCTCTCTCTCTGTCTCTGACAGCAGTGAAAAAGGTCTATTATATTTATATCCAGCCTTCAATGTAATATAATGTACAAAATGTATACAGTTGGTCACATAGCAATCAAACTTCGCTTACATCTATATCCTGGCATACTTCTTTTGCCTGGTTGCTGGTCCACATTCAATATCCTTTGCATACGCAAGTCTATTAATCTTCCCATTCGGAATCATTCGCTTTTTGCAACGAATCGTCAATCGGTCAATCCATTTCATTTACTCACGGACGTCCACACAAACGCATTGAAATGAAGAGACGGTTACGCGAACTACGAATTGTGGTCTTAGAGAAAGATGTATTTTATAGATGAAAGAAAGATAAATTATCTCTACTCTCTATCTCAGAAACATTAGTCACGAATTTTCTCATACTAATACTTGCATTCCGTAGTAAGTAATTGATTTTGTTAGTTGTCCTGTGTTTTATTTGTCGTTGTCCTTACTTATATGGTTATGGTTTGGAATTCAATATAAGAGGTATTTGGTAAAATTGTGTAGTGCAGTACACAAATATTAGCTCCGCCCGTTCGCACAGCTGAACCGATTCTTTACTTCATACTTAATATAACTATAGTCTGTTTTTAAACTAGAAAGAGTAGAAACAAATTTCTAGGTTGATTTCTTGAATAACTGTGATTGGCTGGAGCACCCCCAGTTTTGCATCCAACATGTCGAAATATCAGATTGAACTGTTATGTTTATGTTTATGCACCTACGTATTATCAATAATTGTTATTTGGAAATTCATTCTACAAGGTGATAATAATTTTAAATTCATCTTGAGATTTGCAGTTTAGGTGATTAAAGCTTAAAGATTAAACAAATTCAGACTATTTAAAATTGAAATTGTTGAAATTAAAATTATACGTTACAAAAATTCTAGTCTAGCACTTATTTTTACTAATAAATAATATACATCTGCCTCGTGAACAAAAATCTCCCGTACGCCGCTGACTTTCCTCTCCGTGAGGTGCGCTTGGAGGCGATTAATTCCGGTAATTGGAACACGGACTCTCGGACACACAAGTAGTGGACTTACCAGCATCCACTACAAATTACGTTACAAATTCAGAACTTACTGCAGTGACCACGGTATTACCGGGGTTATTAATATAGCTTAGTACCTAGCAATGAGTCCCTAGGTGTTTGAGGTGGATGGGACACTGGACAATGACGTAATTTGTAATTGGTACGGATGACCACACTTATAGGGGTGGACGGTTGCTAGAATTGTTCTGGTTGAAGAGAATTTTGTTGTGGTTATGAGCGAATTTGATCATTTGGTTATTTGATGATATTTCCATATTTGTATTTTAGATGGCTCATGAATTATAAATGTACTATATTACTTATTTAAATACCGAAATTTATGATAATTTGAAAGAACCATGAATTGAAACAAAAAAGGTTGAATCAAGACTTGGAGTATGCTGTTGCCAATAAATTTATTCCAGTAATCTGTTACTGATGTTATGAAGTTCGAGTTTTTATTTTTCCGTCGAACCCAACAAATATCCCAAATTTAAGAAAAATACAAAAACTTTGTTTCTCTAAAAGTTTGTGATGCCATACCAACAGCCAGTGGTTAGCTCAGCGGCGACTCAGCGTTAGAGGGTCCGCCTAGCATGCCAGCGGTCCCCAGTTCTATTCTCAGCGTAACCGACAATAATACCACTGGGCCCGAGTGGTTCGATTCCACTATAATAATATCTACCATTCTGTAATTGGAAGTTAATCCTGTAGAATGGTTATCATCAAAAATAAAAATAAATAAATAAAACAACAAACAAACATTTAAATTAATTTAAGTTATAAATTATTTTTGAAATTATATATTTTTTTTCAAACTCTGAACCTGACTAAAATGTAGTACACTTTTTGACCGGAAGATTAGTATTTAAGGCTCAGAAATCTGTGGTTAAGTTATGTCCAATAATTAGATTTATAAAAAGATATTTATGTATTGCAATCTTTTAAAGGATAAATAAACGTAAAGAACGTATATGTAAATTCTCAAAAGTCTTTGACCTAACGATATCATCATGAACACTTGAGAGTATCAACAAATACTTAAGTGTGAATCAAAAAATAGCAAATATTTTTATACAAAGTAATATGACTGACGTGCTATACAAATTATGTTGTCAATCCTCAAATATCCTGAAGCTCCAAAAATAGTTCTGTATCCGTCAAAATTTAGTTGACGGATCCACATATAAAACTAAACACAAACATAAAACTGAGTCATCTTTTGCTATATTTAAACCCAGTAAACTAAACTAACTAATCGCCCATCCTTATTCCCAGTTTCGCGTGCTGAAACTGATGACAACATAACCTCAAAGGTGCTATTTATTTAAAGAAAATAAATAAACCGGCATTGCAACACTCGTCGGAACGTCTGTATTCGGTTTTAGTTTTGCCTTTGGAGAGGAAAGAATCCAACAGCCTAGATACTAGTGTTTTATTAGCGGCGTAATAGGTAGAAAACAATTTATTTTTATGTGCACTGACAAGAACATTGAATACATGGCTTTAAATGATAAAGATTTATTGGATTACCTTTTATGTTTGATTTCTTTAATGATATATGAATTGTAAACGCGGTAGGTTTTCTTATTATAATCAATTTTGTACTTATCATTAACATCTGTAGGTAAATGGATTACGAATGCTCTATTTGGAAAGGTTTTGTTGCTAATTATGACATTTACACATAAATTAAATAGTTTTACTCCTTACATGTAATATGTAACACTACTGAAGCATTGACACGGAATATTAAAAGTTATGCTGAATTATGTAGGTAACATACCTGAAAAAAAATGATTGAAAATCTATTATCCTATTGTATTATGAGATAACAGAGTAACTTATAAAATAATTATGTTTATAAGGGATTTAAAATAGGTGGAATGTACACTGCCGGCCAAAAAAAGAGCCAGCCTGGACAAGACCAAAATTTGACAATTTTCAAACCGCTACAACTTTTACAATTTTAATTAGATCTGCATTAAACTTTCTCCACCTGAAAGCTCAACTCCACTCCCTACTCTCTGAGCCCCATTCGAAAAAGGGAACATTTTGGATGAAAAATTTCGCAACGGCGTTCGATAGATAGCAAAATTTTGCGTAAGGAACACGAATTTTCAAATTGATACATTGATTTTTCAGCGAGAAACAATTTGTTAAAGTTGATGCTGCACGGATTTCTGTGCTCAACTTCAACAAATTGTTTCTCGCTGAAAAATTAACGTATCAACTTGAAAGTACGTGTTACTTGCGCAAAATTGTGCGATCTATCGAACGCCATTGCCAGGTTGGAAAAATTTTGCGTCAATCGACGCGGTGCGTACGAAGGTGCGAAATTTTTTATCAAAAATGTTCCCTTTTTCGAATGGGCAGAGGGTAATATGCATTTAAAAAAAAAATTCTAACATAATGGAATTTATAAGTTATAACAATACCTATATTATAGAAAATATTATAATAATAGTAAAAACTTTGTATAAACATTTATTGGACATTTAATAGAGGATTATTCTAATGACGTCAAACGACCGTAGCGCCACGGTATTAATGGTACTACGCAGACAAATAAACATGAATTTATACTTTATATCATAATAATGTAGTATAAAATAATGTTAACATGAACACGATGTTGACGAAAGTTCCACAAGCGTGAACCCATCGCTGATACTTTTTAAAATTTTCATTTTTATTTTGACACTTATATCTTGAATCACTTTTGTATAGACCATACGCACATCCTGGGTATAGGAACTATAATAAACAATAATAGTAATAGAAATTTGTATGTTGCGCCACTAGTATACTAAGCAGATGATACAAATTCTGATTAGCTTGTTCGCGTAGTTATAATTTCAGTTGTTGGCGCCACTATCGATTTCTTCAAAAATAATCCTCTATTAAAAATGTAATATTTCAGTGTATTTAAAGTTTCTATTATTTTCAAAGAATGCTAAAGTACTATCTAGATTTTTCACACTAGTTTTCAAAAATAAATTATGACTTACTTTAGATTTAACAAGAAGGAAAAACTGCAAACGGCAGTGTGCTCTCTTTTGTACAGCGAATTAATTGTCTAAAATGTCATCGTCGATAATTTTTATTTTAATTTTGTAATATGAAATCAAACTAAGTATATTGGGAAAAGTAACAATTTCTTTCATATATATTAATAGGTACCCTACGTTCATTTCACAAACAAAAGTTACATCTAAATTTAATTATAATCTACTTCAAAAAATGTTCCAATCACACAAATTAAGAATTCCACAAACGGTAAACCAATTTTGAATAATGTATTGTTCATTATTCGTTTCATCCCCTCGTCCAATTTCTCACAGTAAATAATAAACGAAGGATGTTATTAAATTCTGATATTTATTATTAATCATCGTTTCGTTGTAGGGTCGTTGAAGCTCTGTTAAATTTTTAACAGCGCTGTTTCGCGTTTACTCCCAGATCTTGAACAACAATGGCTGTTCTCACCCTCACTTGATTAATTAGACGTTAGAGCATCAATTCGAGGACATATCATTAATTATATTTTCATTATTTTAACTACGAACCCTTATTTATCATTTACACCACTAGCGAAACGATCAATACACGTTATTGATGTCTTAACACAGGGAGAATCATTTATTTCCACTGATTGTTTTGCTCCAGAAAAAGTTAATGGAATTGAATCTCGGTTGACTGTTTCACTTGGCCCTAATCGTAAGAATTTTAGAGTTGATGCAAGATACAACTATACTTTTCGGTTCTAGTTAGATATTTATTTTATTTCGCATTGGTTGCTTCCTATCAATGGGCGAGATTTTTACATTTTTTGTACAACCACCAGCAAGTGCCTGATAGTGATAGATTTCAGCTTTGGAATTGCCAAGTTAATTGTATCGCAAGTCAACTTGGAATTTTAATGGTAACGAAACTGGATTTAACCCACAAGAGGAAAGCACTCTAACTTTTATAATTATTGTGATAAAAGTATCAATCTTGCAATCAATTAAGATGTGATTATTTTTCTTATATGACACCTAAATAATAAAATAAATTTAATTTAATTAGATTTACGAAGCTTATTCATGTTACAACAACAGAAAGTGTTATGAATATAAACCTGGTGCTAAATATCTAAAAAAAGCAAAATCTACTTTTCTTGTTTCGTATTTGAGAAACTCTACAAAAGTAAGCAATACATACCAAATTACAAATGCTTAAAATTTTAATTGTCATAAAATATAAAATAAGCCTTTAATTAAAGTAGCAATCATAAAATCAACAAATACTGTACCTACTATATTATTATTTCAAGAAAAATAAATGCCTCTTATCAAGTTATCAGTTATCCAATATTTTAGAACTATTTGCTTATAGCAAAGTTTGTCTTATGATAGTTATTTGAAATATATGAAGTTATCGCAAATCAATATAACAAGTAGATGGAATTTGTTCTTGGACTTATAATAGATTCACAAATATTATATTATGATAACCGCTTTAAGTATGCTATATACCTACCGATAAAATGTCAAAAAGAGTGTTACTAGGTTAGAGATAGATAAGAAAATGTAACACCTGAATCAGCAACATAAGGTAAAACAGATTTTACTGCTGAAAGAAGGAAATGACCGGTGCGCCTGTCACCTCCTTGAAGCAGTAAAACAGTTACCTTGTTACTCTTTTGTAAGTCAAAATAAAAATTTAAAAAATATAACCAAATTCTGTCATTCACATACAACTGTTATGTCAAAAATTGTCTTATATGATTTTTCATAAGCCTTGGAAGTATTACTGCAACGTGAACCGTTCATTATGAACATATGACTAGCTACTAACTTGTGAAATAACAAATCAGCTGTTATTTTATAAAATAGTAACTTGTAAAGATTCATTTTCGAAGGTAATCTAGGGATTGATCAAATGACGTTTACAAGTGAATCTTTAATTATCATTCATAAAGCATAAGAATAACAACTTCAGCAATATTTTAGTTTATTCATGTTTAAATTTGCTCGTAAGTTCATTTTTAACTTAGTTTATTCGTTATCAAAATCAAAACTATGGATTGACATTATGAATTAAAATTTACAGATGTATAAAGAAAAATAAAAATTGATATAATACCTACAGTCGATAATCCATACAAATGAATACCGAAATAATTATGAGTAAATGAACTCTATACAAACTTCAAATTTCTTGCTTAGATTAATAAATTACTGCAGCAAAGAATTTTCGCGGAAAAGACGATTTTATAAACATTTAATTACTTAGCAGCCATTTTCATATTATTACATCGGCATTGTTTTACTGGGAAAATGTGTGTTCATGTTTTTAATCAATCATACAAAGGTGTCAGTCTACCAAATGTGAGATCAATATTCTCATAACTGATATGCTCCGAAAGAACATAGTGAAAAATTAGTTATTATGCTAATAGAATTCTACTTCCCGTAATTACCTCGTAGCGAATATGACGAAGATATTCACCCGCTAACTAGAATAGGATCATATTGTTTGATGAATATTTTTTAACGTCAGGAGAACGTGGTTTGTTTTGTTAGTGAAGCGATTGTTTGCTTTTCCGGATTTTCTTTTTATTTTCTCGGTTTCTGTCCTCCACTTTTTGACAATATGATGATTCTACACATAAAACTAGGATATGGTTTCTATTTATTCGTGGTTTCTTAAATTTATAATGGATTAAGAATCGCTCTAGAGCGGTATAAATTATGGTAACTTTTTGACATTTTTATGATTTTATTATACACATTTTATTTGAGGTGGATAGCTGAGAGCGTTATGTGACCGACTGTTGTTCGAATCCAGTCAGGTGTATATATATATATATATATATATATATATATATATATATATATATATATATATATATATGTATGTAAAATGTAACCGACTGTGATTATGAAAACTCAAGTTCGAATTCAGTCCAAGTACATAATTCAGTTTAACTGCACAAAAATTGTGTGTGGTACCCTCCAGTTTCTACTAACAACCATCAGTATCCGTTACTGGTTATCGCAAGCACATTAAAATTATATCTACATTACATAGAAGACTCACAGAATGTGAGGTTACCAAACCCAATTTAAAATAGCGCCCTGTTTGAAATATTCCGGATGCAAATTTTATATTCATATTTTCTTGAAGGCAAGACTTGAATTAATACAAAAAGTCATTTCTGGCAAGTGGTAAAATCAGCCACGATTTTATATTACGGCTCTCTAACTATTAATTTTGATCAATTTCCAACCGTTACGAATTTAAAACTTGGTTCATTCTAAATCCACCTACATAATCCTGCCGTTTGACCGATAATCAATATATGACAATATATTTCATTTCATTACAGTTTTGACACCTCTGTCCTGAAATTTAAAGCTACTAAAGTGAAATGAATTTTGTATAAGATGTTCTATACAATTCAATTTCTTTTATGACACATTGGGGCTTTATACAAGTCTATAGCATCAGGTATCATATCAGATACGAACTCAGCACACACATTCGTTCAACTTTTGAATGAGTATTTTGTAGTGTCATACAAAAGTACCGGGAAAATGTGAATAGATAAATTATTTCATTTGTAACAATAACGGTTGCTTTGATGGCAAAACGGCGTTATGTATCATTTAGTGGATGAAGTTTATAAACTACTGTTTATAACTCATGGCGACTCGTGTCGTATTTGAATTACTAATACGGTAATAATAAATATTCGTAAATTGAGAATAAATACCTAATCGGTGAATGAATTTCATTTATGCAGTTATTCACGTGATAAATAGTAACGAGATTGGTATTTTGAAGGAGCGCATTTAATATTTAAATAAAATGTGTTGCTGGAAACAGTATTGATCATTAATTTATAATGGGAAGCGAGAACCGACAAGGAAATTATTGGATTTGAACATAAAATTATAATACAGTTTGCCTGCAAATTTACTGGTTGAGCACGAAACTGTGAGCAGCATATTTAAACAATCATAATTCAAGTTCTTATTAGAGTTTTTAGTTAAACTCACGCCCAACATATTCAGCCATTATAATCAGCAAAACAGCAAGTAGTCTTTTAAAGCTTAGCTAATAATTTTTCCGCTTGTCATTCTGAAACATATATTCCTCCATTTCTAATTGGACAAATAAGTTTCTATATTTGAAAATAAAATCTCACTTTTTTGATTATCCAGTTGTAATTAAATTTTTATAGTCTGATTCTCGGATTGTTATAGTGAAATTATTGTTTTAGTTAGAACGAGACAAGTATATACGTTCATAATTACCTAATTAATAAATTAGCTTTGCCAGTTTATAACTTGGATATACCAAACATTACCTGATTTTTAAAATTAAAACATAGCATATAAATGAGATAAAACACCTCTGGTTTCATTATCTTTGAGATTTTGCCTCCTTGAATTTCTATCAATTTTTACTATGTCTGTAAAGGTCTTGCTAGGTACTATACAAAATTTTCTTTTTTTTCTGTCTATTTATTTAAAAAGAAACTATAGATACCTGATGTAAGTAGGGATAGGGATGGGAAAAATATCGATATATCGATAAATATCGATATGAACATCAGTTGCTATCATTTTTCGTTTGGTATCGATGTATCGGTAACTAGATATTTGTTTATGTCGATAATTATCGGAAAATATTGCGTTATCGATACATCGATACCAAACGAAAAGTAATATCGACAGATATCGATATTTTCCCAACCCTAGGTAGGGTATGTTGATAATAATTTTAGATAATGGATTTCACAATTCTATCACATAATAGCGCTTGTCAATTCAAAAGAAACAATTAAATTTCGTATTATTTGCCCCTATTCTGATATTGAGTTAAGTTTTACCGAGAGTTTTACTTAATAGAACAAATGAAAAAATTGACATCCATTTTGCTCTAGCGCTAGTTATTTTCATTGAATAAAAATATTAACAAGTAAAAAGAAGTTGCTGATTGTGCACTGAAAATGGTTGTGAATGATGGTGCATATGACAGTGACAAGAATAGAGCAGATTGTGACTTTTGTCAAGTTTTTAATGAAAAATGAATAATAATAGATAGTTTCTGCCCTGTGATAATGAATGATGGTTAGTGGTAGAATTTGACGAACTGAATTACAGAAAAGGTCCGTTAAAACGAAGCAGTTGCCGATTACCGAATGAAGACGGTAGTGGTATATTTGCAGATTGTGGTGCATAGTCGATTGTGACATTTGTCAAGTTTGTACAATTTAAAGACTAATATAGGTGACACTGTGAGATGATGGTAGTGGTTGACGTTTTAAAGAAGCTGATCAGCTGATGGTGGTCTACGGTAGTATGAAAGTGTTGTTGATGGTGAGTAATTCGTACCATAGCATGATGACTGGGCTGACGACGAAGAAGCCTAGCCTGGAAAGAGCCCGGAGTGTCGATGGTGTGCTGCCTGGTGAGCGTGGGGTGCGGAGGCGTAACAGAGCCCTGCCGGAACCACGGCAGCGAGATCTTGCGCCTCGCCTTCTGGGGCTTGGCGTTCCCCGGGGCATCCGCCGACATGATGTCCGTGCTAGCTCTCGCACACCATCACTAGCATCAGCAGTGAACATCACACAACATCACTGGGACTGACGGCCACGTCACGACGGCCACGGAGGTACTGAGCGCAGCGCGGCGGTCGATGCGGCTGCGGCCCGGCCCGGCTGCCCGTTGCCGCTGCCGAGCCGGGGGATGCCACCTACGGCACACGTGGAGCGCACGCGCGTCTACCACCATTCATTCAACACTACTTATTATTATTATCATCCGTCATTTTATAAACTTCATTCAATTCAATACACCTCCCGTCTACATCCTAAAATCCACCATAAACGTACAGAGTGTTTTGTGACCAGTACAAGAATACTCAAATTTTATTTCAACAAGGATTTAATAGAAAAAGAATGAATCTGCATAATGTCTTTTAAAAATTTTAATCAAAAAATTGTACATAAAAATTCAAAAAAAATTATGCAAAACTTTACACAGTTATATCTGTTATCCTCTCATAATAGAAATTAATTTTTTTAAAGCACATTTTTGTAAATTCATTTTTTTCTATTAAATGTTTATGAAAACATTATCCTGAAGTCAATAATAATCTGACAGTTTACTCGCAACGAAAACACTTTTACAGTATTTTTCAACTTCAAAATGACATCGTATAGCTAGGATACGGCAAAGTACGAGTTTCGGGCTGGTTTTAGGCAGCCGTAGTAGTTGGGAAAAGAGTGGGATAGAAAAAAAGAACATCGACAGTATTCTAGGAATAACCGCTGAAGATGGCTGAAAGTCAAACGCTGCCAAACAACACCATCATCACAATAATTACCATTCATTCAATTAATAAATACTATTAAATATACCTAAAGATAGCCGGTAGTCAAACCAACATAATAAATAAACTTCAATCAATTAATAATAAAAGGTACCTACAATTAAATACACCTGAAGATGGCGGAAAGTGAAACCCTCTCAAACAACACTCATTAGTGCACCAAAATGCAATAATACCAGAACTTTATCCATATTATGTGTCACGTAATTATAAAAAAATAAACTTTATTCGACTAACAAATTCAATACACCTGAAGATGGCACCAACAATATCACAAAAAAATACTTTATTCTTATTGTTTTAAATTATAGATAAATTTCCTTCTTGATCTGGAGATAGTCAGAAACAATCGCTCGAACCTGTGTTTTCGAACGTAAATAATGATCCGATATCGTCTTATCGTTTTTGGTTCGGATTTTGATTCATAATGTTTCTTTTGAACAGGTTTGCGTTAATTTTTACCTCCCTCCAATTAATAAATTGACGTATCATGATGAAAATTTCATTTTTACATCCAAGAATAAATTTAATAAAATTATTGTGTTACCTATTTTAATGTACCGAAGTGATAGTTTAATTCAGGTCTAGAAACTGAAAGTTATTATGGAAACAAAATACATGACAAGTTTTCTATAAAAAATTTGTTAAAGTACCAATTGAGGTTCATTTAAATGAATTCATTTTCTCCGATTAGATAATGTTTGAAGTCATATAATAATATTACCACCTTAAGCAGTAGGTATACGCTCCAAATTCAATGAATTACAAAACAATAACGTATAACGTAACCGCAAGAACACAGGAAAATCATTTACATTACACACGGCCGACTTTACAATACCACATCCGACCATAAGTACAACTTTACATTTCCTATTGTCCTTTATTGTCACTAACACATTAGTCTCACATTACTACCGGAAACGAAATTATAACTCTGTTAATTACAGATAATATTTAACAAAAAATGAAATTTTGTAAATACTGAATCATTTATCCAGTTTTAATATAAATAATAGACTACATTCTGCTCTTTAGGTGGATTAATGCTCAGCAAATTTAAATATAAGAATTTAAAATAAGAGTAGTCTTAAAATTAAAACAGTAAATAATAATGAGGATTAAGAATTATTATCCAGCATAAACATACTCATAATGTATTGAGAACTGAGCATGAATCAAAAAGAATTTTTTCTGTTTGTAAAATTATTATTACATTAATGTAATTACGCTAATAAATAGGTACTGCATAACTATTTAACTTTTTTGTATTTAAATGTGACAGTTAACAGCCAGTGGTACCCAAAATGATATTGTTTTGCAAACTACTGTTAATTTTACGAATTTCAACAAAATTCTTTTTGATTCATGATCAGTGTGGAAGCAACATATATTGTATACACCGTTAAATTTGGTTACACAGGTTGGCTTACAGCCTGTATATAGATGAAATGAAAAATGTAATTTTATTTTGATTATATTGTAACCAAGAAGGTAATTAAATTAAATGTCAATACTTCAACTGAATTATAAAGTATATATAGGATCACAAAATCTTAATAAATTATGTATAAGATATTGTTTGTCTCTTAAAATCAGAATATCAATTTCAAATGTAAACTGATAAATTTATACCTGTAGGTATAGGTACCTACAGATAATAATTTTCATGCAATTGTAGATAACAAACTCTGCTAAATATTGACAGTCAGTGCACTATCGCAAGATAGTTTCAAAATGAAGTATTTATGTATTAACATTATCATCGTATTTTTAATCGGAGTTTCATAAATAAGAGAAGAACATGCGATAAAAATGACATCCTCTTTTGAAGTTTTTCATTCCGCTATGTTGATTAAATTGTTATCAGATAATTAGAATGTTGTAAACGCTAATTCTAGACACGAAAAGAGTAACAAGTTGTTGTGGGAAGAACAATGTACCCTGAATGCCTCAACAACTAATAGTTCCGATTCCGAACGGAAACACGATAATTTGCTCACTCACGAAACATCACCGCTAGACCTGTTGAATAAATGCCAGCGACAGGTCACAGCTCACAGGTCATTTTATTATTACATAATTATGTCATTATATCGCCCTGCAAAATTACTGTTTATTAAATATTAGTTTAACGACTTAATTAAAAACAAACAATTAGAAAACACAAACACTGCATTGGTAAATGCCAAGGAAGCGTATTTTCTTAGCAAATAAGGGGGAGTTACAAGCACTTAAATCAACAAGACATTTTTCTTCTAATTACGGGGGTGGAAGTTCTGCTCCATCATAACATCTTAATTATAGAAATAGAACGCGGTTCAGCAGATTTGTTGCGTTCAGTCCTGTTCACATATATGGCTTCTATGAAAATTCTTTCATGCTTCTGAATCTTGGAAAAAAGAAATTCACCTTTTTGACGATATCAATGAATTACAAATTCTTCTATTCGAAAACTCATTGAGGATTGAATTTAGCGGCGCCGCTATTCGATAGGCATTTATTCCAGGATTTTTAAAATAATTCAGAAGCATGAAAGAATCTTAATCCTTGTGCGAATAGGGCTTTATGTAATCGAATGTTGTTCTGATTCTGTTCAATTTATTTGTTTAAAAATCTTTCATGTGGTGTTCTTTCCACCCACAACCATGAATACCTGTGAGCTAAGGGCTGGTAACTGGTAACAGCATACTCGGTTAAATAATATTATATATATATATATATATATATATATATATAAGTAGGTATCATAAAAATACAGTTTTGGTAAGGAGCACATTTTTAAACCACTGGATTGTTGATTGTATAATGCATGTCTGATTAACTGTGAATGGAATCAAATTAAATTTTAATTCATTCAAAACTGTTTGATTAAAAAATTTGGAAACCAAAATTGCGAATTTTTAAAAAATTCTTTCAGGTCCGTGATAAGTTAGTTGAGCACTATACCTATGCCATTAAAATATATGCATGAAGTTGTGAATCACCTTGTATTGTATATTCACAATATGTGAGACTACCACATCCAAAGTTAGATAAAAGGCGTCATAGATATTCATGTATGTATAGAAGAGGAAACTTTTAAAATGTCAATAGTACCTACTTAACTGATTGGTAGTTAACAACACATCCAGAAAGTGTTTACAATATATTACAATATTTGTAGGATTTGACCACTCTTGCTGATAAAAAATCTTACTGAACTAGATAGATAAATTCCTATTTACATCCGATCTTGTATTTATTAATAACATCAAAATATTAAAATATGAGTTGTAAATAAATTTAACGACGACCATAAAATTAACTACAACAATCGGTACATTTTATGAGCTTTATAAAGCACATAAAAGCTTTACAACAAGATATACACCCAAATAAAATCAATACTTACACAACAAATATGGATATAAACCTCTATATGTTGTATAAGTCCACAAATGGTGTGAAGACAGAAGAATTGCTATCACTTGAATAAAACATGGTAGATAACTGGTAACATTTCACCAGGGAGCAAGTAATTGAATAACTTTAAATGCACCTCGTAACCTACCACATGCAAGCTTTCCTGCCGTGACGCTAGATAGAAAATGTTAGATGATTTTTTTTATGCTGCTTTTTAATTATTTAGCAGAGGCGTCCCCATACGCCAACAATACGGGGTACTTCCTCTTAAGTTTAATTTTAAGTTGAAATGTAGAAAAAAATGTACATGCATGTACAGAAAATAAAATAGAATGTAGATTGCTGGGATCGAACTTGAGTCAATTAAAAGATATTACATAAGTTACATTATGAGGCGGATAACCGAGAACGTTATGTGACCGACTGTGATTCTGACAACTCTGGTTCGAATTCAGCCAGGTACATATTTCAGTCTAATTGCACAAAAGTCTCCCTTGTGGTGAAATCTCCTGAATTAACAACCCGGAGTCGTACTCGTACTTGACGGCTGATAAACGCACGCATGCTAAAAATAGATGATTCACAATATGTAAGGTTGCCATATCCAAATTGGGTAAAACATTAGGTACCTTTAATATAAATAATTAATAATCCGGCTCGAAGGACCAAAATTAAATCTAGATGTATAGGTCGCTGTAACAGGCATGCGATTGATAGGGAGTATTTAGTTTTCGTTTAAATTTTTGTTTGTACCTGCATAAAAATGACGGTGGAGTTTATTCTCTCAACTAAAAATAAAGCTATTGTTTTAAAGCTATTTAACCTTTAACAAAAAATTAACGCCTACATCTCGTTTGTAATTTTTTTGCCCCGTATGGGCGTATGGCTGTAATTCCGCGTACGCCCATGACATTAAGTTACCCCAACTGGGAATAAAAAACGGATTAAATTTCCACCGTATGATTTTGCAATAAACTTTCAGTTAATTCTATTAATGTTTTCACCGTAATCCATGTAATTTCAATATTCATAATTGTGACAAATTTTAATGACTTGTATTTTTCAGAATTTGATATCTGTGATGCTTTTTAATTAGGGCAAGTAGAATGAGAACTAGGTGCGATAAAAGCAAGGTCAGATAATTTAACCACATCCATAAATATTCAAGAATCATAAATGCATAAAATAAAAGGAATATTTCAACATAATCGATATAAACCGTAAAGATTTGTAAATTAATACTAGTCCAGTCAGGAGAGGTTTTGACTGAAGACTAATACATAACCAAATGAAATTTGGCATGTGAGTAGTTAAGAACATACAGAAACAAAAAAAAAATTCGCTCCACTTCGGTATGCTCCGCTTCCCACAAAAATTTTCAGTTGAAACTCAACATTTTCTTGTAACGCATTTTCCTCGAAAACAATCAAAGATTTTGGAAAACTGTTTTGACAGGATGAAAGCTGAGGAAATTTGCTACCAAAATGGTCTTTGAAAATTTTTCATAAGTAGCACCGTGTAGGCTTCAGCCGTTTAATATTCGAATGACTTGAGAATTTTCTGTATAGTAGGCGCTACATTGCGAATGACGTAATAAATTCGCTGCTACAGAATAAATGTGGTATAACTTCGTTAAAGAACATCATTTTGTAAAGATAAAAATTGCATTTTATTCGTCGAGGCTTCCACTTTCAATTGCACTAATAACATTTGAATTTACGACCCCGTTTATACCGAGAAACTTGCTTTTTAAAGAATCATAACTCAGTATTAGAAGACGTTCAGAGAATTCTCAATATTTTCAATATCTATGAATGAAATTGTAAACTGGTAGAGGATTATCTTCATCAAACCATCCCCAATCACATGCAACTATTTGGAGGGTTGTGTGTTGAACGTCCGAAAAAAAAACTGGTTTTCGCTATCTCATAGATTTCTTTATTTATTGCGGGCACGAGCATTTTTGAAAATAGGCCACTTTTTGGCCCCGTAAATTGATTTTTAATGAGCTTATCGTTAAGTACAAATCCTAATCAACAAGATTCTGTAATTTGTTTCATCAATTGTACTACTACGTACATGTAACAGATGTTTTCCTAAAAAAAGATCATAACCTATAAATAAAGAAGGTAGCGAAAACCAGTTTTTTTTTTCGGACGTACAACACACAACGCTCCAAATAGTTGCATGTGATTGGGGATGATTTGGTGAATATAATCCTCTACGAGTTTACAATTTCATTCATAGATATTGAAAATATTGAGAATTCTTTGAACGTCTGCTAATACTGAGTTATGATTCTTTAAAAAGCAAGTTTCTCGGTATAAACGGGGTCGGAAATTCAAATGTTATTAGTGCAATTGAAAGTGAAAGCCTCGACGAATAAAATGCAATTTTTATCTTTACAAAATTATGTTCTTTAACGAAGTTATACCATATTCATTCTGTAGCGGCGAATGTTTTACGTCATTCTCAATGTAGCGCCTACTATACAGAAAATTCTCAAGTCATTCGAATATTAAACGGCTGAAGCCTACACGCTGCTACTTATGAAAAATTTTCAAAGACCATTTTGATAGCAAATTTCCTCAGCTTTCATCCTGTCAAAACAGTTTTCCAAAATCTTTGATAGTTTTCGAGGAAAATGCGTTACAAGAAAATTTTAAGTTTCAACTGAAAATTTTTGTGGGAAGCGGAGCATACCGAGGTGGAGCGAATTTTTTTTTTGTTTCTGTATGTTCTTAACTACTCACATGCCAAATTTCATTTGGTTATGTATTAGTCTTGGGTTTCAGTTAATTTTTGACTCTCCTGACTGGACTATACTTTTATATTGGTAGTATATTTTTATGGGCTTGGACCAACGCCAAACATGAAACGTTAAATTCCTATTTAAAAGTTTTTGTCTGTTTCTGACGTTTGTTTACATGATACATTCCGTGGACAGAATTATTTTTATGCAGACAATTCTCATATAAATTAGTAAAATAATTTCTCTGTCTGGTATTCACTTAGTCAACTTCAAATTTAAGTATCGGTTATTCAAATTTCTTGAAAAAACTTTTGTTCATTTCTTAATTTGAACATAAATGTAACTTAAGTAGTTAGTATTGCCCACCCAATTATAAGTACCTACAATACAATATTCCAATGTCAATTATAAGTGCGAACGTTGAGCGCTGGTTGATTAAATTACCCACTTATACTTATAATTGGACAGGTCTGAATTTAGCTTTAGATTGTCTTTATGCACACTGTTTTACTATAAACGTAGTATGAGCAATAAATTTAGTCAAAACGGTCATATCTCTGTTTTAGTGAAACTCGTTTTTTAGTTCTTTTTGGAAAACAAACCTTTACCTCTAAATTTGTCCAAAAAATCAGATTTACATTGTTTCAAAACGTCGTACCTGGTCGTACCTAACTGTAAACAATTATTTTAGTGAATACCATAGTGAATTATGAACTCAAGCCATTACTCATTATACTCGTTTTTAGTGAAACTTGTTTTTGTTAGTCCACTTAACTCACGTTAACAAATTTTGCTACTGAATTATTTCTTCTCATTCTCAATACCCTACTGACTTCGCCAATCTTCAAATCTTCCAGTAACATAAAAATCTCAAACTACCCTATAACATACCCATAAATACCGAAACACATTCAGTACCCAACTCGTTTCTTTCGTTATTACCATATCGATTGTACTCCACACGTTGTTCGTTTACGTAGTTCGGTGCTGGTGAACGTGGCATGCATCAATTATTCAGAATGGACACCCTAGTCACCAGTCATGGACCATTCGAGGGGTGAAACGAATTAAAAGGGGTAACAGTGATTGTAGCGGGTGAAATGGTTAACCACTTTGGTATAACTTGTTTGAGACTGATGGAGATAGAAATGAGGTTTGTATAGTAGAGAAGATGGTGATTTTGTGAGAATGGAAAGAAAGTGATTTGAATGATTTTTGATTGATAATTACGGCCTATGCTGATCGCGTCAAATTCAGGACATAGAAGAGAAAAAATACCAATGGATCCAATTGGTTGCATTCCAGTATAATAACATCTAACGCTCTATGATTCTGATTAAATCTTCTGTTAAACTAGTTACATGAAAAATAAATACATGCATAAATATAAATATACTTCATTTTTTTAAAAGACGACAGTACCTAATTGGAATACTTGTTTTACAATTTGTTTATGTTATGTTGATTTGTTTTACGATTAGCCAATAATACGGTAGCAAAGTTTACAAAGTGCTGTCTTCTTAAAAAAATGAAGTATAGTTATGGCTCGGTTATAGTTTTCGAATCAAGATATCGATTTCTGCTCGTTTTCAGTGCCATTTCATATATACCAATATCAAAAAACGTATTTGTAAAGAATAACAAATTTCGTTCAATAATTCTTGAACAGAATATTATTATTTGTAAAAAATTACATATTAGGTCTATAGTTTATATTCGTTGGAAATAAGATTTCGGCCATTAATAGTCATAATAACTTACATGGATATTTAGATTTGCAAAAATTAAACCAAGATTTAAACAAAAGCATTTATTATGATGGTTACCACTCAACAGGATTAACACCCGGTCACAAAGAAATTATAATAATTCTAATAAATCAAGTTTGTTAATAAAAAAAGTATAGTATGTTTTGTTGCTGTCAATATTATTTTAATAAATCTTCTTTAAATACATACTTTTACGTTCTTTCAAATATATGGTCCTTCGAGCCGGATTATTACTATTAAATAATAATTAAATAATTACTAAATGGTAGATGTTATAGTGGAATCCAACCACACGGATCCAGTGGTAATAATATTGTCGGTTGATGGAATCGAACTGAAGACCGCACTAGCATACTAAGCTCGTTTAATGCCCACTGCAATTTTTCAACAATGAATTTAGATTACTTTATAATGTTAACATATTATGTACAGTATTTCTTTGCATTTAATAGGAAAATAACAAAAAAGGTAAAAACGCATTCGTTTGGTTTATGTGTCTGGCAGCTGATTTAAAAAACAGTTCGCGGAATAGGTGAAACTACAGCAAAGTGAAATCAATATATTAATTTTTGTTCTTAACCGTCATATTGGCAATGTTACAAGTTGTTATAAAGTAAATCAAACAAAAAATAATTTCACTTGCAAATGTACTACAATTTATTTATGTCTAAATTTATTCCAGTTTAATAGCGTCGTAAACATGAAGCATGAAATATATTTGCTGTTCACTGTTCGTTGTAGAATTGTATTTTAACCCCATTTGTAGCTCAATCTCCGTATCAAAACAGATTCACAGTAAGCAGGATTTTCTCTAAATGTGAAAGATAACGAGTTCCGCCAATTAACGAGTTCCGCCAATTAACGAAGCGAGAGATGTAAGATGTAATTACCTGCTAATTACGAATCAAAGATTTGTGCTATATATAAACAAGAAAATGCATCTGGTTGTTTTACTATTATTTCTATGATTTTAAATATTGTTATTAAAGTGAAACAATATTTTGTAGATTCAACATTAAGAATTTTCTATAGAATTATATTTTATTAATTTAGTATTTTTTTGCTATTTTATGATGTACCTACTTTTAAAATATTTGAATCGCAAAAACAGAAAATAAATCTAACTGTAACAGCATTTTTGTCACAACCAGCGTACAAAATTCGCTTGCATGCGATATACAGAATGTGTTACTATAATTAGGGGGAAAATATAATGGTAGATATTACATAACGTTCTGAGCGTGGAACAAAAAGAATTTTTGAAATTAGTGTACTTCAACTGGACTCGAACCTGAATTGTCAGTACTACTGTCGGTCGCGTATCTCCAAAATACATTATTTAAATTTATTGCAAATATAGTTCTAAATATAAAATTTTGTAAGATTCTTCATTTAAAAATTCAGGAAGATTTTATAAATTTCAGATCGTAATATTTGTTTACTAACAAAACAATATGAATATTCAATTTTAAATTCGTTTCTGATTCTGTTTATAAATTTGTTCAATTTGGATATGACAACCTTCATTATTTGAAACTAGAGCAACTAATTACGAATGAGTTTATACATGTATCAGTTCAGAAGATCAACGTACCTTTATTTCAAAACAATGTGTCATTTTCAGGGTTAACGTTTCATTATACTAACAAATAAGAACATAAAACTACAAAAATAATTTCCATGTATTTCACATTCATTTTAATTGACATGTGACAATCTACCTCATATATCTGGCAGTTGGTTAACCCTTACTTTAACGCTATGGAAATGTCAAGCAAAAATGATTAAAAGAACGAACAGCAAAAATATTTAAAATGCAAAACTTTTCTGTAAAATTCTGATTAATTCTTATTAGCCTACTTTACGTTGGTTTTTAATTTTGAAGTGTTTTAAGTCAATTAAAAATTTAAGAAGCTTGAATTGAAAATACAAACAAAAAGTCGACTGCAGCGCTCGAGGGCTCAAGTTACTTTGTCGCTCAATAGATGAAAGAGAACCACTCAAAAGGTAAATTAAAACATGAGAATAATTCTATATACCTTTTCATGCAACATGTTTGCGGGTAAAAAGGTAAAAAGTAAAAAGACTGGACGATTCTTTTGGTTTCTTGCAAAACTTTACTACAGGTAAAAAAAGAAGTAGGTAGTCGTTTGTGTAGGACTACGTTCTTTTATAAACAAAATAACTTACAGAATAATTTTATACAAAATAAAAATAATTACACTCAAAAACAAAATGCGCGTTTTACTTATTATTTTAATAAAATTAAATATGTTTTCTTATTTTGAAAAAAAAAAAAAACTTGTCTTCAGTTAGGTTTGTTTCCCAATGAACATATCTCACGTACGAAAAAAAACAAGTCGTGATTTAAAGGTGACAACTCAGGTTGAATTTAGCGAGGTATACAAATCCCCGGTAGTGCATTCTTCACCAACAACCATCAGTACCCGTCAATTGACGACTGGTAACTTAATTTGATTTACTTTTATTGTTTCATGAGTATTTTTAATACGCGAGATTCAACCTCATGTTGCCGTGAAAATTTCACACCTGACTCTGCGACCTGGGATCTAAGTCGAATCCACGACCTTTATGTTTAGGGGCAAGTATTTTAACTAAAGTTGAACATGGTTCACTGTACGAATTTTCAAAATTTGCGGTAATACAGCGCATACTTGTTTCTATTAGTAAACACGAGCACGAGAAGGAGTAAATAATACAACATAGTATCGATCACGATATCGACATGACAGCTGTAAATTATTGTTCGCGCAAACAGCGATAATTTCTCAAAATTCTTCCGTCCATTAAAACAAAGCAACCCCTCTAAATCTCGGCTATCAGCGATCACTTATCCTGTCTTCTTTAACATATTCACGAGTCACGTCCTCGTCCTTAGATCTGTGCCTATATGTATGCAAGCAAGCAGGAACCGCGGAGCCCTAACCTCAAACCTTCGCGCCCCTTTGCCGCTTTGCCCCTCTGCAGCCGTCCCCTGGGAAACTGGGGCAATGAGAAGCTGGAGATTGCGCGAGGGGCGTGGACCGACCAGGGGCGGCGGCGTGAATGTCAGGGGTCGTGACCTGCCACATAGCCACGCAGAAGTTTTTACACACCCTGCCTAAACGAAGGGATTTAAACACTGAAGTTTTTGTAAGAACTTTAGTGGTTTAAAGTTTAAATGACGAGAATGTGATGAAATAATGGAATTCGCGCAACTAATAATGCATTATTTTGAACGTGTATAAATGCTGTCACCAATTCTATACTAATGATATTCTTGAATGATTGACATGTTATCTATACATTAAATTTTAGTAAAACCAGTTTTCATAATAATGCAGATTTTTCATTTAAGCTCTGTTCACACAAGGATTCTTCGAGGATTATTTCACGCTTCTGAAATTTAAAAAAATAATTCTACTGAGAGTTGCTTTGTCAATGTAAAAATTGCGGCAGCGCTAAATTAAATCTGCAATGAATCTTAGAAAAGAAGAATTTCCAATTCATTGATAGCTTGAAATAGGATTACCAGACGTTCTCTTTTTCCCGGACATGTCCACTTTTTAGGATAGATGTCCGGGTCCGGTATCATTTTACATATTTAATACAATAATTGTCCTCTTTTTAGAAATTCTGATACTTACATTGATAAATTTTCGGTATTCGCCGTAGTAGGAAAAAAATAAAATTTTAAAGTGTTAACATAAAGGATAATATCTCGCGGATAAAAAGTACATTAAAATATTTCACTATTTTAATACTACTTATTATAAGTAGTGGCAAGCAAAATTGTGGTTCCAGTTTCACATTTATTTTTGTTTATTTCACTTGGAAAATTCGCATTTGATTCTGATGTTAGCCATTGACAATTTTTATATATTCAAATTAAATTTTTAGATAGTCACAACATTCATGCCCTTGGTCGGATTCGAACCTACGACCTCGGTACCACCATGCATAATTTCGATACGTTAATCCGGTCGGCTATCGTGGCTTCGTGGCGGCTGCAATAATTAATTTATTGAAGTTATTTAGCTTTGTTTGTATTTTATCAAGATGTGTAGTGCTTTAGGATTTTTTAAATTCTGTTAAAATTGCTCGCGATGTCCCTTTCTAAAAAAAGTTCGTCTGCGGCGCTATAGACCTCGCTTCGCTTGGTGTCCTCTTTTCGAAATAAGCAAATATGGTAACCCTAGCCTTAAAATAAATAAATTTCTATTTTTCTTTCAAGATTCAGATGCATGAAAGAATCCTCAAAGAATACATGTGTGAACAGGGCTTTAGAATTTAAAACACTAGTAATAAGTAAATTTTATGCTTATCAACGTCATTACGACATACAAAATAAAACAACACGATAGCTATAGTTCAGCCAGCGAATTAACCGATGACATCATAATTTAGTAACAATAGTTGTGAATTCTGACGGCATCGATTGATTCGCTGAAAGAACTATACACGTCTTCTACGTACATTCTCCAATAGAAGCTACTTATAGAGATAACATTGCTGTTTTCAACGTTTTCATATTTAATTTTTATTAATTTTGCAAAGAAAGATACGTATGTAATTCAAGTTGATTTACTAAATCTCATTTGAGAAATGTACGCAATTCTTGTTTTATAACAAAATTTATTACATAGGTAATGTATTAATGTAAATCTAGTGTAAAATAATTATTTACCGCCCGAGTTATAAAAGTAATAATAATATGAAGCGCTGCCGAGTAACAAGTGTCATATTATACCGTTTTATACTGAATGAGGCTGATATTCCACCGATTTCATTAATGGATCATTATTACTTCACTGACCCTTGTTAACATAGTTTAAATTATATTAATAATATTATTTAAAAACTGGGATACTGATAACAGTTGAATACAGGAATACAGCTTTAAACATAATATTATATAAAAGTTTTATATCTCCTACAATTTTTCACCCTCTTACGCGATTCCCCATTCCTGCTAAATTATTATGTCCGTCATGTCCGGAAGAAAACACATCTTTATTCTGGATAAAATGACGCATGGTCTTCTTGCCATCACGACAAGCAAGGCATAAGTCCCTCACCGGAAGTGGAACAACATAAAGGTTGAATTCATTTCGGGGTGTAAAGTTACGACCACTCAAACTCCAGCCAATTATGCGTGAAGATGGTTACACATTCGTGGCGGGCAGTAAAGTAACCGACTGCGACCTACCGCCAGTTTATTTCTCGTAAAATCTAAGTTATTATGTTCTTGAGAATAGTCAAATAAAATCATAATTATTTTTATTATAGTTAATCAAATTTATTATACATAAAGCTATAAAAGTGTTATATTAACGTCATGAAATAAATTAAGTGTTAATATTTATTAAGTAATTAAATATTTTTTTTTACAAAACTAACACACAACTAAATTTGTAATAGAAAATAAATATACTTGTCCAAAGGCATTTGAAATATGTAACTAAACCGAAATAAACTATTATAAATGCAAAAAAATTGTAGTTTTAACATTAATACTAAAATAGATTTATTAGAAATAAAATATCATCCGATTAACAAAAATAAATATAAACTTGTGTTTATATAAATGATTGAATAACTTATAGTCATAAAATCATACAATAACAATTTTCTTTAGCTCCGCAAAATATTTATGCAAAGTACAACTTTAGCTTCGATTTTTTCAACCAATCAGAACGCTGCCAGTACACTCGATCGCTGACGAGTATTGTTACTGTTGTAAAATCTGGAAATCGCCAATTATTGTGCTGATATTTTGCAATTAATTTAATTTAATTTTTCGATTTCATAAAAAAAATAGAATATAATATCTCGGCTGTGAAGATATTTTTTTATTACTCACGTGGTTATTTTCCTCGGTTGACGTCTTGAAAAATAATATAGCCTAAATAAATATTAATTGACAGTAGAAAAACGAATAAATGTAAAGAACAAAAGATAACTTATTTATATAATATGCTAGCTATTATATTATTCATGATCGAAAGTGTTAAATTTAGTTTGCATGAAAAGAAATAAAAACTCGAAACAATGGCCCGCGCACCACGCCCGAAATAAATAATATAAAAAGACAACGGAGACGACATCCGAATTAAGGGAATGATCGACGGTGACATCACTCACGCTTTTCCCAAACTCCACCAAAACTAAAATACGTAATCAGACAAAAATCGAAAAGAACACAAGGATAACCACAGCAGAATTGAATTATATCTAATCAGATATTTCTTTCTGCAATGTCTGTTTGAAGTTAGACGGCAAAATACAATAGATAATAGTTGATTTAGGTCGTTTGCCCGTATAAGGCTAAAAGTTGAGCCGATAGAAAGTAATGTGACATGTGTTCGATTAGAATGAGTACGAGCTGTAAAAACTGGCCAATCGCAGAAAAGCAACATTTTCATTTGTTAATTGAAGTAAATAGGTACGCGTGTACTCGTTTTTGCATCACCTGTTATAAATAAGTACACTGCAATGTTATGTTCTTGTAAATAATGCTGACAGCATGAAAATAACTTGTATTTATATTATGTGTTGAAACATACATACATACTACTTATTTACTATAAGTAGTTGTAGTATTTTTGTAAATTACTTTACATTTTGCAAACTCACAAAAATGAAAAATCAATATCAAATTCTACGTTATTATTTTTTATAATATCCTTTTGAAAGAAAATTTTCCTGATTTCTTTAAAATAGAATCATTAATTATTGAACAGCATTTACGAATACAAACTCTGGACATTATTCTGTTGAATAATTACTGGACAAATGAAATATAAATTCAAAAAGAGAGACAAAAACTGATTTACATAATTCCGACCTATCATTTAATTCAATACCGGTGGACTGACATTTTATTTGTAGCATACTGATGGCCGAGGATAATATAGAAATCAATATTTTTATTCTACCGCATTTTAACTGTTACGATAAATAAACAAATATCGTTAATTCGCAAATGTGAATAATTATATCATGTATCGTTTGACATAATAATAATTATGCTTTTCATTCAGTTTCACATGTGCACAAGTACCTATCAAATTAAAGTAGTAATATTAAAACAAACTGATACATATTTTATAAATAATATGCACTGTAATTTTTTCTAGCTATATTGTATTAAGAATAGGTATTTGATGTATTGATAAGAATACATATACAATTTTCTTGATAAATTTATAATATATGTATCAATTAATATAAAGAGAAGACATTTCTGACCTTATCGGAGTCCGTCGTATTCCCAGATCCGAAGGATGTCAAAGAATTGCGATCCAGATTTTCAACACTTTCGTCTAATGATGCACACTCCTCCAAATCTCTGTAACAAAAATATTAATTAAGCTTTTGAATGGAGTAAAACTAATTATTAAAACATAAAACATGAAGTTCCACATTCAATTGAAACAAATAAATAATCTACTTTTGTACTCATACAACATAACATTTCTTTTAGTGAATTTGTAAGCAAAATAAAATAAGAAATGATTAAACATCACAAAGTTCAATAGTTGTTCAGCTCTGTAATTTAGGTAATTCATTTACTTACTAATAATATTGAAATAAAAACAATTCAACGAGGTATGAACCCTTTATTATACAAAGGTTTTATATCTCTGCAGATACTTAAAATCTGATTTAGGTACTTGAAATTCTAACCAAAGTTTGATTATGGATTTTAGAACGTATTTTATTTCAAATCATTTAAGATTTTATTTAGAAGTTTTCGGTATTTTGAGTGATGACTTTTTAAATGATATCAGATTCTACAAATACTAAAACTAAAGTAATGTGTTGATATAATAACTAACCGAATGTATAAAAGTAAGGGTTATAGCCGGAATTTTCAACTTATTATGATATTAACGATACAAAAATAAATTTGATAGATCAAAAAATAGTCATTGCATAAACAATCATGTTATCAACTTACGAAATTGATCATAGTCAGACATATTGTTCTTGCATAACCATTATTTACAAGCCGATTGATGCACGAGTATGAAATCACGTTGAAACAATAAGTTACTTATAACTTAAATGATAATAAATAAATAAATTAGAATCTCATGAAGGATGTCTATAGGTTGCACGCTAACTCTCATTCTAATTGAGCTGATTATTGTGTTACAGCCACTGAAATATTACTATCTGGAACTCGTATATTCCATCTGAAGGCCTATAGAAGGCCATTGTTGGGCTGTTCCGTGTCTATCTGAACTGGAGACAATTTTTTAGACAGTTATAATTTATGTCAGAGGGTTGTATTTTCACCTATAGACTTTCATTATTGTCGGCCGTATGCAAATTCCAGGTAGTATTATATTTCAGTGGTTAAAATATAACTAATTATTATTATTTAACTTACCGGCTGGACCTCTGACTATGAGGCTTAAGTTTGGCAGGACTCTTGGGCAGGGAAAGTGGCAGTGCTCCACTGAAATAAGTTTCTTGGATAACTTCCCTGAGTTTCTTTACCCACGTCTGTTTTGTTTCCAAAGACGACGCTCGTAAAACGATACGATAATCGGAAATAGGTGCGCGGCCCGTCCACACGGCGAATTTGCATTCGTCGCCCTCCATATGCTCTGTGACTCCCAACTCTGAGGTCTGAAAGAAAATAAAATCCATTATATACCTACCAATCTTTTTAACATTATATAATATTAGTGTTTATCGGTGTTTATCAATACATATTATTTAATTGATGCTTGATGATCAAATTTTCAATATTTAATAAATATTTCATTATGCAGGGTGTATCTTAACTTCGAATACATATGCTAAGTCCTGTTCATACACGGTTTCTTTCATGCGTCTGAATCCTGAGAAAAAGATTCATGGTGATAATCGCCTCCCAAACGGAATCTTCAATGAGTCTTGTAAAATAAGAATGATTGATTTTTTTCAGGATTCAGAAACATGTGTGAACAGGGCTTTAAGGATATAACTTGTTTGATATGCTGGAGTTAAAAGGAATTTTTAAGAAATTCCTACAATTTAGAGTATTTTACTTACACTGGATTCGTATATCTAAACACTTAATTAAATAAAATGAAATTTAATTATATTATTAATTTCATTAATAAATACGTTATTTTATTATTATATTAATAAAATTAAATACAATCATACAGATGTACCACAAATTCGAGTACATACGTTAAGACTATTTTCTCTTAAATATCGTTAAATTTTTTTTCTCTTATTTTTGATCCGTAATCAGCATATCAAACTGTATATAATACCCTTAACGGTTCTTAACGTATGCACTCGAAGTTATGATACACACTATGAATACCATTTCCGTATGTACTTGAAGTAATTATACAACCTGTAGATTTTATATATTTCGTTTAAGATAAATTAATATAATACCACTATGTTTTTCAATTTTAGAAATATAATCAGCGTTAGCACAATTAATTAAAAATCCAATTTTATAATTTATGTGATAACACTCACCATTAGTTTATTCTTGTAAATATATTTAACTTTGCCAGCGGAGTCCTTAACTTCTTTAGTGAAAAGTAAGTACAATTCGAATAAGAAAATATGTCTTTCTCTGCCTTTTCTAATGAGTTGTTTTGGATCCCAAACACTGAAGGCGTCTTGTAAAACTACTTCACCTAACTTATCGGAGGAAACATCGCAACCCTCTACTAATGACAGGTACATGGCGTCGTTTGCTTTCTTTGGAACGTTCAACATCACTTCTAGGCCGTCCTAAAACAAGAAAGCAATCACTTTAATTACAATTCTTGAAATCAAAGGCATATTTTAATATGCAGAAACAGTCAATAATTTTGCGATACAATATAACAATGTAAAGCAATGTTAAATAAATCATATCAACAATAAAGTTTCGAACACTAACCTTAATTTCTCCTTGTCCCTCCTGACAGCAAGACTGGAGATCTTTGAGCAAGAGTTGGTACTTCGTGATGCGTTGAACAGGCTTAATAAGATAAGCAGCGATGGGGTGTTCTACCTTATGTTTCTTTTGCAACTCCTCGAAGAAGCCACCTCCGTGTTGCACTAGCAAACTATTTGATTCTGGCTTATTCTTACAATAATATACGTACATATCAAACTTAGAAGCCCAAGTAACGAAGCAATGGCCTACGTCTTCAGGCATTGTTTCATATTTTTCTAATTCACGTATGAAAATAGAGTTGTGGAAATTATATATTTCTTCCATGTTCCCAAAAATTGTGTCCTCCTTCCCTGACAAAGCTGAAGGAACGGTGACACTATTACGCATTTCAGATAAGAAACATTTTATACATGTTTCGAGATCTTTTACGTATGTTCGTTCTGTTTGAAGTAACTCAGCCATTATGAACCTGTAACAAGTAATTGAGGTTAGTTAAATGTTTGGAAGGAAGAATATAAATAACTTACTCTTTCCTTCTAGCGGATTTTCTTTTTTCTTCATTTAACTCTTTTAATTCTTTCGCAGCAGCTTCTTTGACCTTAGCTTCTAAACTTGGATCAGAATTTCTGTCGATGGATAATTCTTTTTTCTCGCTTTCTTCAACCTGAATACCTAAAGTTTCTTCAAGTTGCTTTCTGTAATGATCCATCCGAGAACTGAAATCTTTGTATCTGTTATCAACTGCCGCAACCCATTGCTTGATTGAGTTAGCGTGGGCATGACCTTTCTCGACTAAACTATCTGCCAACTGAATTAAAAGTTTAACTCTTTCGCGAGTTTCTTTCGCAGTGCCCTTAAATTCGTTGTGCTCACGCAACAAACTCTCGGTTTCCTCTTGACTGTTGCCGAGATTAGTTGCGTGCGTTGTCAAGTAGCATTCACCGGTTTCATGAATCCACTCGATGGCCTGTTTCGCTGATCGCTCAAACAAAACGAATTGTTGGCACTGATCAAGCCGCTTCTTGCGCTGTGTCCAGTACTCTAAAACTTTATTCTCCTGCGTGAGAAGTTTTTCGAGGATATTTTTAACTCGAGTCTCTGATGTTCCAGTTGACTGATAGTTGTAGAATTGCAAACTTCTAGTTGTGTATTTGACGAAAGTTTCAGCGGTTCGCCGGGCGAGAGTACAGGCTTTCAGAAATGCTTCTTTTTGTTCTTGATGTTTGTTTATAAGTTGCGATACAGCTGTTGCTTTATCTGAGTTACTACCTTGTTGACCGCCAGCACACCAATCTTCATCCCTGCGATACTCCCGCTCCAAACTATCCAACACCGAGCAAACTTGTTCGGCTGTCTTGTAAAAATTTAAACTGGCAGTGACTAGTTTATGCCTCTCTTCTGCGCAGGTAACAAGTTGCTGCCACCTTTTCGTAACTTCTTCGGAAATCTCCCGTATCGATTGCGGATCGTAGTGATTACCGTTGATAAGTGCATCAGCTCTGTACTTTACTTGAACGGCTGACGTGTGAGTTTTTTCAATGGCCACTTGAAACTGTTCATGTTCTTTCTTAAGTAATTCGGCATCGGCAAGACTATTAGGAACTGCAAAACTAGCTAACAACATCGATTCTCCATTACGTATCCAACTGATGACTTGATTCGCGTCATTTTGAAACTGGCCTAACTGGACGCACTGCTCTAACTTAACTCTTTTTATTTCTGCCAGGTCTTCAAGTTCTATTTCACGTTCGTGAAGGAACTCAAGCAGGACTTGCACGCGGGTTTGAGCGTTGTATTGTGCGTCGGCCATAATGCAAACTCCTGAGGATTCAAAGACGTTGACTAGTTCTTGTCCTTGTTGTAGGATTTGGAATGTGGTGTTTTGCATTTGGCTGACACTTTCGTTATGCAAGCGTAAGAACTGTTCTGCTTTTGCAATATCACGGGTTAGTTCGCTATGCTGAAGTTCTTCCGACCACATCTCCAGTTGTGATGATACCTAAAATTATATTCAATAATTATTCAAAAATAACAAAAAAGTGTTACATTGTGAAAAAACGGAAATGATGTTTTAAACGCAGGAAGCAAGTTACTTTTTTCTATATAACTACAAATTTAAATGTGTGAGAAACTGCTTTAATAAGGGAATAAGGCATATAGATAGCGTATGGAAATTTCACTTTCATCGTAAAAAACGTTTATTACTTTAGAAAATTACAAAGTCTTCCAGCACTTGAATTTTAAACCGCAGCACTATTATTACTATTTAACTATTATAATAGCTTCTACTATAGAGTATAATAAAAATTTTAATAAAGACGTTGATTAAGTTAATCATTCGAAATTACCTCTAGAGCGTCTCGTTCAAAGAGTCGCAGTCGCAGACAAAGGTCCAGACGCATCTTTCTCGTTGCCCATAGTTCCTCGAGATCTCCACGTTGTTTTGCCAATCGATCGAGAGCAGCTTCTACGGCGGATACGGAACCAGTTGTGTCCATATCTCCCACAGATCTGAAACACAATAACATGTCTATTAGATTTTAGTTGAATTTTAATTTATTCATTAATTTTCTGGTAACTTATAATTAACCTGTCTATTAATAATGAAGTTGTAAATGAATTTCTAAAGTTATAGCAGAACTTATTCCATACTAATTTTAGTTTTACATTCAATTCGACATTGCGAAACTTTATCGAGTTAATATGCAATTATTAGAACAAATAAAGTACTACAAAGGAAATTGACAATATCCTGTGCAAAATACAAGCTTAAACAATAAATATTTGTATCAACTTAGCAGACAGATTATTTAAAATTGAATGAATAATAAAATTCACAAAAGATAAATTCATTAATCATTACACTAATGATTTATCATTCAATTTGGAAATTTTATTCAAAATATTGAAAAATATTAAATGAATTATAAAAATAACTGTAAGTTAATTGAAGGCTTGTAGTTTTAAATTTAAACGATGATTATGTGTTAGTATATCGTGTTACAGAACAAGAGTGTAACTTTACATCACATTTGGTTAAAGAGGGCGAGCCATCGAGCAATCGAGACAGTAAACACTCAAATGAATCGTTGAAAAAGCGCGCGGTACCGTTCACTGATTTGACTGAATAATGATTGATGCCCGCATTAATTTCGATCGGGAGTTATACTGTGACAACGCGGATAGAATTACTAATGTCCGGATTTAAATTCATCCTGAAGTACCCGGTCATCACATAAAATGTATTTCATTGAGGGTGGCTTAAAAATTTAAATATTCTGTTCCATTATTGTGAAATGTGATTCGTGGTGATTAATATTGAAAAGAATGGAAATTTTGGTGTCGTGCCTTTAGGATTTATAATCGTGTCAATTATGTCAAATAAATTTCAATAAAGTATAGCGTTTTACCACTTGCTTGCCACCATTGGTTAATATTTAAAAGATAGGCGATTAAGTTCGACTGTGGTACTTAAAACTCAAAGATGGTGTGCTGTCCTCGTGACAACCATGAGTACCCGTGAGTTGACGGCTAGTAATCGTACACAACGTAAAATATCTATACACATACACCGATGCCAGTATGTAAGGCTGCCAGTTAAATAAAAAGTCATGATAGATATAGATTTATGTTTCCATGTATTTTAATTTTGATAGTAACCATTCCACAAGATTATAATTAGACAATTAGAGAATAGTAGATTTTTATTATAGGGAATTTCAACCATTTCGACCGATTAATCTTAGTGCAGTCAGAATCTCAATCCGTGCGACGGCCTTTGAAAGCGGCAACAGAGTGATTCTTTCTGCAACCAGGACTACATTTAAGACGCTCAAGTGGTCAGCTTGAAACGCCCGAGTAAGATATTATTACAATTTTAACGACAATCACACATTGCCGGCCCGAAGACTTGAACCAATATAATTTATGTAATAAGTATACCTGTATTAAATGTTTAAAGAGAGAATAAATAATGGACCAATAATCATAAATACAGTGTGTGAATATTGAATAAATAAAAATAATAAATTGGTTTTATAATCAGAGCTCAATGTTTTATTAGCGTGGTAATAAAACTATAATTGAACATTTAAATTAACAAGTACAAATCGAACAAAAATTAAATTAGTCCAATACGACTCTAAGCATTCAATTTCCAAATCCACTCGTAATAAACAATAAAACAAAGAACAAAAACCTTATAAAACCACTAAAAACATTGGACGTGAATTCGTATAAGTGAAAAGAAAAAAATTCCAACCACAGCTCCAATTCTAAAAAGGTCGTTAGATCCATGTTTTCAATTTGATTACTTGAGGGAGATAACGAACCCCAGAAATCGGAAAAACGAACTCTATGAGAAAAATCGATAGCGATTGTTCTTCTCTCCAGAGTAATTTTCCCTCGAATTTTCCAGACAGTATTGTTGTTACGCAAACGATAAAAATAAAACTGTGAGCTGCGAGATGCGAGATTCATTTTTACAACTGTCAACGGCGATAAAACTTACTATCCAACAAAATTACAAGATTGCTGTTATATTGTTTATGCCAGTTGTATTGTCTGAAATGTCATAGATTGTACGGCAATAAATCTTTATTTTTCTTAGAAGTTTATGTTTTTGTGGAAATTAGAAATATATTACTGCTGTAGTATTATTTTGGTACGTAGTTTGTAACTGTCAGTACAATATTCGTAATAAATCAAAATATTAAACGAAAATTGAAATATATTTTTTATTTGCTTATATTCAATTGTGCAGAGTAAATACAAGATTAATTGAAAAAATATCTGATTTTAAAATATTCAATCACGTCAAAAGATATAAAAACAATAATTATTATGAACTCTAGAATAGAATAGTATATTATTAAACAAGAGTGTAATGATTGCAATTACTCACGAAAATTAAAGTTTACTACTTCAGTCGCGGGTGTCGCAATCATTCGAATCACTTATTGCTATATTAAACTCCCTAAGAATAAGAATACTATACTTTATTTCAACGACTATAATTAAATATGAATTAATTGTTCAAGATTTAAAAAAATATTATATTAAAATTGCACTTTTCTAAATAAAAATATTGATAAAAACATATTGCAATTTGTAAAATGCGTTGTTGTTGTTGTTGTTCGTCAATAATCAAGCCAGTCAAGTTCCCATGGCGCGCACAACATTTTTTTGTTTTCTTTGAAAGTGTTCCAAATTAAGGTCTTCAAATTGCCAATTCTTTAGGCACGAAAGGGGCGGCTCAAGTCGAATTCAGGCACACAAAACAACTACCCACCTCCATCGTCGTTGTTTTATTTGTTGTTTTCTGTTCTTGTAAACCCGTCTGCCCAGGTGAATCATCTTGTTCAACCATTCGATTTAAACATTAGCGAAATAAAGAAACATTTCAAACCACAAAGAAAAAATGTATCTGTATCTAACATCACACTGCATAAAATGTACACTTATTAACATAACCTAATTTTTCACATTTTTTCTGCCAAGTCGCGACACTGATAATGTTTAACGTTTCTTCCCACGAAGATGCAACTAGACAACAAACACTAATTGAACTTTGTGTAATTGAAGTTAATTTCTAAATGTCAAGGGAGCCAGCGCAAACAGCGGGCATCCAACTTCACGGTTCTTCGCCGACTGACCTGAAGTTGAAGTTGAAGTCAACGGTTGCACCAGACACCACTGCTTGATGAATTAGTGTTACCGTTCTGTGCTTTTCCAAACCGGGAACATATGAAACTGTTTCATAACTGCTAAATATAGTAGTTAATTTATATTGGAGCAAATACATTAATTACATGTTTGTACGATACATTAACGTACTATTTTTGAGTACAAATAATTAGATATTGCTGAAAACCGGTATAAATGTTTATTAAATATTGAATACAAATTTGATGCGAATTAAATATATTTTATGCATATAACTTGAACCATTTATATTGACAAATTTCTGGTATCTGTGTTTAATTTATGTAAATAATTTGCATTCCAGATGAAAGTAAATTTTTTAAATATACTGCTATCATTAGTTATTCAATTTTGCATTTCTTGAATAATTTATTATAATTCTCCGCACTGCCTTAGCAAAGCTTTTATTTTTACTTAAATAATTCAGAAGCATATTTCATGTTTACGTGAAAAATGAACAAAAATTTAATCTAATTTTCTCTGGCAACTCATAAAGTCTAGACATACCAAATTTTAGCGCATACGTCACGTATAAAATGAATTTATTTTAATTTCAACAGATTACAGTACCTAAATAAAACACTAAGAGATTTTCCATTTTACTGTAAAGATCTACTGTGTCTGCACAATCCGAAATAACAAGACGTTTAATTCGAGTATTTTTAGAACGATAATAAAATGCTAACGACAATGTTTGCGAATAAACGAATAAAATGCATGTAGTTCTTGGTGTGACACTTTAGTTTCTTCGGATCTCGTTAGAAATAACGACAGGAAACAAGAGTGCAAGGGAAGCATTAAACGGTACTTGAAATCTCCGTTGGGATGAGTGTATGTAATTGAAATGCATTGCCGTGGAAAGATTAAAAATGATTCCTTTGCAGGAAAGGATTCTTATGTAAATAAGTAGTTATTCGCTTTCAATCACAATCATTTTACTCAAGCATCTCGTGTATTATTTTTGACATCGTCCGTAATTGTACAAACAAATATGTCATTACTTTTCATTCTGTACTTATTTGTGAGAGTTTTTCTATTTCAGAACTTCATATACGTATAATTAGGTTAGTGTTAGTCAAATCAGAAAAGGATGAGTTAGTTGTAACTTGTAGTAACTGTATTTAATATTACACGACTTGGCGCCTGCAAGAAGAGGCAAGAAGTAGGTACTTGCTCTCCTACTGGAGCTTGTTTATGTAACAGTTAAAAATACAACAAACTGAAACAAAAATTGCCTGTTAAATGTAATACTTTTTTGTATTTTTGTAGATATAATTATGCGGATATTCATCGTTGTTCGGTAATGCTAAAATCCTCAACCCCTCAGTGTTTTGGAAGGCTTTACTCTGATACTTAGGGACTATATCCCTCTATATCCTATATCAAAGTAGAATCAGTCTCGTTCGTGTTCGAAAAATAAATAGATAAACTGAAATTAAACTCGTCGTATTTCGTAATAAAAAGTTTATGTTGGCTCTTTGGTCAATTATTATACAAAATTTCAAAGGCGTTACATTAAGGGGAAATGGAGCCAATCACAAAAAAAAACACAGAGAAATTTTCAAAAGTTTACATACATAATATATACCGACTAATTTATTTTAATTTAGTTGTAGTCGAAATTTAATTTTAAAAATGCTAAATAAATTTCAGAAATTTATCTTTCCTTCCAGTTCACACAAGGAAATTTTTTTCCTAAAAATTTTCTTCAAAAAAAGTAAGTGGTAGAATCTGTAATCAAAGTTTTTAAATGTCGTTCATACGGGAAAATTAATTATTTCTATAAAATATATGGAAGCTACAGATTCTTAAATATATTTTATCTCATGCCGTATCATAATGATAACATTATAAGTCTCAATTTGAGAACCATAATAGCGTTCAATATAGGCCAAGGACCATAGTGAATCCAAGTATGGTACTCGGTACCATAATGAAATAACAAACAACTCGTTACTAATGAAATATCGAAAACAGCATACTAACTGATTTCTTTAGATTTAAATTTTTATGTTCAATACCTAATAAATTATTTTGCTTTTTGACAAATTTTCACCAGCAAATAAAATTTTGTATGTAATACGGATCGTAACCATTATGGTACACGTCGTGTACTCAAACTCGGTTTTGCCTCGCCTGATAATCTTCACGACTAGTACCATAATGATTGACGTTACAATCCTTATCATAAAGTAACTATTATAGAAATATTTTCCCAATATGAACGATATTGATAGTTTTTTTATGACAGTTTTTATGTAACTTTTAAAGAAAGCTTTCCTCGTGCGAACTAGGCATTAGGAAACAAATTAATTTGTTTAACTACTACAACCCTTCTCTTAAAATCATTCTATTTTCTAATCCTCTCAATCTTCAATCTCACCACACGGGACATTGTGCAACCCAACCTAGATACAACTACTTATAATCACTTTTGGTTTTAATGAATACATGTAAGTGTGTTAACCCTAATCACTACGCGATCTCATTAACAGTAAACAATTAACTTGGCGGCTGCATCTGTATGTAATGTATGTACGTATGTAAGGTATACTATACACGCTGTACACGTGCAGTCGCGAGACACGCACATGTTGCTTCTGCGTCAGGACTTCTGAACGTGATTCGCACTGGCAAATATCATCACATACTAGCCAGGCCAGAACACTGCCAGCCTATGAATAATAGATCTGTGATAACAGAAAACAGATACCTACTTGATATGTGATGGATCGATGAGATATGGAAATATGGAAATTTCTATTGGGGTAGGATGAAATTTATAAGGTAATCCATGAATGCTTTATTATACTGATAGTACTAGGTAATAAATTTTAATTTATCACTTAACGATTATAAATAAATATATTCTAAATAATAGTTATTTGTATAACTAGGGTTAAAGTGCGAAATGTCTGTTTAGTTTTCGAGAGAATTTTTCGCAGCCCTTAGTAATAGCAATAGGAACGCGGCCGCAAAATGTACTGTACACAAATGTTTTACTTCGCGACTTGAATTGCGGACGTCAATGTCATCTTTTTTTGACAGTTGCACAAAGAGAATATTTTAATACAGCTTTTCATATAACATTATCCTATTCTGCTTTCTTGACAAAATTAGAAAATCTATTTTTATTATTCTGGTAAACCACAAAAAAAGATAAAACTTTGTTTTCAGATCTAATTTCATATTGTTTTTTATAACTTAAATCTACAAAAGTTTTATAGTAACAACAATAATAATTATTAAACACTGTGAATTCCACCAAACAAGTACCTACCTAGAGTGTTCAGATTTCAGAATTTAACTGCGATCGTTGCAATTTTGCAATCTCAATATTGGTTAGTTCTACTACGTACGTACGTTGCGTACTACTGAACTTACAACATTTATCATTAATAATTATTATTATGAAAACGGATATATAATATGTGTTTTAACATTTTCTTTAAAATGAAAAAGGTTTTGCGACTTGATATAGTGATGACTTAATTTTAACGTGAGGCAAATCCGGGCAAACCATTATTATATGAAGTGTGTAGGTAAATGTTTTGAAAACCTATGATTTGGCAAATCATAACTATACTAACCAAACAAGCAAGATTGTACAGGTTTCATATGATTCTAAAAGATTTTAAAGTTTAATTGTTTTGTAATTTAATTTTACGGTACAAATTTTATTGGATCTGTAGGTACTGATTCTGCTATGGTTTTAAAAGGTTTAACCTAGATTCAGACCTACCCAATTATAAGTATAAGTGGATAAATAACCAATCAGCGCTCAATGTTCGCACTTATAATTTATTGAAATTGGAATTTTGTGGAAGCGCTGGTTGGTTAATTTACCACTTACATAAATACTTATAATTGGGCAGGTCTGAATGTAGCTTTACTCCTCGATTTTGAATACCAAATAATCTTTAGAAGCAAAGTACTTTACTTATAAATTTTATTATTTGGTGAATATGAAATCATATTTTGTTCATAAAAATTTGCTTTTGTATGAATAAATTATTAAATGAAATTAATTTCATGCATTAACAAAAAAAATCGGATAAAATTAATAAAGGAATTAATAAAAATTCCTACAATCAAATGATTGCATATTGGTAAAGAGGCATCAAATAATAGATAAAGACGAAAATACTTCCAGTAGCGTAGGTAAATTATTTTGTTCTCCGTAATAATAAACTAACACCGCTACCTACCTCAGCTCCTGCAGCAACGCCTCCCCCTGCGCAGTGGTTGATGCACAGGCGTCCACACTCGACTCCCTCTGCTGCGCCGTCTGCTCCAGAAGACGTTCCGTGGCTTCCAGACTGTCTGCACAGCTCTCCTCCGCCTGCAGTTCCTGCCGGAGCTCGTCCACCCACGTGCCGAGCTAGAAGCACAACATCAACGTCAACATCAGAGGGGAGTAGTGGCATTAGTGTTGCCAACCCAGATAAATAATTATCGTACTACAATATTATCGTCCACTGTGGACATTATACAATTATAGCACTAGACAGGGATGGTGGTTATGTTTAGGGGAGGATTAATTATGTGGATGATTAGTTTAGTAATCAGTATCAATGGTAGACTGGATTATTTATGAGAAATACTGAAGTTTTGTTTTATTATTACTGACGAATTCAATTAATTTCGAATTAATCTAATAAATATTAAATATATCCCATATGTCAAGAAAAGTAACAATTTTTCATACTGTCCAAGAAATTTAGTAGTCGTTAAAGTAAAAAATGGACGTTTCGAGGCCAGTGTACCTTATCTTCAGCTACAATATTTAAAATTGTCAAATAAGAGACAAAAATATAATAGAAGGGCATTTACCCAATACAATAAATATTTTTAAATAGGGAATTTGATTACATCGTCATATTATAATAAGCAATAAGTATTTTCATTTGAACAATTCCTTTATCTGGTAGGCGAAGTGTTCATGTCGAGTATGTAAAGTTACATTATAGTAAGTTAATAGATATTTTAAATGTTGACTTTTCACCTATTTCCTATTGAAAATATTGCAACATAAGCAACATTTACTAGGTACAGTACAGCTTCGTTCAAATGTCTTTATGCATAAGAAAATTGATAGCTTCTTTAACATCTTTCTAAAAAAAACATACTTCATGCTTCAAGCTCTACATGAGTGCTTCGTTGCTTGCCATTACCGTCTTTACATTACATTGAAAACACCTCAGCTAGTCACGTATGAGAAGTTGACCCACCCATGCTAGCCCACCCTGTTAAAATCTATCGCAATCGTTAGTTTTACGTTAGTTGAGTTTAGTTTTGTAGAAAATTGCGTTAGTTTTGAATGTTTATACGTATTTTTTTTAAATAATATTTGGGTGGGCTAACTTCACAACAGCCCAACCCTTAATTCGAAAGTGCGAGGAAAACACATTAATACCTTTTAATTGATTAGTTGATGTTAGTTGTGCTACATATTACGTTTGTTTTGTTATTCTCAGCTGTCAAATTTGAGCCGAGTGGGTGGGCCAAAATCACGGTTCCCCAGCCCATTGCAGAATTTCACGCGTAGATTTTACATACGTTGTCACCGTGGTTAGTTGAGAATAGTTTTGACGAAAAATACGTTAGTTGTGCCATAATTTGTAAGCCTTAACCAAAATAACCATTTTCGCTAACTGTACGCACTTGATGCTATTATGTCATTGATTGCTGTACTTTTGCAATATAAAATTGGAAATAAAATAGAAGGCAACAACCGGCAACAACCAACAGCAGTGTTGGACATTTACCAGATTTTTTTAAATTTAGTTTATGATTGACAAATAATATGGTACAAAAGTTTTCAAAGTGAGGAATTCTTAAAGAATGCAATAGTTGGACTATTTACCAAAATATAATTTACCTTTTCTTTTTCAGTGTGCATGCAGTAAGCCAAACGGTACTGAATAAAAACAAAGAAGCAATTTATTAAAATAAATTATTGCAAAATAAAAAAATTGCAGTAATACATTTTTTTACAATTTATATTTAGGTATATTTGTTGAAAACAAGAAAAAATTTTGGTATTAGCAAATCAAATTGAGAGATATTCTTAACTCTAGAACTATGTAATTATTAATTATCCGAAAACAATTAAATTAGTTCCTAAAAATAAAATATTGAATTAATAAAATAAAAATCGCATGACACAAATAACAGCCAATAGAAGAATTGATTAAAAAATAGTAACAAGGATTATATAAAAATTTAGCGGAAATTTTTTACAATTAGCTTGAGGAACCTAACAATAATAATTAATTAATGGATAACTTTTCTGTCACATTCCAGTTAGATATTTAAATTAAAAATTGGCTAAATTGTCATTTTGAGATCAGATTTTTTTAAATAGATTTTTGCAACAAGTATTCAAGTAAAGTATTATTTCCGGTAACAGAATTTTACAAAAATCTTATCAGTTCTTCTTTAAGACGTACAAATGTATTATGCAAATTATTATAATATAATGTTGCTGTAGAAATTGAGATTACAATAATAATATTATAATGACAAATAAAGTGCGCAAAAATTCATCCATACATAACCACACATTTGTTTCTACCATGACAACAATAATTTCTTGTATTAGTTTAAAAAATGATTTACTTTTTGTACAATTGCTATAATAATCATAAGCAATTCCTGAATGGCCTCCTATTTTTACAGAAAACAATGATATATAGTAGCATCAAGTCCGTACGGTTAGCGAAAATGGTTATTTTGGTTAAGGCGGGCAAATTATGGCACAACTAACGTATTTTTCGTCAAAACTATTCTCAACTAACCACGGTGACAACGTATGTAAAATCTACGAGTGAAATTCTGCAATGGGCTGGGGAACCGTGATTTTGGCCCACCCACTCGGCTCAAATTTGACAGCTTAGAATAACAAAACAAACGTAATATGTAGCACAACTAACATCAACTAATCAATTAAAAGGTATTAATGTGTATTCCTCGCAATTTCGAATAATGGGTTGGGCTGTTGTGAAGTTAGCCCACCCAAATATTATTTTTAAAAAATACGTATAAACATTCAAAACTAACGCAATTTTCAACAAAACTAAACTCAACTAACGTAAAACTAACGATTACGATCGATTTTAAGAGGGTGGGCTAGTATGGGTGGGTCCACTTCTCATACATCAGCTAGTCAGCTAACTCAATTTTTACCTCAGGGAGCACTTAAAAAGCATGGTGTATTATAAAAAGATACGGAACGCATAAAACACCTAGCAAATAGCTTTAACGTTGAGCTCCATTTAAAAACGAGCAAAGCGGCAACACAATAGTTATAGTTTATTGGGCGATAGTTCAATGGGTTCAGAGATTGATAACTCTATCTAAAGTGTCAAAAACTAGTTCCATTCAAAATGAGTCAACACGATACAATAAAAAAAAAATTCAAGATTTAATTTTGAAGAACAAATTTTATATAAGTTGCACAAATGGACAATATAATGAACTGATTATTTTAAGTTAGACATAAAAATATATTACTACTAGTAGACTACTAGTAGGTAGTACTTAAATAATTGTATATTTTAAATTGATTCGCATTTTTAATAATGTGATATGAGTTGTCTAACAATATTAGGTCTGAGTATCTAACTATTGTATTAAAGGGTTTTGTAGGTATATTTCGAATTTCGCTAGACTCGGAGCTAGAATCGAACTAGAAACCGCAAGAATGCTAGCCGGACACTCTTCAGTTGAACACAATAAGTTGAGCTAATCATAACTACTAAATATCATTTTAATTTGAAGTATATTATAATAAATATAACCATATAATAAAAATAGTGAGAAAATAAAGCGGATTAATAAAAATAACCATAAAAAATTGTTTCTAATGGCCACTCCTTAATTACTTTAAGATTCACCTCTGATTTAATAGCTATTAAAAACATTTTATTCAATTATTGTAGTTTTAAAGAATTTAATATATTTTTGAACGATCGGTCATTTTTAGCGTTTACTAGCTTTGTTTATAAGGTAGTAGGTTTTGTTTACAAATTTGAAGGTGGTAAGTAATTTATAAGGCGGCATGAACTCATAAAGAGCGGTAAGCACTAAACAACAACAGAAACCAACATAAGTAACCAAAAATTAATATTATTTTCAAATTTATTTTTATTATATCGACCGGCCAAAAAATATTATAAGCATCACGAACGTAATGTGCATTTTGTACCGGTTTTGGATTATATTGGAAACCTCGTCTACGTCTCGGTCCCCAAACATTATCCTCAACCGGTAAACTGCTCATACCGCCCTTGATACTTACTTAATACACTATTACTTTGTTTAATATCGAAACAATTTTGACAGTTTAATTAGGACAGGGCTTAGGAGTCTGTTTTACACTTAATTAATATAGGGAAATAGCCAGATAAAACGGCATCAGTACAACAACAAATAGCGCACAGCATTTACAAAGAATGAAATAACATTTAAAATGTGTATGGGTCTGTATGGATCACATAATCTATTTGTCAAAATTCTTTCGTTTTAACAAAATATTTATAACAACACAACAAACTGTTTGAAATAATATAAAACAAAAGAAAAACCAAAAACAATAAAAATTCTTTATTCCTAACAACCATTTATTTCCGGCTACTTCTTTCAACAACATAACAATTCCGTAGTCTCCACCATTTCCTCTACAGCTTCATGACTATAACCAGACCACCAGACGTCCACTCCAGACATACAATGTCAGGGTAGGCCATGGAACGTTGCACTCACGTTCTCTCATTCGCGTGGCCATTAGCGGACATCAGACATCTGACCACGAGCCAGAGTGTCGCCCAGTTCGCCCACGCGCGCCACTACCACGCTCTTAGAACTCAAAGATGGAGCGAAGAACGGTAATTAGGTTTTAATGTTATAGACAAGGGATGGGTGATTATGATTTACTTGATTACTTGAGCGGAAATGTTGAGTGTATTGTTTTGAGATCTAGAGTCTAGAGATGGTGGAAGTGTTTTGGAAAGGTTGTTATTTATTATTTAATCGGGTAATGTAATTGTTTGTTTGGCGGTTGTAGAGTTAGAGTTCGTAGAGTACATAGATTCCATGATATGTGAAATAGATTTCAATTTATTTTTCAGATGTATTGGGTCGAATTCGGCACTTGTCTCTAAATTTAAAAAACTTCTCTAATAATAACAGAGACAAACGCACGTTTCCATCTATAAATACAAAAGAGATAAAATATGCTTCCAATTTTTCATGGTTATTAGAGAAGCTTCATTAGCTTAAAGAAGAGTGCTGCATTGTTTCTAAATAAAGTCTCAAAAAATTTAATTTTAAGTTGAATTCTATATTTGTTCAAAATGATCAGTTATAAAATCTTTGTAAAATCTCCTCAGTCCAAGCCCATAATTAAAATTTTAATAATCATTTTTAAAAGCTGTTAATATCAGCAATATTGTATAAAATCATTTAAACATCATAAAAAATATAAAAACATTTTATAATCTCATAAAATCTGGTCACAATCTTTCTTTATCGTCAAGAAAGACAAACGTACTGAACATGTAAAACTGTTGTTGTTTTTGTTTTCCAGTACCATTTCGTGTATTTTGCAGCCTAGTAGTGAATACATTTTTCATCGATTTTGTTTTTATTTTATATTTTCATTATTTCCTAATGTTCTTTTTCAATAAGTAGGTAGTTAGTTTAACATTGTTTATATTTCTTATAGGATATTTTGTTTAAAAAGTACTATGGTACTTAAAAATTGTATCAACTTTATGGTTACTATCAAAGATGTAATTAATTCATAATGGGTTGGATAGCAATTATAGTTATTTTCCATACTGTTGCCGGCAATACTTTAAAACAAATAGACGATTAAAGTGAAGTAATTTTGTAGTTTATCTCGTAAATTAATTTGAGAATGTTCAACATGAAAACATTACTTATTATGTCAATAACAATTACACTTAATTACATTGAAATAGATTGGTACCATATTAGTACATATGGTTCCCAAGATTGCCATTAACTACAAGATAATAACAGATGTTTGCAACAGTAGATTAGAACAGAAACTGATGAAAATTTAAAATTCTTACAATTTCGTATTTTTAATATTTCAGAAAAGTCTGCATTCATCTTCAACTTACAATATGAAACAGTTTCTCTTTATTATGAAGTATGAAGTGAAATTACTTTTAGTTTTCATTTAGTCTGGACACAAATGAAGTATCTGTGAGACATCTGTGTAACAGGTGTACTTGAATATCTGAGACTTGCCGGTAGATTAATAAAATAGTTCTCATTTAAGAAATGAATGCAGAATATGAACACCTATATTTCATTTGCTTGGACTTGGAGCATGTCAGACTTATTACTCAAATAGTTGCACGATAAGAATAGTAAATGCCTTTTCTGGAAATTGCCGTACCCTGAATAAAATATCATTCGTTTAAAAATCTGCTGTGTCCACCACAGTACTTCCCCGACTATAAGTTTTAATAACTTATTTCGTAACGCCTTTAATTTTATGCTTTATTCAGCAAAATTTAAATAAATTTATCTTTCTTCAGAAACTATTTAAGTTGATACCAACTTGATTAAATATCGCATAAATGTCATTTTTTACATTTTACTAAACTCGTCTCCCCGAGAGCTTTAAATTGACACTAAACTCGGTATAATTTGAATAATGTAGGTATTAAAAAAAATTGACGATCTGTTAAATGTTATTTTTATCTTTCTAATAGAATTATTTTCCCGAGAGCTTTAATTTGATACCACACACGATAATATTTTAATAAAAATAAAATAAGTTGTATTTATAAAGTTGGTACCACTGGATGAATAAAAAAAATGTAATAATTTTTTTAGAAACAATTGACAATCGCATAAATGTTATTTTTTACATTTTTACTAAACTTATCTCCCCAAGCGCTTTAAATTGACACAAAACTCGATATAATTTGAATAATTTATAATAAAAAAACAATTGACGATCGTTTAATGTTATTTTTGATTTTCTACTAGAATTCTTTTCCCGAGAGCTTTAATTTGATACCACACACGATAGTATTATGATAAAAATAAAAAAGTTATGTTTATAAAGTTGGTACCACTGGTTGAATAAAGCTCATTAACGAACTTGAAGTCAGATTTTGGCTCAAGATCTTAAATATAAAATTTCAGTCCAAAATTCCAACGCGTTTTTAAGTTATCCAACATCCAGACAGACTAACAGACTAACAGACCGACAGACCGACAGACCGACTTTTTTTAAAATTATGTTTTTTGGGTTCAGTAGGGTCTAAAACGTGAAGATTCACCAAAATCTCGAACTGTCAAAAAATCACGATTACAATACTTCCCTCTATTACATAGGTCGGGGAAGTAAAAAATTGCATTCTTGTAGAAAAAGAATTTAAAAAAAATTAAATCAATGTTAAATCCAAAGAAGAGATATATAATAAAATCATATGGTGGTATAACAAATTGTCTTTTAAGGAAAAGCTTCATCATTCAGAAAGAATTCAAGTAAAAATGTAATAGTAAGTGATTTTATATTATGTAGATAAAAAATTGTCTTTCTCTTATGTTTCTTATAATTTTTTATACGATATTCTTGACACATGAAATATTTAATAATTAACATAGGTATTATTAAGTTGTCATTGATATTAAGAGTGTGTTTATGCAGGAGTAATGATAAGATGAAATGAACAGTAGGAACTGTATTTCATGTTACAATGTTAGAAATGTTAAAGTTACGGTTACCTCTTTTTCGTGTGTGTAGAAGAGCACAGCGAGATCGAGGCGGCGGCGCCGCTGCTCGACACGCGCTGCGAATGAAGCTACGTGCGCCTCCAGCTCGTGCGCCACGGAGTAGATGTCGTCCGCGTCGCACTCGCCGGTGTGCGCCAACTCCTCCGCTGCTGCCAGCAGCTTCTCCGCGTTCGTGTACGTATTCTGTAAACAAACAAACAAACATTCAGTCAGAAATGCAGGAAAATATGCCATTAGAAGTCATGTATCTGGTCTTGGAACTTATAGAATGACAATATGCATTATAGAATTAGAAGTTATGTATCTGGTCTTGGAATTTAGAATGACAACACCGATTTGTTTTAGCTAATACGTAGATTAGATCGAGGCAGTAGCTGTTCTCTGCAGTGTGTGATTGTCGTTAAATTGGAAAACATCTTGCAATTAAATCGCATTCAAACGCTTCAAGCTGGTCTTGGAACTTAGCGGTGTGAAGAGGAGTATGACCTGCAGACACCTTGAAGTGATACAGTTTGCCTATTTTCATTCTCTGTTCCATGATAACAAACCAGAAGTCAGCAATGTGCAACACTTTAGGGTGTCTTCACCTCCTTTCTCCGCCTATAGCTGCTGCTCCCCGCTGCCGTACTTCTTGCCTTCACAACATTGTATACTACAGCATTGAGTGTTATCTGTCTATACCTATATATGGTCGAAGGGCAATATTCATTATAGAATTAGAAGTAATGCATCTGGTCTTGGAACTTAGAATGACAACACCGATTTGTTTTAGCTAATACGTAGATTAGATCGAGGCAGTAGCTGTTCTCTTCAGTGTGTGATTATTCAAACGCTTCAAGCTGACCACTCGATCGTTTTAAGTCCTGTTCGCACGAGGATTCTTTGAAGATTCTACCAAGATTCTGAATCCTGGAAAAGTTTTTCTCTTTCTAGTGAGAATAGCTTATAAAATTGCGGTGCAGCTAAATTGAATCTTCAATGAGTCTTGGAAAAGAATAATTTATAATTTATTGATTACTTCAAAACAATGAATTAATTTTTTTCAAGATTCAGAATCTTGAAACTTCTTCTTTTCCAGGATTCAGAATATTCAAAGAATCCTCGTGCGAACAGGGTATCTATTCTGTAACATAGAGCCAAAAGCTAGCCTTATCGATGACGTCACGGCCAAGGTCACAGTAACTGGCTGTGTCTATCTGAATAAGTCACGGATAAATACACAAAACAAGGTAAATTAGATATTAAAACTGAAGTAAACAAAATAATATAAACTGTTCCGTAAAAACTAAAATTTTAAACCTAATTAAAAATACTAAAAACCGTACAATATAACATAAAAATGACTCCAAATAAAAAAGTAAAAAGAATAAAACCAAAACACTGATAAAACTAAAGTTGAACTATGAAAATATTAAAAACATACAAATGTCAAAACAGATCAGATAGAGCTAAGCTCTTCGACATGGAAACATCACTGGGGATGGCTCTGCGATAGAAACACGATATGACTCATCATGCTATATTTCGAGTAACCACCTCAAGGAATCAGCAGACCAGCACTCAATATAGAGCGTAAAGCTAACTTTTAGCCCGTAAATTATAGAATAGACCCCCAGGGCTTTAAATGTAGTCCTGCATGTATAAGAATCTCTCCGATACCGCTTTGGTTTTCAAAGATCGTTGCACGAATTGTGATTCTGATTGCACCAAGACGAATTGGTCTAGAAGTGGTTGGATTACACTATTCTATAATAACATCTAACATTATGTTATTGTGAGTAAATTTCTTGAATCGTTACTATCAACATAAAATAAATATTTACCTTTCGAAATGTATGTAATAAATGTTTCTACTGTAAAGTGAAAATACATGGTTGACAACTACTAAAGTAGGATTCAACTCCTGGAATTTGATTTTATCGGGACTGTGAAGGACCTTAATGTGTATTCCAATTATTTAAATTACTTCATACATAAAGTGTTGACGTTCAGCTGATAAACAACTTGCGAAATGGGAAATGTATACCACATTTTACATACGCACATTATCTGATCTTAAAAAGCATGAAAACCACATGAAGTTAATTAGCATCACATGAAATTTAACCTTGTTTCTTTGAAGAAAACATTTATTCACTAATTATTAATTAGTTTCATTAAAATGAACATCTTTCATCTTGATCAGAATATAGAATATTTAAATATTTACCTCATAACACCAATCTAACGATTTATATACTAAGTAATAAAACTTATTCCGCAAATTTATAAAAATTATTAGAGTATGAGATATAAGAAAATTTACTAATAAAACTAGAAATCTCTAGAATCATCCCATGCTAACCAGTTTGCCCACAACCGTGGTTTGTGGTTTCTCTAGTCTATCTTTGCTAGATTTAATAACGTAATAAACTTTAATAAACCATATTACAACCCGCTGATTAAATACTTTTACTTCATCACTTCTTACAGAGTTTCTTACATACTAACATCCCACGTTTTGCCTCAATATATCCTGTTTAAAAATGATAAAAGACACAAAAAATATTTCCTCGATGTCATATAACAAAGTCCAAAGAATGGCCAGTTCCTTATAATAGCTTGCGAACAGCTCTTTGCATAAAAATTTTGATATTAAAAAAAGAGGCAGTTAATAAAAAATAAAAAACTGTGGGGTATAAAAAGCGAAGCAGGACGTAGCCTGTACAGGTCATCACCGAGCCCTGTGGATGGATTCCGCAAGACATTTTGTTTGTTAAAAACGACTTTTAATTTCTTACAACTGTATTGCATTAATTCATTCATTTAATAAGGTAAATTTGACATAACAGCTGTCAGATTTTTTAAAATTTTTGTTATTTATATGTACTATGTTACCTGCTACCTGGCAACAGACTATTAATGTTTGGATACGCTATCTCTATAGTATTGGCCAAAAACCAGAATACATGTTTTATTGGTCAAAAAGCTATAGCTTAATAATGCGTAAAATTTCGCACTGAAAACAAAAGTATAATGTATTACAACTAAATTATTAATAGTCCTTGAAAGACTGCTTAGGGATTTTCTTGCTATGAATTCCAAAGCAAAAAGTTTCTAGATAGACAAGAAAATTTTGCGTTTAAAGAACTACCTTCCTACATTTTTAATAGCTCTGTAAACACTGTTAAAAGAAGCAATTTACAAGATGTCAAGCAGATCATTTTTCTTTATGTTTCCTTAGAAGAATTATAAATTCATAAAGGCTTTTTTTGTTTTAGAAACTACCTCTATCATTTGTCAAATGATAAACAATAACACAATGATAACTCCTACACTTCTGTTGTTCTGCTTTAACAACTATTAGACGAGTTCAGATAACATAATAGCTGAATGCATAACTGTAAATGCATGAATATACATGACATGTTTTATAATTGACTGATGAACCAATCAACGGTTTCTCTGTTTAAGTCGTGCGTCATGGTCATGACCTAGGTAAATGTTGTATTTGTAGATATCGTGTTGTCAATGAACGATATAATGTTGAAAGAAAAGCAACACATGATTATTATAGTAGCTTACAAACCAGTCTGGTACATTCAGTTTAACTGCACAAAAATCTCTCCTTATCTCCTATGAATGAACTCTTAACAAACAACCAAAAGCACCCGTGCGTTGATAGTTGGTAACCGCATAACCGATAAAATGGTGGGATTCTGTGCAAATCTTTAAGTTTTACAAATTTGTAAATCATTAAATAATATTGAACAAAATTACATCAATATTTGATGACAAATATAAAAATGTTCATATGATATAAATTTTATTGCGATTTTGTTCAATATTTACAATTTTATAGATCTAGCAACTACAAATTTTCTCACAGTTCCACTATAATTATTAAATTATCATATCAGATGACTCACGATATGTGAAATTGCGCAGCCAAGTTGGGTTAAACCGTTAGGCCATTTTGCGGTTTAAATAGAAATAATACGTTTTTCGAATTCATTTAAACATGCAACATTATTTGAGAGAGAATGTTACTCGGGTGTAAATCAACCCAGGTGCAATGCAACATTATGTCAAGTCAAAACTTTTGTTTCATTTAATAATTTTTCTTTTAGCATAAACAAAAATTACTTGGTTCAAATAGTTAGAATTTGACACTAAATCGAGTCAAATGCGCACTCTGAAATATCTTTATGTGTTGGTAATAAACTGATAGCAAACCTAAAGTCCAAAATAGAGTATCCTATATATAGGAGTATACTCGACTATACAGTGTTCGATCAATCCAAGGTTCATATCCCGGTGTTCGTCTGAATTCGTACAGAATTAAATCTTAAGTTTTAAAAAGTGTATAGTCGCGAGCTCGGCCGCGAGTAGGTACGATATAGGACCCACTGTGGATTTTAGATTTCATAATTAAGATTCGAATTCAGTCAGGTACACATTTCAGCTTAACTGAAAAAAATTATTCAAATGGTGTAGCAACTCTCCACTAACAACCATGAATACTTATGCGAGTTGATGACTGACAATGACAACCGCACACACGTTATAAAATACATCCTGAAACAACTCACACTATGTGAGGCTGCAAAATAATTTAAATTACTTTTAACAAAATATCCTGTTTAAACAGTCCAACATTCAGAATTCAGCTTAAACAAAATCCCTAAAATCACAACTGCCACCAATTAAACATTCAACTATTTACAATAAATTTACAATTCCAACATCCATTCCTCCGGAGCTTTGTAATGCAAACTTCTACAGAGTCCGGGTGCGATCCGGGCCGGAACCAGCGGCGTGCTGGTCCGGGAGAGGCGGGGGCAGAGCAATGACACGGTACAGCGCATGCGCACAACGCGCACGCTCTGCCTACAAGCCGTGAGGATAGGAACAGTGTCATGGTCAATTTTACTTTCGTTCCGAGGCTTGGCGATGGCTTTGGGATTGCTTGCCAAGCATTTAAATTTTAGAGAAAGAGGGTGGTATTGGCTTTTGTTAGAACTATTTTGGAATAAAAATATTATCTAGATAATATACATTAAATATGAAGGTATTATTGAATTTATAGTATATTTTGACTCACAATCTGTAGATTTAGAAGCATTTTTGAGAAATACATATGATGTGTATTATTTTTAAGGAAGATTTTTCAGTTCACTTGTCAATTAGCTGCGCCGGTAAATAGAATCTTCAATGAGTCTAATATCTAATTCATTGATAGCAGATAACAGCGAATTTCTTTTTTTCTTCAGAACTCAAATGCATCATGCATTAAATAATTTATGGGTGAACAGGGCTTAAATTGCGATATATATGATGGTTTTTAAAATGTACTATCATTCAAATACCTAGGTACTTAAGGATTCTTTGAGGATAATTTTACTATTTTTATACTTTACAGTATAACTGAAAAATGAGGAAAAACTGGAAAAAATTGCAGTAACTAGAATTTTTATGATAAAGGTAATAAATTTGAGGGTCAGGTTTTTGTTGTAACATAAATGATGAATGATGAAGATGATTATTATTAACTAAGGGATAAATATTAATTATGAGGGTTGAAATTACACTTTCATCAAAGATTTTCATTCAAAATTTTACTGGTCCACACGGCCGGTCATAAATATTGCAAGATTAATATTGATTTTAAAATAACATAATTTACGTACTTCTATACCTATCTAAATTTTTAATATGCTTCAAGATACCTACTTTAATTTATTAATAAATATACAAACCAGAACTGAATGCAAATATACCATCCAGAAGAAAACATAATTATTCCCTTTCATATGCATATATTTAAATTCATATGTAGGCTTGAAATACGAGAAATGCAAAATAATGATAATTTATGTTAGGATATGAAAACCACAACCAGATAAAATAATGAGGAGACTAATAATCTAGATTAAAATATCTTTTACCACGGAAAATCCGACAGGATAGGAAGTTCAGTTTTATGCTTAGTTACGACTTACGAGTAGGTTAACAAGCAACTCAAGCAAAAAATTAATTGAAAGAAACAAAAAATAAAACATTATTTGTTTTCCTCGTATACCCGTATTTCTGTTTTCATTTCATTAAATTTCTCCGCTGTTCATATATTACGTAGAAGCATAATGTTTCATTTAAGTAAATAAATATAATAAAGTTTCAACAATACAGGTAATTTTCCTATTGTTATTAATGATAACTTTTTATGAGTTTCAAAATGTTATACAACTCTGGATTTTTAAAGAAAAATTCTTGATTTTTAACTTATTATTAAAAAACATAAATTTGAACGTGTAGATGTCAAGATATATCATAACATTTACTTATGAAACAAAATTCATGCGTAGACGAATTTAATAATATTTTCTTTTAAAGTAAAATTTAGAAATACAGCAGTAGGTATACCTACGAAAACATATATTTGCATTTTCCATTTTTTACTTAACATATTTTATAGCTTTAGCATATTTTACACAAATTTTAAGGAAAGCCATTGCAGCTAATTATTCAAGTTACACTTTGATTTGTTTAAAATTTATAATAATTTATATTAACAAAGAAGAACAAATTTCATTACAACATTATAATTGTTGTTTATTTTTAAACAAACGAATCACAAATCTTTGATTTGTTTAAAATGTATAATAATTTATATTGACAAAGAAGAACAAATTTCATTACAACATTATAATTGTTGTTTATTTTTAAACAAACGAATTACAAATCCATTAATCATTCAGCAAACAAAGCGACATGAAACTGACAACCTCTACAGCGTATTATTTTAATAACAATGAACATAATTATTCGCGCTATAGTCCTCCGTTTTCGGTGTCGTAAAAAAGCAGTTAATCAGACTTGCGGAAATCCGTTAAACGACAAATGAAACTAATGCAAGTCTGGGGACCCTAGACTGCCAGACTGGAATGGAGAATGTAAATACATAAGATCCGTAGCTGTGACGGTTGTAAAGAGTCCGACATTTCAAAGGTTTGTTTTTTATTAGTTGTCTACGCCGCCTAATCTTGAGACACGGAAGCTATTCGTCACTCCACTGGATGTAATTTCAGATGTAACTAGATCGCTGGTACGAGACAACTATCGTATTTTGACTAATTTACCTGTCGTGGAAGCTACTTAATTTTATGCTTCTACGCACCTTGCATAATTAATTAACAAATCCTTTTTTATTACCTTTTTATATTTATACGACCAATAACTCATTTATGATTTATTTTATTTCAAAATTTTAATACTCAATATTTTGTTATTTCAATTTTACACTCTACGCTTATAATAAATAATACTGCATATATTTAAATTATATACAATTCTCTATATTTTATTGAAATATAAATATAAATAGGTAGGTATACAGAATACCAACAGATTGGAAAGAAAATATGAGAATCTACGAAATTTAAGGCCAATATTTTCTCATATTCTGTTTTCTGTAACTAATCATTACATTTTAAATTTTAGTCACTTGCTAAAATTAAAAACAAATTCATACGTGATACATAATATTTTGAATTCCTCTGCAGTGTTTATGCTATTATGCTATTGGATAAAGCAAATAAGTTGCCAACAATTTTGAACAAAGTATATCGCTTTTATTTAAGATTTTAAAAACGTAATTGGATATTGAAATTAATAACTTATTTAATTTATAAATTTTTAGTAATTTTAATATCAAAATTACTAGTGTTGCCTTTAAAAATAAAAATTCTGATTATAAATGTGAAGTAGGTACCAGTATATCATGTTAATGTACTTAATTCGAGTTAAATCACCAATAAAAATTTCTAGGAATTAGAAACGCATAAATAAACAACTTCTCTATATTTGTCGTAAATGTAAAAAAAACTTGAGGCCTAGTGTTCTAATTTTGCTTAAGAAACAAAATCCTCAATGTGTAGGTTTTATGACCGGATGGATTGAATAAGGCCTGAGTTCCTTTTAAAACCGACTATAAATTTTTGTTTTCTTTCTAAACAGATATCCGTTCACAAAGGTTTAAGTGGGAGCTCTTTGATTTGACGAAATATTTAGAGACAGGGACAACGAATCTTTGAAAAAACTAACGTCGTTTCGTTGTTGACTGAAAAAAATTATAAAATTTTATTCAACTGCAAGCTTCATATTTGCAAGATAAATTTCTTTATACAGTTTATAATTAAACTCACGTTTACAATGCGTGGCATAAAGAAAAATTACCCCCGTTATTTAATTACAAAAATGTACATTTATAAATATACATACACAGCGCGTTCCATTACCATTCGAATTTATATTTAAATTTATTTCATCAGGTCAGTGTTATAACGATACACAGTAGATGCACTACACATATTTGTTAATTTGTTTCTTTTGCACCGGAATTAGCCACTTGAAACTTAAAATGCATTCAATTAGTTCAGAGTAAAAACAAGCGTGCAGAAGGAAATTATTTATAGGATACTAGGGTTGAGGAACGGCGTAAGCAAAATTTAGTTTAATAGAATAATGAGTAGGTTAGTAATGTTTAATTAATCAGTGAATTGAAGCAAATAAAAATAAATAACACAACACCTAAATATATGATACCTAATATAATAGATAATGGTATATTAATTGGACCATTATATTAAAATACTTTATTTGATTTAATATTCAAATCAACCTCAATATTTGAGCCTCGTTGATTTGGTTGATGTTATTGTGCAAACTTCTATAACAAAATAATGAATTTAAACAAAATGTTTCTGCGTGATTGAAACCACGTTTGAAGATATCACATTAGCTTTCAAGATTCTACACATTTTCCAAAGCAAAGTGCAATAATAATTATTGTTCTATTCGCATGAAGCATAAAAGATATATTATTTAATAATGCAAATTAATATGGATAATTAGAACCTACTCCAAACATGTGCTACATCCTTAATTAGCAATAATATAGCAGAGCTCTAATTCGTTTCTTGGTTAATAATCATAATTAATCATTACATAATCCACTATACCGCATTTAATGCAAACCAATTGGGATAAATAAAAAATAAAATCAGAAGAGCAAAAACTGCTTCGATACGAAACCATTACCTGAGTAATAGTCTACTAATGAAGTGTCTACGTTGTATTTATTAACCATTATTGGTAGCTTAATAGCTTTTCGGATCATAAAATTATTTTTTATAGCAGCTAGAAATTCGTAATGGAAGTGTTTTATCGAACAAAATGTGTAAAATAAAATTGATACTATCAGGAATAGCACAAATGAATTAATTAAATCTGTTGCTTCAATCTTCAAAATTCAATATAGTTGAGATGTCATTTTCATTTGATCGTAATATTTTTAATTATGATCTTATCATTATTTTAAAAATAATGAAAATTTAGATTAAAATAGGAAAAGTCTTTGTCATTTAAAATTACTTTTCAGTTTTTCCTTTTCCAGAGTCATATTCAGAGTAAACTTTTAAAATATCTTGCACAATTACAGACCAATGCTTCTTTGAAGACCGTTGCTACTTGCTAATAGTGACGGTCAGAAAATATATTCATACCGCTGGCTTATAAAAAACTGTTTCTAGTAATCATAAATAATTTATTAAGATTTGGTTAAATTTATACTAATATATCAATTTTCAATCAAAATTCTTTCTAAATGTCAAGTTTATTTACATTTGTTTGTTGTATTGTTTTTGTTGTTTTTGTAATTAGTGCTACAATGTCTAGTCTCAATCTGCAAAAAGCTACTTTCAGCCCTTGGCATACAAAAAAATAATTTTGACATATATAAAGTGAAACTACTAATGAAAACGAATAAACAATCACATTAAACATTAATAATGGTGTCAAAATTTGGAGCAACAAGCAACAGCTGGAATCAGTCTAGATTTCTCAATTCTTTTCACAAACAATTTCCCATAAAAATCGTTCGCTAACAGCCTGTTATTTGTTCACAACAAACTCAAAATCATCCTCGAATCTTCACTTTACGACGTGTTGGCGTGTTACATTTTCTAGCCAGTGAACTGTCAGTCATCGTTTAGTGACCGTGATTCGCGATCGAAATCAAGTAGTCTAAGTCATGGTGACTCGGATGTTTTCTCTGCACGTTCTGATTACGCAGTCGGTGTTTGCATATCGTTAAAAATTCACGAATGTTCGATTGTGGCTTTTTGTAGATTATAGAAGATAAATTATGCAAAAACTTTGGGAATTGGGATTGTTTGGTAAATGTAACGAGTTTGTTTGTGTTTGTATTGGTACCTGTTGGGAAATTGCTTTAAATTTAAATATTAATTATCAGAAACAAAAGAAGAGAAACAATATATAGGTATGCCAAACTTGCCAAAAAAGGTGTGTTTTAAAATTCCTAATGTTAGGATTTAAAATTTGTGCATGTTTACGATCTAAATATGATTAAAGATTAAAGATATATCGTTGTTTCTTATTATGGCCAAAATTGGTTAAAATCGGTTAAAATCTACCATACCAACTTGCCATCTTTATCGATATAGGTAGATTTTATTTAACAATCGGCAATTTTTTTGTCTATAAAAATATGTCTACATTGTACTCGATATTGTACGTCACGTATACCGGTGTCCCAAAAAAATGGTACGCTCAAAATAACTTTTTTTATTAATAAAACAATCGCAATAAAATTTTATATGGGTAAAGTAGCCATAAGGAGACATCAAAATATATATTATATACAAAAATTATTGCACTTCTGGCTAAACTCGAAATGACACCAACTTTCTTATTTAGAATACCCTCGGAACACCCTATATATTTTTACATATTTCAATTCTACATTAATTCTGAATCCAATGATATATAACAAGTCTAGATTACTACAAAATATCTCACGAAAATAATTAAACTAACAAATGTTTAAATATTAAATGAAATACAAACAAAAGATAAAAAATTAAAATTATAGAAGATGTTCAAAGTGACTACAAATGTTCAGTTTTGTAACCTTCTTGATTATCTTTATTTCGACTTTTTCATGAGATATTTTGCATAAAATCTAGACTTGTAATATCAATCATACGTAGAATTCAAATATGTAAAAATATATAGGTGTTCTATTTAAAATAAAGTTGATGTCATTTTCGGTTTAACCGGGAAAATATATTTTTGTAAATAATTATATATTTTGATGACTTCATATGCCTAATTCACTCAAATAAAATTTCATAACGATTGCTTTATTTATAAAAAAGTTATTACGTGCTTACTATTTTTTGGGACATCCGGTATAATGAATTTACATATTTTTAAGGTTAAGGGAACGATAATAAAACCAGAAGCAGATATCAAAATATGCCAGGAGAAAAAACAGGTATTATATTTCTTATTACCTACTGACAACGAAAACGCATTTCACAAAGATATTGAAGGGCTCAAGGGCTCCATCAAAGATGGGATTTAAAATTGTGAAAATCTGTGAAGATTTACGAAATAAGAAATGGAGTTACAAGAAAGGAAATGTTATGTTGATTGTGTAACTAAATAATTTACAAAGGAAATAAGGAAACAAGGTTTTTAATTTCAAAGGAAGCTTTCAGCAAGCTTCTTTGACAGATTAAAATTATGTATAAATAATCCGGAACAATAAATATTTATAGAAATATAGTTACTTTTTTGTAGAAATGTTAAAAATAGTAATATTGCTGTGGTACTGTGTTTTCAGTAGGTACTGTTAACCGTAATAAAGTAAAAAAGTGCTGCAGTTCATATTTTTTCCATCTCGAAGACTCTTATTTATACTTCCATCCAATAATCCATTAAATGTAGCGTAAAATCAAATAACTTTCCTTTTTCTTAACCCTCGAAATAAAAAAAACGACGCACACTTGTTCCAAAAAATTCCAATAAAACAAAACATAATAAATTCAATCGGACCCTCCAATTACTCGTGACGAGACAGAAGAAAGGCGTGGTGTCCAGTCATTGTTACCCTAACCATCCCCTCCCCTGCACGTCACGGCACACTCGATGTGATGAAATAACAACACACTGTGGACATTCACAATAGACGCGTGGAGTGCGAACTTTCCACATGTGATACAGCAAAAAAAAATAACTCAATCACAATAGAAACACTCCTTCCCCCTCCTGCAAGGGGTGTTTGGACAGATTATCCCAGAATGCCTTGACTAAAGAATATTATAGATTGCGATCGCAATATTTTTACGGAGGAATAATATTACAGGGTAAGTTAAAGCTGGGGACTTAACCTACAATCAAAATAGAGCCGGGTGAATTTTGATATTGGGGGAAATAACTTTCGGGCCTTTTGTAGAAATATAAAAGGCTGGTTATAAGTTATATAAGAATGATTTATTGGTTGTTATTTCAGGTGATAGTTATGCAAATATTTTTGGGCTAAAGGAAAATAAAGCAAAATTGTTTCCAAAGAAATTTGTAGATAATTTATTGTAGTTTGTATTTAAATTACAACCTTAAAGGGTTGGGTATTTATTCTGCAAGCATATATTGTCGGAAACTAAATCCATGTGGTGGCATGTGGTCACTTTTGGTAATCAAAAAAACGGCATTGGAAAGTTTCTTACATATTTTTTTTTATCACATTCTCACTTTTACTTAAATGCAGCCTCGTATACTGTGAGTAATCTGTAGGTATATACATTTTAGTTTGTGTGCGTAAACTTATGAGGTAGGTACTCCATCCATAGTATTGTAAGTGAAACACCAGAGGGCCAGATTTTTCTTCAGTTATATACTGAAACGTGTATTTGACTTTTTGACTAGACCGATTACATAATCTCATAACACATTCGGTTATCCGCCCCATTTTTATGTAACCAGGGTTAAGGAGAAACAGAAATTTGCGTGTAGCAATATCAAGATTTATTTGAGATATGATATTTATATTAGGTATATATTATATTTAAAGTCTACTAATGAAACAAATCTGCATAAAGAAATTTTTTGTGGAAATATTTGTCAATGTTAATTTTAAAAAAATAATTGATGCTCTTGTTAGATTGCACTTGCAATTTGTCGGTTGAAAGTTTATCTAATTTTCTCATAGTTACAAAATGCAGTAGGCTTTACGCTAAAGGCTGAATTACATCAGACTTTTTTCGTCTAGAGTCATAATAATAGATTTCTAGTTCAATGTCCATCCGAGATTCGTTCGAGTTTCATACTTTATTTTCGAACTATTCATATTCAATCGGAAATCTTCGATTTTTTTCGAGCCAAAACTTTTAAAGGTTGGTCAAACTGACTGCACAATGAACTGAGCATGCGTAGACAAATCTAGTACGAATCTCGAATAGAAAAATAGAGCCAGGCGTATAAAGTATGGAAATCGACCGGAACTACGAACTAGGATGGGAATTTCTGATTTACATTATACTAGAAATAGCTAGGAACTTCTCGGATAAATCTCGAGCTAGAATCTAGACGAAAAAAGTATAATGTAATTCAGCCTTAATTAAACATTGACATTTTTGTCAAATATGACTTATTTAGTAAAGCCGGTTTTCAGAAAACTTCTATTACAACTGTTCTATTTTTGGAGCAATTTTCAGTTGAGTTTTTCAACCATTCTGTAACGAGTATTGAGAAATGACAAACCAATAAAACACTTATAAATCACCCCACCTATTCAAACTCCCAGAATTCAAATCAAATTAAACAACAATTCTTCCAAACCGTTACCCTCATCCCGTCCGTATTCTAATAAGAAGCAATATTTTTTACAAATTCCCATCCACTCTCCACATCCTCTCCTCTCTCTAGTGTTTCCAAGGGCAGAAGACGACTCTCCCCCCTATAAATCCACCCTGGCCATGACTGCCCGGACTAAGCCATCTGCGACCATTGCGATACTGCCGGAGCCGGCAAGCTCCGAGGAAAGTGCCATCGCTCACACATGAAGATGAACTGCAGGAGTTGCTAGAGACAGCATTATGAGGAAGGATTCGGTAAGAGTGGACTTGGTAGCTTGCTGTGGAGCTAGGAGTTGGCCAGGAGAGATTGTGTGGTGTAGTGATAGACGATGAAAGGATCAAGAGATGCTCAGGATGGTGTATATTACTGGGTGTTGTTAATAAATTCTGGATTGAGATAAGCTTGGTTTAGACTTTAGAGTGAAGATTAAGGTGTGTGCCGACGAAATAAACAGCTTCACAGATCATTAAAATCAAGCTCTTATAAAATATGAAATCATAATAAGCTACTTGCCTGACTTTATTCTATTTAACCGGCTCGTCTAGGTTTTTTTCCCGAATTTCTATAATGTTCTCGATTTTACTTTTTTTCTATTCCACTCCAAACCAAAACTCATACTTTACCGCATCCTAGCAATGAAGTTGAAAAATACAGTAAAGGTGTTTTCGTTGCGAGTAAACTGTTAGTTTACTTCAAGCTAATGATTTTATAAACATTTAATAGAAAAATAATGGATCTTCAGATGTGCCTTTTTAAAATTTTAAAAATAAATTTCCGTCAGGAGATATAACCGTGTAAAGTTTGCATTAATTTTAAATTTTTATGAATTTGTATAATCATGTACAATTTTTTATTGTTAACTGTTAATTTATTGATCCTTTTAGTATATAATCCTTGTTGAAATAAAATTTTACTATTATTGTAATATTTTTGAAGAATAGATATAAGCTAGGGACAAGTATTTTTTATTTTGACATAATTTGTATTAACAAGCCAAAAAACCGACGTTTTCTATCTAATATTAAGGTCACAATGAGAAATTTCATTTTCAGTAGGTACCATGCAAGTAGTCTATTGCATTGGTCATGTTAATCAGTAAGATACCTACCAAGTGACATTTTATGAAATTAGCAACGACGCGACGACGCGTGAAAATCCATGTACTTATTCTAAAAAGCATCAAGCTCCAAATAATGTTTCTTATATATAAACATAATCATCAACAAAATCATTAAATAAGCAATTTCTAAAATCTCTCAATTTCATACAAGTGCAATTACCAATATTATCGTATTTAGTTCAAATAGTTCTGATCAACATTTCTTAACGACATTAATCAGTTAGAATAGTCATTTTGACATTTTTGCTTAGCTTAAATCATAAATTGAGTTGTTCCTGGCAAGAGTGTAACACCAGTGTTCCAAGGATCTAAATTCTATAGTTGGATATATTTTCGTGTGGTATTAAAACTCAATTTCCAAACTGGTATCAAGTGGATTCGATTTTCATTTTAAACATTTGCAAAATTCTTACAATTTTTGCATAAGCAGTGGAATACACCTAAATCATAAATTTAAAAAAAAATTCAATAATTTTAGATATTTAATACATCATTTGCAGCCAAATTCAAAATATATAAAGGATTTTTTATTCTTCGAATAAATTCTTCCGTGTATAGCTTTGCACAAAAAATGGTGGCAGTCCTCACATAAAAACGTCATAACACTCTCCATTTGAAACTGCATTGAATTTCTGTAGACATAATAGCCCGTGTTCGGACTTTATTTAATAGCTTTAGAGCCCTGCTGCATGTGACTGCACAATACGAACATGAAACATGAACTTTATATGCATGCGCTTCCATAACGCGCATATTTAAACTGCAACCATGGATGTAATGTATGCAATAATAACTGCAACAAAAGGCTTGTATATCTTATCTGCGTGATATGAGGAATACGTCCTACATTGTTATATTTATTAAATTAGCCATCCTTTTAAATATACCTATAAATGATACTATTAATGAATGAGAAGAAGGGAAGTGCAGGATGGTTAATTAAAAGCGAACTTAATGCGGATTAAAATTTAGTTTTTACTTGGTTTATTCTTTATTGCGAGGTTGATTACTAGAAACATCAGAAAACCTCTAATATCTTTATTTATTAGCCTGAAAATCTTATTATGTCGCTAAGAAAAGTTAATCTACAATGTTATTTAAAATTATAAATTTTGAGAGAATAGCTTCTAAAATAGCGACGCCGATAAGTTGAATTTTCAATGAGTGTTGAAAAAGAATTTTTGTACCCATAACCTAGGAATTGACATATGAAGTATTCAATTGACAATCGGAAATGTCAATTTCCCAATGTAGTCACTAGTCAATCAGGAAAAATGCAAAGAACACTGGCTTTCTTGAGATGTCTACAATAAAATCATCTTTAAAATAACAAAATTTATTTTAATGAATGTTACTTCCCACGATTTTCATGTATTAAAACCTATAAACACCATCGATATATAAAAATTTTGAAATAAATATGTGCGACTAGCGCGTCATCTGTCGGTCTCGGTAGTAGTGAGTAGAAAAAACATATTGTATTTAATTATAGTTTTATTCGTTACAAAAAACATTGTACATACAAACCTCTTGCGGGAAGACACCATCCCAGTATTCACTTAAAAGTAAAAAAAACCGCTCATGTGCACATGAGCGGTTTATCCCATGGGATAAATATCTTCCCGCATTTGGTTCGTAAATAACTATTCTAATTCATTGATAGCTTCAAAACTGTTAATGTCTTTTTTCCAGTATTCAGAAGCATGAAAGAATTCATGTGTGAACAGAGCTTTGCATGCAGAAATAAAATTAAATAAACGTCTTAATAATCGTATAAAAAACCTGAACAGAAGTTATTATATTCTGGATTAAATGTTTCTTTCTTACATTATTTGTTGCATGAACAGTAGACGTTGATGATAAATAACAAGAAACCAAACCACTACAGAAAATAACTTCCGTGACCTAGAAACGTCAAAACAGCCCTAAAGTACATAATTTATCAAAAAACAAATACAAACATAAAAAATTACTCTCTCATTCTCATCTGCACTTTGTAAACAAATGAACAGACATCCAGTACCCCTACATAGTACATAAAATAGCGCTTAATCCGCGAGTGCATAATAAAAGCTCTTTGAGAAATCTCCAGCGTGATCTGTTTTGGCGCCGGACGGCAAGAGAGCTTACAGCCACCAGTGGCGTGCGGAGATTAGCATGGGCGCACGTCATAAAATGGGCACATAGTTCCATGAAAATATGAGAAAATATAATTAACCGCAGGTGAATTGTATTGTTTCATGGACCTTTTAACTTACCTATATTTTTCATTTTAATTTTACGAGAGGAAATACATTTTGGTGCACAAATAAACAGGAATTACGAATGAAAATAAGAAAAATAATATTAGGAGTAATAAAATACGTAGGTTATATTGGTATCAAATCCATACAATATCGCGTTCGATCACCGAGAATTGGGTAGGTACTGCTTAATTAAAATTTAAATGCTCTTCCATATCACATTGGAGCACTAATGGTCTGTTGAGTTAAGAGTAGATTGAATGCACCACTGTTTCCACATTCCACTATGGTCCGTTATATCACCGTCCGAACACACAACTGACGTAGTAGTGCGACCAATCACCAAAAAGCTGTGAATACTCCATTTAAATAATACATTGCTTGCTTAAACCGACCAGTGATAAAGCTCAATTTAAGCTCAACGGTAGTATATCCGCCTAGTATGCTAGCGGTCCCCAGTTCGATCCCAGCAATCGACAATATCACTGGGTCCGAGTCGTTGGATTCCATTATCATAACATCTACAATTATTCTGTTCTTGGAATTTAATCCTGTTGATTAGTTGTTATAAACAAAATAAAATGGTAGTCACTGTCTCCTGAGGAAGAGCCCTTAAGCTAGATTCAGACCCACCCAATTATAACTATAAGTGCTAAATTAACAAACCATCACTTTCACAAAATTCCAATTTAAATTATAAATGCGAACTTTGAGCGCTGGTTACTTACAATTCGGTAGGTCTGAATCTAGCCTTACTGACGTTTTCTGCTGCTGGAACAACTAATAAACAAAGTAAACTCCAGGGGGGTAAGTGCACTTTTCCCGCCGCCAATGGAGATCAGCACAGCCTGGGGGCTCATAGCACGCAGCTAAATATCAATTCCACAGGCCGCTAAATCTAGCACTGACCAGTGCCAGCTCTGATACTAATCTTGTGTAATTTATGTTTATATACGGGCTGGGAGAAACAGAGTTTTTAAGCGAAATGGGGAGATATTTATCGGTTTGATTTCGCAAGGTTACAAAAGTAGTAGTGTGTGTTTGTATGTTTGGTTCATGGAGATATACAATCGTATTCGAAGATATTTATTGGTGGAAATGTAATTGTTATCTGTTATGCCTTTTGCCTCTATTTTCAGGAATCATATCTACTGGTTACATTCGCTCGAGTTTAGTTAAATCTCGAGTTAAATGATGCAGAAAATATGAGATACAAAGAGGGCGAAACAGGAATTTAATTTAAGTACATTCTTCCTTCGGAGAAAATATTTTTCTGTATTTTTAAATGGTAATATTTTATTTTGTTACTCCAAAAACCTTTTCATGAATAAACTGTCAGCCGCTTATTTTTCAGGTTTCATAATAAAATTATTAATAAAAAACAAACAAAACTCATTAATTTATTCATTATACGTTGATATTTAAATGTCAAATATAATTCTCTTTGATAAATATAATTTAAATTAGTTTACTATATCAAATTTCCATATTTTGATGCCTTTTTATTTACAAAATTAAAAAAGTTCAGTAGGAACATAAATATTTCAATAAAGTAAAAATAACAATTAGATTTGCAATATTACTGTAAGTAAACACATAAGACATATTCAAAAATAGATTCATTGTGCTAAAAAGAACTAATTTTTGTATTAACATTCAAACTTAGGTTAATCTGAATAAGTCAAACATTACGCTTTGAAGGAGATTTCGAATTTAAACAAGTTTAACTTTTAAAATCTAATTGTGTAATTATTTTTCAACCTTAAAGGTAGTATTGTTCTTTTGTGCTTGTTATGAAAACCAATAAGTAAAGAATTTGTCAGAACCGTTCCCATTGTGATATACTGTTTTCGTTTCCTACTTCCTGCAACAATGGACCATACAAAACATCGAAAAGGAACACTCTAATCAAGTTAAATATACCGAATGTTTACATTGTCTACAATTTCACTTTCGCGTTTAATTGTGTTATAATGTGGTGACAAGTTAATTCGATACCTCGATGCCATAAATAGGTTCTGATCACCCGTATGTACACTAGAATGCGAGAACAGTGAAAGCGATAGCGTCGTGTTATAAAATAAAACCCGCATCAGACTTAAGCGAGAAACAGAGGCGGACTTGTAAACACTGGACTGGGTCCTCTGGGCTTTCAAACATTTTGGGCCAATGGGGTTGTTTCACAATTTAAGATTTTTTTTTAATGAAAAAATACGTCGAGCTTGATAAGTGATTAGTTCAAGTCAAGAGGTATGATTTTTTTAAAAACGACTTCAAATTTTTAATCTCCTTTGAGTGACGTATCTGATATACCAGTCTTCGTGTATTGGGTGTATGTTTCGTATTTTACGAAGCATTCCGAATGAGTCCCGATTACTTACCCATAGACTTACAAATCTAGCGGACAAACTTTGAACTAAGTATGTTTGTTTACGCTATTTCTTTGAAATATTGAATTATTATCACTATTTTAGTATCTATTGGTATTTATATCAATAAGTTATTATATTTATCAGTGTAGGTACATGCAACGTAACTTTCTTGTTTTATTATTTAAAAACTTGTAGATTATGTTTACAAATCGCGTGAAGTGTTTGACGTTTCATGTACCTATCTATTGTGAGTTGTCTATGCTTGAAATGGGTAACTTGAGAGTGTGTTTGTAAATGTTATACTTGTGTGCGTATTAATCAAATACGGCATTGAAATATAGACCCGCAATACTTTATGAACAAAATTCTGAATGAAAAGTGCAAGCTTTTTAAATAATTTTCACTCCAATACTCATAAATTGATCCATTATATTTTATTTATGCAATAAAATCATTAACATTTTTTTTAACAACCTCATTCTCTTCCTTACGTTAACTTTTTTAAACTGTGGTTCTGACAACTTAGATTCGAATCCAGTCATGTAGTACCTACACATCCCTTCCCTACACATTTCAGTTTTACTACAAAAAAGTTTCAGCATCTAAAGCTCCCTTAGTTCGGTACTGGTGAGAAATTCACCATGCTTATCTCAATGAGAACTTAAAATACTGTAATTTCTCGTACATCTATAAATAGATGCAACTTTTATCTACGCTTTACGGTCTATGCTATATATGGGAAGAATTAATGTGCAGGTACATCTTTTATTTATGGCAAACCTGTAGAAGTTTTATTTTCTTAATTTTTTTCTGTTTTATTATTATGTGTTTTTAAAGCATAATAAATATTTACTTCGTTTTAATTAAAAGTTTAATTGCAATAAAATAAATTATTATAAAAAGCTCTGTTATTTAAATTTGCATTATTTTGTGAATACGTTAAGATGTATACTGTTTCAAAGATGAATTTACCAAATTAAACTTTGGGAAATGAATATGCATAAGGTAGGAACAGAACAGTATTAAAATTTGATTGTTTCATAATTCGATTTTAATGAAATTTCAGTTCCTTCCTGAATATTAAATTCAAATTAATCTGCAAATATTATTTGATTATGAAAATAAAATTAGGTAGGTAAGTATAGTAAAAAATTTTTTGGAGAGGAGTCACGTCATCAATGTTGGTCACTAGATAATGACGTCACGGAACCAGATAAAGACGTCACGGAATACTAGATTTACATAGTACACTAATTTAATTTTTTTTATATGTAATGTGTGTTGCATTATTGAATTTACATGCGATGCTTATTATTGCGATCAATTTAATTGAATTATTAGACAATTAATATTTAAATATCATTGTAAAATTTAATATATTTCCAGTTAGAACTCTAGCGTTACAGAAAAATTTGAATGTCATGTAAACGTACAACACAAAACACAATTCTTAATTCAGTAATGCCAATGTGTGGTGAAAAACAAACTACAATTATTTGAAATAAATTTAAAATGCATTAAAAACATTATGTTCGGCTTTAAAATTATTGTAAATTTAATGAAAATGCATTATTCTTATAGTATGCAAAAAAGTAGTATTTATTTTATTCATTTAACATCACTCGGTCATTACTACAGTTATTATTTTCCATTTTGTAATGTTTTGATGACATGACTCCTCTGCAAAAAAATTTCAACTATACCTATTTTAATTTAAAAAATAAAATATGTTTTAAATTAATGAATAATGCTTTTGACAATATTTTTAAATATCGTACAATCTATCACGCATTTCACTCAAAAAGGATATGGCTGCATCACCTACTGTAGGTATAAGTCATATCACTTATTAGTATAGATTAATATTAAATTAATATTATCTAACTTAATATTGAAATAATATAAAAAATTCTATAATACAATTTAACCTTTTAATTAATCACATAGGATTGACCGAAGATAAAAGTATCATTTTGACTTTGAGGCGCTGTGACGTCTGTATTATTAAAGTTTACAAAACGAGTCCAATCGCATAAGACGCAGAATTTCTTCCTCTATAAAAACAGTATTTGAAACAATTAATAAAAAAGTTGTTGATTTTTAAAGAGGACGGTGTAATTTTGTATTTTCTAACAAAAATAGCTTTTATTTTCGAATAAATAAAGATATCGACCTCTAGTCTTCAACATTCGATTTCTTAGATAATTAATTGTTTGTAACATACATAATTTTCATCATTTTTACAGTTTAATCACAAAATTAAAATTGATATGAAATTTGTCTTATAACCGGCGGACTACTAATAATATACCTACATTAATGTCGATTTCATTAAAGTATGTAGGTACCTAACATAATACTTTGCAGGTTAAGTGTGAGAGTATAATAAATTTGATTGTCGTATAGTTTAATTTTACTTAAATTGTAAAAAATACCATTGTCTAATTATTACATTTCTTGATTTAGAGCAATTCCTTTAAAAGCTTTCAAGATGAACACAAATTCATCTTACGCTTTAAATTTAAACGAGATGAATCTAGATCAATCTTTTAACTTTTAGCGTAAAACAAATATAACCACAACATTAATGCAAGCATCCTTAATGAAACCAGCTAAAGAAAAATCTGTTGGTTTTCCTTAATCCTTTCGCTTGAAAAGCCAGTCGAAGCCAGCATGTTGAACCTCGCAAACGATTCGTTACATCGAAGGTTCATTTCAATCTAATGCGGATTAAACATGCTCATTAATCCAGCTCGTAATTAATACGCGGGCTTCAGCAGCAAATCGATCGCAAGGCAACGCAAACGCGCAACGTAATGCGTAACGCAGACTTGCGTTACGTCTGAATACAGTTAATAATACGTAATTACGGACAGATAAGATTAATTATTCGTCTGATTGTGCTATTGATTGAACCAGGAGATAGAAATGGGAATTAACTTGCTAAGAAGTAATTAAAATACGCGCTAATGGACTGTAATTAATTAGAATTCAATAATAAATGAGAGTTATTGAGGTAGAAATGTTGTGGTGCTATAATGGACTTGTTATTATAAGTTTCGAGGAGATCCAAACTTATAATTGCTAAGCGATACAGCAATTATGACCAGTTGCTCCAACGAAACTTTGGAGTTTGGTCTAAACAGGAACACATTTAATATGCTTTTGCCTTTTAAAAACAAATTCAAAGATTTGTTAGTAAAAGTGCTAGGTAATCTATATGTTTTAAATTTCTTATAATAATGTAGACTATAATTATTCAAGACTATGAAAGTTTATGCACGAGTTGAAGGCGAGTGTATAATCATCTGAGTGAGTTATATAGTCATTATGTGCCAGTTAAATACGACGTTTAATCTACGACTTTTTAAATAGGTAAAACATTTCTTTACAATTTTTTTTTCAATAAAATATTAACCTAACCTCACATTTTGGTGTAATGACAGATGACAATTGTTTCGAATAATAATGCAATAGTGTTGCATTATGAATTAATAATACTATAGTGTGTCTTATGAAGGGGTTTACCTTACTAAAGTTGCCTAGTACATAATTAATGTATTATTCAATGGGTGTAGATAAACAAATTCACATCACTGTACACTGTTTGTTGACAAAAACAAAAATGTTCATATAAAAATTATAAAAATTTCCAAGAAGATTTCATTGCGGTTGTTTTAAAAATTTGTGAAAATTCCAAATCATCGCAGAATAAATTCTTGCACTATTATTTTCTTATAATAAAATTTTCAAAATGTGTATGTGTTAAAAAGACTAAAAATTATGTATTCATTTATGAATTATTTCCTCAATTCTCAATTGTTAATTCAAACTTGAAGATAAACAGGAAATTAAATCAGAGGGTGACGAGTAAAGCGGAACGGGAGAATTTATTACATTTAAAATTCTTCAACTGAAAATATCGAATATGCAACGGCGACACGGCGTTATGATAATTGTACAAAGAATCAAAGAATGGAAGAAATGTACAGTTTCTACGAAAATTTATACCAAGAATAAAGAAATGTTGGAACGAATACTAAAAACTGAAAAATTAATAAATGGTATGAAAATAAATTAAAGACATACTAGGTATGGTTCGTTTTATTTCTGATAGAACACACGTCATCACTAAATTTTCGAATAATTGCATTTATTAGACAAACGTGTTCGTTTTTGTAAGTGATGCAAACACAATGTACGACAGAGACAGGAGATACAGTACCGTGCGTTCTATCAGAAATAAAATACATAATTATCAAGTATTTTACAAAACTGCGATGAGGTAGTTTTACATACCGTGTACTGGTAAACTGTATGAGTCATTGGCACAGTAATAATTAATAATAAACCGTGTGTGCGAAACCCAGCAGTCAACTCTCGGGTACTGACGGTTGTTAGTAAGAGAGTCTAATTATTTGTGTATCAAACTTCAAACAACATTCGAACTTGATCGGTTAAAATCACAGTTGTTCACATATCGAAGTCGGATCGAATATTCACAAAAATAAAATTTACATCGCATGCATTGCATGACTTGACTAGTGAAGTTTTGGCCGTAAGTTCAGTGGGTGCACAAAAAACAAATATATCGGCTTCAGTTATAACATAACCGTTTTGACTAGATTTGTAGCTCACAATTTCGCAATTTGTTCTTCAGTCTTTAATTTTACTGCCAAGCCGAACTGTATTTTATAATTTGCTGCTGAAAAGCTGAAAGGTTAAAAGGAAAATATAAATACAATGTATTTGTTTGTTAGGTACTTATACAAGCAAATTAATTATTCACATATAAGGTTCAAACATTTTCTTTTCAAAATGGCTCGTACAGCTCCACGGCCAAATTAAAATAAAAGTTCATGTATAACATTTCCCCCAGCCAAAAACAAAATAACACAATTAAACTTCAGCAGGCCCTCACAAGAGAAAATCCAGCAAACACAAAATAATGAAATAACTGTGACGTACATCCTGCAAATTCAAATCCGACGCCACCGTCGCGGCGTCGCTACCATACGTAACATTTCCGCTAGATTTCGGTGGGCAGAGCTCGGATTATGTAAAAGGAGTACGAGCACCGCTGAAGAGGAAGTACAGAGATTCTAAGTGGATGTTAGAGCCAAGTAATGAGGTCCATTGAGGACACAAGACACAAGGACTCAGAGGCTCAAAAGGGAGAAGACCGCAAAGCGTCGCCATTGGATACCGGAAGGACGAAGGGCTTACCAGGGCCGAACTGTATCACATTTAGAGTAATAATTGTTTTAAATGTTTTTTTTAACCAAATGTTTTTAATTTGCCTCTCAGCTGCAATGATAAAGTAAAGGATTAATTGCCGATGCTGATGCAATTTGAGTAATCCCTGATATAAGTTTTGGATGAATTCCTATCTAAAAATCAGATTACCTATAAAAAGAGTTCAGTACCTACTTTATATTTGTTCAATAATTAAAAACAGGAAAAAATCAAGGATATACCTACATTAAATTTCGCTTATACTGAAACTCGTCTACACTTTTTATGTGATAAATACTTTTTGGGCTTTTAAGCAAAAAAATGTTGTTTGCTTTCATAATATTGTGCTAAACTCTTCTTCAAATTTTTTTATAACAATAGATACCTATATGATATATATCATAATTTTATGTATGTAGAGAGCAATGTGTTCTTATTTCAATTAGATTTACATATTTTTAAAGAAACACGATGTTATATTCATGCCAAGAGTAGGTATATTAAAAAAAAATTATAACCTGAAATAAATACCTGCACTTTATAATGTGATTTGAATTGGTTAAATCATTTAGTTAGGTACAGAAATATTATTTTATATTTTAATAAAAACTGTACGATCTTCAAATTTAGACATCCTCATTTTGTTATCTGCAATTATAAAGCTAATTTAAATACAAGTATTTAACTAGTAGAGGTGTATATTAAAAAAATTGTTATTAACTAAAATAAATTTAAAATACATAAAAATTTAACCAGAACTTTTTAAAATATGAGATATATTAAAGAAGTGACATGAATGTTATTTTAAGATTATACAACTCTATAAACGAATTAATTTTCCTTATATCATTTAAAGTTAAGCTACACTGCTACACATTTACCTTAACTAGCTTATTCTTCAATTTCATTTATATTTTGTTTTAAAAATCTCGTAGAAATCCAATTCTTCAAGGAAAAATAAACACAGGTAGGTGCCTACCGTACTAAAGAAGAGTATAATGTAGTGGTCTGATGATATATTAGTATACATGATATGAGAATATGCTAAAGGCGTCTTGTTAAACGTATTACGTCGCACGGGGATGATAAATTAGTTTTTGTTTTACCGCCCACGGTATTAGCCCCAAGACGCTAGTCTGCTATGTTGCTACCTTCATACTGCTCGTCAATTTCTTATTATGCTAAATAATTACGTAAATAAAGCACTATTTAATCTGCTCATCATTTTAATAACCATAATGCAGTGCAAGTAAAAAACTGCGCAGTTTTTGTTCTGATAAATTCACTCAAGTCGGTTCTACACTGACAAGAAGAAGAAGTATAAAGAACAAAGCAGTATTTTGGTTGTTTATGAAAATGTTTAATTTTTGGGTTTTTTTCAAACGAACAATTTTGAGAACTTAACATTTCGGATGCAATTTAATTTATTTCAGGCAACTGAAGCATTTTTCCTAAAATTCAAATAACCAAACTTAAGACTATGAAGAAGTATGATAGTTTGACTTTGTTGGATTGGATGTGAATTTATTGGGATTATATTATATTCGGTAGGAACATAGGCTCTTTGCCTTTGCCTCTTTTGCCCTATATTTAATGGATAGTAATTCAGTGAGTAGGTATAGGGTATCATATCAATTTATTGGATTCAATTTGCTTTGAGTTTGAACTTTTCTTATTAAATCGATAATAAAGTAAATATTTATTTTAACGTGAAACATGGCATTTTTCATAACCATGGTTACGAGTTTGACAGCAATGTATTAGAGCGTTCTTTTTAAAACAAAACATAGGAAATCAATGTAACTGAATTATTCTTGATCAATATAAGATATTTGGTTAGCTGTAATAGTTCCAATGGATGTTTTCAACTGAAACTTTTAATTGTAATACATTTTTGTAAAATTCGTAACCATGTAAATAAATTCACGGTATATTAAAAATTATTGCATGATTTAATGAAATATGATCGGATGAAATATTAAAATGTAAATATTTTATAAACCTGTCCAGTTTTTTAATTACCTACGTAACATAATTACAAAAAATATATTAACTGCTAAATTTAGAAGCGACATAAATTATTTACAAGGCAAACATTTTTGCTGAAACATTGATTTTTTTTTAAATTATCGACAAAACAGATTTTTAATGAGAATAATACAGGCCACGCTTAAAATATAAAATTCTATTGAGTGAGAATGTGCTAATAGCTTGGTCTGTCGCCTGACTCCGGTCCTGCATCCTGAAAACCCAGCAGGATCTGAATATCGGATCACGGAACTAATGGCGAATGTACAACGACGAGCAGGCGCCTACACCTCCTCCTGCCCGGAGGTAAAGTTTCCTCCGTCAGCTTCAATTAATAAACTTCAGCAATGCCTTTGTCGTTGTCGACGCGGAAAGCCCATACGAACAAAAACAAACTCCCACTCTTGATCCTCGATCGCTTTAAAACAACCCCCCCCCCCATTCACGCGAGGGCTTCTCATTTTTATATTAAAATCAAGAGATGAAAGGGATATATTCCGTAAAGTTTCCGTTTCTAAGAATGTAATGAGTTCAAAGCGATGACCTTTTACGTAAATGAAATTTTAAGTAATATGGCGAAAAATCCTAAAGGGGAAAGGTTGGTAAGGCTGTAAGAGTGAAAGGAATTAGAAATGCAAATTTATCCGATTATATCTTTACAAAGACATAAAACCATCATTAAATAAAGGGGTAAAATATTGTAAATGCGCAACATAAATAATAGTTTACAATGTTTAGATTTAAAATTTAAAGTAGCTACTTATGTTAAATGTCAAACGAAGATTGGAGGAATATAAAACATGGAAAGAAACATGAAATTTAAATACAATTCGCGGAGTTCAATTTGTACAGGTAAACGAACGGAAATTGAAATTTGTTTTAGGTTATAAAAATATAGATATTTACTTTGAAATTGAAATCGTATCCAAAATTTATAGTAAAGATGATGATGATGAAATATTTCGAATCATTATTGACTCTTCCTCAGTGTCCTGGAGCAAAATATCGAACTTTATTTTAAGAACATTCTTGCTACAAGGCTAGTTAAGAGAGAGTTCTTTATTATTTCTTTATCCAGGTTAATCATCTAGCTAGATCATCTTTTAATAGATATTTACTACGAATCATAGTACGACATAAGCGAGGACATACATAAGGTACCAAAACTTTATAATCTTAAGGGTGAAAAATTCCTTGAAATATCAGTCATACAACATAATTATATTCTTCTTCTTACATAACCGACGTTTCGATTTGCACTTAAACCTTCTTCAGGGTTAATAAGATCTTACAAAAATTCATATATTCTGAACATTTCATTTTTTTCAACAATCAAAATGTTTTGAACTCCACTATAATTTTAATGGTGTTTGGACATGAAGTGTGCATTTTTTTGATACAATACGTGGGTCTTCAAATATTGATGTGATATCAGTGATAGAAATGTATTTACCAAACTTACAATTTGTGTAAATATATTTCAAGTGTTTAGCAATATTTTGTATTAAAATAAAGGCACTGTTCTTGCATTGCTGGCCTACTATCTTATGTCATAACATGTCCCATTTAAAATGGCCTCGTAGCTTAATAGTTCTGATTGTGAAGTTCAAAATTAGGATATTTAAATTCGTACAGTTCAGATAACTTGAGCAATTCACGTCAATCAGAATGGCTAATGTTTTGACAGAGTTATTCATTTAATTAGAAATGTGCCATTTCGCACAAAAATTCGGCAATTGTTGTGAAACCCGAAACCTTTGTACCGCAGTTAATTAATTTCGTTAGCCAAAATTCACTGTCGAGTATAAAAATAGGAAAACAGCGTGTTCAGCTAAACTCATGCCGAATAAATTTACAATGAAAAAATTCCAGTGTTCTCGTATGCCAGCCATGATTATGTAAATACATCCAACTTGGGGTAAATTTATGTAGTTGGCGCTGTGGTGTGTAGTTTACAATGAATAAACGGTGTCTTCCACATTATATATCTCTGCTCCTACATCCGAGCTTCAAAATAGTGCAGATTCATCCGTGGCTTATTAGATAATCTTAAGTAAGTACAAAATTTAATATTGTAGTTCAATAATGCAAAAAGAGTAGTAGTTTTGAAACTTCATATACTCCATTGTTCAAAAATAAATTATGTTCATAATCTTTTTCTTTGTCGTACCTGCACGAAAAGTAACCTTTTTCGTGCGCAAAGTGGCTCATTTCTTCACTATGCGAATATGCGTGCCAAAGTAGAAGCGTGCGAGAATAGGCGTACGGAAAAATTCACTTGAGCCGCTTTGCGCACACAAAACAGTCACTCAAATGGTTACTTTTTGTGCAGATATGACAAAAAATATCGTGTGCAATTTGTGCGCAAAGGCAACAAGCGCTCGACTACGTTGCAGCTACACAATATACTACTATGAACCATACGGACCGCGGTAACAAAAAAGTCACTAAAGGCCATACAATTGGTTCATCCACTGCAATGAATTTTTCGGAATTTTTAAAAGTCAAAGGATAAAGATTGCCGAAAACCTGCTGATAAAACAGCACTATTTTGAGGGACGGATGAAGACGGAAGGATGAATCTGCACCGCACCGAGTAAACACTAGGCCTAGCGCCAGACTCATCGTCTTTAGCTTGTGCTGGCGGCGGAGCGCCCAGGATAAGTGGATTGTGCTGTCCTTTGTGTTAAGGCAACGACCGGCCTCGAGTTGTCCTGGATTCTAACCGCGTCATATAGGATCAATTTTCACTTTCGATGCGATAATTTGATTCGTGAAATTGGATTGCGGAAATTGGGATGCATTTGTTGACAGCATTTTGCTTTTCGATCGAGAGGATTTGCTAATTTGAAACTGGATATTTTAGAACTACTTATTTGTTACAGCCCACAAGCAAATTGGATATTGCCCTTGTCTAGAATTAGTTTTGAATGAAAATGCCCTAATCCGAAATCATCCAAAGAAAATCTTAATCAGAGTTACCAAGTAGGTATGTGGGACTGTGAAAGGGACTCCCGCCGAACCAGAATTGGACCGAAATCCGGAACGAAACGAACTGCAGCTATTTTATTGAATCCGAAACCAAGCTGAACCATTAAAAAATATTTTGGTACAAACCCATAACCGGCAGTGAACTGATGGCAAGTAATGATTCGAATTCAAGTAGGTATATTAAGGGCTGATTTATAATGGATGTAATAGGTTACTTCTTCTGTATTATGTAAAATGTGTGATGTGAATGAAAAGTATGTGGTACATAATCATTTCAGTAATCTGCTAACTTGACAACATATAGGTAATCTTTCTTATAACTGTCAGAAATGGATCCGTTTGATGAAAATTACATAGTTGGATCTGCAATGTTTAGGACAATAAATATTGTAGCGATATATAAAATACTCATCAAAATGTAAAAAGAACAAACAAAATTTGCTCGCTATTTGTTGGGAAAGGGGTGAAGAGTGAAGTATGTAATATGTCTTTATAGTGAGTATGGCTGACTTTAGTTAAATTGTATTTGAATAAAATAATGTTTGGGAATACATGAAGAGTTTAAAAGTTAGATACTGAACTAATTTTTGGGTATCATTATTGTTACAGTTAAACATGATTAATTCCACATTTTTGTTTAAACCATGACAACTTGTTTTCAATATAGCGCCTATGGCCACACTCTTAGGTACTTAATAGTATGTTGCTAGAAAAGGAAGTATGGTAAAAGAAAGAATAAATAGCGTAATAGTCCTGCAAAGTATTTTTTAGTGTTCAAAAGAATCAAATTCGTTTTTAAATGACGTTTTCAATCACTACGTCAAACTTCCTGCGATGACGTGATGTAACAGTATTTCGTATAGGTACTCCTGCGTTTGAAGTAATATTACAAAAAGAAACCTCTCAAAACATTCCAATTATGTCAACTGGCATCACAAAAAACCCAAAAATAAATTTCTATTCAGCAACAATAACAAGCACCGATGATCATGACAGCGAAACGAAAGTTTCAAACACACGCTCGATAATATCAAAGGCAGCGTAGTAACCGTAAACGAGCCACGTGACAAGCGAAGAACGACGAACGTGACACTGAACCTAGGCAACAACATCCACATCCAGTCAGCCATGGAGAAGATTTTATATTTCCAATAGAATCGCATCGCCGTTCGCCGCACAATTGAATGTCGACTGCAGATGTCTGCATTTGCGAACGTAAAACACAGCGGCGTCCAAAAAGGACAAAAGGGAGCTGGTGCTCCCTTAAAATTTAGTTTATATTTTTTTTATCGAGAATCATTCAACATGATTTTACATTCCGCAATTATAAAATGGGGAATGTAAAGTGGAATCCAATTTGGCTCAACAGTATTTTGTTGGTTACTGGGATCGAACTTGGGACCGTACGTCGTTCGTACACTAGGTGGATACTTTACCACGGGCCATATTATACATCAGTCCCTCAAACGCATAAGCAGAACATAACATAAATGAAATTTTACAAAAAATTAATTGAAGTGTAAGTGAAACAAAAATATATTTGTTTTCGTCACACTGTCACACTTGCACGCAAAACACGCCGTTACTCCCTAATTAGAGGGAGAAAATAGAAAGTGACAGTGTATTACACTACACGTGCACTTTAGAGGGACGCGACTATTCCCTAGGTGCATAATATAATATACTATTTTCGCTCAGTTCGTATAAAGTTCCTCACAAGTGCAGTAAGTAAACGAATACCAAGGTACTTATTTGCAAGTTGCTATATGAGCAATTGAACTTCTCTTGGAGATTAGATCCCAATTTCGTGCATTTTCACATTTTCAGAATCCTATTGTCTTCCTATACTTTCTAAAAATTTCCATATTATAGTGTATCATAGTCTGTCAATATACTTATTAGATAAAATATAGCATACACCAATATAATAAACTTATTTTAAAGGTACCAAGCATTATAAAATAAATTAGTACCTACTAAATTTTGTATAGATCCTATACATACTGAAGTTCTAAGTGCTAATTCGGGTAATTACGACTCTCGTCTGCGATTTTCCTCATGAGTAACTTCCATTACCAAAAATTTTACCGCAATGTGCAATAAACGATAGTAAAGCTAAAAGTGTTAGATTAGACTCGCTTCGCTCGCCTCATCACATTTCTGCATACGCAGTTTCTTCTCTATCTAAAAACGAATCTTCAACAAGTTTCTGCACCCTTTGAAAATAATTCTACGTACGCCCATGTCGTATCGCACGCTGTACGGTAACGTACGGCACGAAGTAACGGGTAACGGATCTCCGACGAACGATAAGGAGATCTGATTGGCTCTGATTCTGACAGACCAATGGTGATAGATGAGATTTTCAAATTGATTGACTGATTTCGCTGTCAAAAGTTTGAGAAGAATTAATTGCGAGTGCCAATCTAGTTGCCTGGCTTTTAGATTTTGTTTTGTAATTAACTTTGATAACAATTTTGCCGTTTTATCAGATGACAGATTTGTTAAAAACAAATCTGTAATGACAAATGAAACGAAAGCAGAGAACTTAAAAAATCTGCAAATCTAATAACATTATCTTCATTTTCCCATTTTACTGACATATTGTTTGATAACTAATAAGTAATAAGTTCTCTTGAATCTCTTGTTAAATATATTTTAATGTTATAGATTTAGTTCAAAAAAAATCCTTATTAAACGTTTCAAATATTTGTTTTAGTTCTAACTTTACATTACTCGGCAAATAAGTTTTCAAACAAAGACAACATTAAAAACGTTTTTGTAGTTCTCTTCTAAACTAAATAAATTGAAGATATAACATCTGTTATCTTTATGGTTTATGATTATAATTTTCCTGGAATAGAACTATCTAGGTATCTTTTTTATAAGATCCTGTAAAAATGAACAATTTACGAGTATTATTATCACGATTATTTTTGCATTTTTTCTAGGTCTTCTTTTTCATAAATTGTTAAATAAATAAAATTATTTATTTTTATTATGTTAGTCCAAGAGTTTATTTATATACCAAATATTGTAGTCCCTGAAGAAAACCCATGTGGGCTAGAAACTGGCTGGAGTCTAAATAAACTCTTTAAAAACTGACTGAATTCTAGTAAATTTTCCGTTCCTCATAAAATATTTGTGATTTAAGTTGGTATACTTTTAAAATCGAGAAATTACTTAAACTGTTATCTGCAACGTCTGGAACGAACTTTCTTCTAGTAACCTATATAGTTTAGAGAATAATAAAGTACATCTCAACCTCGATCCCAACTAGTTATTCTCTTCAGCTTCTTTAATATTGAACAATTGAACTCATCACGATGATCTTAAAGACGTTTGACAAAGCTATCCTGGCGCATCTTCCCACAAAGAAACAGAGAATATCTCATCTTAAATTCTTTATGAATAACCCTCTTAAAATTTAATCTCTTTCTGGAAGTTCATTGTGTAGGGCGATGAGGTGAAGGAAGACTGAAGAGGAAAAGTGTTCGGCATTGGGAGGTCATGAACTCATGAACTTTGACCACTTCCACCCAAATGGATCCATCTGTCAGCGTCGCCACCCGCCGGGTGAAAAGTGGGGAGGAAATCGCGGTTAGCCATGAAAACAGGGAGAAGTTTCCCACAACATAACATAGCCTACTAAGAATGAATACCGGTGATACATCAACTAGAAACTAGAGAGCTATCAATAGAGATGTTCAGTTGTTTAGTGTTTGCCCTCCCACACTACAATAAATGGATTACGATCTAGATCAAGTCTATTATTTGCAGATGTGTTAATACATTGAACATCAGGAATATAGATGTTCCTTTGTGATTTACTTCAATTAATTTATCATATGATTGGAAACATTATGTTAAAAAAACACCAATTGGCTTGGTTATCGAGTAACCTGAAGAACAGAAAAACTGATAAATAATACTAATAGTACATCACAGAGCAAAATTGTTCCCAAAAAATAAGTTCTCAAGAAATCATACACATACACACATGAATCTATTAGGTACGTCTTTTTAACAACTTGACTGTAGTAGCCTCACATTATGAGTCATCGGTATAGATATATAATTTTTACCTCTCGCCTAAAAGGTAGGTATAGGAATCGTAAACAAATCGATGTCGAGATTTTTGTCAATAAGCACGATTTCAGAACCTATTTTGAATATTTTCAAGAGGATGTCTGTGTGTGTATGTATGGAAGTCTGTATGTGCACCTACTATGCGCTTTCGTTCTGATTCATTATCTCAAATTTTACTGAACATAAAATTCCAATATACATTGTACATATTAATGAAGAGCTGAAAAATTCTGTCAATCGGAAATGATAAATGCGATTGTTATTGTTACAATTTGGCATACGACACATGAAAGAAGAAATTATACATTATACAAATTATTTAATCTAACTTTTTTCTGTATCTTTTACCAATAAAGAAATATATATTTTTTAAATACATAATTTTACCTACCACTATTTGTGAATCACAAAATAGAAAATAAAATAGAAAACAAAAATTATATTGTCAATGTGACAGATAAACAGATATCTGTGGCAAGGAGGATAGTCTGCGGTGTAGAGTTTTTGAAATGTTACTGACACCATTTAAAGATACATAATACTAATTGGACATAGTTTTATGTAAATATGGTATTTATAAAATAAAATAATCTATTAAACAAAGAGCTGATTAGATCTATGAAATATAAAATTTAATACCTACATAATTATAATAAAAGTCCATTACTAAGTTTAAATATTAGTAAGTATATCATAGAGGTGATTTGCAGAAAAACTGAAATGGATTCATTATTGAAGAAAACTTTTTTGCGTCACAAATTAATACGTATTTAATAAAGCAGAAACTGTAACAACTCTAAACAATATAATTTTGTTGTACAGGCGGAATAGGTAAACCAAGCTCTGATTAAAATTGCTAACTAATGTGAAATTTCGTTAATTTTAAAACTTCAAATATCTTAACATTGATTCAAGAATGGAACAGATTCGATATTAAAGTAAATTGACAAAATAATATTACAAAAAAAAATATCGTGGTAGTTGGAAAAAGCTATGTCTTTTTTTCGGACCATATATTCTGTTCATTTTATAGAAAGATCAATATATCTGGCATTGTATCAACTCTCTTGTGACCTTTATTCTGTTAAAAAATTACTGCCAAACGTTTTTTAACACACAATTCAATCGGGATCGGAAACCTACAAATCTACCATTATAGTAATTACATCAGATTCAATTCAATCCATTACAGTAGTTAATAAACTGTTTATTTATTTTTACTCTTAATTTTTGAAAGCAAATTATGAAATGCGAAGTTTTATTCTTTCTAAAAAAAAACGATTACTTCTCTTTTTCTTTTGATAGCAATGATTCATGATCAGAAGTTTTACTAGATTTACTAGATCCAGACGGATTTTATTTGTTTATGTTGTGTCTGTTAACTAAATGGAATTTGTTTGAAAATACTTCTCTAACCGAGCAATGTCAAGAGCGCATAGTCGATTGTTAATGCATTTCCTTTTCCTCCCACTTCCTATTTGTAGTTGTTCGGGAATTGAGAGGTTGTTTTTGAATTCAAAGCAAAATTTCCAGTAGAAACAACGACAGAGTAACTTCTGGATCAGAAGAAAGGATTGCATTCGAATTTCGAATATACAATTCTAACAATGAAGCAATACAATCTGAAGAAATTCGTGAATGTCTTTCTTTTATTGTAACTTATTGTCGGCAATGATAAATTGGGTTTAGTTAACATTCTCGTTTTCTTAAAAATAACGAATAACGCTGATTTTATTGAGGTATTTTATATACGTTTTAACTTACCAACTACTTCTACTGTAAATGTGAAAGAGACTCACCTGTAACAAAAAAAAAATACATAATTAGAAAAATATTGTTAATTTTAACATGTTTATATGGTATTTATTATACATGTATGTACAGTAGCAGACATTAGTTTTCAAAATACTTCCCAACTACAAATACGATTTGTGTTTCTTGTTGTAGTATGTAGCTGCGTGCGTCGATTTTTAGAACTGAAATCGTATTTGTAAGTATTCTGAAAAGTAATGTTTGTTACTGTACCTATATACTCGTATAAGCATTAAGCATGCAAAAATTATTTTTCATTATTTTAAACGAAGTTTTAATTAAATAGCATCACTAAGTACATCATTAATTTACGAAAAATACAAATTTTGTCCACATATTAAGGCGTAAAATTTGAGGCAACCAAAGGGACAGCAAAATAAGACTTTATTTCCGAAGATCAATAAATTTAAAATGTTTATAAAATACTGAGTTGTTATTTTATAGATTTTATTCCTAGTTCCTCTAGTGCTCTAGTTTACACTTTTGCTTTCCCTGAAATAGGTATAGGTATGCCTACTTTATAATTTTTCAAGTGCCATAATGTGAAATATTAAGTTTTGAATTGATCGCATCTCAAGTAAATAAAATGGCGCTTGATTAATATTATTTGGGTTTAGTTCTGTTATTATATTTTTAATTATTTACGACGTTTTGGGACCTATGCATTCCTTTCATCACGTAAAATTTCTATTAATATATTTTTAATTTATTTATTTTTAAACATTTATTGCTTCTGGAAGCAGTTCTCTACAACTAAACAAGAATTTCTGTACAACAATAAATACCTTTAAATGATTCAAACTCATAAAAACTATTTAGAATACGCCACATCAGTACGATTGACATTCAAAACATTAAATGCTCATTGGACATAAGCATTTATTTTTAAGGTTTACATTTATGTTTTCGTTTAAGAAAGTTTTAATTCATCTAACTAAATACGAGCATTCACAGTTCTTAAAAGTGGGAAGTGTGAATGCTCGTATTTAGTTATGAATTTGAACTTTCTTTAACGTAAACATAAACCTTAAAACTAAATGCTTATGTGAATAAGACTTAGAGTGGATTGATAAAAGTGTCTGTCTGCAAGTGACTATAACTTGGGACAAGAATAAAATTAATATTGAATATTGACATTTTTCATTGATCAACATTAAACAGTAAATGTGTAAATAACCTCTAAGCACGAACTTCTCCTTTCAATTCCTAATCCCAACCATTAAACACTCTTTCAATAAAACATCACCATTCTTATTTTCGTTTCATTTCATACAAACTACCGAGCCTGCTCCCTAAATTCCGGGCAACTTCAGCGTTTCAGTCGCTTCAGCAGCTTTCAGTAACCCGACCTACCACACACACATTCGCACGCACATCCTCGATCAGTCACACACTTACAATTATCGATTGTCACGGCGTGAGGGTGGACAAAGAGAGGGATGGAGCGACAAGGGATGCATCAGCGAATGTCTCCTGCTGTTGTCTCCCGGGTCTGCAGATGTTTGCCACCGTGGACGGTAGATGGCAGGGAGGAGGATGTGATTTCAGGTGATTTGTCTGGTAATAGCTCAGGTGACAGGACTGGAGACTGAAGACCGGTGTTTGCACTGGACGGGACAGGAAGTTTGGATAGTATGAGAAGACGGAGTAGGAAATGGGGATTATGGATGGGTTTTGTATGCACTATTACTCGTATTTATATAGCTTCTATTAAGGAAAACTCAAATTATAAAGATATTCAAATTCAAAATTCATAATTGATCAAAAGGTGGGATACAGATAATATCATTTTACAGTATAATGTGAATAGTACTACTTTATCTCCCTCGGTAAACAATCAGAATGCTGCGGTTTACAAATCGCTGATAAATATTGAAAAAATGGCCCGAATACTTAGCTCTGTTTACACATGCACACATAGAGGACACACACACACACACGCAGCAGTAAGAAATAATGTATGTGTTGCTTGCGAAATAGAGGCGCTGCTATTTTATGGCTTATATATAAGTACCTAAAGAAAAAATCTATTTTGAGGTCACAAACGTTCCACACGTTCTTCATTTTGCTTTTGTTAGTAGTAGTCTAGAATTTTTTGAAATACTCACGAATTTTTACAAATAAATCAAAATTTCATAAATTTATTTACAGACGAAGAATGGAACTAGATTTATACCTAGTTACATTTTTAAATAAATCTCTTAATCATAAGATAAAGCAAAAACACACTTTTTCATTAATTTTTTATATGTATTCCGAAGATTTTTTTAGCATTCGAAATGGGCATAAACCAATATTAATTCTTTTACAAACATCTAGTACCTATTTTTCCTTCAAATTTTTAATATGCAATGAGTAGATAAAGCAGAAACCTGTACACCTCTAAACACGCAATATTTTGTTACGGAGACGAGACCCTTAAGATGATTTACACTAAATACGAGTATAACAGTTATTTAAGTTTATTGGGCGTGAGTTCAGGAGATTTAAGTTTTGTTTATTAGTTATGCAAACGTGTAACCATATCATTTAATGTTGATTTTGTATAGCCTTGTAAATAACTAAAGTTTCTTTATCCTGCAATCCTGTAGAGTTATCCACCCTTATTTAAGCTAAAGAAGCTGAACGTCAGTTCATGGTACATTTTGAAATTACAAATTACCAAATTCTAGGTTTCATCATCATCAAGAACTAGAAATTTATAGTCTGGCTAACTGGCATGATTATTTGACAAGTTACCTACTCTTGTCATTTCGTAAATTTCCTGCAATTATGTTCCTGCCACTGACACTAACAAGTAACAACTCTCTAATTACAGAACTTGGTAGTAGCTAGTTGACATATTTCATCAAGTTGTACTATATTAATTAGTGTTGAGTAAAATTTACCCTTAAATTCAACACGATACACACGAAGTACTTGTTTATGTAAGTCTGATTTTCTGTAAACTTTTTATTTTGTAACCATTTAACAAGTTATGCATTTAAATTACAAAATGGCGAGTTATATTGGTTGTTGGAATTTATTTCGGTTCCATTAGCCTACAAAACATTTAACCATTGTAGGTACCTGTTTTATTCTGGAATAAGTGGAAAACTGAATGATATACATTTACAAGTTAAATAGTTAAGACATTCATTATAAGCAAGTATGTATACAAAATTGTAGCAGCAGAGTTATGCGTTAAATTACCTAAAACAGCAAACGAGACAAATATTTGAAATATTATGTCACACACATATTATGTATAAGGAAACCTGGGATTAGACTGCTAATTTAAGGAAAACTGTAACCACAAAGCAATTTATTCAAATATTGTATTCAATGTTTAAACATGCATTAGAACACATTAAAAAATAATAAATAAAGCTATTAAAAGTTACACAAAAAGTCATGTCTCAAACTTAAAAATAAAAGTAATCAAAACAATATTAATTAGAATTTCCAAATGATAAACCATCAGCAATCATTCATCGCATGTCTCTTATTCATCCGTACGTCACATTACTACTAATAAACCATTCAATCAAAAAAATCTACAGTTAGATATTAGAGTCATTTAACCGAAAATCCAATTCAACATTAATCGAACTCTTCCCTGGGGGGTTATGTCCAACGTGCTAGAACTACTAACAAGCTAACAGCTCAGCGCTAGCCGACGAGTCAACCATTACCACAGAAAATGTACCTACAATATAATTCCCATTTTCGGGCAATGTTATAGAATATTATATTTAGGAATATTTCCAATATGGCATACGTTTTAATCTTGCAGTGTATGCTAGACATTTTTTGAAACCCAATATAATCTTATATCCATATTTTTCCAACAATTCCAAATTTTAATATGACGTCATCTGGTTCAAGTAATATTATATGTGTGTGTTTCGTAAAATTATTCATTTCATCGAAATATTCTTGTGTAGGTATCTAGGCAGTTTCCCATTTATTCCAGAAATATTTTCACCTATAATATCGCAGGTGCATTAATTCTTCCCGGAATTTTTTTAGTGCTTTCCAACAAAGTCTTAATTAGCTCGAGTGGTACCCAAAAGCTAATTACGTTGTTGGAATGCACGATAAAAAATTTCCTGGACATGAATAAATGCACGAGTGCAATACGGTAAGAAAATCGCAATGACACCGCCGCTCTATTTTTGAATTAATTCTTTTTACAATAGAAACTTAAAATATTTACTAAATTTGTGTTTAACTTTAATAAATATTTGCTATGTACCTTATTAATTGCATATTTACACTCAAAATGACAATTTAACCCTATTCTTAACTTAATGTCAAACTGACATATTATGACAGTAATGTTTTCGCTTATTAATTTCAGTTAAGTTCTTCAAGCTTCGAGTAAAAAATTTCCATTGAATTTTTATATAACCATGGTTACTATAATTGTAATCAATTCTTCCATTGGCTGTTATTTGTGTCATACGATTTTCACTTGTAATATCCCTCCAACTGCATATAGATTATTATCCGAAAATTTTAAGACGAGTGAATTGTGCAATGCACGACAATAAAAACTTTCTGGATATTAATCCATACCGAGGAGTGTTCGGAAAGAACATCGCATTATCACTTATTTTTTAAAACATGGCGTTTAGTAGGTATTTCCGAAAATATAGATACTATATACATTATTCCAGGAACAAATGCAATTTACTTACATATAAATTTTCTAGATTTGAATCTTCTTGTGCATGCAATTTCCTGTGTATGAATATTCTAAAATTTTATTTTCTGGTGCTGTTGTGCTGTACCCATTCCCTAAATTTCTCCTCATGCTAGCGCAATGTAGTGAGTATTTTGTAATCCTCGTTCCAATGGACAAGGTCAACTGAATGTAGTGAGACACAGCTGTTGGTAATGTCCTAATGTCACCCGGGTTCGCATTGATGTCGGTGTTCCCTAGCTTATTGCAGTTGTGCAACGGCCAACAAGAAATAGTGAAATGCAGCAAGTTTAATGTATTTGCTAGAGGATATTGTTGTTTTGATTGAGGTGTTTCAGGTGACTGAAATGTGGATTTCAGCAGAAAATGGAATTTTGTGACATGGAAACTAATATGTAGAATAATGTTAGTCTGTGTAGCAAATTGTGCAATATATTGTCAACCAGTATTCGTTGTGACAATTTAAAAACCTTGTTAACAAATACACGTACATATTTTACTCAACTTTGCGGTAGTCTCAAATACATACCAATTATACTCGCATATATTCATCTAGTGTGTGGTTACCAGTCGTCAACTCACCGATACTCATATGGTTGTTAAGAGTATACCACAAATTATATTTTTGTGCAATTAAACTAAAAGTTTCGAACCTGAGTTGTCGGAAACCTAGTACACTTGAGTATTAAAAAACAAACGAGAAAATTACGTACATTACATCAGTAAATTTGATACTGTAAATAATTCATATCAATAAAACTGCCATTAATGTTTAAAAATAGAATTGAAAACATTAATGTATAAACGATGCAAATTTAAATACTCGTACTACATTATGCATCAACACAATTCAAAACATGATGTAAGACTACGAATTAATCAAATTAAGATAATGCATTTCTTTGTTCTTTTTATCAAGCTGCATAAAAGGATAAAAGTTGATTAATTAATCAAATTTATCTCGATAAAACGGAAAAAACAAACCTGTAGTTACAACTGGCCACTGCATTTATTATCGTTCCGCATTTGTTATCGCATTCGCATCAATATTACGTTTAAATCATTAAACACACATGCAACGCAAAAAATATGAAAATGAGGAAAATTTAATAGGCTTAGGGATTTAATAATTAGCCAATACAAACATTTGTGCACGCATTAAAATACTATGATTATTTGTTATACTATGTCTGTTCTGAGTTATTCGCAGTTTATTATTTAATATTTGCAATGAAATAATGATGAGAAAAAAATTCAGATTTGGTATATGCATAGGTACTTAATTTTTATTTGCTAGAATTTTCAAAGTTATAAGAAATAGCACGATTTACCCAACGAGAATAAATTTTCTATACAGAGTGATTCACAACTTCGTGCATATTAGTGTAATGACACATATTGTGCTCAAATTTATCACGGAACTGAAAGAATTTTTTCAATATTCACAATTTTAGTTCCCAGGTTTTTTAATGAAACAGTTTTGAGTGGCTGTTTTCATATTATGGAATTTCATAAATTTACTATTCTTGTCATTGCATCAATGCAAAATTAATTAAAATTTTATTTTATTCCATTCATATTTAGTCAGACGTTTATTATACAATCAACAATCTAGTGGTGTCAAAAATGTGCTTCTGGCGAAAACTGCTATTAAATTAACGAATTTAAAAAAATACTTTTGTTCCATGGTCAGTAAGTTAAAATATAAGCACGAAATTGTGAATCACGTTGTATACTATTCTATGTTTAATGTGTATTCAAAAGTAATAATTAATAAAATGTATTGAGTTTGTTTATACCTCGGTATAAACCATAAACCTTATACCGACATTTTAATAGGATTTAATTGGATTTAAAATACGTATCACCTACCACTGTAACTTCGATTTTCGTTGTAAGTTGTACCTAATCTTTTGACTGATTCTATTTTTTTTAATTTTAATTCAATTCCTTACCCATTTAAATTATATTAAAAAATCTGACGTGGCCATCACACAACCTTCCGCCATATCTAGACTTTAAACAGAAATGTATACGTGCAATCCGGTGCCCATTTAAAATATACAAATAAAAATCTCAAATATTCAAACACAGAAATTTGCATCACCTGAATAAAAAGATTCATTCACAGGAAAACTCTGCTGTGTTGAAGCCATCCTCCGTTCAATTACTACATTTAATATCTTACTTAGGACTTATGTAGCGCTAGTATGCCAACTTGTCACCCGTCTCACCTGTCAATATTTTTTACGCAGAAACAAAAATCAACCGATCATGGATTACAAGATATCAACGTTTTATTTGATAAATTTATTTTTTAAATTTTACTGCAGTTCTTTAATGGTACCAGATAAAGACAATTTTTTTATAACGTAAGTTGCAAATAACTTTTCCTCTTATTCTCATTACAAATAAATACTATATTTTTCCAAATTTATATACAATTTTGACAATTAACCTTTTCAATCTTCAAAAAATATCACTTCCGATGAAGATATTTGTACCAAAATCTAGGGAGCTCTTCCAATTTATATACAAATGTTAAATACCAAATATCAAAATTTTCGGGTAATTCGTATTTGAGTTATGCGACTAACAACCCTTGACCACACACACACACACACACACACATACACACACACATACACACAGACATCATCGTGAAACTATCAAAAATGAGTTGTAAGGACCCTAATTCGTGCTCATCCACTAAAAATTCACCACCCGATTTTTTACATGATTCCAATACCTTCCTTTACAGGTAAGCGGAAGGTAAAAATGAAGTCATGGCGAACATTAACTCGAATAGAAAATTCGATAGAAAAAACATCAATCATCAATCTTTCTATAAATACTTATGCTACTCAGCTAGTCTATTATTTTCTAGCAGGTATTTCAAGAAAATTTGCTTACAATTCAATAAGAACGCCAATTTCTTGGTTAATTACAAACTATAAACTATAATAAGTTAGTGTTAAAGTTCTCCAAGTTAATAATGCGTTACCTATTCACAAACACCCTTAGTCCTTCATTATTCAAGCACTATGACCAGTCCATGAAATATTGATTCTCGGTTTAGCATCAGCATCCAATATCCAATATCGGTGCGTATGCTAAACCGAAAGCCGGGTTTGTTTGGATGCCAGCCAATACGCAATGCCATGTTTACGATATTATAATTCATGTTAAGTTCGACACTGGAATGAACAACTATCCAATGTCAATAGCATCGTACAAAGATAATCATTTTGTAGATAATTCATTCATGTGAATTATCAATTCTAGTTACGAGTGTTTGTAATTCATGTTTACACCAATAGAATTGTAATTAAATCACTGGAAATTATTACATGAGATTATGCACTATCGATTGCGGTGAAACACTCATAATTTTGTTTTGGTTTTATTGGAAATCTGATAAGCTAAATAATTTTTAGAGCTGCATAATACTTAAAATTAAATTTATATTTTCGAAAAAATAGTATTTTTTATTTATTAAACATTTAACTTTATATTTACAATACAATGTTATTATTATTTTATAGTTCATAATTTAAAATTATAATTTGGTATATCTCCCAGGTAAAATTCATTATAAAATAATGTTCTTCCATATTGGAACCAGCTTTAATATCAATTTAAAATAATTATACCAGTAAAATCATAAATTATTACTGTACGGAATTTTCAATTATGCCTATGAGTAATATTCGAAATAATTATTTGTTCTGGAAACTGAACAGTTTCAATTTATTTTAATTACAACTAAATACGTGTTACCAATGACAGTTTAAATACCGTATCATGTCAATCATGTTGACAGTTTATAATATTACAATTAAAGCCTTTTAAAGGTATAAACTTTGCAGTAGAAACCAGTAGTTTTACTAAATTATAAATTTAACCCATTTACTTTCTAGTTTACGTTTTAGCAGTAATTATTTATACTTTTCTTGCATTATATTAGTTAGTATCTATTATAACTGAGAAATAATTACATTACTATAATTTGTTTAATAACTTAAGTAGCAAACGTTATAATGTCAAATTTTATTTTATGTTCAACATGGCACGACAAGACACATAATTGTTCAGTTTATTTATTATTCACTGTTTCTAAACCTTTCAAAATAATTTTATATTTTTACCTACTTATTTCAAAATAATCATTGAACCAAGAACCAACAGAACAGATATTCTACTTTTCTGAAAAATATATTAGGTATAAAGAAATTTTAATTTGGTCATAAAACTATGTATGTCAAGCATACGCGTAGGACAAAATGGAATAAGTATAACTCATAAAAATAACAACCAATTTAGTTTGTAACATATTGCAATAACTTTTTTTATAAGCTTAGTATTTAAATTTAACTACAAGTTTACAGTTTAATAAATACCTATTTATTTAAACAAAACGTATTTAAATACAAGAGAAAAAGTATGAGAAAACAAATAATGTAAATGTTCATTACGTGCTTCTGCATAAACGTAATGAATGGCGGTAAATTTACCGTTATTTTACGAGTAGTACTGTTACAAATGATAACTTGTTATTTTCAAAAAGAACAACAAAAGTTATCGACACCAACATGTCTTCTCCACAACTAAATAAATAATGTACCTTCAGTTATCTAGTTAGCTACTTCCCTAGTAACAAAATTACTCCCTACCACAATTACTGATTACTGAATTTACTCCGAAAATACACAATCATTCCAGTCGATCGCAAACTTCCACATCAAGTTTGAAAGAAATTCATTAGGACACAAAAGCAGGTCTAATCGACAGAGTGACTCATCCCTGACGTTGTGACTCCTCTAAGCTAAGACTACGAGGGTCCTAACTCCTCCTAAGAACATAAGAACTACCCAGAAGAAGTGCGAATTCTCTTCCCCTGTTTAATCAGCGAGACAGCCACCAAAAACCGCGAAGATGCGACAGCGAATGGGAAACGTCATGTGAATGTGAGTGTAAGAAGGGGATAGTTTGTAGTTTCTTCAAAAGCCGTGACTTATACTTGGATACTTGGAAACTCTTTAATATTGTATGTTATTGTGGAATGTTTTAGTTATAAACTTGTATGACGGAAATAGTAAATAAAATGGAATAGTGCTAACGGAAATTAAGTAGCAATGAAGTAAGGAAATAATCTTGAAGAACACTAACTTTAATAGCTCATTTCTAACAATTGCTTGCGACTGAACTATTTAATCATGTTAATACATGTACACCTATGTATTTTTAATTAAAATTAATTAAATTTTTTATTCTTTTTATATACTTGCTGACTTGATCTTCAATAAAAATTAATTGATTTTATAGTTTCATTGAACATTTTAGCTTTTCGACTATAAAGTTTTGAATGAAATAACAAAATCTACCAATAATCCAATAAAATTAGTGCAAAACTTTTCAATTAAGTTTCTATTTTAATATTATTCTAAAAGATATCAATTTTTCTACGAATAAAGGAATGCTATTCTTTACTACTCAGAAATATATCTATATATTTATATACAGGTGTTCCACAACTTAGGACAAAAAATTGTACGACGTGCTGATCATGAAACAAAAAGAATTTTTTTAAATTCGCAAAAAAATTGCATCTTATGTCAAGCAAACATTTTTTTGACATTGGTTTTACACGATATTAGACATTTATTAGTATTAGATATTATGTAATCAATTACCTTCATTGTAGAAGATTTGAAATAACTACCGAACCAGTTTTTAAAAAAATTCTTTTTGTTTCATGATCAGCACGTCGTACAGTGTACAGTTATATACCCTTTAATTTTTTGTCCTAAGTTGTGGAACACTCTGTATAATCTAATATTCGTAAAAAAAATCAAATCCATTCTTCTGGATTAAGTGGCATTTCCTTTATTATATAATTACCAGCGAGAGGAAAAAATGCGCTTTCCTCGTTTTCTCCCAGAGGTTGCATAAATAGTTCAGTTAAGTATTAAAGATATTAAATCCATACTTTACGTCTCATACCCGATTGAAATCGAAGTTTAAAATAAATTGCATTGTATTTCGAAAGGCATTCAAAGCGATTAAAAGTGAAATTATTACATTCGTACCATATGACTGTATCTACCATTTCCGATTTCAATATCTAAGAATTTCAACTAATGCCTGGATTCCACGACACAAATTACCGACAACAAATTGTCGATACCGGCAGCTTTTGTTAGGAACATTTGGCAATTATTAAGTGGCATTAGTTTTTACATGCAGCAAAACAAATTGTCATTAAAAAGTTGCCTATAGGTATATATCAGCAACAAATTGTCCATAATTTCCGTCGTGGTATGCTTACATTAAAGACCGTAATTATTATGAATGAAAATTTTTTAAATTTTAAGAATTTTTAGAATCACGGACATTCTGCTGATTTACATCTTAATAATTTACATACTTGTCGCTAATTGTAATTACTTCTGTCTCGAGGTTTCGGGCTTTCGAATTTTAATCATAGCTTTGTAAAGATTTTCTGATTAGATTGCCCGAAGATTGCCCTTTGACTAGGACTTTTAAGTTTTAAATGTAGAAAAAATACAATATTCCTAGAACATCATCGACATCTCTAGCATCTATCCACCATACTCAATTTCCTTTATTCCATTATTCATCTCTCTGAGCCACACACATGCATTAGCTCCTCGGAACCGCGTTATCAAATCAAGCAAGTCAGTGAACTGGTACGCGGTTTCGTTGATGTATTCTTCGCTCTTTGGACAAAACATCAGTGAAATTAAAGCGCAATTCGGCAGGCGGCAGAAGTTTTACTGCCAACTTCCAACTCCAGCGGGGCGAGACGCACAAGTTTCAGATGACAGATGGAAGACGCAAGATGGAAGATACACCTGGTTGTGACGGTAATGTTCTGATGTCGGGTTTCAATGCTTTTTACATGGAGATAAGTTTCAATTTAGAAGGAAAGTTTTATACGAGGTAAATGTTTAATGTAAGTAACGGGAGATGAGATGAATATGTGCGTTAAGGAACTGTGTTTAGTATTTTTTCATGGCTTCCTGGTTTATGCTGTGCTTAAAGAGTTTTGAGAAACTTTTAATAAGCATTATGTGCAGGTATTTTTATATTTCAGAAGGAAATATTATACTATTATACGAATTTTAAGTTAAGTTAAGTTAAGTCAGAATGTTTTAATGTAAGATATTAGCAACAGTTCTAGTAAAATCGTGTATAATTATGGTTATATTTTTTAGTATAATGCTGAAAATATTTTAACATTTCCCTAATGGATAATTAATTGTCATGTGTTAAATTTGAATGCAAATTTTGATGATAATCTAAAACTGTTAAGTACTGTTGTAGTTGAATGATTCATTTGATTTCTATCATATGTAATTACAAATATCAGAAAATCTTAATTTTTCCTATGGCTTTTCCTTAAATTTTATTTATAGAAAGGAAGTGAAATTTGTTATAATAATATAATATTTCATGAATGAGCCAGTCGAGTTACTGGAATTGATTTTATATATACTGTAATTTCGATTTCTCATTAAGGCTGGTATGAAATTCAGAGCAAAATAGGATACTACAATATTCAAGATTGTGACTTTGTTTTTGAAATCTATGAACTCATATTTGAAATGTAAGTTTATAAAGACTGGCTCTAGGGTGCCACATGACGATTTTCTTGAAATACCCAATAGTCTGCTAGTAATTAATTAGTGAAAACCGGTGAAATCAATTAATTTCGTCAATTTTAAAATATTTTTTTACTTATTGTTTGAATATTTGAAATTGATAAAACCCAAGTGAAGTGGTTGGAATTATGTTGGATGAGAAAATAGTCTTACTCCACGTTTATAAATTTTTTATTAAATAGTACGACCGGTTTCGAGTGTTAAAACACTCATCATCAGGTACCGGTGACTAGAAGTAGTGTAATTTAAATTTTTGTTGTATCTACTTCTAGTCACCGGTACCTGATGATGAGTGTTTTAACACTCGAAACCGGTCGTACTATTTAATAAAAAAATTTATAAACGTGGAGTAAGACTATTTTCTCATCCAACATAATTATTGTTTGAAGTTTTAAAAAAAACTTATTGTGCCATTCTTCAGAACATCATAAGGAATCGGTTATATCAAACAAAATACCTACTATGAAGCTCATATGAGCAGTTTAAATTATTTTCATGTAATAATGAATTGATTTATAATATCCGATATCTAAAAAAAATTTCTTGTAAATATAAATTTAAAAATACATTGAAGACTACTAGACTTACTAAAAATAGCAAACGAAAAATGAATACAGATAAATAGTAAACGCATAGTATGTTTACATTCGGTCACTTTGATATTCGTTGCTCGTCTACGGTCAATTTAGAAGGTCAGTAACCTTTTATCACCACAATTTCATTCAATGCCATTACAGATTACGCTCAATTGCAATCTAATCATAGCTGCATGAAGACATAATGATCCAGTTGTCTAGCCACTTCCTACATAATAATTACGCTCGGAGCTTCGGCACAATTCAATATTATTTCACGTGTTTCTCACGGCATATCAATAAATTTGCTCTAATTACGATCAGAGAAGAGTTTAACAGGAGTAAATTGTAGCTACTTCCCGGCAGTTTTAAAGGAATTATTGACCATTATAGACATTGCAATTATTATCGAAACATAAAACATATTAAACATTGAATATTTTGTATTATAACATAACAGTTGTTACAATTTTAAAAATTCGAGATTGAAACCTATTTGTTTTTATTTCGACGACCTACCTATTGAGTTTAAATTCATTACGAATTACGAACTACTAATATTTACTTTTTCGTTGCACAGTAAATTTAAAAATTTATTTCAATATAGAACTTATAACTGATAATATAATAATACACAACAGTTATTTAATTCAAGATTGAGAAATCAAACTTAGAGTTAGATAACTTAACAAATAAAAATGTAAAAATATTTTTAAATATTGATTTAAGTATGTAATTAGAAAAATAGGATATAGGTATAGTGATATTTTAAGGACGATATTTGACTAATTAATAATTGCATCATACAAAGATTGATAAATTTGGGAAAAATATTATTTAGTTTTAAATTTGTACAACATAAAACATGATTGCTGCACAAACTGTTAGTAAAGTTCTACAGTAAAAGAGTAAAACAATAAAAAACTTTTCCAATTACATTTAAAATTTTGTCGTGTGAATTTTGTAAAATGAATAAAATGGAGTTAATCAAATTTCGTTTGAATAGCAGCATACATGTTTCGCATTTTAAAATTGCCCTTATTGTTTTAAGCCGCATTGTTACAGTCCACAATAAAAGCAAAATTTAATCATCACAAAGAGGATTTTCTGCGTTGGGTTCAAATATGGTAGAATATACTAGAGGAAAATTAAAATAAGGTAGCAATTTCACGCAAAAGCACTGAGATATAATTTATTTGACGTGGCATTTTTGTGAATTTATATTAAAAGTAAAAGATTAAACAAATGTACCACTCGCATTATGTATAAACTTTTAAAACATTAATGGTTTGCATTATCGTATTTGTTTCAATTCTATAATGGAAAATTCATACAGACGCGTAAAATTATTTTTTTCCATTAAATTTTCATCACAAGGTCTCACTAATGCGTCGAGACGAGATTTTTCACTTCTGGAATGTGAAAAATTTAATCTCGTTTCGATTATTTCTCGTCTCAACTATTGTTATCTCCTCTCGATCACAATCTCGTCTCGATTTCTCGACTATTTCTACAAAATCGCCGATTGATATTAAAAGTAGGTACTATTTTTTGATAGCTGACAGTCTGTGAAATAAATTGTTTTCAATACTTGCACCTAAAACGCCACCTTTCGTCTCTATTACTTAGGGACGAAAGTGAGGTATTTCTGACCGGTCAGTACTAGTCCTACCTAGTGAGGAAAGATACTTTATGCTTTATGCGGGATTCCAAGTGACTTTTCTTCCCTAGGGAGGAAAAGTATTGACTGGTCAGAAATTCATTACTTTCGTCCCTAATAATAGGGCTGCGCTTCGTCTATGAAACTCTAACCACGGTAGTAATTCTGTCATATTTTTGCAAACAAATAACTATTGGTTTTATTGACACGTTTATATAACGTCACCGTGTCTGCTTTAGCCCTGTTGTGTGTGTTACTTGTGAAATAGAGGCGCCGCTATTTTGTGGCTTCTATCTAAGTAAAGAAAAATCAATTTTGATGCTACAAATGTTCCACACGTTCTTCATTTTTCTTTTGTTGCCTGTGTGACGCATGTGTGTGTCTTCTGCGTGTCCATGTGTGAACATTTAAATGTACCAGTTCAGCACATTTGGACAAATACTGAAGCAGACACCGTTGTCTGCATTGGCCCTGTGATTAAAACAACGGACAGACACCAGTGTCTGCCATGGCACTTAACGTGTTAAAGCATCGTTTGAATAAAAAATGTCACAGTGCCGACTTTGAACTACAAAAGTGTAAATGAATTAAACCTCTCGTGAGTCGTTATGATATTATACAACAATTTTCACTTTTTACAGAATAACACTCCGCATAAAAAGTGAAATATCTCTAAAAGGATAACGCACGCAAGCGCTGTAATTACAATTTTCAAAGCATATAATCTCTGTATAAATCATCCAAGAGTTTCACTGAAAAGTACATGTTAATTTAGTTGCATTATAAAATAATCAGATCTCAAAACAACGAGAGAAAGTATTTTCCACAAAAAATATTATTTACATTAGAACATTAAAGTATCATCATTGTGTTTAAACACTGTGTCATATATCTTTTTCATACAATATGAATTTGATAACGCACTAAACACAGCTTTTATAAAAATTGCTTTCCACAAATTTAGATTTTTTGTGTCTCTAACAAACTTTCTATGAGAAAATTTATAATGAAAATTACAAAACAAAGAAATATGGTAACAAAAGTTTTGGGTTAATATGACATAACTTTGTGCATTAACTCGACCTAATTTTATGTAAATAAAATGTCAAGTTTTATGTAATCGCGTGTCCCAATAAAAGTAACAACTGTTACAAATTGAAAAAATTATTAAGCAAAATGAAACAATTGTCAAGTTGGATGACATGAACATGACCTTATTTTTTAAGATTCTCTTATTGCTAAATGAAAAAAGCTTTGTTTGAACAGTTTATTCTTGAAGGAGCCAGTAAATTTTTCAAGACATTCAGTATTCATGCTCCTGAATCTGAATAATGTGAATAATAAATAATAAATCAAATTAGGTGAACAAAATCACATACATTTTTGTTGACAAGTACAAAAATCTGACGTGGCCATCACACAACCTTCCGCCATATCTAGACTTTAAACAGAAATGTATACGTGCAATCCGGTGCCCATTTAAAATATACAAATAAAAATCTAAAATATTCAAACACAGAAATTTGCATCACCTGAATAAAAAGATTCATTCACAGGAAAACTCTGCTGTGTTGAAGCCATCCTCCGTTCAATTACTACATTTAATATCTTACTTAGGACTTATATAGCGCTAGTATGCCAACTTGTCACCCGTCTCTCCTGTCAATATTTTTTACGCAGAAACAAAAATCAACCGATCATGGATTACAAGATATCAACGTTTTATTTGATAAATTTATTTTTAAATTTTACTGCAGTTCTTTAATGCTACCAGATAAAGACAATTTTTTTATAACGTAAGTTGCAAATAACTTTTCCTCTTATTCTCATTACAAATAAATACTATATTTTTCCAAATTTATATACAATTTTGACAATTAACCTTTTCAATCTTCAAAAAATATCACTTCCGATGAAGATATTTGTACCAAAATCTAGGGAGCACTTCCAATTTATATACAAATGTTAAATACCAAATATCAAAATTTTCGGGTAATTCGTATTTGAGTTATGCGACTAACAACCCTTGACCACACACACACACACACACATACACACACACATACACACAGACATCATCGTGAAACTATCAAAAATGAGTTGTAAGGACCCTAATTCGTGCTCATCCACTAAAATTTCACCACCCGATTTTTTGCATGATTCCAATACCTTCCTTTACAGGTAAGCGGAAGGTAAAAATTAAATACGATTTCATTCATTTTGTTAAATGTTCATAGTTTTACATATTTGTATAGCATTATACAGATTAAAATAAGAATTGGACCCTAGAACTAAAACCAAATAAATATATTTCGTGAACAAAATTTTATATTTAGTAATTTAGTAGAAGCTAGTATTGTCCCACTATGCATTTTAAATAAAAAATAATTTTTAATAATGAGCCGCCAGTTTAGATTTAGAAGGTTTCAAATTAAGCATATTTGAATCCGTAACATTTTCTACCTACTTGCTACCAAAGTTAAAGGTTTCGTACGAAAAAACAGCAATTTATTAAGCTCAAACCATGATGGTAAATGATGGTAATTAATTATTTTAGTGTATTAATATATTATTTAAGCAGTTACTTTTTGTAATTGATCTCATTTTAAGTAAAATTATGATTGCAGTAGTAAAATTAAAGTCAATAACTAAATGGAATTAAGGCCGAGGCTAATACAATTTCAGAAACTGTACTAAATAAATAACTAATACATTTTATTGCAAGAACAGTAATAAAACAATTCTTTTGATAGTAGTCAGTTATCATTTATCCTTATTATTTACGACACAAATAGTACAACTAGACAATCATCCCTTAGTATGATAAATGATACATAAACATCAAGCACACCAATAACTCTAATCAAATAATCAAACCAACCTTATTCTTTCATCCCTTACTTAACCTAAATTACGCAAACAAATTCCCAACAACCACTTAAGAATTCTATATTCATTTCTGAAGTCTGAACAATCATCATCTTCTTGCCACGAATATCGATTTCATTATCTTTGACGCTTGTGAAGCATTATCTCATTCTCTGGCATCTTGGCCAAGGGCGGGGGTTGGGGCAGGGCAAAGGGGCCGAATTTAAGTAGCGCAATTTACGTTGCCATTTGTTGCAAACACGTCCCGTGAGGCAATTAGCAGAGGAATGAGCGTGGAAATTACTATTCTACTTTTAGGAATTTCTGAGAAGAGCTTTGAAGTAGGATTGCACATTGTCAGGAATTTTGAAGTTGGTGGATACCGAGTGGATGCAAAAGAATGAGGATTAATTGAAATCTTTGACTGGAATAATTGTATTATACCTAGTTGTATCTGACAAAGATAAAAAAAATTTAAGCACATCTGATTGAAAAAGGAAGAAGTTGAAGAGGATTTTTTTTTACTGCTATTTAAAGTTAACCATAGCATTACGCATTTTAACGCAACTTAAGGTAAGAAATCCGTCGATTATATACATGCGTGGTTTCGGTGTGAGGTGAGGCCAATGCAGTCAAATAATGAGAAATAATTCATTAAAAATCGTAGATTTGGATGTAAATTACAAATCATAGATATCCAATCCATCGAAATAAAAAAGATAATTTAATTTAAAATTTGCACTAAAATGCAGTAGTGCGACGTCAAAAATATAATTTTTTTGAGACTATAACCTTGTACCTACGTGCAATAATAACGTACAATTATTGCGGCAACATATAGTTTTTATTTTTTTGATAAATACCTACCTACCTCAGATACTCGTATTATTAAAGATTAATATATTTGTTTTCTAAATAAGTGTTGGGTTGTTATGATATAAGATTTTTAATCGTTTAGTAAAACTACTGCTAACCTCCATATACGCAATACATTTTATTTTAGCTCATTTTAGTGTTAACTTTAAATTCAATTATATTCGTTTTGCCAATAATGGTTACCTATGAATTTTAATTTTTATCCAAATTTTAATTATTCGCACTATGTTTATTTTATATAATGAATAAATCTGCCCTGAGGAAGACGTCAGTAACGTTGAAACGTTGGAAAATAAAAATTCTGAATGATAATTCAGCAACTTTGTTTAATTTCTAAAGCTTAAATCCAATCAAAAAACAATCGTAAGTATTCGAAAACAAATGGCTGGTAACCGCACAACAGTAAAATATATAGGTATCTAAACCGATGACTGTCACACTCAAATTTAGTAAAAGGCGTGCATAGTAAAATTAAACTATACAAACGACAATAGAATAAACAAAGAAAAATTGTCTGTGGTTAATGCATGATATAATTTTTATCTTCTAAAATTCAACAAATTGCTTTATCATTTGTCATATTAAAAATTCTAGGAAAAATGCGAGATTAAATTCATAACAATTTGTTTTACTTGTTTGCAGAATTATTTAGATAAAAATCCAAAACTAGCAACAAAAGACTAGTAATCTGGCTTCAAAAATAAATTAGAAATTCTACTTAGTTCATGCTTAGGAGGTTAACTAATTTATCTTTATTTCTGTGGAAGAAAACCACAATTCCATCTACAACTAGTTGCAGCTGCAGTTGAAATCGCCGAAGTTCAACTCCGTTGCAGTTTCCGTCAATGTGTTCTGCGTTCTTGTTTCAAGTGTTTCAAGCATTAGCACAATGCGGCTGCGGTAATAAAACGTCCATTCTAAAACGATATTGTTGAGACATTAAACGACTTACCCGTTTCAAATTAAACATTCAGATGCCGAAGTTTTCCGTAGGTGTTTGAATGAAAGTTTCGCCGTAGCGAAAAGTTCCTTCTTCAGTTTGTTCAGTTTGCGTGATATGTTAACCCGGATTTTTAACTGGAAACTATTTATAACTTTGCTCAAATGTTTCAAGTTTGACGTTTTGATTACTGTGTGGTTAAAAAAAGAAATGCAGATAAAATCGTTATGCACCAACGTTGATAAATTTGGCTGTTTCCTTCCGACAAAGTTGTGCCAATTTCATTTTTATAATTTCAGTATTTATAAGTTAATTTATCGGAATATGAAATAAATTTATTTCAGATTTGTTTTTAATTTAAAAAATATTACACCGGAAATATACTGTTATAGTGGTATATGGTTTAGTTGCTTATTATTATCTACTTTCATGTGGTTTGGAAAACTAATGGTTGATAATATGATGATGATTAAAATTGTACTCAAAATATAAATTAGTTCAACATATAAATTTAAAAATGTTCTACAATACGTACCTATACTTGTTTTGTACATATATTTTATAATTTGTTATTATTAAATATATAGGTAGGTATAATACCTCTATAGGTGTCTACTCTAAAAAAGATCAGTAACTTATTCTCAACTTCTCCTCTATTATAGGTACGAACATAATATTTTGAAGTATGTTCGATTTTAAATATTTAACACCACAAATGCAAAAATAAAAACAAGAAAAGATGGGTTCATTTAAACTGGAAACTTCATTTGACTGATGAATCTTTGGTGAATTATTGTGTGCACGCCTGCGAAGGTTTCTGACTTAATACAATATCAATCCGCCATATTGGAATAAAATGGTGGCTAGCTATCTCAAAATTTACTGCGCCGCTTGGGTTTAAATTTGGTATAGTAATAGTTTAAGATCTAACTTATAACATGAGACATGAGCATATTAAAATGTCAATCCGCCATCGTGGAACAAAATGGCGGTTCGCTAACTCAAAATGTACTGCACCGCTTGGGTTCAAATTTGGTATAGTAATATCTTAGAATCCAAAATTACAACATGAACATAATAAAATATCAGTCCGCCTTCTTGGAACAAAATGGCAGCTAGCTAACTAAAAATGTACTGCACTTATTGGGTTAAATTTTGGTATAGCAATGGCTTATGATCAAATGAGCACAATACAGTGTCAGTCCGCCATCTTGATATAAAATGGCGGCTAGCTAACTCAAAATGTATGGTAATAGCTTAGAATTCTAATAACGAGTTTCCTCTAAAATCGATTTTTGTTGGAGGTGTAGCAACGCGCGCAGGGTATAATAAGTGACTAATTTAATCAATCACCGCTCAATGTTCGCATTTATAATTATTGAAATTGGAATTATTGGAAGCACTGATTGGTTAATTTAGCACTTATACAATTGAATAGGTATGAATCTAACTTTATAGATAGGTAGGCTGTTTAGTACTTAAAACTGACAAGGACCTATAATGTAAGTACCTAGCAATTACCGAGGCAATTACAGACTTAAATTCTTGAACAAAAACTTCGAAACTATAAACTGAAATTGGACAAAAATCGAGTTTTATCTTTTATTTTCCACATGAAATTTAATTAATCAAATAGTTCTCTCATGAGAAGTCTGCCTGCAAATATCTACTGTCTTTGTCCACAAAATTAAAATTCAGTCCAACCGGAAATAACTGAATATTCCTTGCATAAAACCAATTTCCATGCAGCAAACAACAAAACAATATTTAATTAAATCTAAAACGGCAAAATTATCTTTTCCATTTGCTGTCAGCAATTTGTAGCACAGTTTATTGAATTGAAAACCAATACCTTCCCACCCCCCGAGTATTTATAATTCTGCAGTCCACGGCCACCCTCGATAGTGTTGGCGGCCATTTATATCTCGTCTCGCGTACAACAATAATCTAATTTTTAATAAGTACCGACTGGTGATATTATTAGATTATGGAAGGAAGGCCACCCTCGGGTAGGAAGTGACGTCATTGCATAGAGAGGGTGGCAAAAAGGGAAGCTTCTCGAGTAGATATGATTCAATTGTCAGTTTAAGAAATTTAATTTTTGGAAACAATGGACGGTTGATAAGATTGCACTTTTCTGTCAGTGCATACATTTTGTTGAACGAAGAAATGGCTTGTTTTCATTTTGTTTTGATTTTGAGAAGATATGAGATGATATTATTTGATTGACTAGTACAAAAGCAGAAGAAAATAATAAGTTCTATGGATAAGATCACAATTCATGTTTCTGCTCGTATTTATAATTATTCATGAAAAATAAATTGTATTCGTTATTTCAATAACTTTTGGCTTAATTTTTAATTGATTTTGTAAATTTATTAGTACTTAATAATAATAATAATGCAATATTTGTTATTAAAAAATGTTTCCAATATTTATGTCAATGTCACAATAATTTATTATTAGGTACCTACTATATCCATTCACTGATTGTTCTTAGCTATGTGGTTTATGATTGCTAAGTTAATATGGTACCAAACCAACATAATTTAAGTCATTATGTGAATTTCTGATTTGACCCAACCCGGCTTTGAACCTAAGATCTTTGTATCCAGAAACAAAAAAAATTAGTACTTTGTCGGACTAGAACCGCAAATACATAAAACTATAAAATTTGCCTCAAATTATTGGCCTTAAACTACGATAGTAAACACTTTGTTTGGATTTTTTTATAAACGTTGTCATGTTGATGATAACCAGCACGATTTCACTAATTTAATTTAATTAGTTATTTTTGACGTTATACGATTGGTAGACAAAATATTGTGTGCACCTCGTCGAATAGAGCTTGTTTGTTGCACTTGACGAATCCTCTTTTTCGGCTTCGCCTCTACCGAACAAATTTCTCACCCAGTGCAACAAACAGTGCTCTATCAATTCTTGATACACAAATATCTATTTTAATGCAATAATATTAGAAACAAAAAATTCATAGAGGACTTTTCAAGAAAATAAAAACATTTTATATATACCTGGTACCCATTTTTATATACCCTATGTAACAAAATTTAAGAGTGTATAATATTGGACGCACTGATCATGAATAATAAACAATATTGTTGAAATTCGCAAATTAAAAAATGGGTCCAAGCAAATGAAACATTTTGTAAGTAGGTACCTATATCTACAAATTTCATTTTTTTTCCTGTTTGTAAAATTATTATTACATTAATGTGTAATTACGCTAATAAATATTGCATAACTATTGTTTAACTTTTTTGTACTTAAATGTGACAACTGGTGATACCCAAAATGATATTGTTTTGCAAATTTCTGTTAATTTTACGAATTTCAACAAAATTCTTTTTGATTCATGATCAGTGCGTCCAATACTATACACCCTTAAATTTTGTTACACAGGTTGGGGTAACCTTGTATAATGTATTGATTTAATAAAAATGTTAGGTTTCTAATAAATCATGTATTTGATGTTCACTCTTTGGCCATTAAGAAGTGTAATAATAGCAATTTTCCTAAATGATATATTTCCTTGTTGTAGAAGTTTTGGAAACCTTAAAAGTATAGGTACTAACCAAAATTCGGAATTAGTATACACTATATATAAAATAAAAATATATAAACCCATAATAAAAGTACTAGTTAAATTTGCACAAATTTTCATAACATACAAGTCAACATCACACATCACCCTCTTCTAGAAGCCATCCTTCTTGAGAGATGTACCAGCAGCAACGTTGGCAGCACACGGCGCGAACATTACCTCGGGTAATTCGGAGCACCCCAGAGGGAGCATCCATCATGGCGGCGGTAATTTGTCCACGCGCAATTCGATTCCGCGACGGAAACAATTACATTTTTACGGTTTCCGTTTATGGGCGGCAAACGGCACGCTGCGATTATAATTTTACGTTTGCGCCAAGTGACGTTCTACTGTTTCACTGTAAGTTATGCTAACTGTTGATTAAGCCTAGTGAAATATGTCAAGCGCTGGCTTTTCTGCGGTATTTATAACTAGAAATGAAATTTAATTTGGTAAATGAACGAGTTGTGCTTACGAGGGACATAATTGCTTTTTTGAATTGGTTGGGGAGTTTATTATGGTGTAATTGTATCATTAAATATGGCTGTGGCTGGGACATAAACATTATTTGTCTCTTTTAACTTTAACTACAATATATTATTACAATTATTGAAACAAATTTCAGAATTACCTCCAATATTTAGAGCTCTATCATATGAGACACTTTGTCAATTTTTGTAAGAAATGGATTTAAATGACGCCATATATCCACGGAACAACCGTCAGCTTTCTGGTAATTGGTTACACAAAATAGACTTCTTCAGGGATCAACATAAATAAGAAAAAATTCTAGCCCGAAACGTTTTGAATAAATTGACTGTAATTCTACTATTTTATTACATTTTTAACTGCAATTCCCAAAAACAAAACCAATTTAATAGTTAATTGTAGAAGCATTACTCCTTGAAAAAATTGGGCTTGTTTAATTTGCTCTTATTAAGAAATTTAGATAAATGCAACAGATATGACAACAGCTCTCAGCTTGTCGTGATTGAAAATCGTGACAAGGTCAAAGTAATTGTAACTTTCAGTTTCTAAATGAAGTTTTAGCACATTAATTACCTCTAAAGCGAAGCCGTAGCGTGAGAGAACGTTATGGATTTTGAAAATTTGCAATATTCATAGCCTGCTATTTCCAAAATGCAAATATTTGCGAAACAAACAAATCGAAAACCAATAACGTAACATGCCATTTCCATATAAATTACACTTGATCCAACAGTATCTAAAACGGTGTATCTTTCTCTCTCCAACTCAAACTTCTAACTGTATTGCACATATTTACAGAGAGTATATAAGAAAAGTTTTATTTCTAATATGAAAACTTAACCGTCAGTTAAAACGTTAAAAGTTTAAAATAAATTGAAGGAACAATATACTTTTTTACAAAAAAATTTAATTAAAACTCTTATATAAAAGTTTAAGTACAGAAAGAGAGCAGATAAAAGGTTTCATCTAATTAATGCGGAGTAAAAAACATTTAATATGTCCCTCTCCTCTACAGTTAACTGTGTCTTCAAACATTTTTTTAAAAATTGAGCAAACAAAATTAATTAAAACTGTGTTTGGTAAAGCTAGTTCAAAACAGAATAAACAAAATATGAACGCGTTCATTTATTTATTTGTTTTGTATATTTATTAAAAATTTTGTACATTCTGTGTCTATATGCTTAAAATGTCAAATACAAAACTAATAAATTGGTAGCAAACCGTATTGATATTTGTATTCAAACAGAATGTTTAAAATTACAGTCACACAAACAAATTTTAGATCCATATAGCCTCAATCACATAAGCATTTAGTTTTAAGGTTTACATGTATGTTTACGTTTCAGAAAGTTTGAATACATTTAACTAAATATGAGCATTCATGGTGCATGAAAATGGGACATGTGAATGCTCGTATTTAGTTGTAAAAATTTAAACTTTCTTAAACGTAAACATAAATGCTTATGTGAAAGAGGCTTATTTGATTGATTGAATTTGATAAATTGTTCGTGGACAGTAGTACACCACTCAGGATAGATATTTATGTAAGTAGTTAAACTGGAATGTGTATTTATAACTATAATTGCACGATTGGTCTTTTTTTTATCAACTTAACATGCCTGTTTCCAAGACGGACATGTTGTTCTTACCGGTTACTAGGCTAAACAGAACGGTAAGTAAATTTTGTTTCAGCATTACTAAGTAATTATGAGGAAATTAATATTTGCGTATTTTATTCAAATACATTTTGCTTACTCCAATTGTGCAAAAAAATTATATAACCATTACGAACGTTAAGGAATTACCGATGTCAAACAAAAACATTGTCTTCCACTTCCATCGGTTGTCTTTACCGTTCTTGATATGTATACACTAATAATTATAATTTTGAAAATCACTGTTTTTCAAAGTGGCGACGCAATTTTCCAATTTTACGCAATTTACACTTTTCAATCTCAGAAAAAAACTCTTTGAAAATATTCTCGAATATCACATTGTCGCCCTTCAATAAAATTTCTATACCCAAACGTAAAACGTAAAGGCGAAATCAAATTCTCGTAACGTGAACATGGGCTTATAAAGCTGTGCACCAGATCGGATACAGATCTAAACAGCAAACAGCGATGAGGCTTAGAAACACTTTGAGGAAAAAAAGAATTACGAGAACAGAGAAGACGGTCGAGGGTGAGAGTATAATATACCAAAATAAATGATATAAAAATAGTAAATATTCATAGAATAATGTACATTGCTTATATCTTTGTGGCAGATAATATAAAACATTAAATCAAATATACATAGATACAATACAGTAATAGTTATTTATGTAATAAGTACGCAAAATATTTACAGGCGAGGCGCAAACCGAGTTTATAAATTAGACGAGTCCTCTAAAACTCAATTTGTGTACGTAATACATACAAAATAATGTTTTTATGCTCTCCAAATTTGTTTAGTAATAGTAACTATTCGAAATTATTCTAAAATATAATTTTAACATAAAATTTTGAAAAACGTAGGCGATGAAGCAATGAAAATCAGTGAAAGAGAGCATGTACTAAAAACTAAGTATATTACAAAAATAAAACGATAAATGCGTAAACTTAAAACGCAAGTAAAATTATTGTTAAAATAAATGTAAATTTAGAGTTTATTTTATTCGGATAAATATCGTTTTCATTTTCATTAGCTTTAAAGAAACTAATTATAACATTTAATGTGTAGCTTTATAACTATAAATATGTAAAATTTAATAATCATTCATCATCATAAAATTTACAAGATGTTAAATTTTATATTGGCTGTAATTAGTAACATGCCACACTTTTATGTTCTAAGAAATGAAATATAGTCTCATTTACTATTAGGTATAAACTTTGAATTTGGTACACATTTCACATTACTATACAATATTTTAGAATCTAGAATCATTTATCTAGAACATTCGTTTAAAATTTTCATCATATAAGTTTAATAGCTCATTATACATATGTATTGATAAGAACTTTACGAAAATGATATAATGAATGTGTGTGAAAGAGTTAAAAGAAATGTGTCAGAATAGGAATGTTTGCCAAAGATTGATTGCTGGTTAGTTTTTAATGTTTTAATAGGTGGCATGTTGAGAACGTGTATTTTTCTGCGAGGTTAGTTCCAACGGATTTAGCTCGGGTTTTAGGGGGAAAAGGCGTGATTCCATGATCAGTTTAAAAACTAATTTGGAAAATCTGATGGTTGCATAGTCAAATTATGGGTTTGGTTTAATAAACAAAGAATTCAATTATTTACACGAATAAATAAATAAAACTCTTTTTGCATTTTGTAACCCAACAAATTAAATTTGAAATGTATCAACAAACACCAGTAGTCAAAATGGCGAAAAACAATAAGTAGTAGCAGTAGGTAGGTATGTATAGTTTTACCCATAAAATTGGTAATTTGTTTCTCACTGCACATATCACATTATGGAACACTTCGTTTTAATTTATTTTTAAATTTGTTATAAAAAAATAGCTCCAGAATAAACGCCGCAGGCGAAAATTTTTTTGGCCAATATTAAATAGGCACCTTAAAATTGAAATCTTGCACAAAAAAATTCCAACTGCACTTTTATTTTTCCACTAGTATAGGTCCAGCTGCACGTTACAATAATCCCTGACTTAAAGATGCCATCTTTTTGCTCTAATGCCACTTTTTTTTAACTTTTTATGCAATATAGTATTGAATTACAATACACTTTTAAAATAGGCCATGTTTAGCGTACGTGCACAAATTGAAAAATACACTAAAATACTGGCTTTAGAGTAAAGAGAGAACATCCTTAAACTTTTCAAAAATGTCTTAATTATTTCGTAAATTTTAATTATTACTTGAAAAAAACTGAACATATTTTCACCATTTTAACTACTAGTAGTAAAAGTCAAACACTTTACACATAACTTACATATGCATCACCCCTTTTGCCCAGCTTCACATACAGTGAGTCAACGGTATATATGTGTGCGGTTACCAGTCGTGAACTCACAAGTACTCATGGTTGTTAGTGGATAGTACAACACAAGGGAGATCTTTGTCCAATTAAACTGTAAAGCATACCTGACTGGATTCGAACCTGAGTTGTCAGACTCACAGTTACGTTCTCAGCTGGTCGCTTAGACAAAACATCATTTCAAAGTGATTTATTTTTAAAGGACAACATTACATTCACAGTCCATAGCAATACAAGACTCAAATTGTAAACTTTTCTAGTATGCAAATTCTCTTTGTATGCGCTTCGGTATTTGATTTCTCCGCTTGTGTCTTTTCGTGTCCATCTCTTTGGTGGCGCACGAAGACACTATTGAAATTCTTGTGCTGTTGGCGCGCGAATTCTCGTTAAACAACCATTATTATTAGTATTCTACTTGCAAACTTCACGGTGAACAGATCGTATCTATATGTGACATATATCAATTTAAAGAGAAAAAAATTCTAAGAACCCGTTTAAAACGCGTTTTTCTCTCTATGTCTTTAGTTCCTTATAATTCATTCAAATACACATGAATTTGCTATGTTACTAATAAAATTACTAAATTTATGTTGGTATTCCATATAATACGTCATTACTGTTACCTAGCAACCGAAAAACACGTCATTACTGTTACCTAGCAACCGAAAAACACGCAGTCAGTGTTACCAACTGTATAATAATTTTAGAAATTTACTTTTTTAATTTCTATTATTTCATGTTTATATTATATATAATTGATAAATAATTAACTTATTTATATATTTATATTATTATAATTATTATTTATACGTTAATTATGTCTTAAATATGATTATTTTGGGTTTCATATATGATTATATTTTTCCACTAGGTTGGCAACACTGTAACACTGATCTCTTACTAAACGTCAGATATTTTTTTAGGTTATTGACTTATATTAGTACAAGTTCTTATTTATACATTATTGTACTTTATTATTATTATTAGTAATAATATCTAATAACAATATTATTATTTATAAACGTAACGCGCATGACATAATATATAAAAGTTGTTATGAAACATATTATTGTATAATGAAATAATTATTTTGCAGAGATATTACGGAAAAAGAAGATCAGATCAGGTTGTAAATATGTGTTTTGTATCTGTACAAAATAGTTTAGAAACGTAAGTTGTAGTCGTGTCTATCTAAACATTGGTGGTGAAATGCAAGACGAATGACAACATTTTTGTTTTTGTTACTCTTTGATAACACTTTCTTGGTTTTCGTATTGATAATAAAATATATTAGGTATTTTGTATCAGAGACTAGGTAATTCTTATACTCTTATTGACCTGCTTTATGATTATGATTATATACCTACAGAGTAGCTCAAATATATTTGCTGACAGATCTGAATCTCAGACGAGGAAACCCTCAGAAGATCTTGACATTATTTGTTTGTAAAACAGCTTCACGATGCGACGAATTAACAAACGTTGGAAGGTGTTTGTAGCATTATTGTGTAGCGCCGGCTTTTGACAGAGATAATCATATTGGATTCTTATTTGTTCTTCAGTAACCAAATTAAATTTAATGGCAAATTATAGCTTTCTCAGTGCTACCTACTAATTATTTCATCGTCTGTTTATGGTTAACAAATTTCATAATGTTCATAATTATTCACAAGAAGTTAGCTGTAAAAAATCTTTTATCCAAATGTATCAATCAATAATAAATAAATATTGTACTGTTTAATTTTTTATTTAATATTATTATTTTTCTATTATTTTAATAATAAAAATAATACTGAGGAACTAAAACCTACATCTTGCGTTAGCTGTCGTAACTGTCACGAGATGGCGCAGTCTACATAGTTACAGCCGATAACAGGAATTTTTATGGTCTGTGTGGTTAATTTGATGTAAATATAGCAAAAAATCATTTTATTTTTAATTATATAATTTGTTGTATTATTGTTATTATTTCTGTAATAAAGAAGTTTACAAAATGTGATCATAAATTAATATCAACTCATTTCGTTACTTGCAATTCTTAGCTAATAACCAATTTTCTTTTTCAGCAATTTACAAAATAATTTTAAATTAAACATGTAGACTGATATTGGGTATTGTCGTCTGAGAATGTTCCTGTTTAGTTCAGTAGGATCTAAACAAATTCTAATCAATATTATATTATATATGAACACGAACAGATATATTAGAATAATAATTTTATAATTTCTGTATTACACTCATCCAATATTGAAGCAACTTGTCAAAAGTTGCACTTGCATCTGCAATATTGCTCAATGTAAAATGGGCTTAATAAAGATGGTTTACACTCCTTTCGTTACCTGCAAATAATCTCAGTTAAAATCTAATGTTAAAAATTGGTGTGTGCGTTTGTGTGTATGTGTTAGTGTGTATGTGTTTGTGTGTATGTTTGTGTTTATGTGTTTGTGTGTATGTGTTTGTGTGTATGTGTTTGTCTGTATGTGTTTGTGTTGGTGTGTCCGGATGTTTGTGTGTGCGCGTGTTGGTGTGTTTGTGTTGGTGTGTGCGTATGTTTGTGTGTGCGTGTGTTGGTGTGTATGTGTTTGTGTGTATGTGTTTGTGTGTACGTGTTTGTGTGTATGTGTTTGTGTGTATGTGTTTTTGTGTACGTGTTTGTGTGTATGTGTTTGTGTGTACGTGTTTGTGTGTATGTGTTTGTGTTTGTGTGTACGTGTTTGTGTGTATGTGTTTGTGTGTACGTGTTTGTGTGTACGTGTTTGTGTGTACGTGTTTGTGTGTACGTGTTTGTGTGTACGTGTTTGTGTGTACGTGTTTGTGTGTATGTGTTTGTGTGTATGTGTTTGTGTGTATGTGTTTGTGTGTATGTGTTAGTGTATATGTGTTTGTGTGTATGTGTTTGTGTGTATGTGATGGTGTTTAAGTTTGTGTTGGTGTGTGCGTATGTTTGTGTGTATGTGTTTGTGTGTATGTGTTTGTGTGTACGTGTGTATGTGTTTGTGTGTATGTGTTTGTGTGTATGTGTTTGTGTGTATGTGTTTGTGTGTATGTGTTTGTGTGTACGTGTTTGTGTGTACGTGTTTGTGTGTATGTGTTTGTGTTTGTGTTGGTGTTTGCGTATGTTTGTGTGTGCGTGTATTGGTGTGTATATGTTTGTGTGTATGTGTTTGTGTGTATGTGTTTGTGTGTATGTGTTCGAGTGTATGTGTTTGTGTGTATGTGTTTGTGTTTGTGTTGGTGTGTGTGTATGTTTGTGTGTGCGTGTATTGGTGTGTATATGTTTGTGTGTATGTGTTTGTGTGTATTTGTTCTAGTGTATGTGTTTGTGTGTGCGTGTGTTGGTGTGTATGTGTTTGTGTTTGTGTTGGTGTGTGCGTATGTTTGTGTGTTGGTGTGTATGTGTATGTGTTTGTGTGTACGTGTTTGTGTGTATGTTTGTGTGTATGTGTTTTTGTGTACGTGTTTGTGTGTATGTGTTTGTGTGTACGTGTTTGTGTGTACGTGTTTGTGTGTATGTGTTTGTGTGTATGTGTTTGTGTGTACGTGTTTGTGTGTACGTGTTTGAGTTTGTATTGGTGTGTGTGTATGTTTGTGTGTACGTGTTTGTGTGTATGTGTTTGTGTGTATGTGTTAGTGTGTATGTGTTTGTGTGTATGTGTTTGTGTGTATGTGATGGTGTTTAAGTTTGTGTTGGTGTGTGCGTATGTTTGTGTGTATGTGTTTGTGTGTACGTGTTTGTGTGTATGTGTTTGTGTGTACGTGTTTGTGTGTATGTGTTTGAGTTTGTATTGGTGTGTGTGTATGTTTGTGTGTGCGTGTATTGGTGTGTATATGTTTGTGTGTATGTGTTTGTGTGTATGTGTTTGTGTGTATGTGTTCGAGTGTATGTGTTTGTGTGTATGTGTTTGTGTGTATGTGTTTGTGTGTATGTGTTTGAGTTTGTGTTGGTGTGTGTTTGAGTCTGTGTTTGTGTTGGTGTGTGCGTATGTTTGTGTGTGCGTGTGTTGGTGTGTATGTGTGTATGTGTTTGTGTTTATGTGTATGTGTATGTGTTTATGTTTGTCTGTGTGTTTGTATGTGTGTGTGGGAGGCTTTAGAAGGAACATCTCCACATGCTTTTGATGGATCACCTCTACAGGCTTTGGATGGGGCGTGTTAACAGTATTAAAATGGAACACCTCCACAGGCTTTGGATGGGACATCTCTATAGGCTTTGGATGGGAATACTCCCACAGGCTTTGGATGGGATATCCATACAAGCTTTGGATGGAAAACTAAAGACGAGTTTAATCTAAAGACGAATTTAACTTAAAAACAAGTTTAAATTAGAGACAAGTTAAATCATAAGACGAGTTTATTCTAAAGACGTGTTCTATCTATAGTCAAGTTTTATGTAAAGACGATTTCTATTAAAAGATGAGTTGTATTTAAACAAGTTTTATCTAAAGACAAATATTATTTAAAAACCAATTTATTTTAAAGATGAGTTTTATCTAAAGATGAATATAACCTAAAAACGAGTTATTTGATTATGAATTAAATCTAAAATCAAATTAAGCCAATTACGAGTATAACCTAAAGATGCGTTCTACCTACTATACTGGTTTTATTTGCGGGGTTATATTGTTTGTTATTCAGCGAAGTAGAACGTGGAACACCGTGTGTTCCAGGTAGAAGCGGCCGAGGATGTGCCGAGCAGTCCACACACGCCAACAACGTTCGGCCAACGATTGGCATTGGCAGAGGTTTTTATACTCTTCTCTGAAGAGAACTGTGTGAGAATGGAGAATGTTCCCTATGAGATGGATCACAATGTGAATTGGCAGATGCGCTCTGAATGTGTGGATGGATAAAGGTATTGACAACAATGGATTGAGAATTGGAGTTTATGACTACAAGTTGTTTGTTGTTGCTTATTGATTGTATGTTTGTGTTTGTACTGATATCTAATTAAAATTTGCTGATAGTAGGAAATCTAAGTTAAAGAATATTTGCTCGTATAAATTTTGATTTGGATTTTTTTATTTGTTTTTGTTTATCAAAAATAGAAGGAGTTTTATTTATCAAAACTAACAATTTTGGTTTTAACAGATTTCCTAGCAATTTCATTTAAAAGCTAAAAATACTGTCAATAAAATACGTGTGCGAACTATAAGAACGTATTATCTAATAAAATTAATTTTAGTGTACCTATAGTGGATAGGTTACATGGTACATAATATTATATAATATTTATTATCGAACAAATCACATGGAATTCCCTGTTAAAAAAAGATAAGCAACACAACCACGCATACATGAAGCATAATGATGAAAATCGTATGACAATAACCAATAGTGTTGCTATTTTTACTGGCCATTGGCCATTACGAACGTGGTATGAAAAATTATCTAGAATTAGTAAGACCTAAGCTAAGCTCATACCGGCTCATACAATCATTCATATGTGGATATGGGTGAATTTATGCTCAAAAATTTACAAATAAGAATAGCTTTAAAGTTAAAACAGTTATCTCATATGAATCGGTTTATGCTGGAGAAATAATTCTTAATCCTTATTCTTACTTCTGCAACATAAATCAACTCATACGTTATAACAGATTCAACTTTACGACTATTCTTATTCTTAGTTCGTATTCCTTAATTTTGTGAGCATAAACCCACCTTTATATTTTTAATTTAAATTTCAGACTTATACAGACTTGAAAGTACCTCGTCCAGAACTATAAAAAATCATCAACTGCGCTACACTTCATCATTTACGTAGCAAGTAGCAAACTAAAATTTCCTTTCTGTTTTCTATTTTCTACTTTTCATATTTCATGTCTTTTTGGCACAGTACTGACGTTCCAGATTTTCATTATATTTTGCCAGTGTCAATTAACTAAAAGTCATCGACACATACAATTTTTTCGAAGTGATAATAAATTTCCTTATGGTTCCAAATGAGGAAACTAAAATTGCCACACTGGAACAATTTATAAAACAAACCTTCGTTATATACGACAACGACAGTTAAGATTGCATTGAGATCTTTTTAATACCCCCATAAACTCTAATCTTTATTACATTCCTCAAAGTGTAACATGTAGCACATTGTCTAGTAATCTCCCCATCAAGAACCCGACATTTCAATCGCTAAAATCCCTAACCCAATAAAATCATAACAAAATGACTGCAACGCTTCTAGAACACGTAATAGCACTCTAGCCAAGCAAGTCTAGATCTAGAGTGCCTTGCATTGCTATAAGAGCACAGCCAACTGTGAAGCGAAGCAAGGCTCGAAGGCTCACTCGATGTCGATGTAGTGACAGTGGTTTATTTAATGCAACGGGCCACAGGTGTTTGTTTTACACTGATTGAAATGTGGAACACCGGATGGTTACGAATTACGAATTGCGGATTCGGTTAACGGATGAGTATACTTCCTGGGAAGGTTTTTTGGTTGGTTGCAATTTATTACATTTGCTAGTTGTTGTAGAAGGAAAAATAGAAGTCGAAATATTTATTTACAATGAATATAACAGCTTCAATGTGAAAAAGTTTGATTTTTTTATGCGAGAAACATATCGTAACTTAATTTATGCCGCAAAACTTGTGTTTTCACTTTTTCTGGCTTTGCTAGAAATATTATTGAAAATTTAAAACTAAAATTTGACATAAATAATCTTGAAATTATTAGTGATTCGGTAAATAATGCAGGTTATACATTGCTATGGCATCAATAATTAGCAAAAATTTTATCATTATTTCTTTCTCTTATCAAATCGATGATATAGGTACATCAGTCAGAACCGGAAGATGAAGACTATTTCTACAATTTTGATGCACCATTCACATAAGCATTTAGTTTTCAGGTTTAGATTTATGATTACGTTTAAGAAAGTCTTAATTCATATAACTCAATACGGGCATTCACACTTCCCACTTTCATGCAATGTTATTTAGTTAGATGTATTCAATCTTTCAGTGTAACTTTAAAATTCAATTTTTTTTTCATCAATGTAACAATTTAAACCTGAAGAAGACCATGATTACGATCAAAACGTCGTTGTAATTGACTTAGCAATTTTATTAAAGCTAAGATATCCAAGATTCAGAAAATTTGTTTCTACCACAAAATATATAATAATAATAATACGAGTAAATAGCAGGACGGTCAACTTTAGGTAATTCATAAATTCTGTTAGTGGGCATCTCGACATAAAAAACATAAACTAAAATTATACTTAGATGTAAGTCAATAAACATAATTTTACTTTGATATTAAAAAGCTTAAGCAAACTTTTTGTTGTGTTCATTAACTCAATAACCTAAATAATCAAACCATCAAACGTGTAAACTATACAACAAACTGCAATTTGCAATAGAGTCGTATACTTTTAGTTTATTCAAATCGAAGTGTAGTAGGAATTTTAAGCTTCATGCCTTTCAACACAAATAAAAAACGTATTTTTCTTTATTTTGACATATCAATCTCCAGGGATCTGCCAGAGCTCCACAACTCGTCTTACATGGTACAAGTTATTTGAGAGATCATCGAAGTGTGCACATTTGTCGATTTCTTCGTACTACTGATCTGGTTTTTCTGTTACGACTGATTCTGTGTCCATTAATTAGATATATATGTGGATTTATTAGTGTGCAGTTAGGTTATGGTGTTTTCACTTGTTTCTTTTATTTACGTTGTTTACGACTGTTGATTCGTTGACTGTCGACATCTATGTGGAAGCTAAATTAAGTTGTTTATGGGGACCGGATTCAAGGAGTCATCATATTTCTTCAATTAATTGTGCCTCTTAACTGTATTCCAGTGAGGTTATTATTACCGTTTAATAATAATAAAGACTAGTTAACTATTTTATTATAGGTATTGATTATATAAAGACATTACAAATAAAACTGTCTTAAAGAACTAATCATATTAATAATACTATAACATTTTAAACATTTAAACACTGATCTGTTGATTTACGCTATTCAAACCCAACTGTAAGTGCAATAAAATAAAATGCAAACTTTATAAATCAAGTGTTCACGAATGACATACGAGTGTGGAAATGCCGTTACAGTTACGGCGACTGAGACTATGTTTTCTATCAATCATATCGAAATGCATTTCGTGTACTCGAATGTAGCATGTAGCGTATGAGGTAATGGAAAAACTACTCGGTTTTACAGACCGATGTGGTTTGTTGAACTTGCCCAGAAAAAAACAGAACAGATATTGACTAGAAATATTTTCTCATATATTCGCATAAGATTTAATGTTAAAAATTTATCAATAGTTTGGAAATATGGATTTAGAATACTACTCGAATGCTACCTATAGATTACTTTCTTACACTCCTTTGGTACTTTCTATTGCAATTGACTATGTTTGTAGTTCGCACCTCAGTTTGCAAGTAGGTACGTTTGAAATGTACATTGGCTTTGAAAAAGCGCCTTCTACCTATGATACGGTCTACTCGTATACGAAAACACTACCAATTTTTGCATGTTCTTTCTAAAGCTACCTAATTAAAGTAGACATGTAAATAAAAATTCCATTATCCATTGATTGCTAATATTAGTACCTTATGTATGAAATAATTTACATTTACAAAATGGTGATGGTGAAAATAGCTTATTAACGTATCAAGTAGACCGCTCATCCAAAAATATTTGCTTCTACACTGTCAAAAGGTAAAAGATTAAATCCAAAATCTAATATTTATATTTTTATTGTGAATGTGGAATCTCGATTGTAAGACACATTTTCCACACCATTTTTCCAGTTATTTTTTTTCAATACTACTTTTTTTTTAATAGCATATTATCCTCGATTTTTTCCAATATCCATTTTTTCCACTGGTTATTTTTTTAACCTAATCTAATCTAAATTAAATAATAATTTCATTGGAAAAATGCATTATAAAAAAATGATCATTAGAAAAAACGGATTGAAAAAACCGACTGGAAAAACAGATTGGAAAATGGAGTGAAATAGTGACTCCATACCGTGGAATATCACTAACTTATTGTATCTTTAGTGCAATAAATTTCATACAACACAATCTGACTTTTTAAAAATCGTCTTTTAAAGTCAAGTTCAAGTGAAAGCTACATACTATATGGAGTGGTTCATTCAGTTAATGTTTGAATGTAAATTTGATATTTAACTAAATTGAACATGATATAAGATATATCCCTATTATCGTTTAGAATTTGAATTAAAACCACATGTGAACATAGTAAACGGACTGTCATCCTTCATCCTTGATGAAGGTCTGATATAATTACATGTCATACCGTCATACGCCGTGTCATCCTGCGTTTCATATTAGTTTCGTAGTTCGGTGGTTTTCGTCAACGCTTACTACTGTTGATGTTCCGCTTACTGAGCATCCAAACATCCAATGGTTTCCGTTTTTTAATTATACGCTTTAGATAATAATAATAGTGCGTATGCCGTGCGTGGTGACAAAAAGGTTCGACGTGCCTTTGTTTTAAATTGTATCTTTGTTTTTATGCTTGATTGTTTTATAATAACATAATTATGTATTGTTTTTGATTGTAAATAATTATTTGATCTCGTATTTGATATTTTAAATAACAGTTATGATAAATTTAGGGGAGTTACGCAAAAATAAATAATACATGTTTACCTCGTTAAATTTGACATGTAAATAACAAATATTTAACATAACATTTTGTTGCCAATTAGTAATACAATTTGAAATTAAAATTTCAAATTGAGTCTCAATGATCCCACTATATTCGTATAAGTTAAAGCACAATCATTATATTGAATCAAATTAATGTATTGATTAAAGTATTATATTATACAATTATTTTTAAATTAAAGCACATATATAACCAAATCACGTAATGTATTAGTTTTTACCTGATCATATTTTCGCTGCATGAAGAAGAAAAATCTGAACCAATCAGCAAACTTTAGTCTATACTCGTATACATGAAATACCTACTGTATAAGGATCGATTTTAGAAATTTCTTTGAGGTTCTACACAAGGTTCTACATTACTTATTTCTGCTGTAAAACAGGGTGATATGATACAATATTCAGCATAATTTCAATGTTGAATCTATGTACAGAAGGTGGTTATATTTTACTCAAATCTTAAAAAATGTACTACACCCAGTGGCGGATTCGGATATGGCAAAGGATGGCAGTTGCCATGCCATGCCTGCAGCGCATTTTCTTTTCTTAATATGTACCTGATTTCTGACTTCACTGAACGCCTTATACCCAAATTGGGTATGGATTAGATACTCATGGCTATTTGTGGTATGAATACAATACAGATAATTTTTTTGTAAAGTTAACTAGAATCGAACCTTAGATTCGAACTCGGTCACAAAACGCATTCAGCAAATCGCTCCATAAGTAAATTTTTTTATTACATATTGTACCTATATTTCGTTGAATAAATCATGTATCACGTGGTACATATTTGACTTAGGTCTAAATAGAGGCTATCAAATCGATGATATTTGTATCACCGCTGTTACATGTCAACTGTTTATGTTTATCAGTTAAGAACTGTCAATTTCTAAATCAGAAATTGCTGTTTGTCAAAAATCAAACATAAAATATATCAAGATAGATATAATAGAGAAGAAACTGCCAAATTGATAAAAATAAATAGAGTTTAAAACGGTTTTGAAGAAACAACCCAACCCCTAATATAACTCGGGCTATGATTATATAGGTGATTTGAACTCGTGCTGCGCACTCCGTCAATCATAGCACTAGTTATATTACTTATAAACTTATCAAATTCCCAAATTATGGTCTAATTCAATTCAATCAGCGAATCAACAACCTCCAACCTCGTATGAACATACTAACTTGCCAGTATGTGCAACCTCATGCTGCAATGAAGTTGTTAGGATGTTACGGGTTGTTATAGTCTCCTACTAGTGTTGTAGTGTTATGGCGAAGTCAGTCCTGATTCCCAAACATAACACGCTGCATTACGTGTATCTCCGGTCGTTATCATTGCTGTATGCATCAACGCTTCACTGACTGTGTATTAAGATGAGCTACTTTGCCGCAGCTTCCTGACTAGACGAGTTTTTGTGAAGATTTTCGAGGATTTTTTGCTGTAATGACAGGTTGTTCACCGGTAGTGACAACACGTAATCTTAACTTGATGTATGACCGTCAAATCCACACCAATAAAGAAAGACTTGTAAAATTTACATGATAGTGATAAAGTGCTATGATATTAGATATAGTGGGATTGTGTAAACTGGAGTCATATAAAATGTTTCTTTACAACATATTGTTTTGAAATAACCCTACATAAGTATTTCTTTGCCATAATATAATAATACTGGCAGAAGATGAATCCTCTGATATCGGTTTTTGGTTACTTCTCTAAATAAAAGTGCAATTTGGAAAAATGGATCCGAACTCCGAAATTTATTTCAGGTATAGCTACATAATAATCCAAGATGTTATTTGACTAATTTTTTACTAGTTTCGAATATGCTTTCTTTCATTTTTGTTAAAATTTCATATTACAAACAAATTTATGGTTCAAAAAGAACGTACGCGTTAGAGTCGCTGAGGCAAGTTTGTATTTAAAAACGTAAAGTATTTTATAAATGTTCTACATGAGTTAGACAGTGATAGAGATACTTCCCAAATGCTCTACGCCATAACCCTGGTTCTCTCTCAACTTGCTTCACTGCTGCTGTTTTGTAGTGCGGCTACGGCTCCTTTAATGATACGTAGTGGTGTTCACTGACCTATATAAATAATAAGGGCACCTACTTTACTTAATAAGAATAAAAATGTAAACATTTTTTTTTCTTGTAGTATAATACTATCTACCTACTCTGAAAGAAAATAACCTTGAAATAAGTTTCCCTTTTTTGCAACCATTCTTGTAAAAGTGATGCATGTTAATTAGCACAATGTCAATTATCTCCTGCAATAGAAATTGAAAACATGCATACTGGTTTACATGTCGATGACTATAATTATAGCAGAGCCTGTCGCGGATATCGAGTACCGTGTTAATGCATAATTAATCTCAATTAACTGTGAATGCTTCTCCACAAAACGGAAGCATGCAATTATATCTTCATTTCACATCTAGAGTGCTTATCGTAAGTTTGCAAACATTTTTGCAAGAGCGCAACAATCACGTTGCCTATCAAAACAAATTAATAACGTCTTATTAGTATCGAAGTATTATTACAGAAGATTCAATTAGATTAATAATATCTAATTTGTGATTTTTTATTGGATAATTTTTTACTTTTTTGATTCGAGTTTGTTCTTAGTAATCATGATGCAAAAATGTTTGAATTATTCATTCCTTTCGATAGCAAAAGTTGTTTGTTTTTATACCAATGGCGCACACAAAAAGGGGTTCAGACACCATTCTCAAAGAGTGAACAATAGTGCAGTAAGTGTCGAAACTAGCTTTTTACATTTGCGACAAGATTCAAAAAGGAATTTCTCAAAAAACATGCATGTAAGAGCATTTTTGCACATACCTATTGTACAGCACTTTTTCTACGCCTCTAAATGTACTCAGTTACATTTTCATAATTTAACATGGATCAAACAAAATTTTATTTATAGCAACAGACAAGTAAGCGTGATATTCGGTTCATTTCATGCATACATACAAGCATGTTCAAGATTTTTGCATGTGCTCTCTTGTGCAATTTGTAATAAACTTTAGAAGCAAATGTGTTTTTCGCAGAAAAACATTCTAAAAAAAGATTGAAGAGTCTTATATTAAATTTGCAGCATAAAACAAACAACTGAAATTTATCTTATATTTGTATAAAAAAGGTTAGGTTACGTTTTTCTAGTCTTCCAAGATAATGCAAATAGCAACCCTTTAAAAAATGATATGTGCGCCGCTGTTCTTACTATGTTAATTAGTGCAACGTACCTGTTTTGATAGACATATGGAGATATAAAATATATGATATTCTTATTTTCGATTTGGTCGTTGACAGAAACCTGCAGTGCTGATATGGTAGGTGTTCGCCTACATTACATTCCAAGTAGTTCAACAGAAACTCAAGAATGAATGACATTATATACAGTACTATAAAATCAGTTGTGAGTGATTCAGTAGCTACTAAGAAGCATATTTGGTAACACTTGACTTATTTATGGTTTTCAATAATAATTTACCTTCGGAGAAGGTATATTTACAGTTACAACCATTGGTATTTTTATTGTATAGGAAGATCTAAGATGACTCAAAATTCTCAGTCGTAAATTTTTCAGAATGAACCCGTTTTTGAGTTCTCAGAATACGAATTTCACTGTGACGTCAGTAAGTTAGTATCGGTTTGTATAAGGTATGTGATACTTTTTGAACAAATACAAGATAAAACACAAGGTGTCATATTTTTAAAGATATGTAACAAAGATTATTTCACTAATTGCAACGGATCCAGGAAGTAATTCTGTAGGTATAATAGAACACCTTACGGATTTTCTTGTAAATTGTTTACGACAATTAATCTTGTAAAATAGAATCAATAAAGATGAAACGATGATCGACTGTTGTTTAGGAATGGTTGACAAAAAATGTTCGGGAATCAGTCTTATAATTTTATTTATTACTCAATTGCCGACGTTTCGATTATACAATAGTCTTCTTCAGGGCTATGAGACGGTTACATACACATAAAAAATAACAATTCTACACTTATATATTTGCAAGACATCATTAAATACAAATTTAAAAAAGTTAACATTAAAAAAATAAATAAAGTAATACGTTAAAAGCACAATTACAAGACGGGTAACTTCAACATTCAATTAAAAAAAAATTGAATGTTGAAGTTACCCGTCTTTTAATTATTGTGCGTTTAACGTATTACTTTATTTTTTTTAATGTTAACTTTTTAAAATTTGTATTTAATGATGTCTTGCAAATATATACCTAAGTGTAGAATTGTTATTTTTTATGTGTATGTAACCGTCTCATAGCCCTGAAGAAGACTATTGTATAGTCGAAACGTCGGCAATTGACTAATAAATAAAATTATAAGACTGATTCCCGAACATTTTTTGTCAACCAGAATCAATAAAATTTATAACATTCTATGTTTCTATAGGTTTATACAAGAATTCATATAGTGAACAGTGCATATTGCATAATATTACAAATTCACTCTTCTATCTACGAGTTTCTACCAGTAGGTAGGTATGTGATGTTATTTTATTGTAATATACTCGTATGTATCAGAGCAAATTAAAATTAAATTAAGCTCCCTTTGCACACATTAAAAAGTATACCTCCACCATACTTTATTAATTTGTCTGCAACGTACTACTCATCAACACTTATTATTTCCTCTTCAGTAATACAACTTTGACTGGCGCACTCAAAGTAAAATTAATAAACACAGTTCTCATATACCTTCTTCCCTTTATTATCTCGAAATTAGCAGGATACAAACAAATTTAATCAAAACATCATTAGGGATTCTCTTTGCAACTTAACCTATAAACAGCAACATGTATCAAATTCTAATTCAGCTACTCAGCCATCGCCAAATTCTCAACACAGATAATTAGGCGCGTTTACAATAATACGAAACATCTCAAATTACTTCGCTTCTGTCTTTGAACATTGACATTGACTCACGGGAGAGTAAATTTACATAGAGTAGGTTTACCTACTTGGGAAAATTTACAGTTACAAGAAGTTTCACAGATGAAGCAAACTGTAAATAAGTAAAAGCAACACATTTAAGTTTAAATCAATCTTAATTAATGACTTTGGTCTTCCAGGAACATATCAAATCAAATAGTTATTGCAACAAAAATTATTCACATTTATATCATGCGTTTTTGTCTAGTCTAGTTTAGTCTCGACAGTGATTATCATTAATCAGTAATCATGCACGAGCAGAAATAGATGCTCTTAATTCACAAATAACGACATTTCGAAAGCGTGTGTTTCCTTCTCTAGGTGAAAAAGAACGAATTATTTAATGAAACCACAGCAATAAATGCGTACATATCTATCATGCGCTTTTAACTCGAGTGAGGCTGCCTCACATATTAATATTGTGAGTAATTGGAAAAGGGAATAAATTCAACATTAGAAAATAAAATTCTAGAATATTTTTTATACTCAAACAAGAAAATGCATGCACATGAATATTCTAGAAAATGCATAAGTAATAAAATACCTGCATCAAAAGATTCATTTACAAGAAAATTCGAATCTAGAATTTTAGATTTGCAATAAAGACAAACACAGGCACAGGGAGATGCAAACAGAGGAAATCTAGAAAACCGAGTATGTGGGACTCAATAATGGTATTGGGTTGTTAATTTAGTTCAGTCCGACCTATTTTATTCCCCTTGTGTTGAAGAGACAAATTAAAATTAGAATTCTGGATTTACATCTTCCTGTGTTTGCATCTTACTACGTTCTATCTATGCCGAATCTAAAATTCTAGATTTGCATTTTCTTGCGAATGAATCTTTTAACGCAGATATCTTTTATTGCGTATAAATTTTCTCGATTTGAATCTTCTTGTGCATGCATTTTCCTGTGAATGAAAGTTCTAGAATTATATTTTCTGGGTACTGAATGGACACCCATTGGTAAAGATAATATAAACCGTGTGTGCGCTTACCAGCCGTCAACTTACGGGTACTGATGCTTGTTGGAAACTGGAAAGTACACCACTGGAACATTTTTGTGCAGTTAAACTGACATGGATTCGAACCTGTGTGGTTAGATCTAGTTATTAATATTTATTTACAAATAACGACGTTCAGATGAACCAAAGAATTATTTTACAGAATAAACAAGCATTTATTTTACAAAAATAGTATAGTATTAATTTTAAAAAATGTTAACAGAACTAATCCAAACCAAATGAAGGACAATTAAAACTTGTTTTTAGAGTTTAAACATTTTCGTAACATCATAAAAAAAGTAAACCCTTAAAACTGCATTAAAAATCTAAACTGTCAATCTGTTAATCCAAATCCATTCATATTTGCAATGCCTACACCCTACAGACTACAGCGTTAGTTCAATCCGCAAAACATTGAAACATTAAAATCGAGTATACTTTTCGAGATAACACTCACAATGACGCATCGAGTAAATTTACATAGTTCTGCAGCACCGTTCTTCAAGATAACGTACTCTCCACAATAATAGCTCAACGCTCATAAGTCTTGACTTTCATTACGTGCGGATTTTATTTTTGTTTCTTTTCTTCCGCCTCGTGATTAAATGCCAGATATACTGAACAAATACAAGCTCTCCTCTTTCTATTGTTGAGTTTTTAATTTTCTGTGGGTTGGGCGGAACCCTATGGCTACCCCCCTAACAAGGAAGTGTACAGAGAGGTTTGGGTTCGAAGCTTACGAGGTATTACAGAAGTAAATATTTGTTCTTGAACAATGTGTACTAATGCTTTTTATATTGTATGAACTGATTTTTGAAATCAATAGGGATGGTTGTGATTGATATTGGAAGGGGATGTTTTGCAAGATGGCATATGGGCTGTGGCTCGGGCTGTGGGGTGGATAGGAAGTTTGGTTATCCTGTTTAAAATTAACTTAGTTACAAATAAGCGTTTGTATTTGATTTGATGATTGTTTCATTTTGTAAATTATGTTTTACATAATATTTGTTTAGGATCTTTTCATTCAAGTTACAAATACTCAAATATATATCCAACTAAGATCTATTTATAATAATTTAATTATTGTAGTTATTTTACGAATTATAATTATTAATTTGTGTTACCTAACGATCAAGTATGTTTGTTATAAACTAAATAATCTTGTAATTGTACGGCATTGGATTAGTATTAAATCAGTTGATGTGAACAGACGTGGCAGTGTCAATTAATTGTTGCTACCTCTACTTATTTTCATTTTCCGAAAAAAGGGGTAATTGTACTTATAACAAGTTTTGAAAATATAGTTTTGTCGAACGCGAACGAAAATTGCAGTCCGGGCGAAGGGAGGGTTGCAATCGTTCAAGTTCGACAAAATATTTTCAATACGTGTTATACACACTATTTTTTCTACTCCTGCAAAACAAGGACGTTAAAATTTTTTTTAAATCATAAATTTTTTGACATTACTGTTAAATTTTTAAATTTTTGTGAAATATCAATGTTGTTGCGAAAATAATGAACATTAAAAAAACTGTGTTGCAAAGTGCCGAAAAATGTGCGACAATACTTTGTTGCACACTTAAGTACTTTGCAACACACTTACTACAAACAGCTGCTTTCAACATTAAAAACAATGTAGAAACATTGAACTTTCAGAAGCAGGCGTAGAAAAAATAATTTTGTTATCCTTATTCGCCTTATATACAAATCAAAACAATACAGAAAAAAAGTTAAGGCCGAATTAAGGTAATATTATTTTAATTTTTTTTAAATAATATTTTTCCAAAATTCTAATGCTAGCTAACCATAAATTTTATACTTGATTTTAACAAAATAAACACCAATAAAAGCATTTGGTTTAAATTTGTTGGTTTAAACATTATACAAAACTTAAAAATGTGAATTCCGTTTTCATAATGTAAAAATATGTTCTTATCATAGTTTTAGTCAATTAGATTTAAAATCCAAGAAGAAGTACCGACCGGTACCGACATTATTTTTATGTCAATTTATGTTAATCAAACATTTTGTTAAATGTAGGTATTATTAATTATCATATTATTATTTGGTGTTATCTATAATCGTCTATTATTTTAGTAAAAATTATTATTTCATTGTTCTAAATTGTGGTAAAACAATATCAACATGATAATGGTTTGACTAAATCAAATATTATTGAAATATATGATTAGGTATACGTAGGCAATAATAAATGAGTTAGGTACGTTACAACATTATTAAATACCTAAATTCAACAAACTAACAAAATTGATAAAATTAATGCTTCTGATTAATAGCTTTATTGAGATGCTAAAGTAAATATGCAGTTTCTTATTTAATGTTATAATACCTATTGATTTCTCCTTATAAGGAAATTAATTTCAAAACATCCTCTAGAACAATTCACCGCTTCATTCATCAGCCGTCAGAATTACCCAACAAAACCAAAAAACAACAACAAATTTTGAATAGCAATTTGAGCATAATTCCTCACGTTGTCTGGCATTTGTCGTCTGTCTGTCTGTAGTTCTCGTTAACGCAGAAAACAAATGCGGTATTGTTTCGGTCGCGGTTGGTGATGCACATCAAGGTAGGCTATGCTTGTTGCTTGTTTATTATAATAAAACAAAAGTGCATCGGGAGTATAACAAACAAATGATAGTGGCGGCATTAGCGTCCACAGCGGACAGTTGCTCCCTAAAAGATTCAAATTTTTCTGAAAATATTTAATTACTGGGTTAAATTTAATTGCACAAAAACAAAAATCTACAATGTGGCTGGTGTACTCTTAATATTGACTAACAAGACAAGCCTGAGGGTTGGATTCAACACCAGAAAATAAAATTCTAGAATAAACAGGAATAAAAAAAATATAATAAAAAAATATTTGCATCAAAAGACTCATTCACAGGAAAATTCAAATCTAGAATTGTAGATCTGGCATACATGCAAACACAGGAAGATGCAATCATAGGAAAATACGAATACAGGAAGATGCAAATCATTAAGTAGTTCAGTTCAATCCTCGGTTCAATCTAATTTATCCCCCTTGTGTTGAAGAGACTAACTATAGTCTTCTGGATTTGCATCTTTCTGTGTTTGCATCTTCCTATGTTTGCATTTATGCCAAATCTAAAATTCTAGATTTGCATTTTCCTGTGAAGGAATCTTTTCATGCAGATATTATAATTACGTATAAAATTTCTAGATTTGAATGTCCACCCCAAGCATGAGTTGACGGCTGGTAACCGCACACTGGGTAAAAGGTGTGATATGTGTTACTATTACTATAGTTTTTTGTTTCTTGATCTCTTCTGTTTTATAAAGTTTTGCTCTCACCTGCAAAAATTCCTGTGGACGCCTCTGGGTGGAGGTTTCTAGTTTCTATGGTATTGTTACGAGAGCAATTTGTCCACATAATGTTAGTTTGTAGTGTTATGACAGTGATCATTCGAAATTTATTGGATATGAAACTCATATTCTGTGATAAATGTGTGATAGAACTTGTTCCTACATCCTATTTTACATAAAAACTATGGATTTTTTTTGAAACAGCTATATTTCTTATTATTCTAATGTGCAAAAACTGTCGAAAAACTGGTTTCATATTTAAAAACTGCAATGAAATGAAATGCAGGAAATTTGGTTTTTTTTTTGATGAGAGATAATCACGAAATAAAACAAACTTGACGTTTTGTGAGAATCGGAACATTTAGCCATATTATTGACAGATATAACAGTGCTGTCAAATTGTCATGTGTGTAGGTAGGTAGGTATCATTTTTTATATTATCTGAAATTTTTACTACATTCTTTATTCATTGTCACTTTTTTACATTTGATTGTATTTTAATATTGGGTAGGTACCCTTCGGTACCCTCCAACTGGAAAAATTTATTAGGTAATATTTAACTTATTTACTCAGGCTTTATATTTATAATGAATCATAATATTTGCAATTAACATAAGAAGCAAGAACATAAGACATTCATAAGTTATCGAATACAATTTAAAGAATTTTAACGCCAAATTTTATACTCTCTCAATATAAAAGAGTTTACCTATTCGTAGCTCGTAGATGCCTACTTAATAATAGATTATTAAAATTATTGTTGTCAAAAACAATTAACAATAAACAAAAACATGCATCATTGTTTCAAGTTGCTAATTTAAAATTCAACAAACCAAAAGCCTAATGACCATGGTCCAGTGCATGTCATTAGCATAACTGATCCGTTCCAGATATGCCGAAATAAATAATTAAATTAACATATAAATGTCAACAATTTACCTCTTACAGCTCCAAGAAAAGCGCACAATCACCACAAATCACATCACAATTAAACATCAAAGCAGAAAGACCAACTCCAATCTCAGTTCAACACACAAACTCACGCAATTCATATATTAAGACCATGTTAAAACCTAACCAACATTAATTCTGTCGATAAACGTCAACAAACAATCCAGAATCACACGACAACAAACCACGACACGTGCGTTAGTCGGGCACAGCGACTGCGATTCCTTCTTGCATCGTTTTGAAACTGAGCGCGAGTCAGCGCGCGGCAAAGTCCCGGGAGGTTGCGAGAGAAACAAGTGAAAGAAAGAGAGAGAGACCGGCGCGCGCATGGTACGAAAACTGAAAAAATACCCCGCGGGTCGCGAACATTTGACGTGATTAATCTCAACGTTTTATTATAATGATAGATCTGTTTCGTGTGTGATTAATGATGTGTGATTGCTTTAATATAATCATCATGATCGTGTGATTAACGTTGAGATGTGTGTAATGTGTCACCGGGTTGTGGGATTATAGCTTATGGTTTAATAAGAAATGTTTGACGTGTATTTTAATCTGATGTGACTCCTGTATGTCTGTTATTAATTTAATATTATTCTAAATAAAAATGGTTGACATGAAGGAACATCAAAGTATCTTTTAATTAAATTGCATTAGGAGTATTTATTATTGTTATGTAAGATGATTTTAGTGCGTGTTACCCAAATACTCCTAAATCTATTTTTCAAAAGGGTTTAAGGGATACCTATATGTAATTCAATTCCTATAGCTATTCACGCACAGATTATTTCATGTTTCTGAATCCTTGAAGATTATTTTTCTCAAATTTTAGAAGCTTGCAAGATTTTAGAAATTTCGAAGAATTATTAGTATTAAAGGAAGAAGAAATCAAATTATAAGCTACCTATATAATAGTTATTTATGTATCAAGCGCATTATGATGATGTTTATGCTCATCCGAGGTAACTTGTCTATTTCAAATACTTGTGCCCTGTTGACATAAAAGTACCTATAATCTAGCACAGACATTTGACATAATACTTCATGGTTTCATTGACATAATTAAAATATTCACATATAGTTTATGTTATGCTATGTCACGTATCTCATGACGGAGAAGAAAAACATAAAAATAAAAACCGGTCACATAACCTAAAAAATCAATTGATTGTGTTTTGTTGATAAGGAATTAAGGTTTCATTAGAAATTGACTTGGTTATAATTCATTACCGTTGGCACAACATAATTTATTCTTATCTGTTCAAAAAATAGTGTAAAAAAATAAATAGCTAACAACTCAGGTATACGCGGATGAATAAACCCGGATGAAGTAACACTCCGTCATAAGTGAAAGCAATAATAACAATAAGTGATCTATTACTTTAATTTTTATAGCTTATTAGTCAATGTAATAATCTTTATGCTTTATCTTTACTAATCTCTATTAATTTTCCTTGTTTCAGCAAAATGCAAATTTTGCTTTCTCCTTCTAAATGCCTCATTTCAACATAATTACGTGTATCGAGAAATTTATTGACGCCTACAGACTGATAATATCTGATTTACAACGACAATATAACATAATTTTAAACCATCATAACAGTAATAAGTTTAATTTAGTGTATTACAGAAAAATAATTGGGTAGCGTGATACTAACACGTTTATGTCAAGCTGGTTGCGTGAGATTTTTACAAGAGTTCAACAATTTATAACAAATTAGTTTGTAACTAAGTACATAAAGTTATTTAAATTTTAAATTGTCTTATTATACTTAAGACTTTATACTTGCTTCTGTAATAGCCTTAAAATTTTATCGATTTGCATAACATTAATGAAAATTAAAAAACTTTAATTTAACACGAATAATCAATTAACACATACAATATTTAAAAATCATAAAAATGTATTTTGAACTTTACTTTTAAAGATTATTTCTTTAATATGGTATAAAATTAATATTATTTATTAGATATTTCAAAAATATTGTATTGTGGCCCTCGTAACCATTTTAAAGTACTGTACCCTGTACGCTGTACCTACTAATTATGTAGAATATAACAAGAATTATAATTTGTATATTTTTGCACTTCGGCATTAAATTCCATTTGATTTTTATTAACTATTTGAATTAAGGCAGAAAAATACAATTTTATTAGTTTTACCAAATTCCTTTTTATCGCCGCACACTTCAACTAACAAAATTCATGAGAGTAAACATGTTTCTCTTGAGCTCCTGTCTTATTTTTTCAAATTTGATTCAATTATACAGTAAAAATTTGCATTTAATTATGAAGAAATTTTTGCTCAAATTAATTGTTGCTTCTTATCGCTCGCAACAAAATTTTAAAAAACATACGGCAGTAGCTCAATAGAATTAAGTTTCATCTTTTTCATTTAAAATAAAAACTGTGTAAATAACTTTAAGTACTTATTACTTATATATTAAATTTCAGTACTTGTCAAGATTATTCAACAATGTAATTCGAGTGCAATCTTAAGTACCTACCTAATTTCTAATTTCCAACTGGCTGTACGTTATCTTATTGAACGTAATTTTCCGTTTACAGCCGAACAAAAAAAACAAATGTTCTGTTCAAGATTTAATTTAAATCGCATCACTGTATAATTGAGAAGTGCTTAAAATTACATATTCCATTATCCCTGTAATTAGTATGGTTGATTACATTTAAACAGATTTGCAATGGAACACGATAATAAATTTTTAATTTACACGTATTTACTTTGATTACGTTCGTATTCCATTATAACATACCTATACGGGTTTAATGAATTTAATTAAATAATGAGAGATGCCTATAGTTCCAACGTAGCAGTAAAAGGGAGAAAATGCATTGGCCAGTAAAATTTAATAATTTAATTTATAGAGTAGTTTCAGACTAATTTATGAGGTAAAGTATACAGGTATAATCGGAAATTAATTTGAGAAGTTCTTGCTCCATCAGCACGTTTTCAATAATAAAGTTTTAAGATGAAAAATTACCTTCTTCTTTCATTTCTGCAAGAATTAAAAATTGAAGACTTGGAATACTTGAACTAATGTTTCTTAGCAAAAATTAATACCTACCCAGTTTTAACTGCTATTGTGACAAAATACTATTTAAGTTTAAATATTGTTACTACATAAGTTATAGAATTATGATTGTGCTTGTGCTGTCTTCAAATTTTAAAATAATGCTGTGAAAACATAAATATTGTCGTTTAAAGTACTGTTACAAAATGTATTGAATCATAATATGTTTAATAGTATCATCAACTGTTATTACCTTTTAATATGCAACATTTATTGATAATTATAAACAACATAATATTAGTTACTTATAACTCATTAGTTACGAACTTCAATACGTTAGATACAACCATAATAACATCAAAACCTTGCATAATATGCAAACTGTCAACTAATTGACAGATAAAATTGTTGATTTGTTTTAACATCTTTGAATATAACGCGAATATATGCGATTTAAGTCCCCTTGGATGTTCAAAGAGACTCGGTTTCACCCAGGCGCGGATACAAGGGGGGTATCGGGGTAATTACCCCCCTAAGAATCCTAAAGTTAGATCTTAAAATCGAATACTATTCCTATTTCTACTTAAGTTAATGCTATTTTAACTTACGTGGAAGTAAAAATTAAGTTTTAATTTATTTTTACACATAAAAAAGTGTTATTCAAATCCGAAATTTCATATAAAGGCATTTGACCTTGAATTTAAAAAAAAAACACCTCCGGCGCCAAAATTACTTATTTAATTACATTTTCATGCATTATTATGACATTTCACTTAAAAAATATTCCAAAATATATATTTTTTAATTTTTGTTGCAAATAAAGCGTCAGTATAATAAAAAATATTTGCAGAGGAGTCACGTCATCAATGTTTGTCACTAAATAATGACGTCACGGAACCAGATAATGACGTCACGGAATACTAGATTTACATGGTATACCTACTAATTTAATGTGTGTTGCATTATTGAATTTATATGCGATGCTAATTTTTGCGATCAATTTAATTGAATTATTAGACGATTTATATTTAAATATCATTGTAAAATTTAATATACTTATTTCCAGTTACAACTCTAAACGTACAACCCAAAACACAATTCTTAATACCAATGTGTGGTGAAAAAACAAATTACAATTATTTTAAATAAATTAAAAATGCATTAACAACATTATGTTCGGCTTTAAAATTATTGTAAATTTAATGAAAATGCGCTATTCTTATAGTATGCAAAAAAGTAGTATTTATTTTATTTATTTAATATCATTCGGTCATTACGACATTTATTTTCATTTTGTAATGTTTTGATGACGTGACTCCTCTCCAATTTTTTTAAAACTATAATAACAATGATTATCACAAGACAGTTATCAATGTCATCTATATCATCATCCTACATCCTACACCAACTTCTACTTCGCAGTGTACATGTACATGATCTACGGGGTACTATTTTAAGCAAAGTAACTTCATAATTAATTCAGCTGGTGCCCTGCAATAATTCATGAGGTTGTTTGCGGACTCAAGGTCACATTGGCATGACCGCGCGCCCCGAGTCTGAACCTGAGCCTCGAGTTGACTGGTGCCAGGCTTGACATATTACAGGCATCGATGAGACAAGGAACGTCGTGTACGTAGCCTTAGGAGGCTAGGGGAAAGGACTATAGGACACGCGACGAAGTGTTGTCTGAGGAGCGTATAAAGGGTGTGGAAATCGCCCATTTCTATTCTAAATTGCAGGAGAATGCAGAACTAGATTGAAATTGCAATGTGAAGACGATAAAATGTTGTGTAGATATTGTTTGAAATGGTGTCTCACTGAATTGGCAAAAGCTAAAGCCCTGTTCACGCATGGATTCTTTGAGGATTATTTTATGCTTCTATAAAGCCTCGTTCACCTAAACATTTGGTTTTAAGGTTTACATTTATGTTCACGTTTAAGAAAGTTTAAATTTATATAAAATATGAATTTATTATGAGTATAGACAGAGTTGAAAAAAATATTGCTTCAAAAAATCTTCTCTAAATTTCCTACACAAAAGAAAGAAAAAACGCACAAAAAATTCCGAATTTTTAGACGTCTATAACTCGGCTGAATTTGGTCGAAAATGGATGAATCTTCAAGTTCTGACAAGTTTGAAATTTCCTCTTTAAGGTCATGCAAGTTAATCTGACGCCAAGTTCATTTCACCTCCTGCCACCTCTCTGAGAAAAAAAAACTGTATTTGATGTCGGAAAATGTCAAACTTTGACAACTTGTACCAGTTATTTTATCCGAAGCTATGGGTTTTTTAAATTAATTTTTTTACACAGCATTTTGTGAGTTTTTCATAAGTTTAAAGTCTAACGCGATCACTAGAACATTAAACGAAAAAAGCACTTCAATTTAAGTATACAATTGTGGAAAATTTCTATAAATGTTCAAAGGTGTAAAATGCAATATTTTTTCAAAAATTCATAACTTTTTTTCTAAAGAAGGTTGGCAGGGGGAAAATGAACTTGGCGTCAGATTAACTTGCATGACCTTAAAGAAAGAGGAAACTTCAATTTTGTCAGAACTCGAAGATTCATCCATTTTCAACCAAATTCAACGGAGTTATGGCGGTCTAAAAATTCGGAATTGCTGTTTTGCCGAGTGTAATTGACAAATATAAATTTAACTATTCAACATTTCATTCATTCATTTCTCCAGCAAATTAGAAATTACGGATACTCGTAGCATAATTTGCGGAATGAAACGGATTTCATACGACACAACAAACACTTTTTACAAAAATACAGAAATAAAAAATCTAAACCTCTACAAATATAGCAAATACCCTCAAAACAGCTCATCTCATATCACACATCATATAAACTATTTACATTCTGCGCGCATCAATATTTGAGAGTGTGCAGCTAAAGAACCACGTACTCGTTTACATGTGCATAGGGCACGTCATACAGCTCATGTGCTCTATGTTCGGGACATAACGTCGTATGAGTCGTTCTCTCTTTGTAAACGTGGAAATCTGAACAAGTGTTAAATATTCACGGCTCGTAGCTGGAGCTGATAGCTGTCAAACACATGTTCGTTAATGTTCTTTTGCTTGGATACCTGAATACTGACAGTGCATTGTTCTTTGAATATAATATGGATCTTTTTTTGTAATGTGATATCAACAAAGAGAAGAAAATAATGAGTTACTGGGGGCAAATTTTAAGAAATGAATGCAATTTTTTTAACAATCTGACATGGAAATCAATATTGTGATTCTAACAACTCAGATTGCAAACTGATTGAGTGCCACTGGAGATACCTATGAGATACCACAGACGTCACCACTAAATGCCAGAATTAAAAAAAAATATATCTCGCTTAATAAGCGAAATTTTCGTACCGTTTTCACTAATCGTCATAGTTTCTTATGTAGTTTTGTAAAAAAAAATAAATAAAAAATACTTACAGTCGAGGAGCCTATTTACGTCGTAGGTATTTAATCAGCTACTAATTTATTTTATATACGATGCCTTTAGGCTGATTTATAATGGATGTACCTAATCGGTTACTTATTACCGATGTGGCGATGTGTTCTACAAAGTTGAACCATAAGTCCCAATTCACAATGAGCATAAACATAAGAACTACATAAGAAACTGCGCAAACATAAAGTTGAGCTACTGTATTTTAATGGCCGTGTTCACAATGTCGTTATGTATTTCTTACGTTTATGTCACGCTTACGTAAGAAAAACGTAAAGTTGGGATCAGTTCAACTTTATGTCAAAATTACGTTCTATTTTGTACAAAGCGCATGCGTTAAAAGAACAATTTTCTGCATTTCTGCATTCACGACATGGCAGCGTAAATCTGACAGATGGCAGATGTGTATAACAAGAAGTATTGAAAATAATTAATATTGAATTATAAATTAATTGTTATTATTATTAAACACAATGAGCTAATACAATACATCCAACATGAAAATAATATTAATTCATGCACTTTATGTCCGCTTATGCTTATGCTCATTGTGAACATACCTACGTAACTTTTTTACGTTTTACGTTATGTAGTTCTTATGCTTATGCTCATTGTGAATTGGGACTAAGTATTTCTATGTTACGGTTCATAATGACACATTACAGAATAGAGAATAAGTAACCGGTTACATCCATTATAAACCAGCTTTAAGGCGACGCTGTATAATGAATGTAAATACTTTGTCCATAAATTTTTAGGATCTATCCATAGTAGCTACAGATGCATTAAATTATGTCTTTTCAAAGTAATGCACGCGAACATTCGTCATTTCAGAGTTAATAAATATTTTACTACCTGTGGCCTGCGTTATTACCAGTGCATTAATACCACTTTACGAACCAACAACGAAATAAGCAAAATTTATGATGCAGAAACAAAAGATACGAAGGTAGTTTACAACTTCATTTCCGAGTAAAAGATTACAAAGTTCCAACTTTTACCCAAATCAAACCATTCTGAACTCGATCATTACCTGCCAATTAATTACTCATGTTCCATTACACCCTGGTGAAGGGATTCTTCCCTTAAAGTTCTAGACCAGAGTGAAGTATCTCGGTTCATTGTTAATGACTCCTGACTTGGAAATTATGATCCGCCATCGCAACGGCTGTTAGCCGACGACATTTGCATACGCGATGGCCGCGGCGAGTTTTCACTGTTTTCAGCGTCATTTAGCAGATTCAAGCGCCACGTACAAAGCACAAAGACGCCATTTACACACAACAGTCTCTTGGATGCAAATATTTACACTTTCCGGAACAAAATGACTTGTGCTTTGCTCTGATGAATGCGCGCAGCGGGATAGTCCGGAGGGTGGGATACGGTGTTTAGCTAGACGTGTTAATTTTTAACGAATGCAAGCAAGTGACAGAACATTTTAAAATTAGTTTCAATTTCAATTGTATAACTGAAAAGTAGTATTGTAGTTTTAAACAAAGCTAGTTATTTTTATCTCGAATATGAAATAGTTTGCACAAGGAATATCAACTTTGTATACACTTTGATTGAATTAAAATATTTATCTGCAACTATTCAATAATACCATCACCTATTCAACTCTGAATAAAACTAATACACACTGTGTACTCTCTACTATAACAGCATTATGGATGAGTTGACCAGTTGACGGCTGGTAACCGCACGCGCGGTTAAATATATTAATTATTTTATACCGAGGATTTACAATTCGTAGGTTGCCAAAATAAGACCTTCATTATGCGTCTATCTAACTTCAAATACATAGAAATACACACTGTGGTGTACTCATAGTACTTATGCATAAGCTGATGGCTGGTAACCGCACGCGCACAACAATAACTGGCAGTTCGTAAGGCTACTGTCACAAGAGGAATAAAAGGCGTTATTGTGTACCTATGTATGCAATTATAATAATAACATTATTATACTTGCCTTCTGCTTACCTATCTATGTTATATAGGTACGCACATATACATGCTAATTCACAACTTTGTGCATATATTTTAATGTCATAGTACATAACATACTGAGAGGTTTTTTAATAAAACAGTCTTGGGCCACTGTTTCCAATAGTATTTCATAAATTAACCTAATTATGCAATCTTCAATCCGGTGGTTCAAAAAATGTACTTCTTTCGAAAACTGCCCTTTTTATGAATATATATATATATATATATATATATATATATATATATATATATATATATATTTGTTCCACGATCAGTAATTTGAGTACTATAATGCTTTTAAAATATATGTACGAAGTTGTGAATCACCTCGTATACTTGGAATAGTAGAAATATACCTACTACAAAAAAATTATCTAATAATATTATGTAGGTGCGTATATACATAAACAAAATATTTAAAAATTGGCACAATTAATAATGTAATTATTTTATGATTTCAAATAATATAAATACCTACCTACTTAATAATAATAATAATAATATTTATTATCATCCGCGTAAAATATAGAACGGAGTATCTTGAATAATTACTGATATGTTTAATTGTTAAATATATAATCACCCATTAGTGTATTCAATGATAAATTATATCGCTATTCTGTTATAGTACGCGGAAAATTAAAAATAAAAGCAAATACTAACGGACATTAAACTATCATTATACGATAATAAAAGCGATAACTCTTACAATCCTTTGTCTGCATAGTAAAACGAACAAACCGCTACAATCGAGATTTCGCCAAATGGATAATATGCAATATATTAAACCGTAACAGGCGCGTTAAAACTCAATCTCAGTCTCGAGAGGAGGAAGTTTAAGTCCCTTCCGGAAGCCTTGCGTAAATGCATAAATAATATATTAAAATCCATTAAGTATTTTAATTCCCCTGACGCCAGAGTGAACCAACGGGTCTACACTCCGTGAAATGAAATGCATAATACATAAAACATGCGGTATGCACAAACAGTTTTCAGATTCACAAGGTCGTTCTTGTTGTTCTTCATTAAATACGCATACATTAATTTAGAACGAGATACATTGTTGACTTGGACAATTGAAAAATTACTGGCCGAGGCGTTTAAATTTACATTTACATTTCCAATTTCGAGTCTGCACATTACTTCTTAATTAACTTATTTATTATTAAGACATTCTACAACTATGGCAGTTGTTAAAACAAAATGGCTACGAATTATCTCAAAAACAATTTAACTGCTCTTATAATTAGGGTATGGCAGCCTCACACCGCCGCCGGATCGTTTTTCATTTTTTGATTAAGTGGCCGGATCGGCCGGTTTTTCGTGCCATCACTAATAAATATTATACCGTATGTATGCTTGTTTAGTAGAGACTATAGTAGTTCTCGAATTATTAAAATAAAAATATTTGCTTATATTATTACACTCCGCCATCTTAAAACAAAATGGAACCGAGCCGTCTGGTCAAATTTTAAAACATATATTCATACATACATATTTATCACGCCTAGTCATCGGTGTAAGTATATATTCTTATGTAATTTAAAAACTATGAACGATAAAAATTAGAAATAAAATAATGGAGAGTTAGTTTAAAAATATCGTAGATATCAATCGTAATAAAAAATGTTCCATTTGTTGCATAACCGGAAGTTAGGCAAAAAGAAATAATTATTTTCTTCAAAATATGGTAAAATAAAATGTTATCTTCAGGAATATAACTTACAAAGTATAGATGTTCGTCTACAACCCTGAATTTGTGAATATGCAAAGCAAATATTGTGCCTTTGAAAGTGGACAACCCTCCTAGAGATATTCAATTTTCACTTAAAAGACTTCTATTGTGCGTCTCAGACATTTTAATATATTGATCATATCACACAGTTGGGGACATAAGTGACAGCCCATTCAGCGATACGAACCCCTGCTATTCAACTTAAGTGACATGTACAAAAAATAAACGAAACTGCACTAGAAACTACATCATTCTCCGGAAATAAATATTGCAGCGATGGTACAATAAGAAAGCAAAATATTGAAACATTTATATAAAATATTATCAGTTCTAAAAATAATAAGCTGGAGAACAATAACCACCTTGGCTACTGATAATGTAACTGATAATAATTTCCGTTTACAAATGCATTGATTGCGGTTACAATGTGGTGTTTTTCGAAAAAATAATCTGTTTGAAAAGGTGCAGTTTAGAAAATAATACCAATCGGTTATTAACCCAACAATACAATAATGCAGTAGGTACAAGTTATGGACAGCTGTTTAAGCAAATGTATAATTTTTTTTATAAAGAACTGTGTACTGTTTATTTTACTTGGGCTATCATTTCAAACTTTTTAGATTAAAGACCCAAACAACGGTTACCTAAATGTAAGTATTTTTATACTATAAATAAAGTACTAGTGCATTTTTTATAAATAATTAATAATGTGCCACTCTATTTAAAAAATTAATAGTAGGTAAGTCATACTCAAAAATTCAATATAAATGTGAAATGTAATAGCCAAAAATTAAAATCCTGGCTGTAAAATTAGTTCGTGTCATATTTCAGTACCTATTTCTACTTTTTTACGAATGTCAATGTAGTTAACGACGATAATGTTTAAAGAGTGACAGGTTTTAAATTAGAAGACACAGATATAGATAACTTCCTTCTCAAAACTAACTGGTTCTTATAAGGGTAGAAATTTATTTTTAGAATTCTTTTCCGTCACGTGTGAAGTATATTTTAAAGAGAAACCATGCGCTAATGCAAAATTTTCTACATCATTTACCGAAGAAATAAGTGTGAAACTTTTAAAAAGAAACTTCTTTCCATTATTTTAAATAGCTCAAGTACCGAACTATGCAATAAAAATTGTCTTAGTTTTAAGAGCCGTAAATAGAGGGTGTTTCTATACCTCTGCACGTAACTTTAATAAGTTTAATAATATAATTTGATATACTGATTACAGAATATTTTTTTCAAAATTCGCAAAAATAAGGGTAGTGAAAATATACTTAAGTTCCATTGGTTTGAACGTCCATTTAAATGTTTATTTATTAATTATTACATAAGAAGTGACTATTTGTATATAGTCTGATACTATTTATAATTTTATTTTATAAATAACATAATAAATGGACGTTCAAACAAACCAATGGAACTTATATTTTCACTAGGTACCCTTGTTTTTGCGAATTTTGAAAAAAAAAATTCTGTAATCAGTATATCAAATTAGATAACCTATTAAAGTTACGTGCAGAGGTATAGAAACACCCTGTATATTACACATTATAAATAGATAAAACGTTTTGCAGAATTTATGCAGTGGTAAGATAAAAAAAGACACTTACCTGAGCGACGTTTTCAAAATGCTCGTGACTCTTCTGATACACTCGTGCTTTCTGCAGATTTCTTCCGATTCCCGTATTTTTACGTATAAAAACTTCACCATGATTTGACAGCCAGTCTAGCACCTGAAATGAAAAATAATATCAATTAATATACACATTCGTTATTGCAAACTTACAAAATTGCATCATTACTATGCAACAGAACAAATTTCTTTTAATTATATTCATACAGTATTATAATCATATACTAGCAATTAGATGAATACATCAATGTAAGATTAATTATGGCAATTATAATAAACATACAATTATGCATTATCTGAAATGAATAATTACTTTCTTTTGGAATATTTAACGTAATGTCTCATTACATTCTCTTTATACTTTGAATGAAAAGCAAATTTAGTTTAATTACAATATTGCATAGATTCTGGTTTACCGGCTAAATTAGGCGATTAAAAAATAAAATTATACCTTATGGTTGTTTGTTATAAAATCACACAGATAACCTGATTTTTATTAAATTTAGATAGTGCTTCTTTTACCTTTTTACTACTAAAAGTGTAAATTAAATAATACTTAATTCAGCCATTAATAGCTGCGAACCATCTAAAAAACGACTTTTGTCATTAAATTTAGATAGAAATCTTAGTTTCGATTTATGTGAAAATAAACCCAAAAACTAAACACACTACACTCCATTACCTAATACTCACAATCAAATCTGTTTGGGATGGCCCAAACCAAAACAGACTCTACAAATTTAGAAAATTATTTTAATGTGCATATTGATATTTACATAAATTATATTTCTGGCATTTACTGTCTTCAAGTCTTTCAAGTACATAAGGCTCTGTTCACACGAGGATTCTATGAAAATTCTTTCGAGATTCTGATTCTTGGAAAAAATAATTCTAGTGAGAATTGCCTGTTAAATTGCGGTGCCGGTAAATTGTCTTCAAATTGTCATCTTCAATGTGTCTTGGAAAAGAAGAATTTATAATTTATTGATTGCTTCAAAATCGTGAATTTATTTTTTTCCAAGATTCAGAATGTTAAAAAAATCTTAATTAGCTATTTATTCAGTAGCATGGAACACGTTCTCTTGAGATATTTTGAAATTTATTTTTCGAATTTTTATAAATTCTTTTTGATCAATCTGTATGTTAGCTTTCATGTATATACTCAAAAATTATGATACGCCCTGTATTGGATAGACGTATATAATGCTCAACCTTTTTAACAAAAAAATAGCAACAAATATTAAAATTTGTATTGTTTTCATTTGGCATGAATTAAAAGGTACTCAAGTTATTTGGTAAAATTATATTTAAAAATGTAGGTGAATAAATTACATTTTGCCAACATTTAATTTTTTTCTTTTATTTAACGTACTCCACACTACATCCTCGAAGTATTTCTAACAAGCATTCTCAACGACCATCCCATCAACAAATACATAACATCCTAACTCGAGTTATTTACATCTGAAGCACCCTCTTGTTCTCCACCCTCTAATTAACGCTTTGAAGCACGCACATACCTGCTTGACGTCCTCCTGGAACAGCCGAAGAGCCAGCCGCTGGTGCAGCTTGATCTTCTTGGAGTGCCACTTCTGCTCGAGCGCGCGGTGGTGGTTGAGGATCTGGTGGATGACGGCTAGCACGTGACTCGCCCCTTCGCTGTAGTCGGCGGCGGGATTGCCCCCCGTTCGCTGCTCGTAGCCTGTGCTGTTGGAGCCGTCGTTCTGGAGAAGATAATTAGTGAGATTAATATTTTTGTTTGTAAATTATGTTATGTTATTTAGTAAAATAGAAAATAGTTTTTTATTGGTTGACAAAATTGTTTTAACTAAAATAATAAAACAATATGTTATCTGATATTTAAAATAAATTGAACGAATAGACAAATATTATGTATCGTATTTTCTCAACCAATATATAATTATTATAAGTTAAACAATATAACAATCTCAAGAAAGTAAAATTAATAAAATAAAGAAGAATTAAAACTCTTTGGGGTACAGATATTCAAAATTTCAAAAACTTATTTTCCATTTTATTTTTATTTCATTGTTCAACTAGAGAACAAATGTACTTCTTTTATAGAATAATATAAAGGTACCTCAAAGAGTTAATTATTTATGTGTAAGTTTTAGTCTGTGAATAGTGAGAATAAGAATGTTAGAAGAATAATATTTACATGTTTCTTTTCCGATCCTGGCTGATTGCAGACTTGAACCAAGTGATCCAGTTGGTAAAGCAATTTCTTACTAGTACTATGAACCTGCACCAAACCAACACCACAAGTTAGTAATCAGTATAACAGTAAATCAGTAAATTGAACATGATTACAACTACTAATGTACATCGAATTAAAGATTAGTTATGAAAATGAATACACCAAAAAGATGTAGAGAGTCCAATGCAGATGGAGACTACACTAAAGGAAAGTTGATTAGTAAGGGAAAGAGTTGTTGAGACACCAAAACACCGAGGGCTGAAAATAAACAGATATATGATCCATACTGTGGTCAGACTTGAGTTCCTCTCCGGAAAATCCACAGGAGACGTCGGCAATTGATGGCACACTTGGAGCATTACGTCGAGCCCGTTCAAAAGAGCTTGATATGAGTTGTAAACCTGTAATTATTTCATTTTATAACTAAACGCATGCACATAGTTTTAAAACATAAACATTAAAACGGTTGCATAGTTAAATTATGGGATTTAGCAATCGGTCTGTAATTACTTTAATAAATAATTAAATTATATCTCGATATATCTGAATAAATAAATTCAACTCTCTTCACATTATATAAGTCAGAAAATTAAATAAAAAATGGACGACCACCAGTCATCAAAATGGTGAAAAACAATTTAACAAATAAGATTTTTTTAAACAAATAATAGCTTGAAGTTGCCTTCTTTTTGCTCTAATGCCATTTTCTTAATTTTAATATAATATTGCATGTTTAGCCATGCACATAACAAAATTGAAGAAACAAACTTTTAAAAAACGGCATCACAGCAAAGAGAGAGCATCCTTAAACATTTCATAAATGCCTTTATTATTTAGAAAATTTCAATTTTAAGGGGAAAATTGAACAAAATGTCTACCATTTTGACGACCAGTAGTCAACTACTTTAAGTATTGACCATTGTTTTATCTAGAACTTAACGATATACTTTATTCAAAGATTGATATAACAAATAATAATTTTACTTTAAAAAAACGTGAATAACAAACTGTATGTTTTAAAAGTTTTTTTTATGGCTGTTCTTATAATTTTGATTAAAATTTTAAATCATCTTTCGCTCATATATTTCAAGTTTAAGCATTAACTTGAACTGATCAAAGTGTATTTTAAGCATATTTTTAGAGATATATAAATAACTAAATATTATAAACTATTTCTCCGTAAATTTCAAAGAAAGATTGATTTTTCGACTGGATGGAAGGAAAATTTTCTGGAGGAGCAGTTTCGACTGCTAATCAGTCTTCATCAGGGTGCTGATACATACAACACATACAATCAATTAAATATACAATAAAAATAGGTAAGCAGACTTACATAATTAGTTGTTAAAAAATAAAGAAAATCATGTGAATTATTTTACAGAAAACTTTCGTCAAAAATGATAAAACTCACACACATCATATATGTTACTTAACAGTAATCAACCAACTGAATAATGCAAGAAATTTCCAGTTAAGCAATCGTCAAAGAAGATGTAAAAACAGCCAATCAAGGGCCGGAGCAACAATGCAACAAGATTATACAATAAAATTAATAACGAATTAAATATCACATGAAATGTTAAAATACAGAGTTTAAACTATTGAAACAAATGTCCGTAGTGTTTCGCTAAAATCCCTGAATAAATAGTGCTGAGATTTTGAATATCAATATGTGCATTTACAGACTGATCATTTCTTTGTATAAATAATATTTCTAAAGTTAGCCGCTTATTCAAGTTCTTCTCTGTAGCAAGTATCCTAGTGTCAAATTCAAAGGAATGTTGTTCTTTTTGTGTGTGTTCCACTAGGGCACATTTGGAGATCAGATTTGGTTTCACAGAGTTTCTTTTATGTTCCTTCAATTTAGTGTGGAGGTATCTCTTGGATTGACCAATATAAACCTTATCACTTATCACAGTCTTTACATGGAATCTGATAAATGAAGTTCGATCTTTGCATTGTGTCAATACGATATTTGGTATTACTGAACAAATTATTAACTGTTTTATATTGTTTAAATGTAATATTAATGTTGAGATGTTTTGTCAACGTGTTTCTGATTTTGTGTGACAATTCAGAAATAAATGGTATGGTGCAATAATAATTGTTAGTATTGTTGGACAAAGGATGTGGAGGATTGGTAATATTAGTAGGTTTTTGGGTAGAAGCTGACATCTATAACGCGATATCTGAACTACCGCTCTCACCATACGCGACATCAGTTGGCGAATCTGGCGGCAAATTTAAAAAATCGCGCGTTGAAACTCTCGTCAGAATGCTTCCATTCAGAGGTCACAATGAAGAACTAGGTACTCTATCATCTTTTGACAAAAGATTTCTGTAAAATAATTTACATGATTTTCTTAATTTTTTAGCAATCAATTATGTAAGTCTGCTTACCTATTTGTATTGTATGTATATTTAATTGATTGTATGTTTTGTATGTATCAGCAGCAGCACCCTGATGAAGACTGATTAGCAGTCGAAACGTTGGTGTTTTATTGGATTTTAATAAATTTACTGCTCCTCCAAGAAATTTTCCATTTTATAATAAAACTAATAGTGGGATTCTGTGCAAATCTATAGTTGCTATAAAATTGTAAATATCAAACAAAATCGCAATGATCTTTATAATCATATGAGCATTTTTGTATTTGTCAACAAAAATTGATGTGATTCTGTTCAATATGTAAAGATTTACAAATCTGTAAAACTTATAGATTTGCACAGAATCCTACCATTAATTTTAAATTATATGGTTTTAAAAATAATAAACCTATTTTGTTCACAATAACTGAATATTGATCGATAATGCTTTGTTGTCATTACGGTTTTTAATTTAATATTTTCTCGTATTGTATAAAAATGATATATGATACCAGAAAAGAAGATAATATTATCTTAATTTTCTACTATTCAACACATGGTAATTAGTTACACTGTAATTACGGTTCAGTGACTCATGATTGTTTGATTTCATTAAGCATTTATGTTTGTACAAAACTTTTGCTCATCAAACAAAAGTTGTAAACTTTTATACAATTAAGCACAATTATTTACGCTGCAATTAACGCATTAGAGGAATTAAACTTTTAACAAGTACACAAATACTTCTACTGAACTGAATGATAATTAATAATGCAGCATAGTCGTTAGTTCTTGTTGTGAAAGTTTCAATTATTGTTTCATTTCCTATATTCTGGTTTCAATTACTATGTTATTTAAAATATAACATATACACGATGTCAAAGGTGTACCAAGTGTGATTATCTTAAGTATTTTGAAGAGCAAAATAATTGTTCATGAAAATGGTACTACTCGTAAAGATTATCATCCGAGTTTGATAAAATGACGTGTACCATAATGATTAGTTACGGCCAGTATTGCGTACATAATTTGATCTGCTGGTGTAAATCAATACAAAAAAGTTATTTATGTTATAAGGATCGTAACGTCAATCATTATGGTACTAATCGTGAAGATTATCAGACGAGCCGAAGTCGAGTTTGATAACACTACCATAATGATTGATTATGCATACAAAATTTTATCTGCTGGTATAAATTAGTCAAAAAGTAAAATAAATTATTTCATTATGGTCCATGGTCTATAATGAACGTTATTATGGTCCTTAAATAGAATCTTATAATGTTGTCATTATGACACCGTATCAGATAAAACTAATTATTTGGTATTGAATAAAAAACATTAAATCGAAAAACACAGGTATCTATGCTATTTTTAAAACTTTTTTGGTAACGAGTTGTTTATTGTTTCATTAGATAGGTACTTAGTAGCTATGGCATTTTGTAAGAAATACCTTTCAAACGATAATTTCTTTGGTTAATCACATATGGTACACTTTCTTAGAATATTTGTAAATAAATGTTGCACCAAAACAAACTTAATCTAATGCTACACCTATTTTAACATTGCAATTGCAATAAATAAAAACGAAATCCTAACTTAAATCGCAATTTCAAATAAAATAAAGCGCACCTCAGTATAGGCCTGGCACATAGACTCATACAAATTTTGATGTTGATGAATCCCCGTCTCCAGCATCATGATCTCGGTGGGTATGTTCGCGATCTCACAGGCTCCGTTCCACGCTGGCACATTGTCAACATACTGCTCGGCTTTGTGATGGAAGATGACGGACAAAGCGAGCACCGCCGTCCTCTCGTCGAGACCGGCGGCGAATTCCTTCCACGTGCGTTCCAGGCGGCCAGCGACGGTACGGATGTGCGTCGCGGCGTAGTGCCCGCCCTCTATCAGGCGCCCAGCCACGGACAAGATGCGGTTGATGTTCACGTACACGTTCATCGAGCTCATGGTGAAGTGCTGGTGTTCTTCTTGGAGAGATTTGGCGAGTTGGTACGAGTGGCCGATTTCGACGTAGTTGAGGAGGAATACGTCGCGGTTGTGGCAGATCCAGTCGAACATCTACAAAGGATTTATGATTAATATATTTTAAAATATATTTTGTTTAAAAAAAGAATTAAACATAGAGTATACAATAAGAGAAGAAGGCCGTTGGTTTTATTTGAGCATTACAAATTAAGATTTTTACACTGCTCATAATACGAGTATAGTCAAATTCAGTATTTTTAAATGATAAACGTGTTAAATAATAATTTTCTTTTTATAATAGGTATAAGTTTAAAAAAAGAAATATATAAGCTGGTTGTTAATTTGTTTAAGATGCAGAAGTCCTGTTGCCATCATCTCTCATCTCATCAATATACCTATATGGTATACTCGTAATAACATCTATCTTTTTAAATAAAATAATGGAAGCTTTACATTAAATTAAAATTAATGAAGTTTACATACTTAAAATTCAATATAATCAAATAAATAATAATAGAATCGAACCGTTAAATAATAATTTGGCCGAAAGCCGAACCGATGGTTGTGAATCGGTTCGGACCGGTATAAAACATTTTTTGAAATTTAACATCTTTTTTGTCAAAATGCTATTGAATTTTTTTATAAAAATTGTTACATTTTCAGTGGTTTAGTCAAATTTAATATATATTTTTTAGAAATTTACTATATTTAAGTCCAAAACTGAAACGAAGATTTAAAAAAAATTGCTTGTTACATTATAAATTATTAAAACCGGAATAAAAGCAAACCCTATAAAGCACAATAACCTGAACCGTTATTTTGTTTGGTTCGAGTCCCTGATTTCCCATATTTATTAACAGATGTAAATAAAAAATAATTTTGCAGCGCGTCAATAATAATGCGTATCAAAGTCACAACAAAGTTCACCGTAATTATTTAATTATGTCAAACCGTCATAAAAATTAAATTATGGCTTTTATAGGAAATAATGTATATGGCATAATAATATATACGTGCGCACCTAATAGTTGTTTATTAACGGTACAAAATATTACTTCCCCAACTGAGCTGAAATTTTCAGACTGATTTTTATGAAAAAAATGTTTTAGACACGTTTACTGTCTAATCAGTACCCATTTAATAAATTATACATTATTTCGTTACAATTTAGGTATCTTCTTTATTTTTTAAAAGTGTTTCGCTAACACATACGTTAAAATTATGTTCCGCAAAATTTCTACACTCACCAAGGAACAATTCAAACAATACTCGCCATAAACTGCTCAGTAACAACATACATTAATTAAACAACTAGTACCAAGCAACTGGTACACTTCTTCCAACTTTACAACAGCACTACTTCATTAAGTCTGCATGTAGCAGCGGTAACAAACTCATAATATGCACATACCTTCTCACAATCCTGTTCAAACAATCGCAGCTGGAAACACTGGTCAAGTTTGAGTTTCTTGTGGTGCCAGAGCTGCAGAAGGTGCTGTTGTGATGCGTGCACTGCCTCCAGATTCTGCAGGACAAGCGCTCGGACATCGTCGTTGTGGGAACCGCCGCCAGGGGAGTCTCCCTCTCGGCCGCCACCGCCGCCTTCCCCGGATACTCGCTGGAGAAGTCTCTGACCTGGAATATATGTGAATGTTAGTTTAAAGTTTGTGCATGTGTGCTGAAATTAATTTTCAGTGTACCAGACTTAAAAAGAAAATAATAAAGGATCTTAAAACAAATATAATATTATTTGTATATTATATGTATATACTGGGTGACCCATTTTCAATAATTCACTGAAATATCTCCACAAATAATATGCATCGTACAAAAAATGTGCCCAACAAAAATTTAATGGTTTTGAGGGGGCCATCTAAGTTTTAAAATTTGTACCTTAAGCCCTGTTCGCACAATGCATCTAGCATGCGCCAAAGAAGAGTCTTTCCATGCGTCAAAATATTTTTACTGGCGCCGCTATTTTGGTGCATCAAAAGACTCTTGGGAAAGAAGAAGTACTGAATCGTTGAGTTGTTGCTAAATTCAGATTGATTGCGTTGACATTTGAGTGCTGTCATACTGTCATTAGAACAACCACAACCTACATAGTATAATTTATCTATTCATTTCGCCTTTCTTTCTTAATTTATTTAGTATTATTATACTAATTAAATAAAAACCAGTATTTTAAAGACTATTTCCCTCAGTCCTTTTTACTTCCTTGTACGAAGTAAGGAAGTATTGTAACCGCGAAAAATTTCGGTTCTCAGATTTTGACGGAAATATCCGTTTTGACCTTTTCTGAATCCATTATGACTAGTTTCGACGTGACGTCTGTACGTACGTACGTACGTACGGACGTATGTGTGTCGCATAACTCAAATACGGTTAGACGTAGAAAGTTGAAATTTTGTATTTAGGACTGTTATAGCATCTAGTTGTGCACCTCCTATTTTTGGTTTCAGTCTACAAACCGGAAGTAGTACTTTTTAAAAATATTTCGATAAATATTTAATTTTAGACAATTTTTACTTCCCCGATCTATGTAATAGAGGGAAGTATTGTAATCGTGATTTTTTGACAGTTCGAGATTTTGGTGAATCTTCACGTTTTAGACCCTACTGAACCCAAAAAACATAATTTAAAAAAAAAGTCGGTCTGTCGGTCTGTGGGTCTGTCGGTCTGGATGTTGCATAACTTAAAAACGCGTTGGAATTTTGGACTGAAATTTTATATTTAAGATCTTGACCCAAATTCTGACTTCAAGTTCGTTAATGAGCTTTATTCAACCAGTGGTACCAACTTTATAAACATACCTTTTTTATTTTTATCAAAATACTATCGTGTGTGGTATCAAATTAAAGCTCTCGAGAAAAGAATTCTAGTAGAAAAACAAAAATAACATATAAACGATCGTCAATTTTAAAAAAAAATAAATTATTCAAATTATACTGAGTTTGGTGTCAATTTAAAGCGCTCGGGGAGATAAGTTTATTAAAAATGTAAAAAATGATATTTATGTGATTTTCAATTGTTTCTCAAAAAATTATTCAATTTTTTTTATTTAACCAGTGGTACCTACCAACTTTATAAACATAACTTTTTATATTTTTATCAAAATACTATCGTGTAATAACATTTAACCGATCATCAATTGTTTTATAAATTATTCAAATTATACCGAGTTTGGTGTCAATTTAAAGCGCTCGGGGAGATAAGTTTAGTAAAAATGACATTTATGTGATTTTTAATTGTTTCTCAAAAAATTATTCAATTTTTTTTATTCGACCAGTGGTACCAACTTTATAAACTTATTTTATTTTTATTAAAATACTATCGTGTGTGATATCAAATTAAAGCTTTCGGGAAAATAATTCTAGTACAAAAATAAAAATAACATTTAACCGATCGCCAATTTTTATATTATACATCATTCAATTTATACCGAGTTTGGTGTCAATTTAAAGCTCTATGTAGGGGCGATAAGTTTAGTAAAAATGTAAAAAATGACATTTATGCGATATTCAATTTTTTCTCAAACAATTATTCAAATTTCTTCAAGTGTATTATCAAAAGTTCTCTGAAGAAAAAATTTAGTCGGAGAATTAATAACAACATTTAAACTATGGTCAGTTGTTTTTACCTCCCGCATTATATTTTATATAAGGGGAAGTTTTGAGAGGAGTTTTTCGAGTGTGAGTTTTTAGTGAATAAGTACGTTTTACAATCCATAGAATACGAATAAAGTATTTTCGAGATGAAGTCTGTGCGCGGTTGTGTGTGTGTTACAATATTTTGTGGACGATAACTGAAATAATATCAAACATTTAACAACCAAAATTTTAATACAAATCTTAAGAATCCAGTTATTTTTGTAGCAACCCCCAAACCGGACGTAGTACTTTGCGTAAATATTTCGATAAATAATTAATTTATCACAATATTTTCTATTTCAAATGATGGATTATATTTTTGTCATCTACAAATCGTATTTAAATTTTTTATCTGTACATGATACTATTTAGAAAATAAATTATTGTTAATAATTCAGAGTATGAAACATAAAATTAAAGGCGTTACGAAAGTAAGTTATTAAAACTTATAGTCGGGGAAGTACTGTGCTGGCCACAGCAGATTTTTTTAATTTTAAATGAAAGATTATGTGATTATTACCTACAATCGGTATTTTATAAATATTTTTGTATCTGCTATCATTTAAAAATAATTAAAGTATATATTTATAATTTATAGTATTTCGGTATCTTGTAATCCATGATCGATTAACATTTGTTACTACGTAAAATTTAAATGATTATGACATGACAGTGACAATAGTAAAATATGCTTTATATCTTCTTCTGCAGTTTAAATCAAATGACTAAAATATATTTGTGAGTATACTAGTATAATAAGTTAAAAGAATTTTTAATATTATTTTACATTTTAGTTATTAAGAAAAGTATGAACACACAAGGCGTACAAGGAAGTCATGTGGTGTCCACGTCAGATTTTTTCCCTTTATGTTCTTTCCTATTTATTTATTACATTGTGTTTTTAATCAGTGTTTTAAAAAATAAATTCTTTATTTGTGGTAAATACAAAAGAATTTTGAAGTGGACGTAGCCACAGTAATGCCAACCTAACAATGAGACTTAATTTGTAACTTGGAAGAAGAAGTCTATTTTGATGCTACAAACACGCATCAAACGTGCATCAAACACATCTCATGTGTGAACGGCCATGCAACAACTACATGTTTGATGCATGGAAAGACTCTTCTTTGGTGCATGCTAGATGCATGCTAGATGCATTGTGCGAACAGGGCTTTATGTGGTTCTGTCAAATTCATGAACCTCATTACCTCATATAGATAACACGGAATTCTTTGGCGTGCTAGTAGCTGTACAGTTTCCATAAAAATAGAATTATCTAAATTAAAATACATTAAATTCACGACAAAGGCATTTAGAAAAACTTTTGCTTTTTAACTTCTAATCACAATATAAACGACGCGCAATTTCATCACGCGAAGTCGCGAAGCTGCATCGACAAATTCAAATGAAGAAGTCAAAACTGGAGCTTGAAAATTTATAATTTATGGACGCAGGTTCTAAATTTAATCGGACCGTTCATAAACGAAGCGGTTGTGGTCTCATGTGTGCCGTGTTCTATAGGTACCGGGAAAATGGATCTCTACTCGACTACGATCAAACTTAATTGTTCTTAATTGCATTTTAATTTAGCGGCTTGAAAAATTTATCTGGGTAATAATCTTTATACTTTAATTACGAAACTATATGAGTTGCTTTTCACATTGATTTAATAATTAAAACTATGCACGTATCGTATGACCATGGCGTGCATGCTGGTAATTATTTAATATTTTATAAAAAAGTTTCCATTCAAGATTTCATGATTATATCAGTTATTTTAATAGATATCTTAATTAAAAAATCTGACGTGGCCATCACACAACCTTCCGCCATATCTAGACTTTAAACAGAAATGTATACGTACAATCCGGTGTCCATTTAAAATATACAAATAAAAATCTAAAATATTTAAACACAGAAATTAGTATCACCTGAATTAAAAGATTCATTCACACGAAAACTCTTCTGTGTTGAAGCAATCCTCCGTTCAGTTACTACATTTAATAACTTACGTATGACTTATATAACGCTAGTATGTCAACTTGTCACCCGTCTCATCTGTCAATATTTTTTATGCAGAAACAAAAATCAACCGAACATGGATTACAAGATTTCAACGTTTTATTTGATAAATTTATTTTTTAAATTTTACTGCAGTTCTTTAATGCTACCAGATAAAGACAATTTTTTTATAACGTAAATTGCAAATAACTTTTCCTCTTATTCTTATTACAAATAAATACTATATTTGTCCAAATTTATAGAAATTTTTGACACTTAATCTTTTCAATCTTCAAAAAGTATCACTTCCGGTGAAGATATTTGTACCAAAATCTAATGAGCTCTTCCTATTCGTATACAATTGTAAAATACCAAATATCAAAATTTTTGGATAATTCGTATTTGAGTTATGCAACATCCGGCATCGGCCCGGACCACACACATACACACACACGCACACACACACACACACACATACATACATACAGACATCATCGGGAAACTATCAAAAATTAGTTGTAAGGAACCTAATTCGTGCTCATCAACTAAAAACTCACTACCCGATTTTTTGCATGATTCCAATACCTTCCTTTACAGGTAAGCGGAAGGTAAAAATAATCCACGCATAAATATTAACCATAATAAATTATTCTAAATAATACTCGACAAATATTTTATGTATACTATGTGAATGACAATTCAGTTCAATTTAATTGCGTAAAAATTACCCCTGTGGTATACTCACCACTAACAGCTATGAGTATCCGTAAGTTGACGGCTGGTACTCTCACACATAGTAATATATAATGACTTAGTGTGTAAGGCAGCCATACCCAAATTGGGTAAAAGGCGTGATAGATTATTATAAATTATATACTGTGTGCGTGTGCCAGTAAGCGGTTAGCAGCCGTCTACTCACGAATTCTCATTCTCATGGCTGTGATTGAAGAATACACCACAGGAAGATTTTTGTGCAGTTAAACTGGAACGTATACCTGGTACGATTCGAACCTGAGTTGTCAGAATCACAGTCGGTCACGTTAGAAGACAAGGCACTCAGCTATCCACATTTATCAATTAAAATTAATAGTTTATTATTGAGTAATATTGACTGATCATTAATTAAATATCAATTGTCTGGCTAATCCCCTATCGTAGAAAACATTTCCTAATTTTCTATTAACACCATCCTACGTCCGGTGCAGACTCAGACATTAGTTCCCGTTTTCGTTTTCAATTCCTGCGGAATTCAACGAAGCGCACTCGGCAAATAAACACTCACGCTTAGCCCTGCTGTCTGTTTCCTGCGAACTTCACGCCCCTTTCCAATACCAAATGGAGATTTCACGAGAGAGAATAAAAAACCTGCGACGGACTTATAGAGGCCAAGCGGCCAAGGTTTGGCGGTCGTCCCGCGTTCCAAAAAGGAATTTGGAATTCAGGATTCAGGAAACCGGAAAAGCTTAAGTGGAAGATGATGAAGATGCCAGGCTGGACAAGGAACGCGATAGAAATTTTTTCTGAGGGACGCAAAAGTAATTTTGAGGATATTAATTGCGACGAAATGAGAAGTTTAACTTTTAATGTGATTTTATACTTTTAAGTTCTGGCTAATATAATTTGTAATATAAATTAATGCATTTCAGGATGGCAAGAGTCAGTTTATGTTGCTAAACTTTTAAATACGAGAATTAAACCAACTTATAAGTGACGTAATTCAAAATAAAAACGTAATTTTATTCAAAATGTATTAACTTCTGCTTATTTAATTGATAGAATATAAAGGTGACCAAGAAAAAGCATCTTAAAAACGAAAAACGGCGATTCGATTAGTGCATAATATCAAAGATAATAATTTATTAATAGTAGGTATACATGATCCAATGAAATCATAGAATTTTGTTAGTTTGAGCAATCAGCACACTAAAGATCTAAACATTTTTAAGTAATAATTTTGACCTGTTGTGGTAGTATTATAAATTATAATAGAAATTAAAGTAATTAAATTGCGAGAAATTCAATGTCGCAAATTTTTTGGATTTTGAGACAATATCCTCGAAAGTTGAGGTAGGTACGAAATAAAAAAAAACTGAAGGCAAAACACTTTTTTGTCAAAATTTAAAAATATCGGATTTCATTAATAAAAATCTGACGTGGCCATCACACAACCTTCCGCCATATCTAGACTTTAAACAGAAATGTATACGTACAATCCGGTGTCCATTTAAAATATACAAATAAAAATCTAAAATATTTAAACACAGAAATTAGTATCACCTGAATCAAAAGATTCATTCACACGAAAACTCTTCTGTGTTGAAGCAATCCTCCGTTCAGTTACTACATTTAATAACTTACTTATGACTTATATAGCGCTAGTATGTCAACTTGTCACCCGTCTCATCTGTCAATATTTTTTATGCAGAAACAAAAATCAACCGAACATGGATTACAAGATTTCAACGTTTTATTTGATAAATTTATTTTTTAAATTTTACTGCAGTTCTTTAATGCTACCAGATAAAGACAATTTTTTTATAACGTAAATTGCAAATAACTTTTCCTCTTATTCTTATTACAAATAAATACTATATTTGTCCAAATTTATAGAAATTTTTGACACTTAATCTTTTCAATCTTCAAAAAGTATCACTTCCGGTGAAGATATTTGTACCAAAATCTAATGAGCTCTTCCTATTCGTATACAATTGTAAAATACCAAATATCAAAATTTTTGGATAATTCGTATTTGAGTTATGCAACATCCGGCATCGGCCCGGACCACACACATACACACACACGCACACACACACACACACACACACACATACATACATACAGACATCATCGGGAAACTATCAAAAATGAGTTGTAAGGAACCTAATTCGTGCTCATCAACTAAAAACTCACTACCCGATTTTTTGCATGATTCCAATACCTTCCTTTACAGGTAAGCGGAAGGTAAAAATGCGAGAAATCTAATTCCAAAAATCTCAATTTATATATCTTTTATAAAGTTTATGTCAAAATTTAAAAAAAGTATTATGTACCTTGTTATACCGTAAAATTCTTTTCATTTTTAAACTATTATCTATCTTTAAATGTATAAAGTTAAAACTTTTTATAAGTAGGAGTATGAAGCAAAAGATATCGTAGTATTTAACATCATAACTTGTAAAATATTGCAAATGGCACAGTTTCAAAAAATATATTTTCATTTAACTTCAACGTCTACAAATGTTCCTGCACTGATCCTGAAAGATAACGAAAAGCCATCTTACAGTTTGGAAAGTATCCAAATACGCCCCAATGGAAATTATATACCAAGCCGACAGCTCTAAAAAATGTATCCACAAACTTTAGAAATTTGTCTGTTTTGTAAAATGTAAACTTTTATTCCCCAATGATTGAGAAAAATATAATATTCTAATATTAGAATATTAGTGTTTATTGTTTATTCATTCCAAATGAACACCGAGTGGTGTTTATTTAGCGGAAACAATCGGGAAATAAATACGATACGCGATATAAAAACAATGAAGTGATATTTTACAGATTCTATTTTATGTAATGTTGTTTTTCTCAAACAATTTACCTATAATTCCAGAAAACAAAAAAACAACCACAACAATTTTATTGTTATTTTTTAATCAATTTTCAACACATTTACAGTTTTATATATCGCAACAGTGCTTCATACATTAGGTATTTCAAAATAGAAATTAAAATAAAAGTACCTAAATAAATAAAACACAATTAAAAAATACAAAATAATAACAATAAGTTGCATTTTTATGATAATTAAAACATGATGTGAAAATTAAATTTTAGATAAACAATAAAATGGAATAATTTATTTTTATTAATCAATAACCAATAAGACTATTACAAACAATTTTTAAATCAGTTTGTGTATTAAAATGTTTTAAAAATGCAATAATAATTCGATATTTAAAGAAAATTATAATGTTTCGTATTTCTTAGGTTTTATTTAAGATAAATAATCTTCTATAATATTAATACAAAATTAAAGATAAAATTACAATATTATGTTTCCATTGTAATGTGAGACGCTTTATTAAAGCTTAGAAAAGAGTGCTGGATTCGACTCGACATTCATAAAATTATGACAAGAAATTTTATAATAACTTTCGCGATGTACAAATTACAAACGATCCTTTGTCAAAGATTCACCGACAAACTTGTAAATTTGGAAAAACCTCGGAAGTTGTAAGTTGGAGGTGATTAGCCTAAAGCAACGCGATGAAATTTCAAACGACGTTGTATCGCGATTCTCTTTAAGAGGCAGATAATTTACATAGAGAACTTATTTCTAAATACCAACAGCCTAATGAAGAGCTTTATCCCTCGGGGTATAAGACAAACGGTTGCTTATATTCACATATACGTGAATTTACTTTAGCCCAAAATAGGTAATTTTGCTCGCTACATTTGCATTTATTACTAATAATTTTATAAAATGTGGTGTCTTCTTAATAATATGAAGTCTTCAAATATATTAATATTAAATAGAACATATTACGAACCAAGTATCGAAAATAGCATGTTACTTGCGATTATTTTATTTACTAGATATTTACATTTTTTTAAAACTAGTGTACACTTAACAGTTTTACACATTTGATATAAAGCCATGATCCTACATGGACACATAGAAGACACACACACACACGCAACAGTAAAAAATATTGAGAAATAGAGGCGCCGCTATTTTATGGTTTCTATTATGTAAATGATGAAAAAATCAATTTTGAGAGAGAAACGTTCCACATGTTCTTCATTGTGCTTCTGTTGCCTGTGTGTCTTCTATGTGTCCACTATGTGCCCATGTGTGAACAGGGCCCAAGATAACATATAGGTACCTGTACATTTGCTACACGCTCATGCAGCGTTGATCGAATCAAATAGTCACACGCATTTTAGAGTGTTTGCAATTATACAATATACCATACCTACATTTTAGAAGAGGGTAATGAATATTAAAATGAGAACTTTGGTGGAATTTGTGAAGAATTATTAATGAAATTTGATATTTATCTAAGTTCGAATAAATAATAAATAAAAGATCATTTGTAATTCTTTACAGGATAAAACAATTACCTCATTCATTCTTATAGTACAGAAACACTGGAACGCATAATCTTTCCGGTGCAAAAATGAAATTTGTCTTCATTAAGTAGGTACTTACATGAGAGCACTAATTCTTTTTTTACATAAAAAGTAAAATATTCGAGGAAATTTTGCATAGCAATATCCAGCAATCCTAGAACATTTAACAGAGAATTCCTAGCGATTACGTCGTCCGTTTCATATTCGCAGAATCGTAAAATCTACAAACGCGTTTGATGTGGACGGCCAAATTAAATTACAGTTACAAATGAAATTCAGCGCAGCCCAAAGCACAACTTTGTCCTGCATTCTGATTTTACTTTGAAACCGGAAGAATTACTAGCAACTAATGGTTGCACCAAACAGCGCCGGATCTAGAAATTTAGAAGAGAGGAAAGTAAATTGCCGACACCCTCCCTTCTCGTAATAAATTGTGCTATTTTTGTAAAAGCAACGATATTTAATTAGTAGGTACGCAAGTGTGACTTAGTTCAGACTATATAAACTGAAGAGGACTCTACATTTTTTCTACCACAAAAAAATCGCATTTTCGACATTTACTGTTCTCTTCGAAAATTATATACTCGTAATCACAAAACGCGAGTTGCAATATGAACAAAAACACTATATGAATGCATGTAAATAAAATATTTGATGCATATTATCTATTACGCATATTTACTTCATTTGGGTATTGGGTGTGGCAGCATCACATACTGTGCATTATCAGTATCGGTATAGATAAGTACGAGTGTACCATGCGTGCTGTTATAGTAGACATTCGTTAACTTATGGGTATTTATGGTTGTTAAATTAACAATAACAATATTAAAGGAAAACACAAACTAGTGGAGATTATTGTGTAGTGCCCACAGGCGTGCGCAGAACTTTTTATTTGGGGGTGCCAAAATGAATATTTATAATTATCTATCATAAAACACAAAATGCACTTTTTTCAAACGCCCATAACTTTGTGCCAAATCGTCGTAGGAACTTTTTTGAGTCCTGCACAGGCACAGGTAATTGAACAAATTTCAATGCCCTTTTGGTGGATCGAGCCGACAAATTTTTTCCAACTCGGTACACATCACCAAAGTTGGGCGTGTTTTAGCCCAAAAACGTGTTATTTTTGTTCGGGTTTTGAAGGGAACGAAAAGAGATCATCTTGATCTGAGTTTACCCCCTTAAAGTAGAGCCACAATTGTTTTTTTCCGAAAGAATCGTCCAATTTGGTTGAAAAGTCGCTGAGTTATGTGCGAAAAACCGAAAAATTAATTTTTTTTAAAACACAACTTTGTGCCAAATCATCGTAGGAACTTCATTCTTTGAGTCCTGCATAGGGAATTGAACAAATTTTAATGCTCTTTTGGTGGATCAACTAAAAAAAAAAATTCAACTCCGTATACATCGTCAAAGTTGAACATTTAAAATTAAAAACATTTTTTTTCACAGGGGTTCTAGAGGGAGGCGGAAGGGGTTGCGCTTAAGTTCGCATGCATGACTTTAAAGCTCGCTTTAAAGTAGACACTACAAAGTTTTTCGCCCGCAAGGATTCATCGAAATCTATTGAAAATACGCCGAGTTATGGCGGTTTGAAAATGGTCGAAATTTTTACGAATTTCAAATGTTTCATTTTTTTTTCACCAGTGTATAAATCAATATTTTGAGGTTCTAAATTTGATATTTACCTACCTATTCAAATTGAAAATTTTATCATTAAGGCGGGAATAAAAAATATATCTTTTCGCCGTCGTCGGCCGAAATTTTTATTTCTACATTTCGTTATTAATATTATCATTATTACTATATTAGGGAATTAGGGGATGCTGTGGCACCCACCGTGCCTATGGTAGTGCCATGATCAGATTGTGTTTTTAAAAAGCGCCAAATATTTTGTAGGAAGGACAACATTGTTGTTGATCGAAGAAAGAAAATGCGCAGCAGACGAAAATTTGGTCAACCTTGAGTGAAAACAATTTGTTTTCACTCAAGGTCAAATGTTAAAAAGTTAAATTTTTTACGGGGTGTGAAGCTGCATGCTTTTCACCTACTTCATGTGCATAAATATATAATTGTTGGATAACACAACCACAGAAACTTATAGAAAACAAAATTTCATATTTGGCTTTCTGTTTACGACGCGACGGTATAATACGAGAATATGCCAGTGATACTTAACCACGGATTCTGACTTAAAGATTTAATTTGTATTCCATCGATATTTTTTTGCAAATAAAAAATATAATATTAATCTTTCAAGATTTTTATTTGTAAAATGATAAAAAGTTTTTTCCTTTTACCTGACTTCCCTGGCTACAGACCTGTTTCTGAATGTGTATCTGATAGGATTTCAAACTGACCCATAGAGCCACATGCCACAGTCATAACGCATTCGACTACACACCGGATTAAGTATCACCGTCTTAATAATATTGAACAATACTGTTTTTAAAAATAATTTTAGTGCTTGCTGATATCACATTGAGAGGGGCACATTATTTCTTCCCCTAGATCCGATACTGGCACCACAATATTACATTTCCGGAATTATTTTGTGTTCTGCATTTTAATTTTAGCACAGTTAAACTCGAACACGGTAATGGTGAACTGGATTGAAACTGCAGTGGAGTGAATTTGTAGATTTGGTTTAATCCAATTGTGTTTTACTCTCTTTTTAATGATTAATCTTCTATAGCTATAGTTGTGTGATAGAATAGAATAGTGCTTGTCGTATTTCGTTTTTGATAGAACTGATGTAAAATTTTAAATGAAAAGTTGATCACACAACTTAAAATAAAAGCAACCAAACTAGAAATATAATGACTATGTATTGAGACGACAATAATTATTGCAGATTCACTGTATGAACTGATATTTATATGAGGTACAGGTACTGCAAATATTAAAGCTGAACAAATATTTCATTAATTAAATTAACGCAAAGGTAAACCACAAGAATTAATTAGGAAACATTTGTATAAATTTAGCACCTAATAACTAATGTTCCAGTTTCCAGATATTTAACCAAATTGAAATGAAGCATGTTTCGCATATTCGAATAGCTAAATCAACATGTCAATAATTTAGAAAACGATATTATTTGGGTGGTACCAGGATGTTTTGTGCTATTAATATTATTCAGTAATTCGTTCCGAAACACTCAGCACAGTTGTATCTTTTGTGGTTATTCCTTTTGATTTCGAAATTTGAATCGAACGACGAACGAGTTAGATTTCTAGAGCTTTTGCTCCGAAAGTAATCTCTCTACCACTAAGTCACAAATGGGCTACTTCCATATGGTATTAAAAATGAAATTTCTATTACTATGTAGGTACCTAATAGTAGGACGAAAACATTTTTAGAGAAAGAAAATTTTATGTGACGTCATTATATTGAACAGGAGGAGGGATGCATAATTAAATATATAACTTGTGGTTGTAACTTGTGGTTGATATTTTGAGTTGAGCCGTTGTTACGACTATACGGCCATTCATTGGTTCTGGGTTACTCTAAGTCACATAGTAATATTAAAATATCTTTATTGGGATTGGTAATAAATTTTTTGTCAAAATAAAAATATACGTGTTTAAAAATATTTAGTAAAAAAATCATGTAAGTGGCCAATTGATCCAACCAGCACTCAACGTTCGTACTTATAAATGAAATTGGAATTTTGTGAAAGCGCTGGTAAGTTTAACACTTATACTTATAATTGGGTAGGTCTGAATCTAGCTTTAGTTTACATATTCTTAGGAAGAAATTCAAAATAATTTAAGTAATCATAAAACACGTTATATACCCAAACAGGGTACATTCATTCTTCCAAAATGTCAATCACATTATTTTAAAAATAAATGAAAGTTCTCCCACTTACCAAGCACATCGATCTCATCCACAGGCGCCTTCATGATCTTCTTCTTCATGTCATTGTGCAGATCGATGCCATGTTTGGCCCCAGTGACGTCATCAGCGAAGTCGTTCCTCGCCAGGTCCTCCTGGAGGTCGTCGAGCCGGTCCAGCAGATCTGCCGCTTGCCACGCGAACTCCTCCACAGCGAGTCGCGTCTCCAGCCAGCTGCCGTGGTCGTAGCTCAGCGAGCCCTCCAGGTCGGAGGTCAGCTGCGTCGTGTCGATGATCTTCGGCAACGCTTCCAGGCTTATCATGTTGGTCTGCGGGAAGAGATTTGTTGTGAATTGGAAATTGACGCAAAATATAGTCAAATATAAAATAAAAATTCCTTATTTCAACTGAGAAACATAGTATCGATCTTGTTTCTTATGATTGTTTTTAAACTAGAAGGAGTAAATAACAAATTTCTAGAGTGATTTCTATTACTCAGGGGTGCTCATGGTTGTTAGTGAATGTTGCAGCTTATTACCCAACTTGCATGTGGCAGCATCCCATACTGTAAGTCATTGTTACAGATATAATAAAATAAAACTGTATGTGCGGTTACTAGTCATCAACTCAGGGGTACTCTACTCGTGGTTGTTAGTGAAGAGTGCACATTTTTACCCAACTGGCGTGTGGCAGCATTAAACACTGTTAGTCATTGTACAGATATAATATACGGTATGCGCGATTGCTAACCATCGACATTGACTCAGGGATCAGGGAAAATTTTTTGTACAGTTAAACTTGTATGTGCAAATGTACACGTTACTGGATTCGAACCTGAATAATAATTGTCAGAACACAGTCGGTCACAAAAAAAAGTTAGTTTTCCAAAGCGTTTATTTACAAATTGTGTTTGTATAATTAGTGCCATATTATATTAATGTATAGAACTATAAATAATGAGCTATAGGTAGATAAATTTTTTCTTGTATGTATAGCATTAAGCTACTAAATATATTTTGTAACTATATTCCCGATTTTATACTTACTTACTTACTTACTTAATCCTAAAGCCTATCTACCTTTCAGTGTAAGGCTGGATATCTCTTAGTATAAATATGCTATTGATATACCCAATTTTATAATATATTTCAAATTTGAACTGCCTAAGATCTTAAATTGGTGCACATGTCTACATTATGTCTACATAATAAAGAAAATAAATTAGGTAGGTATATAAAATATTCAGAAAATTTGATGAAAATCGTAAATGGATGTTAAATTTCTGACAAGAAAATAAGATCCTTAGCTCGACCCTTGTTACAAATAAGCTCATTACTTTCTGTACAATTTTAAAATATTTATATTTTCATCTTAAGAATGCGCATAAAACTTTTTAAATATTCAAATTGCAAAATCTCTTGTACAAGTAAAACAGTTTTTGTAAAGTAGTAAAAAGTTTTATTCATATTAAAACACACGCTGGCATTTCTTCAAAAAAGTATACTGCTTTAGAATGCAATTCCTTCAAAAATTAACAAAAACTTTACGACATAAGTCATAGCTATAAAATTTTAAATCATCTTTCAATCAAGATGCATCATAAAGATAGTTTTATGTCGGTTATATAAAACGCAATTTAATTACGAGCACAAAAACTCATCGTTAGAAAATCCTGAATAAAACTATTTTAATCGCCATATGTAAGAAGTTCACGTGCCGTAATAAAAACATAATTTTTGCGTATACTAACAAAGTTAAAGTTTACAAAGTAGCGTTTAGGACACTATATAAACCGTGACGTATAGGGTAAAGCGTTCCAAAGATTAACTTTCAAATGGCTTTTATGCCACTTTATTGTTTTCGTTCATGTACTAACTGATCCAGCTTCATGGACGTATAAAACACGGCACTTTGTACCAATGTTAGTTAGAAATAAAATTACATCGACGGTGAAATTGGGCAAATGATAAAATCTTGAATAATCTGAGATTAAAGTAACACTGCATAAGAGTATACGTGAAAATGGGACTATTACTATCATGAACTCATGACTACGAAACTACGAAAGTAGAAAAGATAATTATAGTGATAAAATGAATATGTGAAAGATGTAACATTTAACACTATGTAAACAGTTTGCTTGAAATAGTCGTACATGCAAATTTAAAATAAATAAATTTAAAGCATAAGGAGAAAATAATTTTTCCGTCATTATACAATTTATTATAGAAAATAATTATTGATGATTTATAGAAATAATAGTATATTCTGCAACAAGTGTGGAATGAAGCATATTCAACACGAGTTGAAAGTTTAATAAGATTAATATCCATATAATTTTATTGTCGGGCATTGCTGCAATACAATTTCACTCGTATTTGGCTCGTGAAATTCACATATTGACAGCAATGCACTTTTCGGATAATAATCCAAGCACTTGGGATATTACAAGTGACAATAAATCCACGCTTGTAATATTTTTAGAATTTAATTCTAATTTAATATGATTTTGGATATTCAGCAACCAGTAAAATCACAGCGTTATGTTATGTTATACTGCCTAGCAAAGCAAAATTATTATTATTTTTTTCTTATGAAACCCCTTAAAACATATATTAGTTGATCTCATATTTTAAATAACAATTCGTTTATTTCTAATTTTAGCATACCAAACGTACGTTATGAATACAAAAAATATTAATATACCTCTATTCCATCTCGCACTATGTATCACACGACAAAATTTATTCTTTTTATCTATTCACAAAAATAGCAGGCATGAAAAATATCTCTAATTTAAACAGATATCTGCTTCAGAATACAAAACAGACTAAATTTATTAGATTTCAGAAAAAATAAATTCAGCCGCTAGGGTATTATCTATCACACAGATATTAAAAATACATGAAATATGTTCTTTAAAAACTTTTTGTAGTGAAGAGCTTCTTGGAAACTTAAAGTACAAAAACGAACATAATAATACATACATTATTATTACGAAAATTACATTATTATACGAAATGACGGATATATAAATTTAAATGTGTGATTGTCTGCAGTGTCCTGTGTCGTGTCACCACACTCAAGACTCAAGCTCAAGCTCAGGACAATAAATCTAAAGTAAAGTGCAAGACCAGTGCTTCTCAATGGAAACGTCAACATTTGAAATACGAGTATGTATTTTGTAGCTCAGGAATATTTGAAATGTTGGCTATGCAGTTGAAGTGTTGGCAATGTTATTTATGTGGAATTCTCAGAATTTATGTCCACAACGCATTCTTACTGTGGTAATGGCTGGTCAGAACAAAAAAATTAAAATAATTTGAATATTTCGCCTTAAATGTAAGGTATGGTAAAATTTAGTTTTATTAGAATCAGGGGCTCGAACCATACAAAATATCGGTTCGGATTCGATTCACGGTTCACTGTGTTTTAAGGTTCCGGTTTCCGGTTTTCATAAATCTTCTTGAAATTAACCGGTAACTGGTCTTCAAAAAAGCGGTTCAAATTTCTGTTTCGTTCAATAATTTATTAAATACCTACCAATAGTTTTGCACTAAAATATAATAAATATCTAAAATCAAATAAACTAAAGAAAATACCTACAACAATTTTCATAAAAATTTAATAGAATCTTCGAAAAAATGTTAAATTTTAATTATGATTTTAACCGTTATTTCGAACCGGTTCAGAACTACCGGTTCGGCTTATCGCATAATATCTTAAAAGATTATTGTTCATTAAATGAAATGAAAAAATCGTATGCTGTTCTCAGTAGATAGTATCATTTTTCATAAAAAATCACCAAATATTATACCCTAATTCCTACCGTAATCTTCAAGGTAGGTAATGTTATTTTTTCTACTAGGTATATTATAAAAACTGTAATTCTGATCTTATTTCCTGAATAAATTTCTTCTATTTTTTCTAGAAATGAACTGACAACTTGTTTTATACTCCGATAAAACACGAAATATTTTACACGAACATTTAAAAACTAGCTGACACCTGTTATCTACGAGAGTGTATGATTTTATAATTAAATTTTCAGTTTATAATCTACTGATACTAAGCATACGCATCCAGTAATCCCACTAAACCACCGATCTGCAGTGGTAGTTTTCAGGTTTTCAGCCAAAACATAGCCAACCTTGCAATAAATCACAGTTCACCGCCATGCGCCGTTTAATTTATTTTCAACTTCCAATGCCAACTCCAAATCGCGAATCTCCTCTCTCTACTTTCGCGTATTCGTTTTTGTTTTCTTTTGAATTAGGTGAGCTGGCGAGCGTTTCCACTGTCACTGTTCGCTATTCGTATTCAAAGTAATTCTGCTTCAAATACTCGAAGCATTTTCATTTAATTTATAACGCTTCACGATTAATTCAATGTGGGTGGAACGGTTTTAATTTTTGGAGCGCGCTGGTCTCTTATCTAATTTTGGGGAGTGTTTTCAGAGAGAATTTTCGAAATTAGAACTGGAAATATTTTCTCAGAAACTAAGACACAGTTCAAACTGAGTATTTCATTACAATATGAATTTGTATTTAAATTTGACAGCGTTTTGTTGTACCTATTTCATTTATCTTCTCAATTAATTAACTTTTTAAATTAGCTGTTGCTGTGTTGTTTTTTTGATATTTTGGCTCAATGAACGCACTAAAAAGTTTTTAAAATAATGTATCTTATAGAAAAATTTTCATAGAATTTAATTTAAAAAATAGAAAGTTGATATTATTATTAGTTAATAAATAAAAACAGCCGTTTTCATAAAGGGAGAAATAATTTGATTGAAATGTTCGAAATACATTTTCTCGAATACTGTGCCACTTACATGAAAATCGTTACGAATCTATCTTATAGAGAATTTTATGGTCTACATTTTCTTATATAACACTTTTTCACCTAATTTGAACAGTTTCTGAGATAAATGTGAAAAATTTTCGGACACAATTTTCGTCCGCCATCTTGAATTTGGGGCACAAGGAGTAAGAATTCGAGCAAATAACATACCTAGGCGTGTTCAGCGGGTATCAAAGCATAAGATTCAACCTGTTAATCAATTGTTACATGATTTGCCTCTAGGAGGTATATTTTCGAAAAAATTTCTTGGTCTAATACTGCAATCTTATAAAAAAATGCTGCGTGTCACAGAGTGAGCTCTGGCGACATTCTGTTTCACAATGTTAACTTTGGAAACGCAAAAAATACGCACGTTGTCGTGAGTGTTTTTTTGCTTCGCCCTCGCAGTAATAATCAACTTTACGTTGACAATTGAAAGCATAAATATAAACCTATCATAGTAGTCGTCGATAAATGTTATTTTTGAATGTACCTAAAGTAATTTAAGATAAATGTGTAATGAATGCCTCACCTCGAATTTGTACTTATGACTGCCGAGGGAGGTACGTTGCTTCTGCCAGAAGTTGTCGGGCTTGACGATGAGGGCCTGGTGCACGGCGCCGGGTGGGAAATGTTCGTGCAACGCTTTCAGAATCGGCTTCACAGTGCTCCACGTCGCTCCACGCATGTCCACCAGCACGGTGAAGCCCAATGCACGAGCCTCATCACTGCAACAACAAAACAAACACACACATTTTAAACAATATTCTTCAAGTCTAAAAGTACTACAAAAATGTATTATTTTAGCATTAGTTTGAACAAATCTTTGGAGAAACAGTCAACAAAATGCAATAAAACACCGACGTTGCGAGGGCAATTCAGTTTTCATCAGGATGATAATTATTGGTTATTAAAAATTAAAGAATACCATGTTATGATTTTATAGAAATCTTTCGTCAAAAGAAGGTAAAATTCAATACATAATAAGCAATTATCACAATGCTGAAGATTGGATTTTATTAAAGTGACTGCTTCTCAATCTTCCATTGAAATTCACGGAGATATATTTTATAAAACATAATATTTGGTATAATAATCCTTGAAGATCTTAAGTTGTGAATACCTATACCGTACTAATTTTAGTTTCTCCTGAAATTAATTTCGTAGAAAAGAAGTACCCAGTTATGAATAAGATAAAGATTGCACGAGCACTCAGACTGACAACATTTACCAGCAATAAATCTGTATTTATCCGCTATTCATATTCATAAACATTTCTTTTGCCTCAATTAAGTATAAATCTATATCTCTTCCCCAGTATTATATAAGGTATTATTAAATATAGGTATCTCTTCCGAAACTAATGTTTGTTTCTTTTTCTTGACAACGACAGACATAAATTCTGTTTAACCATTTATACACTTTGACTAAATTTAATATATAATGTTTTCAACATACTAAACTTAAGACGCTGCGACCTGAGGATGCCTACATAGGCGAAATCGATCGTCACAAAGGATTTTTAAAAATAAATACCATTTAAACACTCAGTTTTGCTTTTTCTACTACCTTCCTATTATTAATGTAAAAATATTGTAAAATTTTTGGGTGGGCCAGTTGGGGCATGACCCAGGCCCACCTTTAGTTAAGTTCCTGATCCGTTCAACGATTTCAGCTTAAGCTTAATCAGCAATCAATATTCGCCAAACATTCATTTGGATTCCCAACAATTAATAATTCTTCTTAAATTGTTTTATTGTATAGTATTATATATACCCAATTTAATTTTTAAAGAGGTAAAATATGTAGTAAAATAAGTAAACGTGAATTTTATAAATATATGTATACCTACATAATTAACAGAAAAAGCTTAAAGTAAAAAATATGAGTTTAAAAATCCTATTTCAGTAACTCTTTGGGAAGTGAATAAAGACCATGCGAAAATACATTTCTATGCATGTAATTTTAACACGTCCTATAACTTTTTGTGGTTTTAAAAGCCTTTTTATTAAAAGGTAGTCTACAATGTATTTTATTGTAAATATATAATATAATAATTAACGCTGCGTATAAAATTTGAATATCATGTTTTATAGTTTGATTAATTCATGAATCATTTATAATTCTCACGAGATAAATCCGCAATACAATCGTTCAATCAAAATCCAGCAGCAATTAGAATTATTCCAACAAATTTACGGGTATTTACCGAATACGTGTTAGCGTTTGTGAATATTGTTTCTATGATCGTAATTAATATCTTGTTAATAATTACAATGTAGCAAAACGATCCAATTAAATGTAATTACTAATGATACATAATAGCATATAACTGCAGAGAAGGGTGATAGCAGGTGTATTAAATAGTTAGGTACGTGTGTTGGACAAACTACAGGGCCAATATCGAGGTGCTTAAGGTAACGATCTGTTAATCATCGCAAAACGTTGAATTGCGGTCACATGGACACAGAACAAACGTTTAATGGTTTAATAGTTGCAAGTCCTGCTGGTAGATATCTCTACAATACGGGTAAAGGCAACAACTACAATGTACTAAACTACAACTACCGAGGCTCTCAAATATAAGGTAAACATTAAAAAAAATTAAACAAGTTTAGTTAATTCTTAATTAAGCATAAGGAGTGGCATAATTATTAAATAATTTTGGTGTGTTTTAATATTCAAAAACCCATAGACATTCATAAAACAAACGTGAATGAATATCTATAAGTCCAGAAGTTATGTAGGTATGTGTGCTGACTTAAAATATCTGATCTGCTAATTGAGTAATTTTGTATTAATCACTATTTAATTTAATGCATCTTAATTTAAAACAAAACTTAAAATCAATTTCCAATTTCCACATCCTGCAGGTTCATCGTCTATGTTATTATTCAAGGCCTAGAAATGCAGGCCGGTTGCTAACAAAACATTGGGGAACATTTTTTGTTGCAAAATTTTTGCCACATTGGCGCTTTTAAGGGACCCGGTTCCGGGTATTAATAAAACAATTTTAATATTAAATTATATATCAAAAATATACTCTATATTATTATTGATTGTATTAGTTTCATCATTTTAAAAACTATTTAATTTTAATTTTTAATTCTGACATTTTAATGCATGATGTGACAGATTATTTTCTGTTTTAACGTATTTCACAGATTACTTAATTCTTAATTCACACTTCCGGTCTTCAACCGGGTCCCTTAAAAGCGCCCTCAATCGACCAAATTTTGCATTTCCAGGCCTTAAATAATAACGTAGGCGATGGCAGGTTGATCTTCACGTCGCTGCTGAAAATAAAACATCTATTTTTAACTGAAATCCAGTAATTTTCCTAACTTATAAAATAAATCAATAATATTTTCAAAAAATAGATACACAAAAAACGACCATTTTAATAAAAATTTCCAGGGTAATTCAATCTATTTAAGTTTTTGTAAAGGGAAATGTTTCAAATGCGCGATGCAGCCTTCATTAGGTAAAAAACTAAACTTTGTATTATTATTCTACAAAAAATTATGTTTTAAAATTGTATGGAATTATTGATTTATGTTTCATTGCGTTTTAAAAATTAGTGTTCTATTTTCCATACAGCAATTAAAATTGTCCAATTTACATGAAATTGTAATTAACAACATGAAATTATCAACTATCTAATCGAGATAGCAGTTCAAATGGTTGGAGTTACATTATATACTGAAATATTGTTTCACACAATTCCGGGCGCATTTGGCTAGTAGTAGTAGTTTTTCTACATTCAACATTTTAGTTTTCGCAGATGTACATATCAATGAAAAATTTCTGTTGATTGCTAATAAAAATCAATTAATCGTAAGAAAAAATGTTGTATATACTTCTGGCTGAAAGTATTTTTGCAGACGTCGACTAGCGAAGCGAGGGCTGCATCCTTGCTGCGCTCGTGCTACAATTTCTAGTCTCAATCTGCAAAGAGCAACTTTTAGCCCTTGGCATACAAATAACTATTGTAGCTTTTCTTTAGTCGTCTCATATTTGGGTCGTACATGCTACCGGTCCCCAGTTCGATCCCTGCAACCGATATTACCTACTACTGAATCGGAGTGGTTGGATTCCACTATAATAATCTATCATTCAGTAATTTGGAGTTAGTTCTGTTACCATCAAAATAAATAAAACTTAAGTACATTTTTTTGAATAATTCTACATAACAATATGTCAAATAAATTAATTAAATCTTGGTTTAATTTATTTGTTTATATACGAAGTAATTCGTTGCGAATTCAAATTATATTTTCTATATAAAAGTTTTTCTATCGAGGCATCTTGCTCCTGATAAAGTTTAGCATTTCTATTACCTACTTTTTTAATGACAGGATAAATATACAATAATACAATATACGATTATTTGCAATTATAATATTACTATTACATATTCAATTTTATTTTTATTAGCAGAAGTGTGTAATCAAAGTTTTTAAGTTAAATAATGTAAATCCACCAAGTAATAAATAATCACCACCTGACATAAAATACACGTATTCCTTCGTCCTGCAAAATCTAAGCAAGTTTCATTGTTTCTTTTCAGGTGTGAAGAAAACCTCCAGCCACTGCTATAATCCGCTGAATATACAATGAATAAAACATCAGCAGCATTGGCAGAAGCGCGTCCGTAACATCTCACCATTTATCTTGTAAACAAAAGTAAACGAACATCAATCGATAACATTCAGTGAGGAGTGGGCTGCGGTTCGGTGGGTTATTTATCGGTGTCGATGTCGTCTGCACTAAGCACGAGGAACATAACCTAGACCGTGATTTGAATTTCGCCGATCTGCCGATCTTTCTTGTGGCGCCACTGAGGTCAGGATCCGACAGAGGCGGAAACAGGATTAGCAGGAAGTTATGGACACCTTGCAAGTGGCTAATGGTGTTTATTTTTAGACAATGCATTGTTTCAAAATTTTTAACTTGTAAAGAATTACAAGACTGCAAAAATAATACTTAGCAATTGCAAAAAATTGGAGGCAATAGGACTTGCAAAGACTACAAAAAATACAATTGTATATAGGAGTTGAAAATATAAAAAGGATTATGTTTTAGAAAATTATAATTTCGAGGTCTTGCAAAGAATTATAGAAATTGAAATTGCAAACAATTATAAGCATTGGAATTTTAACAATTGGAAATTGGAATTACAGAGAGTCAATAAGAACTAATATGAGTTGCACTGAATCATTTGAATTTTAAAAGGATTACTGGGGAATTGTAAATAATTATATGATTTGTAATAAATTATAGAAATAAGACTTAAAACTTATAAGAATTTAAAGAATTATTTTTAAAATCACAGGAATTGTAAATCAATAAATTTTAGTAATTGTACGGGTAAAGAATTGTTGGAATTGGATAAAATTTAAAGAATTTTATATGACAAAGCAAATAAATACATGGCTTGCAAAGAATATAGAATTTCCAAAGGATTACTTATAGACAAATTACTGAGATAACATTCAGTTGTCAACTGAAAGCGCAGTTTCAGCGCACAATTGTATAAAAAATAATTTTTTCTACGATCGGTATTAATTAGGCTTGTTGGACAATTTGATACTTGAAAATGAACAATTGCAGACCAATGCTTCTTTGAAGATCGTTGCTAATAGTAACGGTTTGAAAATCAGACCATTGCTTAAGATTTGTTTAAATTTATACTAATAATTCAATTTTCAATCAAATTTCTTTCTAAATGTCAAGTTTATTTATGTTTGTTGAATTGTTTTATCTATATTCAAAATTTTAGCTTTCGTAGATAGGATGAAAAATTACCAAAAATTGTGTTGATTGCTATTAAAATTCAATTAATCGTAGAAAAAATGTTGTGTATAGGTACTTCTGGCTGAAAGCAGCTTTTTACAGACTTTTACTAGTTCGACTAGCTATAATGCCTCAGTCTACTGCAATTTTCAGCCCTTGACATATAACTCTTCATTTATTCACAAAAATATATATTCTTTAATAATTCTATAATTTAAATGAATGTTTGCATAATTTTATGATTAAAATAAATTTATAAAAACTTCCACCATTCGTTGTGCATGTTACATTTCAATTTCCATATTTTATTACAGTAATTCCCATAAAAATGCACTCTCAAACCAAAACATCACACAAGATTCATACAATGTCTTCCAAAATATCGTACAAAATTCATATTATCCCTCTCCAAATATTCTTATTCCTCTTCTGCATCATAATGGGTGCGGCCCATCCATTGCAGGCGCTGCAGTCCTGCAGTCCGACTGGCGCCAGACGCGACAGCAGGATGCAGGATTTCGCAGCAGGAAGAAAACAGGCGATTGTTACAAATGTGACGGCATGAAGCGCGTTATTGCCCGAAATGTGTTCACTTCATTGCGTTGGGTTTCTTTATGCTGCTATTTGGAAGTTTTTTTTATAAACTAAGATAAATAATTTGAGGGAAATCCTGCACTTTATGGCGTATAAATCACAGGATGTTTGTTGGATTTGGGATATACAATGACAGTTAATTCTGTTTTCTCAAGTTCGGTGCACTGTGGTGCAGTGTTTTTTGCCAGAAAAATAACTGACGAAATAAGATTTATTGTCAAACAAAACGTTGGTAGTTTTTATCTTGTTTAGTTTATTTAATTCGCAATCAAGAAAATATTACAGATTTAATTACTGATAATTTATTTTAGTCAGCTCGTTTATATGGTTTTTCCTATTTAAACTCAAAACCTGCAAGTACATGGGTATTTAAAAATACCAACTAAAATTTTTAATTAAACAATACAACAAACTTATGTAATAATTTTTCAGTTACTGCCATCAAATGAGTAGGAATAATTAAAAAATATAATTATAATTAAGAAATAGCATCGTTCTGGTCTTCTTTCTAATAAAATATTTGCATAGTATCGATATTATATTGCAAAAGTTGATATTTATTTTATGTTTATAAATATTGTAAAATTTCAATTGAGTACCTATTACCTATACGTAGGTACTTATATTTTACAGGCGTAATTCTACTTGAAAGCTGAACGTTAAACTGTTGAAACTCGTTGTATGAAATAATTTTTTTCGGCGATTGACATTAAAAGTGCTGTTTTTTGACAGTTGACAGTCAGCAAAGCGTTACTTTTGCTGCCTAGGCAGCATATGGTGAATCAATAAATTTGACATTTATAAAATTCATCAACATACCTAACCTATTTTGTTTTTTATAGCAACTGTCAACATAATAGACATAGCAACATAATTTGATTGCGATAGCGATCAATATATTTAAAATAATCACTAAATTAATATTAATTAATAACAATCGCCGAAAAAATAATGTGTTTAACATGGCAAAAAACAGATTTGCTGCCTAAGCTAGATTCATAGCCTCGGCTGCGCCTCGTCTATGAAACTCTAGCCGCGGCAGCAAATCTAATATGTTTTTGCCTAGTTAAACAAATAACTATTACATAATGTAAAATAAAAGGTACAAACATAAACTTATTATTTAACTTTATGGTACATACTTATATTACATTAAGGCTGGCGTTTGAAACGATGAAACGCGTAACAAAAGTTCCCGCCGGTCTTGAACTATGCGATGCTATTTTGATGGAGGGAACAGCACTAGAAGCGAACGTAAACCGAGAGTAACCGAATAATAACGAGCAGACTACAATAATTGCGATCACACTGTATAGATATTATCGAAAGACAGTTTGCTCGGAACCAAAAAGTTACGAAAAGGAAATAAATATGTTTTAAATGTTTATTTATTGTTAACATAATTGAAAATTAATATGTCTCATTGAGGTTCGACACATTTTAATCCTCTCGGAATATTTCGATAAATAATTTCGGCCAAAACACAATCTAAATATTTTTTTTTCAATTTTGGTAACATGTTCTCCTTCTATAATATTCTATCAATATTTAAAAAATTAAACAATCTCTTAGGAAGAATTCATTCACTTTAACAGAACTGTATATTTTTATATCGAAATAAATATTAGGTAGGTATATTATTTGTTAATTATTATCATTTACAAAAATTCGGAGAAACAATCAGGAAAGGAATAGTAGAGTAGTTTCGCATAATAGGATAAAATAATAATATAATACCTTTTTAGTTTTACTATTATTATTTTACGTATTTTTGACGCTCGCTAGTCGATTGACGTACATAGAAGTACAACTTAGGAGCTCCAGCGGGGGGTGGCAGCGAGCGCGGTGCAAGAACACACGTAATGCCGTCAGCAATAATACTATAACGTTAGCTCTTATGGAAAAATCTACGTTCTTCCATTATTCAAATTTGGTACATGTTATTATTTGTTATTTCTGACAATTGATTGCAGGGGCAGGTATGTTTTATAATTCTTCATTTTATTAAAATTAAAATTTTTTGTTTATAACTTTTACATTTATTAAATTATAAACAAATAAACAGTGCCTGCCAATGGATACCATTTTAAAATTGTAATTTTTTTTTGTTTCTGTTGAACCAATACTTTTTGAACTGAGAAAGAACTACGATTTCACTGCTTCAGACGCCAGCCTTAAAATAAAACGATAGTACAAAAGCTATACTTTGGTTCAGAAAGGTAAGTGAGGTATTTGTAAAAAATAGACGATATAAGCTCCCCTTGTAAAATTGAAAATCACAAGTTTTTAATTTTAATTACCAAAGTCCATTCAAAAGCATATATCACAAAAACAAATTTACGTAAATCACAAAAGAGTCTATTATTCCTGTAAAATCGGATTAAAATCCATGTCCATTGACAATTAAAAACTAAAATAGCGGTGAAATGGTATTTAAAAGTAAATTAATAGTTTTCATTGCTATAAAATTTCCCTTTTGAACAAGTTTCATTTGTAAAATTAACATCAATATTATCATGAAAATTAATAGTTTCAATAAATATTGGTCCACGTATAGAGCTTGTTTAAACAAATGACATATTATTAATTTATCTGTTATTAGTCATGTAGGTTATTTAGTTTGATGGGTAATAAATAATAATAATTATTAATGCTGATATTAGTTCAATCAAAATAATTAGTTCTCTAAAAATAAAATCAGCTTATCACATTGAATGAGGGTAAAATGTGCATTAAATATATGATTAATAGTAGAACAGTGTGTTTAAACCGAGATAATAATAATAACTCGTTTATATAATATTAAAAATTTGTTTCCATAATGTTTCTGAGAATGCATTTAAATTAGAAACATTTCATATTTGTGGCAAAACGAAGATATCTAAATATGAATCAGAAAAACCTGTTACGATTATTTGCATATAAATAAGCACTCAGAGAAAATTTAATTTAAAAATTTATAAAGTAAATTGTCAAGCGTAAATCGTATAAATGAGGTTTCTTTCCAACCTCGAGTCTTTATATTTCACTTACTTAAATTCTTAAAAATTATAGTAAATAAATTTTAACGTATTTTAAGAGAAATTGTTTCATGCGACTGGATTGATAATTATTTTCCATAGCTTCTAATTCTAAATGAATGTTCATTCTTTTTAGATGGTCATAAAATTTATTTTTAATAATAATATAATAATAATGCGAATCTAGTTGTACCACCCCAATTTATTCTCATAAGTCATACGCATCGTTAAAATATCTTTGAATAATAAACTATTTTCACTCATTTTCTTCCTCATCCTCTAACCAAATCACCTCTCACAGGTGCATTTCCTTTGTTGTCAAATATACATCATCTCCTGTCATTATTAGATTAACTATCAAACGAATGTAGAACGTTCGCTGTTCGCTACTACATCCATTACACTATCTCATACCTCTCTTTGTCTTGTCTGTAGTACAATTACAACTCTCTTTGTCTGTAATAAACTTTATATTAGTTCCCTATCGTCAGCAAATAGATTTGATGTTAGCGCCTGCTGGCCGGCAACGATAATGCTGTGTAACGGGGATGATATGCTGGTTGCGGACGGGAAATTGGTTTTTAGGGATTTTGTTTTAGATTTTTGTTCTTTTGAGTTTTGAATCGGATTTATAACGTGAAACGTGATGATTCAGCATAATAGAAAAGTCTAGACGATGGTGAAAGAGATATAAATTGTAATGATGGAAAGTTATATCGATATTCTTGAATAACAATAATTTCCTGTAGCGTAAAAAAATGCGGAAAAAAGGATTTTGACATTTTGACTTATTATTTTATGGGATAGATAGCCGGAAGTGCTATGTGGTCGACTCTGGTTCTGACATCTCAAATTTGAATTTAGTCATATCCACACTTCATTTTAATTGCACAATTAATTACCATGAATTACCTGTGAGTTGACGACTACTAATCTCATGCACAGTCTAATGTTATAGACCTATACAATACCGATTTATGTCACATTCAACTTAGCTCTCATACATGACAAATATGTTCTACAGGGTGTTTCAGGGTTAAGTATCTTAACTTAAAATATGAATGTAGGACTTCAAAACAAGAAAAAATCTCGTTTGGAGATTTTCTCAGAAACGTTTAGTTTAGGCGATATTAGGTTTTAAAGTTACAGATGAATTTTATTGAAATTCACTCATGTAAGATATCAATTTGTAGCTAAGTAGCTATAAATGTTTCAGCCAAGCGCGAATACAAGGGTCCATCAAGCTAGCGGGGCCATTATGGCAGAAACACATCGGACTAGTCTCAAAATTTTTAACTATTTTATTGCTAATTAATTACCGAAAAAATAATTTTTTAACCTCATTAGTTAACGAGAAAATGATGTTTCTGCTAGCTTGACAGGCAATTATGGCAGAAACACATCGGACTAGTCTCAAAATTTTTAACTATTTTATTGCTAATTAATTACCGAAAAAATAATTTTTTAACCTCATTAGTTAACGAGAAAATGATGTTTCTGCTAGCTTGACAGGCAATTATGGCAGAAACACATCGGACTAGTCTCAAAATTTTTAACTATTTTATTGCTAATTAATTACCGAAAAAATAATTTTTTAACCTCATTAGTTAACGAGAAATTGATGTTTCTGCTAGCTTGACAGGCAATTATGGCAGAAACATATCGGACTAGTCTCAAAATTTTTAACTATTTTATTGCTAATTAATTACCCAATAAACAATTTTTTAACCTCATTTTTACCTTCCGCCATACCTGTAAAGGAAGGTATTGGAATCATGCTAAAAATCGGGTTGTGAGTTTTTAGTGGACGAGCACGAATTAGTGTTCTTACAACTCAGTTTTGATAGTTTCACGATGATATCTTTATGTGTGTGTATGTGTGGATATCTCAAATACGAATTACCCAAAAATGTTGATATATGGTATTTTACATTTGCATACAAATTGGAAGAGCTCAATAGATTTTGGTACCTACTAATATATTATATTCACCGGAAGTCAATTTTTTTTATAAATTTAGATAAATATAATATTTATTTGTAATAAGAATAAGAGGAAAAGTTACTTGCTACTTATGTTATAAAAAATTGTCTTTATCTGGTAGCATTAAAGAACTGTAGTAAAATTTGATAAATAAATTTATCAAATAAAACGTTGAAATCCTATAATCCATGATCGGTTGATTTTTGTTTCTGCGTAAAAAATATTGACAAGTGAGACGGGTGACACGTTGGCACTAACGCCATATAAGTCATAACCGTAAGCAAGATCAGACATCACGACGAAACTAGTCATAATGGATTCAGAAAAGGTCAAAACGGATATTTCCGTAAAAATCTGAGAACCGAAATTTTTCGCGATTACAATACTTCTTTATTACTCCGTACAAGGAAGTAAAAAGAGATTCGCTGGTATAAATTCTCGTTAAATAATGAGGTTAAAAAATTGTTTTTTCGGTAATTAATTAGCAATAAAATAGTTAAAAATTTTGAGACTAGTCCGACATGTTTCTGACATAATTGCCTGTCAAGCTAGCAGAAACATCAATTTCTCGTTAACTAATGAGGTTAAAAAATTATTTATTCGATAATTAATTAGCAATAAAATAGTTAAAAAATTTGAGACTAGTCCGATGTGTTTCTGCCATAATTGCCAGTCAAGCTAGCAGAAACATCATTTTCTCGTTAACTAATGAGGTTAAAAAATTATTTTTTCGGTAATTAATTAGCAATAAAATAGTTACAAATTTTGAGACTAGTCCGATGTGTTTCTGCCATAATTGCCAGTCAAGCTAGCAGAAACATCATTTTCTCGTTAACTAATGAGGTTAAAAAATTATTTATTCGGTAATTAATTAGCAATAAAATAGTTAAAAATTTTGAGACTAGTCCGATGTGTTTCTGCCATAATTGCCAGTCAAGCTAGCAGAAACATCATTTTCTCGTTAACTAATGAGGTTAAAAAATTATTTTTTCGGTAATTAATTAGCAATAAAATAGTTAAAAATTTTGAGACTAGTCCGATGTGTTTCTGCCATAATTGCCAGTCAAGCTAGCAGAAACATCATTTTCTCGTTAACTAATGAGGTTAAAAAATTATTTATTCGGTAATTAATTAGCAATAAAATAGTTAAAAATTTTGAGACTAGTCCGATGTGTTTCTGCCATAATTGCATGTCAAGCTAGCAGAAACATCAATTTCTCGTTAACTAATGAGGTTAAAAAATTATTTTTTCGGTAATTAATTTGCAATAAAATAGTTAAAAATTTTGAGACTAGTCCGATATGTTTCTGCCATAATTGCCTGTCAAGCTAGCAGAAACATCAATTTCTCGAACTAATGAGGTTAAAAAATTATTATTTCGGTAATTAATTAGCAATAAAATAGTTAAAAATTTTGAGACTAGTCCGATGTGTTTCTGCCATAATTGCCTGTCAAGCTAGCAGAAACATCAATTTCTCGTTAACTAATGAGGTTAAAAAATTATTTTTTCGGTAATTAATTAGCAATAAAATAGTTAAAAATTTTGAGACTAGTCCGATGTGTTTCTGCCATAATTGCCTGTCAAGCTAGCAGAAACATCATTTTCTCGTTAACTAATGAGGTTAAAAAATTATTTTTTCGGTAATTAATTAGCAATAAAATAGTTAAAAATTTTGAGACTATTCCGATGTGTTTCTGCCATAATGGCCCCGCTAGCTTGATGGACCCCGAATACAAGGAGTGCAATGGGAGGATCTCTTGTGTTTGTCTCTCTTATACTGAAACTATCTCCTAGGGTCGTCACAGGTTCCAGCCAAGATTTGACATAAGATTTGTATTATTTTTGATACTACATTATTATTATATTATAATAGGATTAACATGTCCAAATAGGGTACTGAACTCCTTTTATTCATACAAAATAAATTTAGTTCGTTTACATCTATGGTAAAGTAAACTGTCATTCAACATACATTTACAAAAATAGTGAGTATACTGACATGGTGATCGTTTACGAATTTTGCAATGGAAGCATCAACGTAAGCAGATACTCGTTCTGTGTCATCGACAGATGGGATAACAATTGCCTTCGAGCTGGAGGTTAACATTTTTTTTTTTTAAATTGTAAATCCCTATTGTTTTTAGCAATAAAGTTGTTAATATGCAATAGTTATTTATTATTACTCTTTTATTTTTACAAAAAATTTCAAATTCTTATTTGCAACCAATATCTCCTTAACGAAACGTTTGCGAGAAAATCTCCAAATGACTTTTTGTTCCTGTTTTGAGGTCCTACATTCATATTTTAAGTTAACCCTGTAATAAATAACTTGTGGTATTGTAGCAGATTCAAATAAAATATTTAGAAAAATTATCTACTCGTGGTGTATACTAAAAATCCCTCATTCTGCAATTTTTCCAAAAATTTCTTCTGTTCCGTGCTTAGTACATCATGTAGGTATAGGTAATAAACCTTGTATAATATTTATAATAAAAATGGAATATAGTGATTTTAAATAATTAAAGTAGCCATTGTCAATGCATTAGCTTATAAACTAATTTAAGGATATATTTTAAAATGCAGATTTAACAGAAAAATATTGGTGTGCAAACATACAGGGTATCTGAAACAATAAAGTCAAAAAACTCCATTCTTCTGAACTATTAAAAAAGTGAATAATTTTCAACTAAAGTATTTTTAATATACATATTTCAATTTGCTTATTGGCAACAATAAGCCAAAATGTACCTAAGTATTTTATATAGAGCTTAGAGGTGGTGAGATAGTCCTCTCTAGTTATGAATTGTTTCAAATTTGAGTATTATGGGAATCAATGTCATTGCAAATGGATTTCCGGCGGAATCCAGTCATGAATCAGAGTTAGAGTGTAATTGCTGTCGGGACTACAGGAATAGCCACTGATATCATCTTAATTAAGGTAAATGTAAATTAAATTTCTACAGATAACTACAGGATCATTGCCTCAAGTGATATTTAATTATAATTACTCTAAATTAAAATAGCTTAACATTTACCCTAATTGTTATCGTTAGAGAAAACTAGGAAACAGTACATGCAAGCCGGGTACAAGCTTTCATTAAAAAGTGAATTAAGACGATTTTTGCGATTAAGCTAAAATAGCAATAATAAGAGCAAAGCGTCCAAATAAATCCCATAGTCTTATGACATAACAAATAAATATTAGAACCGACGATAGAGAATATACCTATATATTATAATCACCTAAGCACGTTAGTATACAGGCTGATTCACAACTCACGAAACAAAAATATATTTTTTAAATTTGTTAAGGATTGTTTCCACAAGAAACAAATGTTTTAAACCACTGGATTGTTGATCGCATATATAATGGATATCTAACTGACAATAAATTAAAGTAAATGTATCTAATTTCTTATGTAAACACTGATCCAAAACTATTTGATTAAAAACCCTGGAAACCAAAATTGCGAACTTTAAAAAAAATTAAGGAAATAAATACTCTTGGAGAATTCAGTCAATTTATTAAAATACAATACACACCAACATTTGGACTTCAATTATTGTCCTCTTCAGGGCACGCCTGTGCGTCTCCATATACTTGGCGGGTATCAGTTGTGGCACAAGAATCTACTATCTGAATTAGCAAGTGGTGGGGGTAGAGGGCCTACGGTTTGTCTGTTTACATGGATTCCAAGTGAGAAAGTGCTTGACTTCGGCGTGTTTTTGGTTATTTTGTCGCATAAAGATATGTAAAAAGCGTTGTATGTCCAACTGCAAAAGTGTTTATGCATCTAATAAAGGGGAAGTAACAATTTTTAGTGCGCTAAAGCAAAACTATTACCAGCAGACGTATTTAACTAATTTGAAATCCAGAGGTTATTTGACACATCCAAATTATGTTATTTTCAATTTATTTTATGTTTATTTATAGGAAATATATTAGTAAAAAAATATCAAAAATCCCTGTCTGCTTTGTAGTAAAGAGAATTATAAATTTGAATTCAATTGCAATGTTATGATAAAGATGTTTTATCATATAATCATAATGTAATACATGAATTCATATCAATGAGAATGAGACAGTATATCCACCAGGTTAAAATTAATGAAGTATCAACCAGCAGAGAATAAAGAAAATTGGCGAAACTTTGTTAAACTGAATTAGAATTACAAAAATTTTAAAATTATTAATGAGTATTATTCAGCATGCATTAATTTCAATTAATATTATATTTTAGTGTATTATGCGTAAAGTGCGGATTATATGCATTTGCATAAATATTGTATCATTGTGCAATGTGCATATTGGTATTTTGTTTACAAACGTTTGCATTTCATACAGAAATACTTAGATCAAAATATAGTATAAAATTTTTGCATATTTTGAATATTTCAATATTTCTTACATATATTTATTATAAATCATATAACAGCATATTTTGTACCTTTTAACCCAAAATTTCAATATAAAAAAGTATGTACCTATAAAATTTATAATCGCTTATATTTGATACCACCTACAGTAATTTTTACATTTATTTTAAAGGTAGGTAAGGTAGGCACACAAATTGTATTCCAGAAGTTATACGTTGTTTTGTTTATTTTATATGATATTTTTGTGCATTGTTGTAAAATGTAGTTTTTTTCTGATTTATAAAAATAAATTATTAGTAAAAATGAATAAAATTATGTTGCATATCTACATATAATTAAAAAATATTGCATATTTGTTTAATTTTGTGCAAATATCGAGCATATTTTAGCCTTATTTCAATGCATATTGCATGCATATTTTAATCATATTTGCCTGCATATAATCCGCACTTTAATTATGCGTATTTTAAATTTTTATACCTGTCTCAATATCCAAATATCCCAAATAATGAATTATAAGTATATTACGAGATTTTTATACCGGATTTTACAGTTTCTCGATATTAATTATTATAAAATTTATAATGTATGTAGAATAAACATGTACTTTTATAATATTATAATGTATCAGAATAATATTTTCTTATGTAAATTAGGAAAATCATGAAATATAAATGATTAACGCATCTAAGTACTGCATAACAGTCGGCCCCCTACCCCCACCATTACATCTCACGCGACGAGTAAAATTGCCATTCTCTGCGCTGAGTGTCTTCTCCTATCTATATTATACTTCGTGCTTCAGGGTGATGATTGTTTAAACTAGAATATCGAAATTTCCATAATAATATAAAATTTGTTGAATAAACTGTTCGCGCCAAGGGATAAAATACAATAAAATACTATACATCATTTAATCAACTCAGTTGATTGTGGACTGAATTCCCCAAGATCTTCTCTACTTTATTTTTTTTAATTCTTTCAGTTTTGTAATCAGTATGTTTAGTACTATATGCCATTGAAATATATGCACGAAGTTCTAAATCACCAATTCTATCAAGAAAATATCAAACTATAGTTAACACGTTCAGTTAGCTATTAAGTAATGCTCTCGAAAAGTCGCGTATAATGTTCGTATTTTGGAAATAATAAACTCAATCTGTTGCCTGTGGCATAAAGTCTCTCGTTAGCGCGCGGATTCCCGCTTGGCGTCGCTACCGTCGTTAGTTTCAGACGTCTTCCGACTTCCGGTTTCCGACCCGCGTAGTTCGTAGTTCAGCGTCAGTCGCTTTATCCGGCTTTAGCATATTTTAAAGCGAACGTATGTTGGGAGGATACGTGCGTCATCTACGAAGTCAATTTTCTAGAATGGGACGGGATTTAATTCGATCGATGATTCACTAGATTGAGCACGTATATTACAAATGTGAAATGATTTACATACACTGGAGTATGAGTATGAATATCGGTAGTTTATTTTAAAGTAGGTACATCGGTTTTGCATTGGATGCAATGAAACATTGAACTGTTTTAGCTATAGAAACAAATGGTCATGAAATGCAAATACTGTTTGATTTATTTATACGTATCTACCTACTTATATTGGTTGTTGTACTTATTTATTGAAATAATACAATAATGTTTATACTTCAGCAATCCTTTGATTCTAATTCATGAAAATTGTAGGCACGTTAGCAAGCCCAGTAGATTTTATTCCAAAAAATAAACATTACAATACAATATTATTCGATTTTTGTTACAAAAAATGAATCGACCAACGACAACGTATGAAAGCGTTCGTATAAAATACGCAAAAAGCGTATTTTTAAAGAGTTTCAAAAATATGAGCTTACCGATAAAGAATACGCAACTAGATTTGTACCATTGTAACAAGTTACATTTTCAAAGAATTTATTACTGCGATGAGGGCTTAGTCTCTACTCTCTACAACGGTGCGGGCACAGAAGGTACACGAAATACGATGAATTGAATTGAACATTTTCAAACAAATATCTGTATCATAAGATCATAGTAAATATTACATAAAATGGACATTTTTATTATACGAGTATTTGTTTATTTTAAGGGCATGCTTAAAAGTGAAAAAACCGTAACACGAAGTTTGTAATGGTAATGTTTATAACCCCATAATAATGAAAATCTTAATATAAGTCAAAATTAGATTTAAAAAAACTATAACATGGCTCATTTTGCACATGCTTTTTGCATAAATTTCGGATAAACAATGTAACCTTCAATGAAAATTATGTAACACAATGAAAATATATCAATTCCTAATTGCTTTATTCTAAAAGTTATGTCTGTAATAATAGTTCATTTTGCATAAAATTCATTGCAATTTCATGAATTTTGCTCCCTCTTCTTTCACTTCTATTACAAATTAGATATATTTATTTTCAGTTTTTCTTATTTAGCATAAGGCAATCTAGAAACTTTAATGATTCTATTGATACATTTTTTATACCTATTGCTTGTTCCTATTTGCAGAAATTTATGCAGACAAAAATGACTCTCTGAAAACGGTTTCGAGCGCGGTCTTAATATAAAACCCAGTATAAATTTAGATTCATTCTTTAAGAATAAATAAATAATGAACAAAGTAGTATCTACTACACCTCAATGCACGCAATATTTTGTAGCATGGATGGTTCCCTTATCGGATATGTTGATGCTACAACCGCACAGTTATGTGTCATAACCAGGCTGTAGGCCTATGCCTCAGGACTGTCATTCAGGATTTATCACAGCAATGAATTTGCTATGACACCAAGGATACTTTGCGGCTCCCGATGCGAATACAGGGGAATTACTGCGGGCCAGGTTTTCACATTATTTACTTCTATGGCACATTTTACTATAAAAAGGTTTAATAAGGTTTACTCCGGGTTAAAGATCAGTTGAAATTAGACATTTGGAATAGGACATGTTTATTTTATTTATTTTTATATTTTTTATTTTTGATGGCAACCATTCAACAGGATTAACTTCCAGTGACAAAATGGTAGATGTTATTATAGTGGAATTCAACCATTCGGACCCATTGGTATTATTGTTGGTTCCTGGGATCGAACTATAGGGACTGCCAGCATTCTAGCTTAACACTCCATCGCGTGGAGCTACTGGCCGTGGAAGAAATGTGTTAAATTTTATATCATCAACTACCTATGAAATGTTGTTGAAGTGTATGAATTACTTACTGTTATTATATTAACATCAATTATTCATCAAATGTCAAAAATTATATTGAAGACTCACTGTGAAATGAGCAACAAATTTCCATAATATGTTAAAATGCTCGATGGAATAGCGGCGATACAATTTTTACATTATTCATTTGTTCCATCGAGCACCGTAATGCATGCCATGCCGGTATGACATAGCGCAATAGGCATTGATAGGCCAGAAAATATTAGAACTAACATTGTTGTCTCTAATAATGCCATCTCTGAAAAAGATTTAACATAATATTCTCTAATCCGTTTTAATTAAAATATTTTCGTTTGATTCAAAGTGCGGAAATAAATCTGCAGATTCAAGACATTTTCTATTAGGCGCTTCTCATCAGTGATCTCTGACTTGGAAAACATTCTCATTATCTCTTAATATTGATAAACGAGTTTTATATACAGCGGCCGTAATCCGCAGCCGTCTGCGATCTGCCTCTGCGTCTGGAAATTCAATTCAAATGACCAGTGGACTAATTTCCCGCGCTTTTAATGAAGTTGATTTGCGTGATTAACGGCATCTTGGGATTGGCGGAGAGTTTCAAGTCTCAAAGCTGCGGCTTTAATTTAATCTGGAAGTGCTCCAAGTCAAGCTTTAGCAGAGGGCAGGGTTCTGGAGAAACGAAATTACGGAATGATGATTTCATGAGATGATTTTTTGCGCTGTGCCTCACTTCCGGGGATTTGTAAGCGAGTACTAAGGACGGTTTATTATGTTTTAATTTGGAGTTTAAATTTTCTCTTCAGTTATAGGAATGAGGAATAGAATTATTATATTTTTTTAAAAATGTACCTACCCCTAGTGGATAAATGTACCTTACAATTGATAATTATTATTAAAAACCTTACAGTTATATTCAAAACACAATATTTATTAAAAAATGGCAAAATATCAGATTTTATTCACCAGTAGGATAAAATCATGTAGTCATATAATAATTAAGAAAACCATTACATATTAAAATGGCAACGACAAAACGCAAAACTAAAACACAGTTATCAACAGAAGTGTCGCTAGTAAAAATTTTATCCATGTCAGCTACAGCCCGGCCTCACGTGACCATTAGTGGCACTGAACTATCTTAATCTTCGATAGACAGCAGACTTTGGCTTTTAGAAATAATTTTGTTACTTAACCCATGTTTAGATGTGGCAGTCCCACATATTACATATTGTAAGTCAGATAAATATTTAACCGTTTGTGCGATTACCATTAAATTGTTATTAAAGAGTAATATCACAGGAGTGGTTTTGTACATACAAAATAAAATGAGCACCTCACTTGATTCGAACCTAAGTTGTCAGAACCATAGTCGGCCACATAGCACACTCGTTTATTTGTCACACTTTGGATTTATTTTATCTTCATTCAAAAGAAAAACAGTTAAATCTTTGATATAATTTTATCTACAACAGTCAACTAACCAAGTCAATTTACTTCAATTAACTAAATCAACTCATTCCTCTCAACTAAAACTGGCGCCAAACTCAAATCGTATCAATCCTCAAACAAATCTCTCGGAATGTGTACACAACAAACGACATCTGTTTATCACACTAAAATGACATTCACCCAACAGTGGAGCATCCTTCACCCGGTAATATTCGACAACAAACACAAATGTCATTGTGAACATGCCACAAATACTCACACGTTTGTGTTGAAAACACCCCAACACTGAAAAGAGATGCGCCAGCTGGTTTATAATGGATGTAACCGGTTACTTATTATGTATTCTGTAAAGTTGAACAATAGCATTTAATGTTACGGCTTCGTGACATTATGAAACGTAACATATAAATGCTTATAGTTCAATTTTATTTTTATAACCATTCAACAGGATTTACTTCCAATTATAGAATGGTAGATTTATTCAACCACTTCGATTGACTGGTTTTGATGCAATCTCAATCTGAGTGACGCGCTTTGAAACTCAAAGCGGCAACGAAGAGTCTTATGCAATTAAGACGATCAAGTGTTCAGCTCGAAGCGACCGAGTGCGATTTAATTGCAATTTAACGACAATCACACACTGCCGGACGAGAGACTTGAACCACGGAACTCCGGGTTCGTACACCATCACATACAGAGAGCTGTGCTTAAACCCGCGCAGCTACTATCTCGACATTTACAGAATACAAAATAAATAATTGGTTCTTATATCCATTATAAACCATAGTCTTTACACGGGTGTTTATTCGCTTAGTGACAGTAATATGTCAGCAAAGTAGAAATGAACGCGCGCCGGAGCAACGCAGATTATGGCGGGGATTCCGGACGCCCGGAGAATGAAGTTTTATTTTAGTGGAAGCTTTCCGCACTGTGTAAACACTGTTTTTTTCGGATTTGCTCCGTAAATGTTATTTTCAATGTGGCTAGCGTCGAAGTAAAAATATATTACGGGAGAGGAGAAAGAACGAATTGAACCGTATATTGAACTTAGAAGTGTCTTCGTTCAAATTAAAAATAAGGTAATGTTGATTTTTGAAGCTAAAATTAAAGTTGAAAAAGAGGCGACTAACACTAAAAACTTATCGGAAAGTCAAGACAATAATTAGAAGTCCATTTTGATGATGATTTCGATAAAAGATATCTACCATCCAAATCTAAGAATTGGTACCAATAAGGTATAGGTACCCTATTTATTGCTTATTATTCTTAATATAAGTCTGGGATTATATTTTATTAAATTATTATATTACCATAGCATTAGTTCAGCAGAAATTTTACTTCGTCATTTTAAATGTTTTGGTGTAATACGAGTAGAACATAAATTCAGTTTAAATTATATATGTCATTGTAAACTAGTGAATGTAATTAAAGTATAGGTACAGAAGTTCTTTTATAAGATGGATGTATATTAAAATGAATTCTACACATTATTTACTAAAGAAAATGATTACAAAATGAAATATCATTTTCTATCTTTGTAAATGACAAAAAACTGTAAAAAATTAATGTTGAAAGTTGTAAGATGTTGTGCAACACGTGTTTTACAACAAATGTTTGGGACGTGCCTAAAGTTCTGCGTTCGGCCGACAACTGAAACTTAAAACAGCCGTAAATAAAGCCCTTTGCTACGTGACTCACAAAAATAACTACTGTCATTTAAATATAAACACCCAGAGATAAATAATTGTCCGCGAAATTTTGTTCATCATATGCACTGCAACACAAATTATTTACAGTACCATCAAAAGTACAATATATTTATAGTGTGTTGCTTTTCTTGTCAACCGTTTTCATTGTAAAAATAAACGTTCCCTCGCGACTAACGCGTAACACCCTTGTATCAATTACGTTCTAGATCACTAATTAAGTCTGTAACTTAATCCTAGGATTAAATGACATAGGAAACCTTATTTACAACGCCAAATGTGTGTTAGGCTGCTACAGCCGTTAGTCTCTTCTAATGACATTACCATATAATTCAAACTTTCCTAAATTACAGATGAAACGATAATTAAACTAAATTTACATGTGATTTATTTCGTAAAACAATCACGGAAGAAACACAATATTAAATTTTCCTAATTAAACCATTAGTTTACCGCGTACCGACATCTTAAGAAAATTGTGAAGAAAAGTATTATGAAAAAATCTTTAAAAATGGCTTTAGACAATGAATATGCTGATTTTCCATAAAAAATTGCTATTCAATTTTTCTCGTATCATTTTCTAATCATATTTCAAAGTTTATTAATGAATTTAATTACTTTCTCCCCTGACTTATCATTTTATAATCAACTTTTCCTAAATTCAATATCGACGTGATGACTGAACGACTTTGTGTACAAACTTATCAATAACAAAAAAATTCATTAATTAAACTGAACGTTCCAAAGCCGATTCATTTCATCGTTGGACGAAAACAAAACACTGCCTTCTCATCCCCTTCAGGGTGGGAAGATAATTTCCGATGTAATGTAAATAGGCCAGTTAGGGTGGAAATATCGAAATTTCACTCTTATGCGCGATAATTCGGTTTAATAAAATTTATACCTGGTTTGTTCCTTGAAATCATTACTTGCACTACACTGCCAAATCTAAAAGGTTCAAAATGGCATAATCAAATAGATACATAAAATGGTTTCTAGATTGTTCTGGGCCCAATAATATGTTATAACAACTTGTTTATAAAAATATAATACACGTTTAGTAAAGCGCACCTACATACCTAGACGTGTCAAATATTAGAATTTTCCAATTCACAATTTTGAGAATGTATATCCAAATTATCCATATCCATATATAAAAAAACAAGCGAGATTATGATTATTATTTTCCGTTTTCCCTCCTGGAAAATTAACTAGATATCCTCGATATCTTGAAAATTAGGCTTGGCAAAAAGATGCTTTTTTATTTTATGTTTTAAACAAAAGAAAACAGTGTTTTAATCAGCAAGGAGTTCTGAAATATGCTTCATTACGCGTTATGGCGATAAATATACCCATATTATCAGGTTATGGCTATGGGTGACATCTAGTGAGAAATAGTATATACCTACTATACACTTATTTGCAATAGGAACTTTGTTTGTTTGTTTTATTACGTAGATAAAGTATTTAAAAATACGTTTGAAACATATGTTCAAAACGTGTTTTAAATACTTGCTTTGTTTTAAACAATTAAAACGAAATATTTTAAAAGTGCTAACTCTGTGAAAACCCTATTAGATACGGTCTTGAAATCTTAGCGAATGGCAATAGGTATTTTGCAATTATTGAAACGCCTTTACCTATCAAAAATTTACCCACCGGTATTTCGAAAAAAAAATTGGATATTTACTAATGTAATTCGATATCAGAAATACAATGATGACAAATTTCCAAATTTCGGTTCCTTACTATTTTACATTTCTATTTTAAAATACATTTTAATCTGAATACGATTCCGTTTTCATTTACGAATAAAAAATTAAATATTAGCGTATCTTCATTGTGGTTTGTATTAATTTTCAACCAAAAGTAATTGATTACTATTATAATACAGTTATTTTCAGAATATTCAAATTCAACCATAGCATGTGATTACACCTGAATGCAAGCACAAGTGGCGTAGGCAAAACATATTTAAAGGGAATTAATGTGATGGCTTTGTTTTCAGATTAGTTCAATAGATCGTTAAGTTTTTTACGGCACTTTACTACGAGTGCTTTGTTCCACTGAAAAAAGAATAGTTGCTAAAAACAATTAAAGCGAATTAATGTCTGATAGTTAGAAATGTTTTCTGTTTTTAGATGCGTTGTGAATGTAGCGTAATGGTCCATGATTGGAGAATGTTTTATGTATGCTAATAATTAATATGTTGCAGTTCATTTGCGGTTTTATATTAAAATAGGTTATAAACTAATCAATACTTTCATGTTTACTTTTTCTGGTAGACGTTGTATCAAACAAAAACTTAATTAAATGTTTCCACAAAAGAATAAATATTTTATTACTTTGGTGTAGAACAATAGAAAAAAAGAACTTCATAAAAAATAAGGCAGTTTTCCTAAAATTCAGAACAATATAATATAACATTTTTAGAAACTGAAATATCAAGTGAGTATAACGATCGTCAAAGATTAAAATTGTTATCGTAAAACTTAAAATACTTATAAATATAGGTAAATCACTTTTAAGAGTAAGTACCTAAAAAAATGCTCATCCGTAAAATTTACGGACAATAAAGCAATCTTTTACTAATATTTGAATCTGATAACTTAAAATTTAATAGTATATTCGTCGCAGAACCAATAATTGTCTTCATCTCAAGGAATAATATACAGTACCTATACATTTTGCATTTTTTTTAGATGGATGAGTGTGACCAACTGTTTCAGGTTCGAATCCAGTCCGGTAGGTAGGTTAAACCACACAAAAAACTCCCGTGTAGTACAGTCTCCACTAACAAACATAAGTGTAATTAAGTTATCGACTGGTAATCGCACATACGGTAAAATTTATAGCTAAACCGACGACTCACATTATGTGAGGCTGTCTCATTCAACAGGATTAACTTCCAAATGACAGAATGGTGGATGTTAGATTAGATGTTATTATAGTGGAACCCAACCACTCGGTATTTTGGTTGGTCGGTGGCATAGAATTCAGGACCACAAACATGCTATGCGGACCGTTGAGCTAGTAGTTTTATCTGAATTTAAATGTACCAGTCGTATCTAGAATTCGAACGTTATTGGAAATATTTTTTCGTTCTACTCGTATTACTGTCCGTGCAGACAGAGTTAACATATAAGGGAGAGACAGAATTTACCTATATTTTACACAGAGCTGAGTCACAATTCGTCAACTTATTACTCGTTTAAACGCAACTGAGTCAAGAGAAAAACCTATTTCAAGGTAGCGAAGTGGTTTCTGCCAAAACATTTGCTGATAATCAATGTCCGCTTGATTAATGTTGTTTACCAATTTAAAATTCCTCAACGGACCATCTCTTATTTCGCGTAGGTACTGTACTTGGTTGCTGCAAAGTTTATCCTCCACGCCATAACAAACTAAATTCAGGTTAAATGCTCACATCCCAATCAATTACTCTCTAAATCAACATTCGGTCCCCAAAACTACCCTAACTCCTTTCATCCTTCCCTCATATCCCGAGCATATTGGCTCAGATAATCCTTCCCTGTGCGAGTGCCAGTGCTCTGATTCCGGATATTACGCTATCCTAACCGAATCGCATATTATTTGCGCCCTGCACGCACGAATGGGTCACTTGAATCAACTCGTGCTGTGACACAGCGACATGGACATATTACACGCTGCCACAAGGCAGTGGAATATAGGATAGGTGATGTAGACGTATGCAGGACAGGATAAGAGCGCATAAGCAGGCATTGTGTAAGTTGGGATTGTTTGTGTTAAATGGGTTAATTAGATGGTTAATTATGGATAAGAAACGTTTTGAGGAACCTGGCGGTATTAATTATATGATTAATTACCTTGAAAATGATCATTTAAATTAACGAAACTGGTCGGCAAATTTTATTAGTATTAAAGAACAGTTATTTTTATTTATCCATTCCTTTTACCTACTCCTAAATTAATACCATTAATACTGTCACACTATATACCTATACAGTTGAAATTAATTATTATGCATTTTTGTTTGTTTTGATTGCTTTGTACGTTGTGGAAAATTGCCTTCCAATGGAATACTCAGACCTAAAAAGAATGTCAATAAATCTGATGCTTATTTCACACAGGTGTTGAACGAAGCACGGTGTGCGATTAAAAATGTTTATAGTCTTATCCTAGACATTGTTTTATTTTTTAAATTATTTACCAATTACAGCCATTACAACTTCCACCATTTCTTTGAAATCTCACTATGAAATTATCAACAGATTTGCATAAAGATAATGCGCACCGTGTTTCAAAACCCATACCGGTGTAACAAAAAGCCAAAAGGGCATAATGGAGACCAGGACAGATTGTTATAAAGAATATATTATGTGTCTTAAGTTGCAAAGACTCGACACACAAATCGAAGAGCGTCAAGGAACATGGAGGAATTCCTTGATGAAACGATAGAATGCACTCGTCCGCGACGAAAAATAGAGGCTCCTTTAGTTTCATCGCGTAGTTCCTCGATGAAACAAACAAACAAAAAAATCTTAATTTCAAAATTACTTAAATAGTGCTCTATTCACTTTCTGCTTTACTGAAAGTATCAAAAAACATGATGATCAACTCCAAATGTCATCATTCATTATTATAACATTTGTTTGACAAGATATGAGTACTTATTTTCTTCCGCGGAACATAGTTTTAGTTTTTAGTAAGAAACTAGGGATATTTCATTTAAAGAAAGAAGGGTATAGGAATATTTTACCAATGAAATAGAAATCCATTGCGGACGGGTGCGTCCTATCGTTTCAATGCTCCTCGATGCGTGTGCCATAGGTATAAGAAACTAAAACTTATGAAATGTTCCTTCATACTTAAAAAGTCTTAAGCCGCATTCACAGCTCGAAATGTACTTGTGTACTTGCATTCACCTCACTAAAATTTGGTGTTGTGAATGCAAGTACACATTGTCATATGGCAGACTTCACAAATTTCGTCAAATTTTACCAAATTTCGGGCTGTGACTGCGGCTTTATTCATGCAGAACGGTAAAATTTTCGTCTGGAGTAATCTTTTAATAAACAGATTTCAGTTTTACACATACGATGTTGAACAAAAGATTTAAGAGTATTGCTCTTGTATAAAATAAAACTACACAAGCAACTTAGTGATCCAATTCCGAAAGAAACCAAACAAACATTTCACAATAATGTAAAAACCTCTAGAAATCCTTTTCCGTTTTTCCTTTTTCCGCCTGAGGACTCTTGTCGCGCGTGAACTAGACAGATCACCCTTCCAATCTTCCAGCCTTCCCCGTCACCATATTGAATCCCAGTCCACCGAGACGCAATTTTGTTTTGCTTGTGCGGTAATCGTTTCTTGTAATTGTGGCCTACGATCCGAGAAATCTTAGCAAAGTACTCCAAGAGGGCCGTGGCGACAAACGACAAACGCTCCTGTCAAGACTCGCACGAGCAAAATCGATACGACGCCAAAGGCACAACGACGTACGCGCTGGCAACGACAGTCACGAAAGTGAACGTAAAGTACCCTTTGTCGCAATACGCAATGCTAGTGACTCTGTCCCGCTCTTCCAACATACGCTGGAAATATTGTCAAACTTACATGTGGTGTAACTTTTGCGGTTTTGTGCAAATAAAACTCGGCGGACTGGAAAATGCCATTCTGTGCAAATTTATGTGCAGGAATTATTTCTTGAAAATTTAAAGAAACTTGCAAAGTTTTCAGGAACTTACAATATTTTGAATCGTTTATTATTCGTTGCGTTGGCAACACATTATTGAAAAGTAAACATCCTAGCATAAAGTAAATGTATGGCATTACTCTAAGAACATTTCGAATTCTATACATTGTTCGTCAAGAATAAGAGAACTTGCATGAATAAAAAATGAATGTTGACGAGGCAATACATGTATATCATTATAGGAAACATTGGCTAGTTAAATGCTTGTAAACGTTGTGATTTTCAATTTGAATCAAAGTGTTTGAAATGTGAAATGAAGCTGAACGGTGCTATACCTTGCTATCGAACATTAAAGTACCTATTATAAAGACTTCTTTCCTGAGTAGATTCTACTGTTTATTATTCGTTATAACAGTAAAAACGAAGTAAATCATGATCGTTTTAAAATTCGCTTACAAGTCAAGATTGAATGAAATAAGAAATCACAGAAATTCCATTATGAATGAAACCTAGAAACAATATATCTAGTTTTTCCTTTCGAGTATGGTCCAGCAATTCCAGCCTAATTTACACATTAGCTATTGTCCTAGTTCCATGAATTATCTCGTACTAACTACGATTGCAAATTAACTATAGTAATCACGTTATAATTGCTTTAATTGTTATGCACATGACGTTTTATTGCCATTTGCATTTGTCATACGACATGCATTTTACAGCCAATTTAACTAGCAGGAAAGAATTCAAATATTCCTAATTTACATTTTGCTGCATTTTGTCAGCAAAGATGAAGAAAAAACGGTACTATTTTAAACCTGTTACACAGTCAGCATACTGTCAACATTTTGAATGGAAAATTTAAAACCCATACTAAAGATCCGTCACATAGTAGTAGTAAGTGATTATTTTTGAACAGAAACGTCATAACTATGCGTACGTTACATAACTGAGTTTATCATTAAAAATATTTACAATTTGATTTAAAAAACTATAGACGTTTTTTACAAAGAATGATTGGATGATAAAGATACATAGATCACGAGTGTAACTGACAGTAGTAATTTTATTTTCTCAATAATTTCGTAAAAATGTTCCAATTTCCAGGAGAATATCTGACAGACACATATCGGATTGGTTTTTAAGTCAATTTCCGATTTATTTTAAATTTTCTTTAAACGTTTGACAATACAGAGTTAGCGTCAAAAACAGACGAATAGATCACATATTCGTTTTTGTTTTCATTCTCGTACACAGCAAACTACTACGGTTAATCCTAGATTATTTCCATTCTACTAAACATCGAACTTCGCTGTTGCATCGTTTTCAATAAATCGAAGAGAATTACTAACAAACTATTACTAGATTACTAGTAAGTACAATGTTACATGGCGCTTAGCTGAACGACAACTAGAGTAATCTAATTGCATTAATGACGTAAGACAGAGCAAATGTACACATACATATAAGTAGGCTGCAACTGACGCTAATGTTGACGATGGTATAATTGTTCAATTCTGTCAATGTTATCTGATAAAAATGTGCATCTGTCGACAAACCCGACTGAACCAATACAAATAACAACTTTGTTTACTCTTATTACTAGAGATGTTAGAAATAGAAGTGATCCCTACTTGTTTTCTAGACATATATTTGAACAGTGGCGCAGTGGTGGCTAGTTTTATTGTACAGATTATTATATTAGTTAATAATGGGATGGATAGTCGAGTGTGTCATGTATCTGATAACTAAGGTTCGAATCCAGTCAAATAGAAATTTCAGATTAACTGGACATAAATCTCATGTGGTCTACTCTCAACAATTAACAGCCATGAATTCCTCAGTATCTGAGAGCTATTATCTATACTGATGAGTCAGTCACATCCAGTTTGGGTAAACGGCACGATAGCATAAAAATTTGTCCCATTTTTAAATAAATTATTGTTTTTTTCCTGTGCCGTCAAGCTAACCGCAAACGCAAATTTTGCTAGAGTCAATTTTTCAAAAAAGTTGTGTGGAAACTAGGTAAATGTTTTTTCTACCTTTGACGATGATATTTAGAAGGTATTTTCACGTTTTTTAAAACAAATGTTTATTTAGTTTCTAGTTTGAATGTAACAGCGTATGGCAGTGTGTTCGTATAAACAAAAAGAAATTGTGTGTTGCTATAACAAAAATGTTCATTCTTCATTCTGCAGGAAAATCATATAAATATGTACCTGCGATAAGGATAATTTTTTGCAATTGTTACAAAAAAGGTAGGTAGTTAAATCTCGTAAACGAAATTAGATGAAGTTTGTTTTTACTATATTTATATTACGAACCTTTAATAATTCTACCAATTTCAAAATTATTATTTACTGAACACGAGGTGGTCGTAACCGGTGGTGGTTTTAAAGTGTCTACTATGTATGTATTTATTAATTTTTATGGTAACCATTCGACATGATTTATTCCCAATTACAGCATGGTATATATAGATGTACCTAATTATAGTGGAATCCGACTACTTCTAGTCCGACTAGTCTTGGTGCAATCAGAACCTCAATTCGTGCGACGATTTTTGAAAGTTCCATCGTAGAAATTTGTATGCAACCCGGACTATATTCAAGACGATCAAATGGGCAGCTTGCAGTGCTCAAGTGTCAAGTGCGATTTATTTGCAAGATGTTTTTTCAATTTAACGACAATCACATATGTTATTAATTAAAGTCTCCTGTAAGACAACTATGTTATAATTTGAATAATGTTAATAATACCAACTTAGCTATTGATATATTTGCTAACTCGTATTACAAATTTAAAAGCATGTTACAATAATTTTAATATCGTTTTGCTTCAAATTGTTTATTATTATATCTTTTACATTATGTATGTATTTTCAAATTATATACTTATAATTCTTCTATGTAATTTCAAATATTTGTAGTTTATGTTTACGCATTTGTATATTATGTTTATTATTATAATCGTCCTGTAATTGGGATTTTAAATCCTGTAGGATCGATTCTTATAAATAAATAAATATGTCAGCCGAGAGACTTGAACTACGGAACTCCGGGTTCTTACGTCATCACATGCAGATAGGTGTGCTTAAACCTGCGCAGCTACTGCCTAGATAGACAAGAGGAAATAAAGAGCAGTAGCCGCAAGTCCGCAACATACTATCATTTGTAATTTATTGTTCATTTATTGTTTACTTACAACCAGTGAACTCTATACTACGTACCTAGAAGGGAGCCGTAGCGCACTACAAAATAGCCCACTTAACAAAATAAAATCCTCAAAACATTTCAAGAATGTGATCATCACGGTTGTTAATTGCTATTTTTGCCCATTTACTTCCTTATATCCTAGCGATTACTAATGTCCGTCCTTAATGATATTACGTATGTAACATCCGAATGTTTATAATTGATAATAACATTCCAATTGTTTATACTTTCCAGTATAGAGTTCACTGTTTATAACATATAGTCCAGTCAATTTACGGGTTTGGTTGTATAATTCCGGGCCACCACCAGATTTGGTCTAGTATAGGTTTTTTGGGTCGCTGTATCCAAATTTCGGAAAATCGCCCGTGGGAAATGCGCGCTTCACCCTTAAATTAGCAAAAAACAGCCCTGAAAGGGAGTGTTTTTGCTATATTCTCACTGTGAGCCTTAATTTAGCCATAGTATATGTTTTTTGGGTCGCTAAATCCAAATTTCGGAAAATCGCCCATGGGAAATGCACGCTTCACCCTTAAATTATCAAAAAACAGAATATAGCTATATTTTGACTGCAAGCCTTAATTTTGCCATAGTACCTATAGGTTTTTTGGGTCGCTGAATCCAAATTTCATGTCATTTTTTTATCGAAAATGCGCGCTTTACTCTTAAATTAGCAAAAACCACACCTGAAAGGGATGTTTTTGCTATATTCTGTTTTTTGCTAATTTAAGGGTGAAGCGCGCATTTCCCATGGTCTATTTTCCGAAATTTGGATCCAGCGACCCAAAAAACCTATACTAGACCAAATCTGGTGGTGGCCCGGAGTTATACAACCCCCCTCCGTAAATTGACTTGACTAATAATAGAGGATTATCTTTCTTCAAACTAAAATATAAACGTTTGATTGTGACTTACTTGGGTATAGACATGAGATACTGCAGCAGGCGGCGGTAGTCCTCGGGCTTGGCGCGCTCGCGCCTGGGCGAGGCGGGGAACGACAGCACCGGAGCCCCGCGTCTGTCGCGGCCGCCCGTCAGCACCACAAGCTTCTCCTGCAGCAGCGGCATCAGCTCCAGCGCGCGCTGACCGTCCATCGTGCCGGTTCCAGCACCGGATGCCGAGCCTGGAGAAACAAAACCACATGGTGTGAGATGAGGCTTTACATCAAATATCCTATGTGAAATGTTTCATTTTTATAAATAATTTTATTTACTGAAAATTGCGTCTTTCAGGAAAATTTAGAAAAAGGATCCATAATAAATTATTCTGAATTATCCGGAGTAATCATAAGAGCTGATAATTTTTTGAGAATAAATTGTTTTGTAGTTTCCACGCGACAACATATTTTACGAAATTTTCTTGTTTTTGTGGAGTGAAGTTGCAATAAGTTGCATCATTACGTATATGAAAAAATATTGATTATAATGTTATTAATTATTGCCATGTTGTTGTCTTCAAAATTAAGTATAAAGATGTAAAAACAATGTAATATTTAGTAACTCAGGATCCAAATTTGCTTCACAGGTAATGAAATCTTGCTTCATTCACACTTGTTACTCGTATAACAAGGCTTACTTATTTGTATATTTTCCTATTAAGTGTTTTTCTTGTCTGTTAATATCATTAGTTGATTATTTTTACATTAACGTTATAACATTATACATGATTTTTTATAAACATAAACATGGCCTCTCATACTGTTATATAGAATTTAGTAACAATAATCTGAATCTTGTTATAGTAACCTTAAAATTTAAAATATATTTTTTAAGAACAGGTAGGTATAGCAGATTTTTGCCATTTTGTTTCCAAGATGGTCATTTTGTAATCAATGTGTCAGATTACCACCATTTAATCCAAAATGACAGAATATCTCATTAAATTTTCAAATAGGCTGATTATCATAATTTTTTAGCAGATTGCCACCATTATTATATCCTAAATGGCACATTACCACTATTATGTTTCCAAAATAACGAGAATTAACACTATTATGTAATTTGGATATACCTACAAAGTTTTCAGTTTTCATCCTATACAAAAATTGGATCCTGGTCCTAGTTTAACATTCAACATTATCATTAGTCCTACGTCCTATCCCCACAATTATATCAATAATCCACAGGTCCTTCCCCACCCCTTTGTCCCTCCGCAATCCCTTGATTCTCCCATGACGTCACCGTTCTACTCCCTATTTACCCAGTACCGTTCTATTTACCATTGGAGTCTCGTCGATCCGAAGAACAATGCCAGCTGTGGGGGCGGCGCCTGGGCGTGTGGGGCGTACCACCCCCACTGCCCCGCATTCTGCTGCCGCCGCTAGCCATCGCCGCACCACGTGATCACAGGACCTTCCTCATGGTCAAAACCAAGAGGCATTATCACACAAGACACTGCACTTGAGCTTAGCTGCTTCGATTGTTTTTATTGTTAGTAGTTTGTTAGAACACTTATGGTGGAATGGTTTGCAAAGTTGAAGGTCAAGATTGTGGTGTCATTGTTCCATTATTGTATTCTGGAATTTTAGTTTGTTTTTTGCTACTTGGAATTTACACGGAACAGAGACAATTATGAATACCTTTTTTCTATTGCTTTTAAAAGCATTAACCGTTTGTAGAGTTTATTATCCTGACATAATTAAAATTTTGAAATAGAATAGCATAAACAAACAATCTTATTCTTCTATTATTAATGTAATGTTAAATACGAGTTAAATTTTATCTTACATTTGAACTATTACTTTTAAATTCAATTGCATACTTGTTTTATTAACATAATTTATTACGAAACACAAATGTAAAAAATAAATATATGTTTGTATACTGTTTCTAAATTTCCAATCAAGCAGCAAAAATATTTAGTATTTAAAATGTAGTTTCAGAACAGAATTACTAAAAACTTAATTAAATAAAATTTTAAAAAGACACCCGATTTATGTTTCGTATCACAATATTAGTTTCCAGGTTTTTTAATCAAACAATTTTGGGTCACTGTTTTCAAATGGTATTTTATTTATTTGCTATTATTTCTATTGAACAATTAATTAAAATTTAATTTTATTCCATTCATAGTTAATCAGATATTCATTATAGAATAAAACCAACAATTCAGTCTTATTAAAAATGAGCTTCCTTGCGAATACTACCCTTAAGGTTGTGGAAAAGGGTGGAAAAAAGTAAACAATTTTGGCAGTACCACACCACAGGCATTATATTATTAGTATGAGGAAATAGTTATAGTTGTATTAAAGTACGACGCGAAGCGGAGTGCTTTATTAAAACCGAGCGATGTCCAAATACCTTTCGCACACATTATGTATTATATTCCAATTCCAATAACGTTGTACTATATACTGGAAAAGATAGTTAATTCAATTGTTTTAGTTTTAAAATTATTTATCTCGTTTATATTCTCCACAAAATTATCGAATTTCCATGTAAATTCAGTTAACATTTCCATTAGCAAGGATTTGTTATTGAATAATAAAACTGAATAATATTTTCTGTCTTTATAATAGCTTTATTTATTGCATTATAGGCATCACTTTTAATGCTGCGCGAAATTAATTACATTTGCTGATTATTTATTGGTTGATTTTGTTAACCAAAAATATTAAAATTTATAAATACAACTCGTATATAGATTTAATACAATAAAATTTGCATAAATTGTGGAATATGTAAACTGTGCCAACAAAAATTCATCATCATACTGATGATAACGATACTTTGCATAGTTTTGCATGGGGAGCGTACGGAATTCCAAACAAAATTAGAGTTTTCTCATCTTGAACTAGTTTTCCAGTTATTAGTCAACTTTAAATTATGGAAATAAAAGAAAAATTATTACAGTTGAAGTTGAAAAACTTTGAAAGAGTTTTTTTGATGATTCAGTCAGTTGCTTTAATCTTAAATCTAATTAAAAATAAAGTAACCGAACAATAAGTGTATTTTCACAACAAAATAAAAAAATAAGTAAATAATGAACACCTTTGAAAGAAAATGTTTTGTATTTTAAATAAAGAATAGGATCACAAATCATTATTTATATCATTGACCTATAGATAAATAATGATTTTGATACTAAATATTCTTATTTTAAACACTGAATAACTAAACTGAACCTAGAAACATTGTTTTTCATTGCGGTTTTTGCCTAAAAATTATAGCCAAAAGCTAGTTTTAAATGGGTATCGATATCTACTCCACGTAGGTCTATGGTAACGCATGGAAACATTCGCCTAAAATACGTAAAAACAGTCTAGAAATTTTTAAAATGCTCACGAAATTTTACAGATAAAGCAAAATTTCACAAATTTATTTACAAACGAAGATTGGAACTAGTTTACATTTTCTGATCTCTTAATCATAAGATAAAGCATGTAAAAAATTGCTTAAAACACACTTTTTCATTCATTTTTTATATGGATTCCAAAGATTTTTTCAGAAACATCTAGTAGGTACATGTTTTCTTTCAAATTTTTAATATGCAATGAGTAAAGCAGAAACTGGTACACCTCTAAACACACAATATTTTGGTACGGAGACGGGACCCTTAAGTTCAATAAAGGACCACTTTCAACCAATGGTACCTAAACATTAATGTAATATACCATAATAAAACAAAATTTGTTGATGAGTAAAAACAAACAAAAAACATATTACAGTCGTATCGAAATTTACACATCAATGCAGTATACCATAATAAAACAAGATTTGTTGATGAGTAAAAACAAACAAAATTACAGTCGTATCGAAATTGAAAAACTTTAATGCAGTATATTTTACGATTCATTTGCTAGAAGCGTAAATCTAATTAAAAATCTCCTGCAGTTGCACAAAAGGAAACCGAACAATTGCTACCAACTCAATGCAGCGAATATTCCCTTTTTACCTCTTCTGAATTCAGTTGGCATTAAACATCAGCAGACAGAAACTGTCAAGCGTAGTTTATGGTTATAGAGAACATGAATCGTAGATACATACTACCAACCACCCAGACTAAACGTACTAACCAACTAAAGAACAGAAGTGCTCGGAAGCATTAGGGAAAATTAATGGTTCGGTGCTTCTAAAAATTAATTAAAACCCTGAGCCCAACACTCTTAACGCTAAGTTTATGGAGTAAGAATGAAGATTTACAGAAAACAGTTGCATTATTTATGCTACTGCATGCGAAGGAGGTTATTTTGGTTGCTACTTCGTGGGCGAGAAGCAAAATGCTTTATGGTATTATACCGCAACGGCTCAGATTTGGCTTTTAAAATTAAGTATAAAGTGCTCTTAATTTAGAGTACCTTTGTTAATTACGTCTAAACTGCATGCTTGATGTTTTCTTTTGTCGTTGAATTAAAGTATAATGTGATTTGAAAAGACTGCAGTGTTCATTTAAATAGAAACATGTTCTCATATTTCCCTGAGAAATAAGTACACGAATTATTTCATTTGTACCTACTATCACCAGTACCAGTACTTCCTATAATGTAAAAAAAACTAATAGAATTATTTATTAAATTAGAACGAGCTATAGCAATTCAAAACCAAAAATCTTATCTAAGTATACAGGTATGCTTTTATTGATGCCATTTTTAATTCTATTGGCTAATGCAATGTGATTGGGTAAACACGAAGCTAAACTAGTTAAAAAATAATCATCATTAGTAAAAACTCTGTGGATTTGGAAAAATCATCCTTATTTGTTTTCAATCTTGCTTAAATTTGTACTAAAATAATATTTATTTTATTTTTAAAATTTGTAATTCCATATAATATAGTATTTAGTGGAAGCAGAGCAATAATTAATTGTTAATAGCAAAGAAATTCTGGTTTAAGCATAAGGTACCTATTTAATAGTTTAGTTTAGAGCATATTCATGTTCGTGTATAGAATTTACAGTATACATTGATAATTATCGTTCCGTTTTAAACCCAAATAAATTTGCTCAAGGCAATATAAATTTAACTGCTATGCAGTAGGAAATAAAGTTTTATTCCGCTTTTATGTTTATTAGATCTATGCGATTTCCTAGATAAGAAATGCAGTTTTTATAGACCAGAAATGATTAAGCTTGAGCATCAAACACATTTACATAAAGCGATATTTTATGTTTGAATTATTAAGTAATAAATATATCATGTACTGTTGTCTAGGAAAACGTTATAAAGGCTATCAAAACCAGAACTACAATATACATCCATACATCAGCGCTACAATTTTCTCAAACCATTTACATTTCTTTATGGACAAGCAATCATATCATATGTACCGCAGGAACATAAAAAGAAATCTGCTATAAGAACAACAAGAAATGAGAATTGCAACAGTGCAACACAACATTGTAACTCATACTACTCTCAAGATATTCGGTTTCGACATCGAGACATTGGAAGTTTTTTTTACTTAAAAGCCTTATATGGCCACGGTAATGTGTTTAATACAATTAATAAAATGTTTTGGATGGTTTTCTTACTATAAAACTGAATTAATGAACATTATTACGAACCTGTACCCATTAGCCCAAGAAAACGTTGTATAGTCCAGGGAATTTATAATTTCACATCGGACAAATTGCAACAAAAGCTTTCTCGACGGAATCCAATACAGAAAAATGTGCTTTTTAACATATCAAAAGTTTCCGGAAATCACCGCACCGGAAGCCTTTGAAATTTTGCAAAAATGACCGCTATTTCTGGTTTTTTAAGTTTAACTCATCTATAGCTTATCATTCTGTTCCCAAACGCGAGTTGATTAAAATCAACCAATAAAAACTTACAAAAATGTCTTTGTTTTCCTTTGGTAAAAGTTCTCAAAATTCCGCCTTACTAAGGACCTCAAATTTTTTATAAATAAACAAGAATGTTTGAGAAATCTAATGCCGAAAACCGGAAGTCAATATCTGAATTTGTTGCGAATTGACAGCTAATTAAAAACAATAATTTTCAAAATATTGAAATATTGACATTATCTCTTGAAGAAAATGTTTAAGCCTAGACTAAACCAAGAGTGAATTTCAAAAAAAATATAAAGCATGTAATAGAAGAATGTTCGAAAAATTTAATACAGAAAACCGGAAGTTAATATTTGAATCCATCCCGAAATAACAGCTGAATAAACACAAAAATTACTAAATTTTATATAATTTTACTTTAAGAAAATTTCCAATTTGTGACTAATTGAGAGCCTCAAAAATTATAAAAATAATGGGTATTATAGAAAATTGTTATAGAAATCATATGCTGAAAACCGGATGGCGATATTTTTGTCCGTTAAAATATGGCAGTCATTATTGTGTCAAGAGAAAATATTACCACTTGATTTAAATTACTGAAAATTTGATAAACGCATTTTTATTATTTTTTCGAAAACAGGTTAACTGACATAAAAATCCCATGCATCATTTTTATAGAGAATTTTGTGCTCTATAACCTCATATAAATGTTTTTCTCGTAATGATAAGCTAAAGATGAGTTAAACTTAAAAAACCAGAAATAGCGGTCATTTTTTCAAAATTTCAATGGCTTCCGGTGAGGAGATTTCCGGAAACTTTTGATATGTTAAAAAGCACATTTTTCTGTATTGGATTCCGTCGAGAAATCTTTTGTTGCAGTTTGTCCGAAGTTTGAGGCATTTTTATAGTAAATTCTCTGGACTAGTAATGTAATAATTGTAATTTTGAAAAATGCGCGTTTACTACGCAGGTCTAGTTTGAAACTTGGATGGAAATAGGACCGGAGCTATTTTTTAAGACGGAAAAAGACGATTCTTGTATGAAACTAGGATGTAGATTTTCGTGTTTTATATTATCATATTTTACATTCTAAGATCTAGAATGAAACTTGTCAAAATTTCTATCCGAAAAAAGTATAATGTAAAACAGGTTTAACAAAATAATATACCAAATCAACTTCGAGTCACTGTCACCCCTTTATACCTCTCTCGCTACCAGTATTTCCTGCTGGGTCCGGTAAACAGAAGCGACAAGTGCCTGTCAACCAACGTGTTTCGCCTCTTCGCTGCAACAGCTGTGCGAACTAATAACACAACATACGCACACACATGATCTAGATAGCAGTGATCCAGATGTGTTAGTGTTATTGGTAGCGTTGTTGAAGAAATAGATGGCCGTGAACTATTAATGCTGTTATAGATATGTTTACCGCATGCTGCGAGAAACAAGTGCTAGTAATTGTGGTGGGTAGTTTAGTTGATTTGTATGGAGAGCTTGGTGTTGTGTCTGGTAGTCTGGTTTTTATTTTGATAGGTGGTAATTGTGGTAGCGCTAGTGGGAGTTGTCGTTTTGACAAATAATGACAATATTTAAGTTGGCTGTATCATGATTAATAAAAATTACTGACGCTTAGCTTCTCAAGCAGTTAAGGATTATTAACAATCAAATTTTAAAAGTTTTTGCAATTTCTATGTTATTCTGTAAGATCCTTCAATTCTATGTAATCATAGAATTGTTTAAAATTTTGCATAATTCCTGAAAAACTTTAAAATCCTACAATTCTTGGCAAATACTATTATTTTTGGAATTCCTGTAATTCCTATAATATTTTTCAATTAGGTACCTAATGTAATTCTTTACTAGTTACAAAATTCTTTAAATTTTCTATTATCCTTGCTTGTTCAAAAATTCTTTGCAATTCCTAATAAAGGATTAAAATTTTTGTCAAAAATAATCCTTTTAAGCTCAATTAGTATTAAAAATATAAACAGTAGGTATTAATGAAACAAATCCTGTTGTCTGATAATGGGAGCTTACAGGCCAAACTATTCTAGATGGCAGAAATGTTCCAGTCCCAAAGTATTGTGTCATAACGCGTGTATACTAAACGTCAAATAATGTAAACATACATAGTAACATGTGTTATTGTAATTATTAAAACTTAACTAACATAACTTGTAGCTACAAAGTCATCTTTGTCTAATTTTTTTTCTTAAATATCAAACTTGGTTGGTTTATGGCTGCCTGCTATTCCTGTTTTATTATTACAATTTTTAATGCAACAATATGGCATTTTAAATTTTATAATACTATTACTACAAAATTCATACAACATTTAAACGTCAAATATATGGAGGGGTTGAAATTTTAGCTCTTTGGACTGGAACACTAGCGCCGCTGTAAAGGCGGGTTTACATTGGTCGTGTAAATGGGTTAGTTACTAGTACTATTAGCTCGCCAGACCGCTACTCATCCAATGTAGCCAACAGAAGCTAGTACCAGTACTAGTACTAGTACAAGTAGTTGGGGAGTGAAGTAACTAACCTCCCGGGTTAGCTACTCACCTACTAGCCTTCCCCTTCCACATACATTCTGCACTATCCACTACGCTCATCTCTGCACTATACCAATGTAAACAGTCACTGGTGATTAGGGATATACTAGTGTGTTTTGACGTCTCATTTTAAAGATAATTGTTTTATAAGTTAAATTCGGTATTTTTACTTTATTAAAATGAAAAAGTGGTCTTAAACGGAGACAATAAAGTTTGTAGAACTATATCGTGATCATGAGTGTTTGTGGGATGTCGATAAATTTTGTTATCTTAACTTTATTTCGTTTAATAATAGATTTTGTTCGAGATGATATACAACCACGAAAAGAATTCATTTTGTCACCCATAGAACAACTTTTACTATTACTAGAACTATAGCTATACTCGTCTAAATTGTATTTCTGGGCCTCTATTCTAATTCATATAACAACTTGATAAACCAAGAGGATCTTGTTATCCCTCTAGCGGATTTTGTTTGGAAGTATCATATAAAGCATGCTATAGACGATTTATATTTCGCTGCTAAGTTATTATGTTTTATTTTCTGGGACAATTTGCAATATGAACATAATTCGCGTTTTCACATTGTTAATTTTTTATTAATTAAATAAAATATTTTTTCATAAGCGCATTTATAAATGCTTTTATTAATAATATAATATTCGTCTAATACGGGCTTACATCAGAACTTATATCAAGACTAGTCAACAGATAGCGACCCGACATGTCGCTATGAATTAGAATAGGAGGCCTGGTGTAAACACCTACTAGCCTAGCGCTTAGTTGAGTATACTAGTATAGCCCGCTACTTGTACCAGTAACTGTCTCAGTTACTACTCCAATGTAAACGCGCCTTAAGCCCTCATTACTTATTAAGTTATTAAAATTCATTCAATTCATATTATGTTATTAGTTATATGCAGTAAGTGAGTACGTGCGCAGTAATAAAAGCAAAATTAGGTCAAACTTGAAACAACAATCAACTATTACTTCGATAACTTAATCAAATTCCGGATAGATTCGACTGCAAATACCGCGCTTCATAAATTAATTAACCTACATCAGATAGTGCAATACCATCCATCCGTGTCTCATATCGCTGTTAAAATTCATAGCGTCACAAGCAGAGATCCTCATAAAACATAATTAAATTTTCATTCCGCTTCAAACAACAATTAAATCATCGAATAATCACCAGCAGTCATCAATCAACTGATAGCATCTTACAATAAAAACTTCCGCCATCAAAAAGCGCTCTATCTCGCGTTCAATCACTGCAATTACCGGTGAATAGCTACTTTCCACACACAAATTCTCTACGGGTTTTTTTAGATCGTTTTCGGCGTGCAGAGTTGGATTCATACCGTCAGAATATTTGCAGTATTGCAGTGAGCTGTGATCATTGTGGTCAATTATTGAAGACCACTCAGTTTGGTTCAGATAGGTTTATGTAGTTTGTGCTGTTAACAAACAAATCCTTATGTTAGTTAATCAAGTTAAAATAGTTTTTATACTGTTCACTTATTGTTTAGTTTGTAACTAGATTTTAAATATTAATAAATTAAACGCTGTAATATACAAATTGAAATATTGGAATAGTACTAGAATTATTTATTATGTATTTGTCGGGGTTAGCAATCATGTTGATTGTAAAAATAATTAATGATATAGGGATGCAAGTATGCTAATGAAGTTATGATCGTGTTTGTTTGTTCGATTACGTTAGTACACTTGGCGAAGTCTGGGATTACGTGCTAGGTGTGAGTCGGATATCAGCAGTCTTGAATATGCCCTGTTACAGCACGTGCTCAGTAATTGCCATCTTTCCTTATCGTCACAGTTTGCATATCACGTTTAACTGGTCCATGAAATGAGTGTTAAATGTGTGATTTATTTGGTTGATTCGATTAGTTAACTATTCCAATAATTGCGCTCCGCTCGTACTCCGACATATTAATTCGAAACTGCCATGCCATTTAAAATACATAGATATGTTTTTATATGGTAGATATGAAAATCTTCCTTTGTTTCATTAATTTTTGAAGGCAGATTTTATTTTAAGTAGGTACACTTACTGTACTATTGCATTGGAAAGGCGTATTTTTCCGTTTTTTTGACATGCCTAACTCAATTTTTTTTTACTTACTACTACAATGTTCTGAGAGTGAGAAATATTTAAAAATGTATAAGTTACAGAGTACGATTAGAGTAGGTATATCAAAGTTTATCAATGTTTCAATAATTTAATCTAGTATCTACTACCTTCTATGATTAAGTATTTGCATAATTTGGAATTAAAACTGTTTTTAACCGGTTTTTAATTTCGGTTTACGATAACGAAATTTTTAGGTGAGAACGTTAAACCCGAAAACGAAATATTCCGTTTATATTGCGATAGAATACGAACGATTTTTTTTTCGTTTTTAGTCCCTGCTTGTACCTATTATATTAAAGCTACACGAAAATCCAACAAGTGCAAGAATAGAAATACGTCATTGTAAATAGACCTGCAAAATATGTAATCGGCCGACCCTGCAGGCGACTATCAGCATCCAGGGCGAATAGAATGAGAATTCACAAAAATCGGCTTTTCACGGTGGGAATGGATTTTTCCAAGCACTGCACACCACATGTGCGTAACGTGAACGTGGCGCGTGGTTGGAAGCCGACTTTCTGCACGCATGCATCGCTGTTTTCAGTTCCAGGTCTGCGAATCCTGCGTCCATAGAGAATACCCCAATGGAACTGGCTGAATGGAAGATTTGTGCAGCTTGTGGCTTCGTGATAATATGATTGTATTCACACAACAGACGTTCTCAACAAGAAATCGAATTTGGTAGATTTCAGAAGTACAACTTAATATCTACTATTTTTATAATTTGAAACAGAGAATTTTGTCGATCTTCAGCTAATAATTTTTTTAATATAAAAAATATTAATTACTTATTCATATTAATATGCATGCTTTATCGTTTACTGCAATTAGAATAACAAACAAAATTATTTGTACAAAACTTTGAATTTAATTTTAGAAGACCTAACTAATAACTTATTTTGAAACAAATTACTGTACGTATGTATTTTTTTTATACTAAAATGTTGCCGGATTGTTTTACACGACTAATTTTAAAACGGTTTTGTTTCATTGTAAACCCTAAATTTATTATAAATTTCAGAATTTACGGTCATTCGAGTACAAAATAAAACCAGACTCTGCTTCATTTTTCTTTACTTATGAAACATGAATCAAACTATGAGTAAAATCCTTAAATCTTGTAAACAATTTAAGATTGTTTATTTAGTTTATTTTTCCTCCGGCTGACTGTAGTTTTCTATAACATACGAGTATATACTGTTTATCCAAAGATCCGTAAAAAAACAAACAAGAAAACTATTTTACTTTTTCAATTTGTCACAAAACATTGATTTCCCATCCAATCCATATCAGTTCTAAAATATCATCTTCTCAAAATTCGTTTGTAATAAATCTTATGAACCGAAAAATTAGACAGATTTTATAACGCATTTTTTGTGCCACTGCTATAAAGGAAATGAAACAGAAATCTCATCCCATTCAGTTGGTTTTGTTTGCTTAAGATTTATTTATTTTTGTAAACAAACAAAGAAACCTTATGGGGTTGCAGCATATGATTTTTGTGTTGAGAAATTTTGAAAACTGTTTACATTTGCATGTGAAATAAAGCATAATATTTATAAACGAAAGTTTTATTATCAGCATTTATATTCCTAAAATCAGAATCTTAAAATTTAAAATTAAATTAGTCATCTTACTTTCCCATATCAAATCTAAAAGATTTCATCTTGGTCTAAGAGAAATATAAGAATAAGAAAGCTAATTCTTGTGTCACATATAATTTAAATTAAATTACAGGTTTATCAAAAAATACAATCACTTTCTTTGTTAATCTTCCAGCAAACTCACTTTTAATATTACGCAGCATCTTTTGAAAAGAAAAAGTTATCTTTCATAATACTCTAATTTTAATCATAATGTGTAACAAAACAGCACGTTGTAATAATAAAGCAATGAAGGTAACAGAATAATTATAAGCAGAAAGTTACACACATTGCGGTAGTTAAGATTAATATCAAACAAAGTTATTATCCTCAAATAAATATTATTCTAATCAACTTATACACTACCTTAATTTCACATTTATCATTCTCAGAATCCTAGTAATAATTTCAACGTAAACACTCTATAAGCATAAACTTTTAATCTATAATTAGTTGGCGAAAACTCTGAACTCAAGCTTCAAACAACAGTGGTGGATTAATGTTTATACTACAAACAATGGCAGCATGAGTCAGAAAAGGGGTTCAGTCATGAATTTTTTTTAAATTTAACAAAAATAATTTGTTTAGAATGGAAAAACCGAAAACATGATACAAAGCAGATGTTAACAAGTAATAATTTTACGAATATCAATGTTTAATATTCCCTTTTACGGCTAAATGTCCAGAAATTATAAAAGAAAAGTGTTAAAGTTTCTAGTCCCATAATTCTTTCGATTCATGTAATAGGTAAGGTTCTCAAGAAAGTAAAGGAAATCTTAGGGAAGTACTAGTGCTTTGTATCCTGTTCACACAAGGATTCTTGGAGGATTGTCATGTTTATTCAGAATTTAGAGAAAAATAATCCTTGTAAAAATTACTGGTGCCACTAAATTGAACCTTCAATTTGTTTTTGAAAAGAAGATTCGAATTCTTCAAAACAGTGAATTTCTTTTTCTAGAAGCATAAAAGAATCCTCAAATAATCCTTGTGTGAACAAGACATTAAGATGTCCAAAAGTCATTTAGGGATAATTCTTCATTACGTCAAAAATTCTAGAGGATGCAGAAAATATTTAATAAATTCCCAGCAGAGGGTAAACAAAATTTGAAAACCCACATAATAGACTTATTTTTATACTTTTACTGACACGTTGTGCATTAAAAACTAAATCATTGCCGACTGTCAATGTTAGAAAATCCCGAAATCAAATTTACGTTTTCCCTTTCTCATCTGCCGCCAGTCTGGGCTGCATACATTTTTCACGGTTTAATCCTCTGCTGCCTGGGAACAAATCCGCATTTTCTGCTAATTCTCGTCTCTCGAGTCTCGAGCTCACATTGGCGCAGCAGCGGATGTCCGACAGTCAGGCAGGACATTATTCAAAACAATGCCGCGTATTTAAACACCACGTTCCGACTTTCACGCGAGTGCGACTGATGACACTTCATCATTTTTCTTCCCTAATGCGGGGTGCATTTTCCGCCTGGGTTTGACATTGCAAATTTAATAGCGGCGGTGCCGGTGGATCCACTGAAGAATCAAATTATTGATTTGTTGGATTTTTTATATTAATACTTATGTGAAATAGTTTTATCAGGGACTCAAACCGAACCGGAATAGGAATAAACCGCTGCTATTTGAGTGAACCCGGAACTAAACCTGAACTGTTAAAACATATTTTGATAAACTCATAACCGGAGTCGAACCGATGTGAACGGTTTAACTCTTAACTAAAATTTAACATGTTTTTACAACGCTAATACATTTTTAGGATTTAGTATTTTCTATAGCTTAGTCTAATTTGTTTTGTTTGATTTTGTTTAGTCTAATTTTGTTTGAGTTGGGACGAATCGGGACGAACAGTTTAATTTAATTGAATAAATCAATGGGCCGAAACCGGAACTTAAACCGTTTTTTGCAAACCGATTATCGGTTCAGCACAAAAAAATAAATATTGATTGAACATTTTTGTCTTTCAAAAAATTCATATTGTTTCGAGTAAGTTACGATATGCATAGCAAAGCGTTGCCCGTTGTACTCAACACTGTTATTGTAACGTTCAGTTATTATTACTGAATGAATATGACAATATGGGCGCTTTTACATAGTAAAGTTCCAGGATGACCTTTAGCAGACTTCTTTATAAACTATACATAGAATTTGAAGTACCTTATGGGTATGAATCAATGTTATGTTAAGACATGATCCTGAAATTGATCTTCATAACCCATACAAAAAGAGGAACAGTGAAGTGGCTGTAACATTTCATAACAGTCAAAAAACTTTCCGACTGGTTATTAAATTGTAAATCTAAGGAGTCTAAACAAACACAACATGCAATTGAACAGTTCTGAATCAAACCTCTCTGATACTGATAGTGCGCAGTGTGATTTTTTACCACTCGAGCCAGTTGAGAATTAAAGTGTTTCAATTCACCTAGAGACCTTAACATCAAAATAGGTTTGTACCACAATATATCACTACAATTATCCCCCTTTGCAGCATGTGTCATCTCTAAGTGCTCAGGACCTAATAAAATATTTAAAAATCTCTGACCTACCCTACAAAACAGTGCTATCAATGCTTCCTGACAAAAGGAGCAACAGTGGAACCCTTGTCCTTAGCCTACCCCTTAATGTCGCCGATCGATGTGTGTAAGTTGGCAACACCGCCTGGCACGCAGGGTACGCGGCGGGGTTGCCAGCTTGCCACATTCTACGCCACCGACGACATCGGCTCATTTCACTCGCACGATATTCCACGTCTGTGCGAATGTAATATGCTGAATAACGCACTCGATGTGGAACACCGATACTAGTGCTTTGATCGGAGACGCATAATTCATCCTTTACTTGAATTTTGACATGTCACGCCATATAAATCAATCAACTGAATATTTGTATCAGGGTTAGATTGGGAATGTTGACAATGAGTTACTTGTGGGAGTATATTAATATTATTAGTTTAGATTTGCATTCAGATCTAATAAATCTATACTTTTTACATGTAACAAAGGCATTTTGTCCTTGCCGAATATTTATGAATAGATATGCTACATTTCAGCATGCAACACGGGAGACAAAAATATTGAATTTATAGAAAAATAACTTATTTTCTTATTATCAATCAAAAACAGGTTTGCAAAATAATTATTATAAATACCTAACTATTCAATAAGATTTCAATGGGGCGGTTAGCCGAGTGCGTATAATTTGACTAACTCTACTAATTCAGTCAGGTATACACATTTCAGTTTCATTGAACACAAATATCATCTGTGGTGTGTGTGTGTGTGTGTGTACTCTTCACTAACAACCATGAGTATCCATGCGTATACGGCTGGTAGACGCACATATGCTAAAATATATAAATTTTCACATGTGCATTAATTCTTTTCGAAAATTGTTTTGAGTGCTTTCCAAATTACGTTGTCGGAATGCACGATAAAAAAATTCTTGAACATGATTGTACGAGTAAATCGCAATGACACGCTGCTCAATTTTTGAATTCTTTTTACAATAGATATTTGAAATTTGCGAGGAAATTTGTACTAAATTTATATTCAACATTAATAAATTTGTATTATTTACCTTATTAATTGATTATTTACACTCAAAATGACATTTTAACTAATTTTTAATTTAATGTCAAACTGACATATGGCAATAAAGTTTCCGCTTATTAATGTTAGTTAAGTTCCTCAAGCAACCTACTAGTAAAAAATTTTCGGTAAATTTTTACATAAATATGGTTACTATTATTGTTATCAATTCTTCCATTGGCTGTTATTTGTGTCAAGCGATTTTCAAGGTTTAATTTGGATCAGTATCCATACTCTCTTCACCATTCCAAATTGGAATACAATAATTATCTTGGCAACCACAAAGCCATTGGAAACCGCGCAGTGGTTGTAACAAGGGCTTGTGCGAGAGGGTTAGACGGAAGAACAGTCTTAGCTGAATGTCGTCCATTGCCAAGTGGCAATTAAATAATAATTAAAGTAAAATGAAATAAAAATTATCTAGTAAGAGTTCTATATCAAAATTGCATAAAAGCGTGACAGATATATGTATGTATGTGTCGAGGTATGTGTCATGAAAAAGCTATCTGTGTAATAATATTTATTTAATATTTTTTGTTCACACATTATTAGTTTAAAATGCCAAGCTGTTGTTCTCTGTTCTCAGTTCTCTGTAGTCAATAGGTGTAGTTCTAAAATACTTTACGAATATTGTAAACAGCAGTTAAAATTCAGCAAGAAGTGTCGTTCCTTATCGCCCTGGCCTACTGGAAATTCTAAACAGTCGACTGAAGTTGTTTTCAAAGCCGACTTTTGGAGATAAGCACATGAGGCGAAAATTTACATTGCCGGGAAGAACTTTCCACACAGAACAGCTATTTGATATTTGCTGATTTGGAGCAAAAGGCACGTCCAACAGGAAGCGTACGGCACGTGGTTATTCAGAGACTGTTTCCTCTTCCTGTTCTCCCCACCTCATATTCATATTCCTGGCCCAGGATGATGAGCAATACGTATGAGGATTCTGCCTTTAGGTATAAGTACCTACCATTCAGAATTATTAGCCAGACTTCAGTTTATTATGTTTAAATTTTGAGCAAACATAATTTGGAAAAGTTTCAAAGTTTTAGAATCAGGATGGGGAGAAGGTACAATGGAGATTTGAGATAAATGAGTATTTACCAAAACTTTTTTATTTTGTTAGAGCAAAAAGAAATAAAGTAAATTTTGTAGATTTTCCCTACAATATATATCTATTATTCTCAAAAACAATTCTTTTCATTTTTTTGATCTATAGCCCTTGTAACATTGTATACTCTTTGGTTAATAAAATAATAATAACAACAAATAAAAAGCGTGCTTTTTAAATTTTCATTGCGTTCATGCAGTGTATTAAAATCATATAATGTTGAAAGCAAGCAGTGAGTAACGAAAATGCTACTTTTGCTGGATAGCATAGACAAAATAATACCGGGCATAACTTCGAGTACGTACGAGTACATAGGGCATAGGTACTCATATATGCAGTTTGATATGAATGCTTGATTACAAACCAAATATAATTTTATAGAAATTCGAAAAATTAAGAACAGTTTACTTACAAAGATCATTTTTATATCACTAGATTCTCATAATTAACTAGGTAGTACCTAGTAGGTACTTATTGCAATTAAAACTAAATAAAAAGAAATTTATTGTCTTAATTCACAATTTTTAATAAATTATTACAAGTTCTTGAAAAAGTATGTTAAAAAAATTATTTATCCAGTGGCACAAAAAATGTTTCCTTGAAAAACGTTGAAATATATTTTTTTAATTTTTGAATCAGCATATCAAACTATATTATATCGATATTATATAAGTATACTATTGGGGAAGTAGTGTTGGATACATTACATGCTACAGTGAATTTTTTCTCTTTCGGTATTCAATTTCAAATATACAAATAAAACAAAACTGATATATACTCGGTTATTCACCTGTTTTAAATACAGCCAAATCGTTTCCGACAGTTCGCCTCGCTATTCTACATCATGCATGTCGAATTTTATCTTTAGATTCCATACTACGGGATAAAATTTACATCACAGAGATACCGTAGCAGTGTTAGTATAACATATCACGTGTAATTAAAACAAACTGCCAAGTTCTGTTACAGCCAATTTAGAGAAACGGCGAGATGTCATTCTGTGTGCTGTATCGTCGTGTGTGGACCCACACCGCGTGTTTCAAACGAAACCAAATAGCTACGTGAAAAACATACAACAGGACACTTTACAGCAAATAACAAACCTTCTACATGCACAAATGAAAACAAATATTTTAATTAAATTATAAATAACTACGACACTTTGAATTCTAAACAAAGGACATCTTAATCAGATGTCAGTGGAGACAACACTGGAATAATCAGTGGCGCACGCAGGATTCTGTTATGGGGGGAGGGGGGAGAAAAATGGGATCTGAAAATTTACCATTGAATATTGTTTTTATTATTGGTATGATGTTGTTAAGTTATACAAAATAAATCTGAAATTTTCACATTTCACATTACAAAACACAAACACAACAAACATAAACTTTAAAGTTTAAACAAAGATATTTATAGGTACCCTACTTTTCTCGTCTTATCTGACAAAAAATGTAATTCAATTATTCTGCTAATTATTCATTAAGACGTAAGATTTTAAATGCAATAATGCAAATAATGAAAAACGACCTACAAAATAAATATTACAATTTACAATGTACTATCAAATATTAAATACACAATTGTGTAATGCAATAATTTGCTGGAAATAATTTTAAGATCGATTAAAAATTTTCTTGGACCTAATAGGGGAGGAGGGTTTTGCATATGTTCATAAACTTTTTAGATTAATAATTTTTTTTTCCATGGCGCTAAATAACATTCTAAACACACCTTGACAAGCCGTGGCTTTGGCCGTTTTTAGTCACATGCTGAATATAGCAACTGACATATTATTAAATTAATGATTTTTTTCAAAAATTATTAATTTTTGTCCATATTTACAGTTAAATGCACTTGCCTAAGTAGAATTTTGTAACTAGGTATGTATAATATCATAAGGATTTAACCTAAATGTTTGACAATTTTTTTACATCCATAGTTTCAATTTAATTTCTGTTATTTTAATTTACTATATGGGTATTTTCTCGCTAGCAATTAATTATAGTCTATTATAGTCTAATGTTGATGCATTAATATTAATAATATTATTAAACATTAACCAGTTCACGTACCTAAAACATCCAATCGATCCAGCAAATATACAAATTACATTCTCGAATACCAAACTCCAACCTCAACGTAAATAAAATATAATATAGTCGTTATACTCGTAAACACACTATAGCCTCTCTAAATATTGCGTGTGAAACGTAATCAATATGAACTTGAAGTAATTTATCATTCGTACTACATTTTATCTACATAAAATGTTCTAAATGCTTTTTTCTTTCTACCGACAAAAGATTTTAGTTCCGGATTTACATATTTGCACCTAACCTAACTCTAGTAGACCGCATAATCTAATGATAGTCGAAGGTAGGTAAGTAAAATAATAGCCAATATTGTAAAAAAGATTCTATTATTCTACTGCTTCTATTATGGCACATAATATAGTTTTTTAAGGGTGCAATATACAATTTTTATTGATCATTTATTGTCAAGTGTAACCATATGAGTTATATACAATTATTTCTCTTTCACCCTACTCAATTTAAAGCAAAATTTATATAATAGTTATGCATTCACTAGACATTAGATTATATTGACAATAAGATATAAAAGTATGGTAATATTTTTCCGGTCTAGACTTTGGCAACGACTTGGCCGGTTATGTTGTTCTCCTAATGCCATTTCTTCTTATCTAGTAACGACTGTTACAAGCCATAAAAGTGAATTTTGTAAATAAAAAACAATCCAGACAGGTAGGGTACCATTTTCGTTATCAATAAAAATATTGTTATTGCAGGTTTTCTTGTTGAAGGCTGAACTATTCTCTTAAAGTTACGAAGTAAGCACATTTCAAATTGTAAATCTTATTTATTCATTGCTTTAACGCACTCGAACCCAGTGGTATTTCAGATACTAAGATTAAACTAGGAACCTAGCATTCTAAGGAGACACTGAACCATTGTGGCATAGAGATGTTTGAACAATTCTATTAGTTAATCCCACACACAAAAAAGATTACGATATTAAACCAGACTGCAATGAATCAAAGTATCTCCCATATCAGTTATAATTTAAAACTCTGACCTCAAATCTATTATCGTTCGATAAAACAAGAAGTCATTTCTCTAACTGATCACATGAATATTCTGCCAGCAAACACATCATAAATTACTTCCTACTGTAGCAGAGACAATAACGCTATCAGAACAGCTTCCCACAGATCGGTTATTCCTATCCTAACCACGGAATGTAGAATGTATTTACCCTACATCCCTTACATAAATACATCCAGAAGGTCGGATAAATATTTATAAGCAAGCTTGGATCACAACATGTGGTCCTAAATACTCGGAATTCAATGTGGAGATGTTCATATTGTTTATGATAATAAGAAGATAAAACAATTCTTCATACGAGAAAGAAAAGTAACTCATCATAGTAGGTTAAAGATTAAAATCATTATATAGAGAGGTAGGTATTGCTCCTACTTCAAGTAGAAGAAGATGATGTGAAGTATTTACAATAATTTACAACACAATAAATGTATGGGGAGGATGTAACGTAACCGACTGTGGTTCTGACTTCTGACAACGCAATTTAATTGCACAAAAATCTTCCTTGTTGTGCACTCTTCACAATCAAATATGAGTACATATCCGTAAATTGACGGCTGGTAAGCGTATGCATGGTAATGTAATATATTTCTATACACGTGACGTGACTCACTATTATGTGAGGCTGTCATACTTAAATTTGAATAATAATTGTGAAAAATATTTTTGGAAGTAAGTTGACAATTATTGCTAAAGAAGCGTATTTACTACACAATACGAGTAGGTATAAATATATGCTGAATTTAAACTTGAAATGAAACTTAAGTAATTTTTATTCTATTGTTCAAAAATGTTCTTCTATTTCATTTTCTCCTGCTTCTAACTTCAGGTGGTCAGATGCCTATGTATGAGAAGATGACCCACCCAGTCAAAATCTATCATAATCGTTAGTTTTACGTTAGTTAAGTTCAGTATGTAGAAAATTGCGTTAGTTTTGAAAGTTTATACGTATTTAAAAAAAATAATATTAGGGTGGACTAACTTCACAACAACCCAACCCTTTATTCGACAGTGCGAGGAAAACACATTAATAACTTTTAATAGATTAGTTGATATAAGTTGTGAAGTTAGCCCACCCAAATATTATTTTTAAAAATACGTATACACTTTCAAAACTAACGCAATTTTCTACAAAACTAAACTCAACTAACGTAAAACTAACGATTACTATAGATTTTAACAGGGCGGGCTAACGTCAGATGCCTCACTCATTTTATAAACTAGTACATGTGGGTAGTATTAGTAACAAACTATATTATCACATTTGCATTAGTAACTCAACATTAAGTTCACAATTAAAGTAAGTGGTTGTATAAAATATAGCTACCTAATAATACAAATTACAGTACTAATTTTATTAATTTATTACAGTGTGCAAATTTAATTATAACATCTGCAGGTAATGACATAATTAGCAACACTATCAATTAATGGATATACTTCTTGTTGCTAGAAATGCTACAAGTAAAAACTAGTCTTCTCCTCTTTAGAGTTCTAGGTGTGTCAATAGATAATTTGTTCTTTGAGAGAAAGACACATGTTCCACTTTAAAATGCATATGTGTTTATTTAAACTAACGCTAATTTTGTATTGTATTTACATACACGACTTTTAATTGTAGATAAAGAATATCTACTAATGGAATGGAAATTCTGAAAAACTGCAAAGAATACAATTCAAGTACCTACTAATATACTGCTAATTATTTACAATTTTAAAAACTCGTTCTTTAACTACATCGATTTATATTTATTGTGACCTGCATAACTAAATTGATGTTTAAAATAATTTATAAATGGATTAAATATTAAACGCTGAATTTGTAAAATTAAGTACCTATGTTTAAAAAAAATTATAGTAACACCCACGTGTAAAAATATTGAAATAAATTATTCAATAAAATATTAAATGATGTTACCTCGTTAAAATTAAATTGTGGATAAATAAATTTTCAATTCCATAATAGTATATTATTTAACGAGTAAATAATGTAGGCTATAATTAATGAGGATAAAAGTTTGTTCACGAGCCGAAGGCGAGTGTATAAATCATCCGAGTTAATTATAGCCATTATTTTCGAGTCAAATACGATGTTTTATATACCTACAACTTTTTAAATAATGCAATATTTTCTTACTACAAAGTTGTATTGATATTAACCTAACCTCAAACTTTGGTATGATGACAATTTATCCGAGTAATTTCGAACTATTATGGGCTAGTCATATACAGCGTTTTACAAATTATTATTATTTTTACTGTTTCTGCTTACATCGTCATAAAATGATAACTTGATGTAACACTAATATTAAAACAGATGTGATGGCAGTTTGACAGTTCGAGAGAATAAAGTACTCATTATTTAACAGTGTGAAATAATGAATTCATTATTTCATAATGTGTCCTTATGGAGGGGTTTATTATACTACTTTCACGTATATAATGAATACATTATTCTATTGTTGTAGATAAAGTTATAAACTATTTGATCCACACGTGATTAAATTAATTAAAATGTCATGATATAATTGATCAGTAATTTAACAACTTTGATTTATTTTCAACATTTCTCATTAGAAACTGCACTTTTATGGTAAAAATATTGCAATAAAACTTATAAATAAAACAAAGATGGAAGATTCTTATATTTACGATTAATAATTATATTTGCACCTGTTAAAATTCTCTTCCGCAAATACGGAACTTAACACTCAATTTTATTACCTAACACGTATCTGCTTTTCAAAGCTACAAATCCGTAACATGATGAGAACTGTTAACAAGTCCGACGTCCGACTAATTGCTCAGCATTCAGGCGACATCCGACAACAGCACTAAGTACATGATAATGATACTATAGACAAGACGTTTCGATTCACGATTAATGTAATCAGATTCGATTTGAACGATGTGAACTTGAAGAGAGGTGATTGCACTTTACACTGTTATTAGGGGTGCATAGCAGAGTACGTTTTTATTTTTGTTGGTAATCATTCAACAGGATTAAATCCCAATGACAGAATGGTAAGTATAGATGTTATTAAAATGGAATCCAACCCAGAAATTATTGTCGGATGCTGGGATCGAACTTGGGACGGCAACACGGCAAGCACACTAGGCGAACTATTTACCATTGGGCTAACATATTAACACATTTCTGTTTAAGTTGTGTACTCTCTAGAAACATTCATTATAGTATCCGTGGATTGATTGTAAAATATAGTATATTACATTACTAGCAAGATAAAACAGTTTTTACTGCTGACAGGAGGAAATGACCAGTGAGCCTGTTATCTCCGTGAAGAAGTAAAACAGTTATCTTGTACAACATTTTACTTGTTACTCATTTGTAAATAAAAATAAAAATTAAACAACAAACAACTGATCTGCCAAAAATTGTCTTATATGATTTCGCATAAGCCTTGGAAGTATTACAGTGGCAACGTCAACCGTTTATTATGAACAAATGACTAGCTACTAACTAGTTAAATTTTAACAAGTCAGATGCCAATTTAACAGGTCAGTAACTTGTATCTAAAGATTAATTTCCAAAATTAATGTAGGGATTGATTAAATGACGTTTACAAGTAAGTAACAAGTAAAATATTTATCAATATTCCATAGTATGGAAGGCTGCCACATCCAAGTTAAATACAAGGTGTTTGTTAATAAAGAGATTTTTGTGTAGTTAAACAAAAAAAGTATATCAGACTGGATTCGAACCTGAGTTGTCAGAACCACAACAGGTCACAATTGTCACCCTCAGTTGGTCAATTTCCGAAATGAATTCTTCACTTTATAAGAAAATTATTAGTCAGAGGAATGCCAAAAATTAATTTTCTTTGAGCAATTCAATTTAAGTATGCGTGCACACTAGGTTGTACAAATAAAATTTCCCGTAACAATCTCAAACGAACTTGAACCAAGTTGGTTTTATTTATCTTCCAAGCTAAAAATCTCGCGTGCATTCGTATTAAACCACGCCTGAAAAGAAACAAGCGAGCAAAGCAAAACAAAGCACACAAATCCAGAAATATTTCAAAAAACCAGAGATATCAGATTTTTGTTTTAAAACACCTGAATCACGCGATTCTTTGCACCGTTTGACGTTTCGGAGCATTTGACATCTGAGTGGCCAAACTACGACGAGATGGAAACAGCACAATGGAACACAGTTGGACAGTGAAAAGGAATAAACGATAATATGCATAATGACCCTGCAACACGATTCCTGTTTGCAGCAAAAGACGAACGATCACGTTTCAGTTTTCAGGCAGATAAAGTCAGTTTATTCGCGGTGATTACACTTTGACAGGACAATAAAGAGTTCATTGTTTCAAGTCGGCTTCAATAGTTTCTTTCCATCTGTTTTGTTTCTACTGTTTCTACTTTGAAAACAGTAAATAAAATGTAACATTACTTATTCATACAATCATAATTAATGTTATAATAGTATAATATGGTCCGAAGTAGGATATTAATGATTTAGTTGATCTGTGAATCATTTTGACATCAGTATATTCCTATGAATTGATATTTTTATTATTTTTTGGGCGAATATTTTTTATATTTAAATCATTTTGCATGTTAAATAGTAGAAAAACATAAATTTAAATACATGAAGAATTATTTCGTATCTTTATCTCTAATATTAATTATTCAAACTTTAATAATACGTTATTCAAACTAATTGAATTCAACAAATTTGCATCTTAATAAAAACAGTAAATGTAAAAAAGATATGAGAAAATATTGCCGAGTTTCATGTTTGAAAGCAATTTAAGAATTCATTGAAAAAAATGTATAACGTAGGTATCTTATAAATACAAATCGATACTTATAAAAATTTTATTTTTTAAAAGGAAAAATAAAATAAGTAGGTACCTTCTCGGCAGAGAGTAGAGAGTAAATTCCCAAGTACCCTGAACAAAAAGACATTTAAGATAATAAACACATTTAAGATTCCCACTTTGGATGCTAAGAGCAATTCTTAATTGTGATTTCGTTTTATAGAAAACAGTTGTTCTAGTACCAGTGACTGAAAGAAGAACAAATTATGTAAGTATCCGAAGTGGGGACTTGCCTACTAATAGGCAGGAAAAATTCTGAATTATTTTCACTTTCATTTTCAAACCTTTTCGTTAAAATTTATTATAATTTCTCACAATCATTTACGGCTTTTACTTTCTCTGCACGTTTAACCTTTTTCACAACAAAACCCGCGTAGGCATTTGTCAGGATTCCAGTAGTCGTCAACCAGCGACAAACGATGCGCACGAAATCCATTATGACTGCTGAAGTATAATGGCTTAATTATACAAAAAACTACTGACAAAAAATAGCAATGGCGCTCGCATCGTTGATGAGATGAATGCAAATGACCTATTACAGATCTTGCAAATTCCCCGTATTATAAACTACACGAAAACATTTTACAAAAACTCTGCCCTGGAACGAAAAAACGTCTCATAACAGTTATTTTAATAATAGTCGTTTAAACACAAGGCGGCCTATCTTCTAGCTACAAGATTATTTTTTGTTTTACTTTTAAGAAGGTAAAATGCCTTAGTTCTCGTTTTATTTTGTTATAATAAGTGTTGAAGTTAATAATGAAGTATGGTTTAAAGATTAATAATCAAAATCTAGCTACTCTACTAGATTATTATTGACTCGACTTAAAACATACAATTTTACAACCTATTAAGCAAAACGAATGCTTGAAATCTAAAATTTATGAGAAAGAAAATTGCGAAGAATAATTTTTATTATGCTTCAAAAATACGTTTTAATTCTAAACTTCTAAAACATTTAAATGCATTTTCATAAGCAATGGATTTAAAATAAGCTATGCCCAAACACACTCCTTTGCTTTGCTTTCAGAAAGTTGGTGACACATGCAGTGGCGTACCCAGACATCAACCTTGAGGGCGGATATAAAATAAAAAAAAATCTGCTGTGGCCACCACACGACCTCTCGCCTAATTCTGCTTATTCTACTAATCTAATAAATAGTTTTACTTACATTTTAATAGTTTCATCTTCATGTAATATGTAAACGATAATGTTAACCAATATGCAAGCAAAAGATGTCAACTGTACTGTCACTGTCATAATAATTCAAATTTTATGTAGAAACAAATTTCATATCATGGACAACAAGATAGAATATTAATTGTACTTTATTTTATTGTTAAATACTTCCAGATTCAGCAATTTGTATTTATAATTAACTGTACACATAGATAATCACAATTTCTTTTATTTTTAATTGCAAAAATTGTCATAAATAAATAATGTACCAATATATTTAAGGAAAACTTTTCCAAACTTCTAAAAGAACTACTTCCGGTTTGCAGATTTCTACCAAAATGTTATCCGGTGTTAAGATACTTATCAAAACCTTAAATAAGAAATTTGGTTATAAACGGTTTGATACTTTTTAAGTTATCGTGGACGAAAAATCCTCGGTTCATACAAACACACAAACACACACACACACAGACATCATCGTGAAAATAGTAAATTCGTATTCTAGAGACCCTGAAACGTGCTTATCCACCAAAAACTCATACTCGAAAATTTTGACCCATTACAATACCTCTCTTATAGAATATGAGGCGAGAGGTAAAAATTTGATAATGTAAAACAAAATTCGCTCAACGTGCGTTGCATTGCATTGCAATGTTCAGTTACGGTGATATATTTTTACAATAATTACCTACTAATACACTAATAAAAAAAATGAAAAAGTACACAAAATCTTCACGAACTTATTTTTAAAGATGAAATAAAGGTTTTTTACTTCCTTGTACGGAGTAATAAGGAAGTATTGTAATCGCGAAAAATTTCGGTTTTCAGATTTTGATGGAAATATCCGTTTTGACCTTTTCTGAATCCATTATGACTAGTTTCGTCGTGACGTTTGTACGTACGTACGTACGGACGTATGTGTGTCGCATAACTCAAATACGGTTAGACGTAGAAAGTTGAAATTTTGTATTTAGGACTGTTATAGCATCTAGTTGTGCACCTCCTATTTTTGGTTTCAATCTACAAACCGGAAGTAGTACTTTTTTCAAATATTTCGATAAATATTTAATTTAAGACAAATTTTTTAATTTTAAATGAAAGATTATGTGATTATTACCTACAATCGGTATTTTATAAATATTTTTGTATCTGGTATCATTTAGGAATAATTAAAGTATATATTTATAATTTAGTATTTCGGTATCTTGTAGTCCATGATCGATTAACATTTGTTTTTACAACGTAAAATTTAAATGATTATGACATGACAGTGACAGTGGCAGTGACAATAGTAAAATATCATTTATATCTTCTTCCAGTTTAAATAAAATGACTAAAATATATTTGTGAGTATAGTAGTAGTATAGAGTAGTATATATTAACAGTGGCGGACTGGGAAATTTAACCAGCCAGGGAAATTTAATAGTGACCGGCCTCTTAAAAATTCGATGATAACTTTTAATTAAACTGTTAAAATAATTCTAAAAAACTGAAAATTTTAAATATACTGATGGGGAAAAAATGAAACACTTGAAATTCGTAAAAATTTCGACCATTTTCAAACCGCCATAACTCGTATTTTCAATCGATTTCGATGAATCTTTGTGAGCGAAAAATTTTGAAGTGTCTACTTTAAAGTCATGCATGCGAACTTAGGCGCAACTCCTTCCGTCCCCCTCTAGCACCCCTGTTAAAAAAATTGTTTTTAATTTTAAAAATGTCCAACTTTGACGATGTGTACGGAGTTAAAATTTTTTTTTTTGACTTGATCCACCAAAAGGGCACTAAAATTTGTTCAATTCCTTGTGCAGCACTCAAAGAACGAAGTTCCTACGATGATTTGGCACAAAGCAATGGGTGTTTAAAAAAAGTGCATTTTTAGGTTTTTCGCACATAACTCAGCGATATTTCAACCAAATTACAAAAAAACACGTTTTTGGGCCAAAAACGTCCAAATTTGGCGATGTATACCGAGTTGGAAAAAATTTGTCGACTCGATCCACCAAAAGAGCATTGAAATTTGTTCAATTACCTGTGCAGGACTCAAAAAACGAAGTTCCTACGACGATATGGCACAAAGTTATGGGCGTTTGAAGTAAAGTGCATTTTGTGGTTTTTTGACTCATAAGTCGAAAGTTTTTCGACGAAGTTGTTTTTTTTGCACGAATGAAATTTTCATTCGTCTTTCTATTCACATATCTATTTATAAAAATTTGACCGGCCACCGGCCTCGGTACCTCCGGCCTGTATATTAATATATTTGTATAATATAATTCTACATTTTAGTTATTAAGAAAAGTATGAACAGTTTAATAGGCGTACAAGGAAGTCATGTGGTGTCCACGTCAGATTTTTCGACTGGTGAAAGGAATTATTAATTTATTAATCAGGAATGCAGTCTTAAAGGATTTTTATTATTCTAATATACCGACGTTTCGGCACACTCTAGTGCCTTCCTCAGGGTTACTGAAAGGACAACAATTATAAGTACATGTAACAACATGGTACACAGCAAAATACAGCATAATCGTACTTACATTAGAAAAAGTTGGTAAATAATAATAATACATGTAAAAAATATTTTTAAATCTGCATAACAAAAATTGTAAAAATTGTAGATTAGTCAAAAAGGCACGTAAAACGGTAAAACACGTATACTGTTGGAGGACATCAGGACAACTTGTTATATACGTGTTTTACGTGCCTTTTTGACTAATCTACAATTTTTACAATTTTTGTTATGTAGATTTAAAAATATTTTTAACATGTATTATTAAAATTTACCAACTTTTTCTAGAGTAAGTACGATTATGATGTATTTTGCTGTGTACCATGTTGTTACTTATAATTGTTGTCCTTCCAGTAACCCTGAGAAAGGCACTAGAGTGTGCCGAAACGTCGGTATATTAGAATTAAAAAAATCCTTTAAGACTGCATTCCTGATTAATAAATTCCTTATTTTTATAGGTTTATAGGAAATAAGTATTAATACAAGTTCTATGGATTTTATCATATATAGTTTAAAAGCATATTAAACAAAGATTTAGTGAATTTCCAAACGCGTCCATGTAAAACGAGCGTAATTTCAACGTTCAATTACTGATAAACCGGATAGACGAATTTTTTTTAGAATCTCAATAGTAAGGCACTGTATACATTTCAGCCTCACATCATCATTTTAATTATTGTCTCCAACTTCCTTAAGCCCTGTTCACACATATTCTTTGATAATTTATTCGTGCTTCTGAATCCCGAGATAAATAATAATCAATCGCCTGTCAAATAATGCGCCTTGAAGAAGAAGAATTTTTAAATACATTGCAAGCTTTAATTTCTTTCTTTTGCGAATAATCTGAAGCATGAAATAATACTTAAAGAATTCATGTGCGTCGGAAAAAAATAACCGACGCAAGTAGCTGGTATTATTTTTTAAACAGCCGTATCACTAATTTTATTTGCTTTAGCAAGTAAACCGAGGCTTACTTTACAATTCCATAGAATCACTCCAATAAAATTAAACTAGTTTGTTTACCAAGAGCACCCTCCTTGACAGCTTTATGCCGTAATACTAGGTCTTAATTCTATATGAGATAGCAGAATCGTCTCGATCAATACAAAATGATAGCGATCTTTATTTGCAGGATGTCACCATAAAACGGAAAATAATAAGAAGTTTAACTCGAGAAACGGAACCAGACGCTGTCCAGTTATATTTCAACTGTGGATTAACTAGAGTTTCAACAAGAATAAGTGAGATTAAGACACAATTAGGTCAAACTATTGCTTATTTAGTATAATCACGTATAATTCATTATGAATTATGAAATACAATATATGGCCCAGAATGTTAATTTAGACATAAATGAGATACTAATCAGATCTAAGTACTACCTTTACCATATTTGTTTATAGTTTTTTTCAAGAATTTGTACTAAATTATTAGCATTATTGTCTCACATAAGTATGTTTGACGAAGACGATGTAAAATATAATGTAATGTAAGTAGTATGTAGTAATGAAAACGATTTAATTAACTATTATCAAATTGGGGAGCCGAAAAATATACAAGTACCTACCTATATTTGTTATAAAATTTTGCATAATGTAATTATCAACTACAATAACACATATTAAAACACTATCATGTAAATTCATTTAAACATTATGAAATGTTTAAATAATTGAATATTTATTTATATTGCGTAACATATTAGATAATTAAATACGTTTAAGTATATTTTTATTGAAACTTGATTTGAAATTACAGTTAACAATCATGTTTATTATATTACTTTTATTAATATTAATTTTAAACATGAATACATAGTTAATTCATATTGGTAAATTGATAACTGATAATGCTTCATTACAGTTCATATAAATTATCAGATTAGTATAATAAAATACAATTAAAAAACAAATTTAACAAAATATTGAGTAGATATAATTTTAACTAAATTATTATACAACAATAAATTATGTATTTGGGAAAATTAGTTCTAGTTATATTTTGTTTAAAATACAATGTTTCGGAAACAAGAAAATAATAATAAATAAATAATTTATGAAAATATTGAGTATTTCACATGATATACTTTTTGCTTAAAGCACATATTCATTGTGTTTAACAAACACAAAGCCTAGCATAGATAGTGGTTAAGCCAAATAATTTACATGTATATCATTCTCTGACAGCATCGAACATACAACGAAAAACGTTCACTGCACAGCCACCGGCAAATCCATGATTGATTGATTAGGAATCAGTGTGCAGTTGAATTTTAAAACAAAACACTTCACGGTTTATTGATGCACACGAGACAATTTGAACCCAGTGAAAATCGAACTAAAATCCTAAAAAATAATATTGCACTAAATGAAGCTCAGTATAATCTGCAGTAGAACGGAAATTATCCATCAATTTTAATTAAAATCTAAATTAACTTATAATCTGCTCGAAGAGAATAATGGTTTTAATTTTTTTCTGAAAAATGGATAATTAAAGAAGTAATTCGTTCTGAAGAGAAATATTATCTTTTATAGTTTTCTTTTATTGTTAAATATGTTTGGAGATGTACCGCGATTTTTATGTATTATGTATTTTGTAAAATGAAAAAGAAGCTTAATATTTATGTGTCTAATGTCTAATGACTGCTTGGTTCAAAAAGTTTGGCTAAATTAACATTAATTATTTAACAGTAATATAAAACGGTCAATATAATATTTAAGTTTGCGTGTATAATTTAGTTTTTACACTATAACAACATAAAATATGGAAGTAAACCCTTTTGGTTTACTTTATTTTATTGTGCTTAATTTGTGCTGTTTTATGCTGCTAATTGAAAATTATGATAGACTTTATAAAGCCTCATACACTAACTGTATATTTTTTATTTTTTAAACACTATAATTTTTTTACATACAACCAGCAATATAGTAATATTATAAGACCAAATGAACTCACGATATATGAGTCTGTCATACGAGTATTCAATTTAGGAAAAAGGTGCGAAAGACATACGCACGAAGTTGTGAATCAACCTGTATACACAATACACATGTATGTATTTATGTACTTATGTATGCATATAAAATGATAATATATAAATACAAATTTAGAATACCGTTTTGTCTGAAAAAGTTTTTCGGCAGGATGTTTTAAAATTTATGTGCTATTTCACTATTTTTAACTACATTTCCTGCGTAATAAATTCAATATAAAATATTAGAAATAAATTCACAACATTTCAGTTTATCATTTGAAATATTTTGTAATTTACGTCGTCAGAATAATATCCAGGAAAAGTAGATAGCGTAGGACAACATTTCCTTTTATACTGTTTTGGTATTTATTAATTAAAATTTCCCACGAGTATTCTAATTACTCGTCCTCTACCTCAGAAATAGCGGATAGTTAATTGACAACGACGTCCTTTAATTAAAGGAACTAAATGAATTTTAAACCACAAGGACGTAGGTTGGCAGGATTCACAGCTGGCCTGCTCTAGAACTTGTGTTCTTATTTTCATCCATCTAAGTCTTGCAGGATCTTGTGTAATAAAACTAGTAACGGCTTACAAACTCGTTAGAGTTTTAATCTTGCTCTGCTTTATAAAATTTGCAGTTTTTACCCATTCGCCTAGTTTTATCTCACATTTCTCGGTGTTAATTTCAATGACTGAAACTTTTTGTGAGCTTTTTCTTGCAAAAGTTTAAACGTTAAAAGTTTGAGTTAAGATACTGTTGTGCTGGACTATAATATTCTTATTGTTAGGGTATAAAAAATAAATAATTACAAAAGCAATGATAACTATTAATACACGAGTAGGTATGAATTAGGTAGTAGAGGTGGGCGAAATTTTTTCCGGCGTGAGTAAAAATCACAAGTCACCACATATTACATAATTTGCAAAATATCAACACAAAACAAATGGTAATTACGGGTTCTTGTTATTAATACTCGTAGACTGCAGCCGACTGCAGCGGACTGATTGGTCGAAAAAATTGGAGCAAAAGTTTTTCATTTCACTACGATTCTCCGGAGCTAAAGTAACTTATTATTGTGTACAAAAAGTCACTCACGCGCCCGGCTCTATTGGTAGGTATACAGTATACTATAGGAGTCTAAGGTGAATGTTGTGATTTATAGAAGTATAATAATAATAATAATACAAATTACATTTATACGTAACATATACACATAATTTCCATGCACTGTAAATCTGAGTTGCTATAATTTAAAAAATAGCTGTAACCTACAAAAGTATAAGACTTATTTTTGTGCCTTACTAAAAATCTATATTATAATAAATTCGAAAAATTCATTTAAGTTGATTGAATTTTTATTTTATCAATACGTCAAATTAAAATTAAATTATTCACTTAGAAATCATCAAATTACTATTTAGTAAATATACATAGCAATAATTTTACTATAGTCAACACCTGAACTACTCAGAACTCAGTAACGTTACAGCATTTACATTTTTTTATTTTGCATTTTCCGTAATACAATTTCATAGTAATTTCAACCTCATTTTTAACCACATTATGTATAATAGGTATCATAATTTTTAATAAAACTTAGCTGTAGCTTCACGGAAATAACGCATGTGTTCAAAAATAGTATCAACACTTAAAGGTTCCAGGCAAAATATCGCAAAACTTAATTCAACACGAGCAAATTAAATAAGCGATAAAGTTAAAACTAAGAACTTTCGCGTAGATGGGTAACACCAACATCGCGAAGTTATCTACTCCTATAAACTTTTAATCAAATGAAATTCTTTCAACCGAATCAATATACGTAACATAAGGGCAAATAAAAACGGAAATACTTAAATTTAAATGTGAAGGTGAACTATGTGGATAATCAATGAAAAGGTGAAAGAAAAATAGCATTAAACTTCCACGAGGGGAAAGATTTAATGTATTCTGAAATCCAATTTTGTTTTATTGCCGAGCACAGAGGATTCGTGAACTATAAAGTTACCACGCAACTTTTCATTCTAATAAAATATCCGATCCTTAAGTGCTGTGCACACTTAATAACCCTAAGGAGAAAAGGAGATCTACTTTTTATTTGTACGATAACGAAATTCAATATTTTATTTATTCAAATATTTTATTTTTTACAAGAATGAAACATGATAAAAGAGTAGGTATGGCCCTGTTCAGACATGGACACATAGTGGACATATGGAAGACACACACATGCGACACACAGGAACGTGTGGAACGTTTGTAGCCTCAAAATAGATTTTTTTCTTTACTTACATACGAGTAGAAGCTACATAATAGCGGCGCCTCTATTTCACAAGCAACATACACAGTTTCTTTTACTGTTGTGTGTGTGTCTTCTATGTGTCCGCTGTGTGTCCATGTGTGAACAGGACATAAGGTACATGTTGAAAGTGTTAACTTTAGTACCACTTCGAAAAGTAACATCAATGAGCAAAGTTATATAACAAAATTATAACGAGTTCAAATAATTTACCTACACTAAAAACTTTAAAATAAATGATTTGAGGAGGTACCCACTGAAATAGTTCCCATTTTAAAAGCAGTCAAGTAGGTAAGGAAATAAAATGTTAAGAATTAAAATTATTGGGTTCAGTATATTTACAAATAAAACCACGAGTTCAGCAATAGTATAAAATAGTGGCATAAGCAAAGGCTTGAGTTTGTTGGTTCTTTATAAACCTTAGATAATACAATTAAAAATTTATTTAGTGTGTATTATCTTTAAATTTGATCATTTATTCTGTTTCTAAATAATACTTTAACAAAAAAAACATTTAAATCTTTGGCATTAGAAATAGTAATTATTCTTTAATTATAAAGAACTTTAAAGTAGAAGATCATGGAAATTATTATAATAATACAGGTTAATTTGCAACAATATTATTTATTCATTAATTTATTTTCCTTTCCAACGTTCTGTAATAAACACAAAATCAACACTTTTTATGAAAAGTGCGAAGATATTCATTCCATGTTGATAAAAACACCAAACCTCAAGTTGGATTAATTACCAGGAAAACAATATTTGGAAGAATTACGGCAGATGTAATTTTATCCAAGTGACAGTGGAAAAGGCTCAAGCATTATCCCTTGTCAAGATGATGGACGCTTCCAGCATCCTTGTACGTAATACCATCGCCGTCGTTGATGTACACATAGATGAACCACTTCAAAGCTTTAGGAAAACGAAGAACAATTCCACGCTGGGCAATTTCGATTAAAGTGATTGAAATATTGACAGAATTGTGATTGCTTTACTAGTCAATATAAACGAGAATAAAAATATAAAGAATAGTGCCTACTGATTTATGTATAAAAGAGACTACAAACATGATTTATAAATATTTTGGATAAAAAGTAAGTTTTGGAGTATAAATAAAATATAGATTATGCCTGTATAAATACAAAAAAATCTGTCCCAATAAAATATGTGGTCTTCTAACCCAAAAATAAAGTGACCTCGCTATATTACAAACTGAGCTCTTATTATTAAACCTACACTGTTCATATTACTCAAGAGGTCAAGAGTGCTATGAAATTATATTTTTAAAATATTTTTAGTAATAAATTAGTAAAAATAGTCTATTTAGTCGATTTGTTACTACTTTTTTCGTCAGATGTATATTTTTTTTGACAAAAATATTTTCATTGCACTCTTACAACCAATGCAAGAAATCGACTATTTAAAACAAAATTCATAATTTGAAATATTAAAATGCATAAATTAATTCTTATTTTCTCTAATTGTTGTCTCAACAATATATTGTATGAATTTTTCGATTGAGTAATGGTAAATTTTAGATTTTTATTGTGAGCGATATAGCCAGAATCATGAACTCTATTGCAGCAATATTGCAGTCAACAAGTGTAGAGCCTTAAATGATAATTACACTAACTTTACGCAATAAATTAATATAGTATAATAGTATAGCGAGTTATATGTAATGATAATGGCTTTTACCTATTAATTGATATATCATAAAATATTTCATCAGGTATTTTAAGTGCTAAGCGCTAACATTGATTAGTTATGAATTATTAAAATGATATTGTAGTTGCTTAGTTAAAGTGCACCTACAATTAATTGATAGTGTAAATCGATAATAATTCTATCAATAAAATATCATAAATTATTTATAATCTATCTTTTTTAATGGTTTTAGAAATTATTATTAGTATTCAGTGAACCACGCTCAAAAAAGTAGTAATTTATGAAAAATGATAAAAAGTCGTCATTCACGTATAAATATTGATGACAAATACATAACTGAGAAAAAAAACATGCACGAGCAGCAAGAATACTTTCTGCTCGATATAGTCCCACAATTTTTTCTATAACTACCACCAGGGTGTGTATGATTTAAATCACATGATTTAAATCGTTGATTTAAATCGCGATTAAAATCACATGATTTTTTAAATTAAAATCAATTATTTAAATCAAAATTTCCAAAATTTCATCTGATTTTATGAAATAGCTTAATAAAATGTCAAAAATTATTATAATTTATTTTTTTGTTTCATTACCAATGATTATGTTTTCAACAGAATATCAATCTATACTGTTCCGTTTTCATATAACAAATAATTAATAAGTAAACGAATAGAATAATAATAATAATTGTAATATTTAAAAAAAAATTGAATGCTGTTACTGTTATAGTAGATGAAAAATTCAGTAAAATACAGGCATTTTGATATGCGACTCGAAAAATAATTTGATTTAAATCAAAAAAATCTGATTTTTATTAATAAAATCTGATTTTTTGATTTTTTTCCAAAAAAGATCGATTTTTTTCACACCCTGATAACCACTCTATAAATATACAAAAGTACAGAAAATACAACAATACACAATTTTCCTAGTAATCGTTCTAAAGTTATTCCAGTCTTTAGTTAGATACGAACAGTACGAGTAAATAATTATATTGTTTTAAGTAACAATTTAAAATAAACGAAATTAATGTAGTTGCAGAAAAACTCACATTCTGTGTCAATTTTCATGTGTCAACTACGTCAGCACGTTAGTAGAAGAAGTTATTCATAAATTTCAATTCTAAATAATTATTTGAATTTGTGAATACACCGTATAAAATGTTTACTGCAATTATTTATTTCATTTGAATAACGCACATTCCTGCAAAATTATTATTCACCAATATAAAAATCACATTTCAACTCTTCATATACATAAAATATCACTCCTATCCCAGCCACATGCTCTATCTGCAAACATCTTAAATCCTTGATAACCAATCACTACAACCACACAACCGTTGCCAACATCAACATTACCACACAACCACAGTTTGTGTTAGGGTTCCCAGCGACGTTCCTTGTTCCCGTATCGACATCCCAGAAGACAATAAACCCAATCAAGCGACGTCACCTGACGAAGTAACTGGCATGTGACACCGTTCGATCCACCTGGCAGGTCCTGGATAGATAGTGGATACTGGACAGTATCCTGGAGAGGATAGGAAGACAGGAGTCTGGATATCGTGTGGAGTCTGTTAGTCTGTATTACATTATACCTTTTGCGGCTAGAAACTGGAACTAGATTTTATAAACTTTTTCTGACTTTTATTGTCTAGAATCAGCTCCAAGTTCTGTAGTAGTTTCTTGATCGGCCGGTAATCAATGTTACCAACACCAAATTTTTAAATCGTAAATTTGACGTTTTGTTATTAATTAGAAATATGAATGGAAAACGTAGTTAAATAAAAAAAATTAAACTTTTTGAAATATATGTGCAATATGAAGATGTCAAGAACCCGGAGTGGCTTCTGGTCTGGTTGTTGATTATTGATGTTGATGTACGTACAGAAGGTTGGCAACGCAAATTCTGCGTTATTTTATTTATTTAATAGGTGGACAAGGGAAGCTAACAGTTACCCAATTATGAGATTCCACTGATACAAAAGAATACAATATAATACGAATACATAATAATACAAAAAAGATAATATTAAGAAAAGTACAGGTTACGAAGAGATAATAAATTTACATTAGAAAGAGAGATACAGTGTTAAAAATAACGAATAAGAATGTGATCCTTAAATTAAGGGCGTTTTATCGCTCAGCGCTGCTAGATCAGAAATCCTCGTTATTTCAGGTATCCGCGCTGACAGCCTATGTTTTATGAGCACATGTTGTCTCTATTTATCTAATTGCTATGTTTCGCTCCATTTTTGTTTAGAAAATACTCAATTTGGTTGGCTAGCGCGCATACAATTTTTAAATTTATTTAACAAATTACTCGACTACTATTTAAAAATTTTATATAATAATGTGATATAAACATTTAAATTTACAATGCAATCAAACTTACGAAGAGTTTTTCTCAGAATTATTGTTATTTAATTGTTTATAAATAATAATAATAACAATTTGAAAAAAAACGTAGCTAGATTTTTACTGCCTTTATCTTTATATGGTATTTTTTTTAGATTTATAGGATTAATAGGTTGGGAGTAATTTGTTAAATACTTTTTTACTGTGATAAAAGGCCCTTAAGGTACAAAATTTTAAAATAGTTTCAGATTTGATTAATATTCATATTAAGAAGATCTAAATTTTAATATGTCTTGTTATATGTGAACATGAATCTTATAAATGGAGAATTTTAAAAATTGTTAGGATTACACAATGATAAGTTAAAATTTCTTATTGTTTTTTGCGGTATATTAAATGTTAATTTGTCAATGTTATATTTTATATAAGAAAATAATATCAGCATTTGTTATTCTTTGTTCTAGTGTTGTTAAATTAAACATTTCTAACAAGGTATCATAATGAAACTTGGATGAAAAATTGAACCAGAGCTATTTTTAAGTCGGAAAACGACGTTTCTAGTATGAAATTTGGATGAAGATTGCCGTGCTTTTTTATCATATTTTGCATTTTAAAATCTAGTATGAAACTTGATAAAGTTTCTACCCGAAAAAATATAATTAGAGATTCATCAAGTCAAGTAGCTTGACATTTTTGTGAATTACTTGACTTGACTTGAAAATCAAGCTTTTTAAAAATTCATTACTTGACTTGACTTGATTTTCTATCGTTACTACTTGACTTGATATCAAGTAATTTCAAACTACTTGATATTACTTGATAACGAACAATTTGTTTAAAAAATGCACAATTCAGTCTAATAGTTCATTAAAACAAAATGCAGTATTTCATGAGCTAATTAGAACGATTTTATATCTACACCAACGCTGTATTTTTATTATTTTCTTGTATTATGTATTATTTTTTGTAAAAAACTGTCAGATTTTAATTTGGTTTTATGAATAATTGGCTATATTGCCAGACCTATTGTTATACATTTATATCTAATTTATGATATGCAATGCAGTTTTGAAGAATTATTTATTATTTCTCCTTCTTAGTATAGTTTAATTGATTCATTTTCAAGTATCAAGTACTTGAGATTTTACTACTTGATTTTCAAGTTACTTGAAATTTAACTACTTGACTTGACTTGATTTTCGGATTCTATTACTTGACTTGAACTTGACTTGATTTCAAGTCAAGTCAAGTCAAGTAGCTTGAAAATCAAGTCAAGTAGTGAAACCCTAAATATAATATAAAACAGGCTTTAGGGATAGTGCTCGCTGTTGCTTGAAGATTGACGGAAGAACTGTTTATTTTTATTTGTTTGATTTTTTGTTCTTTCTTTGATGCTTTGGTATTGACATTGATATTCGTGAAATTTGTGGAATAAATTATGGAATGAATAATTGGTTGATAATGAACTTGAATTTCAACTTTCGAAATTCAGCTGTAAAATAATAAACGTTCTAGAATTGGACACCATATTTTCTTGTAACATTTGTAAGACGCATTCCAGTTTCAAAACAAAACTAAAAACCGGATGCATCAATTTTATTTTGCATTACTTTTACGTCATTTCCGAGTCATTTCATTGTCTTTAGTTTAGACTTGAGAGAACAGGTCGAGTGAGAAAAGTTAAAGCTTTTTACTGCATAGTCTTTCCCAAGATTTTATAAAATAGGTACAAGTTTTAATATTTCTTTAAAACGGATAAATTTACACGGAACAAATATGTATTTTATAGCTACAAAATTTATACAAAGTTCAGGTCTAAAACGAACATTACTGGTTAGTTCCAAATAAAAAATAAAAATTACCAGAAAATTATTATATTAAGGCTGTTCTTCCCACGAACTCCTATTATTACAACCACTAGCAGGTGTCCCAAAATATGACTACTTTGATTTTTTGTTAAATTTGTCGAAAAATTTGCAAGAGCATATGTTTAATCCTGGCCAATCCTTGTGTGATATCAAAGCAATATAAATTAGACATTCATAGGGGTCAGAAACCGACAATGGAGAGGTCGTAAACCCAATGATATCACGGAAAGTTTGAATTAGGGTCAGAATTCTCAGTCGTCACTTCTGGAAACTAGGTGTTATTTATTCCTCTACTACTAATGGTCAATCTTAACGATTGTGCTATTTTATATGTGATGTCAGGACAAATTGATTGTGGTTTATGTCAAGTACTTTTGCAGATTTATCTTAATTTATGGAAATGAATTGACAGAACGCGGTTGCGTGATGAGATTTAAATGAAGATAGTTTTAGTCACTTCTAAGTAAATTCATTAACGTCTTCAATTCAGACATATTTCCATAAATGTGCTTTGTCGGTAAGTACGGCCTATACATATTGAAATAATTATTTAAGGACAGGAACTACAAGAACAAGGTTTAAAACAAAAATATATTACTCGAAAAATGAGTAATTTTAAAGTTTCATAGTAATAAATATTTCATCAAGATGTTCTCAATTTTTTAATAATTTGTATATTACCTATAAAAATATGGCAGTGTGTCAGTTTTCTTAATATAAATACCATACCTACTTTACATTTTGATCTATAAATAATTTGTCACATTAATTATAGAATTATCGATTTTGGAAATGAACCGTTAAATTTTTAGCAAAGTACTAGATTCAATAAAGATATGAATAAAATATTCTTAAAATATGAATTTATGTGAAAACAAAATAAATATTTATAAGATTGTTCAAGCTTGGTAGCGTCATGATTTCATGGGTACGTTACTGTATAATGGAATAACAGTTATCTTTTATGGGTTTATAGTCTAATCGAGGTTTTAGTGCCATTACCAAAACTTTACCTAATAGAAATACTATTGATTATAAAGTTCCAATCGAAATTGGTAAAGTTTTGGGGGCAATTATGTTACCTATAAATGAATTATATCCTCCCATGTTTGACTATTCCATGAGGAAATGGTCATGTTTTATCAAATTAAGAGAAAGTGAAATTCTTTTTTAGATAATTCCAGCCCTTTGAAATACACGTAATAGGAGGCAAACAACAAAATTACAGTGTTTTATTGTTGCGTGCAAATCGCTTTTCTGATTTCATATCAACTTCAAGTTACCAATTATAATGAAACCTCTTGTTATTCAGAATTTGAGCAGTTTTTAACTGCCGCACACAAAAGAGCATAATTTTGACGTTTTTGTTTATGAAGTCTCAAAAGGATAATCGGTGGCTGTTGCCAAGATAAGTCAATTAATCCAAATGAATATTGGATCACTGGCATTTGCTACTTTTAATTCAAATTGATACAAACACTCTCACAATATGAATCGTACAATAAATTTCAAACTTGCGTATTAATTGCTATCATTATAAATACTATTAAATATAATATGATCTATACTATATTATACTAGATACTATATATATACATATAAATCGATATAAATAGTCCACATTAAACTTATAAAGTGTGAAATTACAAAGATTGTGCATTGAATATTAAAAAGAAATACCAGAATAGTTACTTTTTTCGTGACTTTATGAAATTTAAGCTCAACTTTTAAAACATCAAGTATGAACGTTCTCGATCACTCTTTTAACACTTGTTCCGCTAAATACATATATTTGCTGGAGTATGATTAAATTGATTTATATAATTCCATTTGTATTCACGCTGTAAAAGTCGAGTGAATTGATTATGCCATTTGAACGTGATGTGCATGCTATACTTCCAACTTGGCGCTGGCTTCAGAGGTACAAATAAAATTTGTGTTTCAGGAATTGACATAAAATTGACTTATTTGCTGATTCATGTATATAGTGGTAGTGGCTGTTGCTTGTATGTGATATAAATTTGAACATGCGTTTCTGTAGATTCTTTATTCGAAATATTACTATTCTCAGATATAGACGTAATATGTAAACTCGGTTTTGATTGGCATACTAGAAGGAAATACGGAAGGTATATTCGATTCGAATTGGTTTTCAGAATTTTAACATCAAAGGAAGTAGATTTGTTGTAGGCTGTATTAAATTTTCAGTAAACGTAAATGTCACATTAATTATTTTCCCATATTGTTGTTTGTTGTCAACGTAGGAAAACATTTAAGTATCTTATCCTTTGTGCATAAGTAAATACCAAATATTATAGGTACCTACTTTATTATAAATTAAACTCAGGTACTTAAGTACGTCGATAAAAATAAGAAGTTTTATGAATCAAGAGATAAATCTTCATCAAAATGTTTTCTTTTTGTTCATTGGCATTCATAAACCTTTTTTCTCTCGAACATAAATAGCGAATGAATCTCTCAGTGTTCATTTTCTCTGTGTGGGTGATACATCATGTAACAAGCTGGGACAAGTTGGCTAACAATCCCTCAACACCCATCAAATTACATTACGTTAAACACGTTTCACGTAAAAACTTTACCAGCACCAAGAAACAATAGCCGTAAACTTTGAACTTTTATCTATTTTCACGTATTCTCTTGGGGTACGCACTGACAACGGAGACGACTTTGCCCGATTTCGAACCTTGATGAATTATTAATGCTACATGGTAAACTTGCCCGCCGGCCATTTTCTTACTTTCCCTTTCAAACACGGGGTATTATTTATTTAAAAGCTTCACATTTTTACTTTACTTAGTCCGTACAGATTACATAGTTGATTGCGAGATGTAGTAACAATATTCAAATTGCAAATAAATATTATTAACAGTCTAGTTTTTGCACTGTGTTTCATATAAATTAAAATACATACATACATTTCTTAATTTATTATAATTGAAACACATAATTTGATCACTTTGACCCAAGTTTGAAATCTTATCAAAAATTTACTTATTAGGTAGTAAAATATATTTTACTATGCAAAATTAATTCGTAGATAAAATAATTAAAATTATTAGATAGAAATATTAATTGTTTTGTCAAGTAAATGCTGAAAATCAGGTTTGTAAAATATCGTAGCAATCAGAGTATACCTACCATATTACTAAACAAATTTGAACGCTTAAGGCTAAATTTCAACGATTCTAGCTATATTATTAACTATTTTGAACTGAAAATAAACATGATGAATCATGAATTATTATTAAATTGACATGCAAGTTATAAATTGCTGTGACATCAATCAGAAAAACTTGGAGAAAATTTTTATCATTTAATAATCTAATTTAAACGTTTTCTAATACACACACACACAAAAATCCCTATGAAATCGACATGTACATTAGTCAAAAGACGACTATAGAGATAGAGAGTGTGTACGCCCAACCTTTAAGAACATATATCATTTAAAATATGAGATCATAGATTTCAAAACCAAAGTTACAAAATGATTTATTGTACCTAACATGCTATTTTGCGCTTTTTTGCTTTGAATTTGATAGCAAAGAGATGCGATACTCAAATGCTGTAAAAACTATTGCTGCACAAAATAATAATTCATTTATACATTGTTATTTGGAGTAATAAATATGTCACCAGTTATCATAAATAATAGGTCTGATAATAATTTAATTATTGCATGACTGAAACGTCTGGTACAGAGATTAATGTAATATGATTTAAAAATTATTCAATTATCAATATTCATTTATGATGAATGTTGATTCCTGATTCTTGTTTTATTTTCAGACTTCCTGCCTGTGTCTTCAGTCCGAAAGTCATATATATCAACAAACAGTGCAACTATTCATTACTCGTATGTTTATGAGATCATATTACAAAATAAACCGAAATGCATAAAGTTTTAATAACTTTTCTGACCTACATTACATCGCCGGCTTTTCATCTAAACAAAATTTATAATTTTAAACATTTCAGTTTAAATTTTTTCCGGAAAGTGTGGTAGAACATAAAATAAATAATAGATATTTATATATACTTCAAGTGTCAGGAAAACTCATTTATTTTTCATTTGATGTACGTGACTTCTGCAGTTCAAAGTGTCTTTGAAGTGTATGGAACGAATCTATCATAACGATAAATCTAAATTACAAAGCATAACGAATCCCAAAATTTATAGCGAAACTACCGTGTTCAAAGTTGATATTATGTTACAAATAAGTCAAAAGAAAAACTATCCTCATACGAGGAAATCAGATACTAAGATACTATATTGAAACGGTCGTGACATGTATGATGTATGTAAGTTGGAAGAATAAGAATATTAGTTTGTCTAACGTAGCGTAGACCGTTACATACATGGCAACTTCAAAGTGTCAGGCTTGGTATAAAAATAAGTAAAAATTTGTACTAGTGTTAAACTAAAGCTTGAACTGTATCATATTTGTCTCATTTGGATTTTAGTTAGGTACATTCGTTTTTTTTTTTCATATTCAAATTTAATACCACAGAGTTAGTCTAAGTAGGTAACGCTAAGTAGATACTTGTATATTTAATGTACATTATGATAAATCTTGTAGTAAAAAAAATCTGTTTAGATTTTCACATTAAAATGAAGAGGTTTAAGTCGGCTTCGATACAATTGTAAATTATCATTCCAGTTTTGGACTAAATAAAATTTGACTAAGATAAGGTTGTAAGTACACCGAAATATTTTTTTTCGCCAACCGGACGTATTTGATGCAATTGTGTCATTGTTTTTTGTAAAAAAGGAGGTCATTTAGGGATTGTTTATGATCACCATAGCAATTGTACAAAAAGTAAATACAAAAAAAAAACATTGTTGTTGTCATGGTTAGTATGTTTACATTTTAATTGTTGCGTAATATGAGGATATGTCAATTTAAATGAAATTACATCTATTTAAGCGGCTAGCGAAAAAATATTATGTTTCATTCATATAAAAAATGCTATTTTGGGACTCGTAAGATCGCCGAACATCGCTGCGCGTCGTCTGGCAACCGTCTTACTATACTATGTCCATCGAACACATAGAGTAATAAAACTAGTGGGCAGAGCCAAAACTGCGCAGTACAATGTGCGCAGAAGTAGGCTTTACAAGCAACAAATTTTAAAAAGCAGAAAAATTAAATAGTTTTATTTGAAATAAATATGGAAGAATTATATATTTTATCATTTATGTATAACATAATTTTAAAAGAAATATGAAGTACAATTTTTATTTACGAACGATTTTTTTGATGACCGATCTCAGCAGTTGAGTTTGCCTAGCAGTGTAAAACTGGCTTACCAATAGCAATACCGTATTTCAATTTCGCGCACATTTGTGGGAGGAGCATCTACTCTATCTGTTCGGTGGACATAGTATAGTCCCAAAATCATGCATTTTTTTAATGAAACAAATAACTATAACGGTTCAGCTTTGGTTCTCAGTTCAATTGGGCACTAAATATTCTTACAAATTAGTAGCTGTAAACAGGTATGCAGTTGTGTTATTTCAAAAGTTATGAAACTTATGTTGTGGTGCTAATGCTAAACGAAATTAGTTTAAAAATTGAACAAAAAGTGGCACCAAATCGACATAAAAATAACTTACAAAAGAAGTTAATTCTTTTTGACATTGGATAACGTTGTATTTTGTGTTTACTAAGTCTTCCATTGCACATAGATTAAAAATATATCCTGCTGATTTCAATTCTTTTACCGCCTACAAAAAATATAGATATCTGAGCAACAACATGTTCAAACACTAGAATTTTGCTGTGCGGGACAGAGTAAAGATAGTTCTAGTTTAAACCCGTATACAAGATAACTACAAACACAACCGATAATAAACAAGCCAAAGCACCCAATCCACCAGCTCCCTTATGCTGACTCAGCCACTATAGCTCACCAAAAAAAAAATACATATACATTTAGAACTAATTAATTGCTATTTAATTGCGCAAATTTTAATTTAATTGCTCCATTTTTTAAAAAATTACGGAGTGTGAGCTAGCAAACATCGTATGCTAGCTCACCAATGTGTTTTATGAGTATATAGCAAGTATATCACAATAAATATAGGACCAGAATTAATTGCTAATTAATTGCTATTAATTCATACACATTCGAGTAATTAGAAACCAGCGAAAATCGAAAAAATCCGTGTTGACTGGGAGTGCGCGGAGCATTCGCGGTTTCCAGTCAGCGTACCGTTAATTGCTCCTTCATTTAAAGTGTAAAATAGAGTTTGCATACTAGAACAAATCAAACTCATAATAATCTGACTTCTCCGACTGTTTTAATGTTTTAAACAATTTATTATATACATACCATAAAAAGCAGAACTCAATAATAGCTAAAAATTCGATTTCTTCTCAGCTAACCATTAATTGCTCCTCAAATTCAAGTACAAAGTAAGGTTTAAGCACTAGAACATTTCAAATTTATAATGATCTGACCTCCTCGATTGTTTTAAACAATTTCTTATACATACAATAAACAGCAGAACTAAAAAACCGCGAACAAATCGATTTCCTTCTAGCTTACCATTAATTGCTCCTCAAATTCAATTCAAAAATAAAGTTTAAATACAGCAACATTTCAAATTTATAATAATCTGACCTCTCCGATTGTTTTAAACAATTTCTTATACATACAATAAACAGCATAACTAAAAAACCGCGAACAAATCGATTTCCTCCTAGCTTACCATTAATTGCTCATAAAATTCAATTCAAAAATAAGGTTTAAATACAGCAACATTTCAAATTTATAATAATCTGACCTCTCCGATTGTTTTAAACAATTTCTTATACATACAATAAACAGCAGAACTAAAAAACCGCGAACAAATCGATTTCCTCCTAGCTTACCATTAATTGCTCCTCAAATTCAATTCAAAAATAAGGTTTAAATACAGCAACATTTCAAATTTATAATAATCTGACCTCTCCGATTGTTTTAAACAATTTCTTATACATACAATAAACAGCAGAACTAAAAAACCGTGAACAAATCGATTTCCTTCTAGCTTACCATTAATTGCTCATCAAATTCAATTAAAAAATAAGATTTAAATACAACAACATCTCAAATTTATAATAATCTGACCTCCCCAATTGTTTTAAACAATTTCTTATACATACAATAAACAGCAGAACTAAAAAACCGCGAACAAATTGATTTCCTCCTAGCTTACCATTAATTGCTCATAAAATTCAATTCAAAAATAAGGTTTAAATACAGCAACATTTCAAATTTATAATAATCTGACCTCTCCGATTGTTTTAAACAATTTCTTATACATACAATAAACAGCAGAACTAAAAAACCGCGAACAAATTGATTTCCTCCTAGCTTACCATTAATTGCTCATAAAATTCAATTCAAAAATAAGGTTTAAATACAGCAACATTTCAAATTTATAATAATCTGACCTCTCCGATTGTTTTAAACAATTTCTTATACATACAATAAACAGCAGAACTAAAAAACCGCGAACAAATCGATTTCCTCCTAGCTTACCATTAATTGCTCATCAAATTCAATTAAAAAATAAGATTTAAATACAACAACATTTCAAATTTATAATAATCTGACCTCTCCGATTGTTTTAAACAATTTCTTATACATACAATAAACAGCAGAACTAAAAAACCGTGAACAAATCGATTTCCTTCTAGCTTACCATTAATTGCTCATCAAATTCAATTAAAAAATAAGATTTAAATACAACAACATCTCAAATTTATAATAATCTGACCTCCCCAATTGTTTTAAACAATTTCTTATACATACAATAAACAGCAGAACTAAAAAACCGCGAACAAATTGATTTCCTCCTAGCTTACCATTAATTGCTCATAAAATTCAATTCAAAAATAAGGTTTAAATACAGCAACATTTCAAATTTATAATAATCTGACCTCTCCGATTGTTTTAAACAATTTCTTATACATACAATAAACAGCAGAACTAAAAAACCGCGAACAAATCGATTTCCTCTTAGCTTACCATTAATTGCTCCTCAAATTCAATTCAAAAATAAGGTTTAAATACAGCAACATTTCAAATTTATAATAATCTGACCTCTCCGATTGTTTTAAACAATTTCTTATACATACAATAAACAGCAGAACTAAAAAACCGCGAACAAATCGATTTCCTCCTAGCTTACCATTAATTGCTCATCAAATTCAATTAAAAAATAAGATTTAAATACAACAACATCTCAAATTTATAATAATCTGACCTCCCCAATTGTTTTAAACAATTTTGTTATACATACAATAAACAGCAGAACTAAAAAACCGCGAACAAATCGATTTCCTCCTAGCTTACCATTAATTGCTCTTCAAATTCAATTCAAAAATAAGGTTTAAATACAGCAACATTTCAAATTTATAATAATCTGACCTCTCCGATTGTTTTAAACAATTTCTTATACATACAATAAACAGCAGAACTAAAAAACCGCGAACATTCGATTTCCTCCCAGCTTACCATTAATTGCTCATCAAATTCAATTAAAAAATAAGATTTAAATACAACAACATCTCAAATTTATAATAATCTGACCTCCCCAATTGTTTTAAACAATTTCTTATACATACAATAAACAGCAGAACTAAAAAACCGCGAACAAATCGATTTCCTCCTAGCTTACCATTAATTGCTCCTCAAATTCAATTCAAAAATAAGGTTTAAATACAGCAACATTTCAAATTTATAATAATCTGACCTCTCCGATTGTTTTAAACAATTTCTTATACATACAATAAACAGCAGAACTAAAAAACCGCGAACAAATCGATTTCCTCCTAGCTTACCATTAATTGCTCCTCAAATTCAATTCAAAAATAAGGTTTAAATACAGCAACATTTCAAATTTATAATAATCTGACCTCTCCGATTGTTTTAAACAATTTCTTATACATACAATAAACAGCAGAACTAAAAAACCGCGAACAAATCGATTTCCTCCTAGCTTACCATTAATTGCTCATCAAATTCAATTAAAAAATAAGATTTAAATACAACAACATCTCAAATTTATAATAATCTGACCTCCCCAATTGTTTTAAACAATTTCTTATACATACAATAAACAGCAGAACTAAAAAACCGCGAACAAATTGATTTCCTCCTAGCTTACCATTAATTGCTCATAAAATTCAATTCAAAAATAAGGTTTAAATACAGCAACATTTCAAATTTATAATAATCTGACCTCTCCGATTGTTTTAAACAATTTCTTATACATACAATAAACAGCAGAACTAAAAAACCGCGAACAAATCGATTTCCTCCTAGCTTACCATTAATTGCTCCTCAAATTCAATTCAAAAATAAGGTTTAAATACAGCAACATTTCAAATTTATAATAATCTGACCTCTCCGATTGTTTTAAACAATTTCTTATACATACAATAAACAGCAGAACTAAAAAACCGCGAACAAATCGATTTCCTCCTAGCTTACCATTAATTGCTCCTCAAATTCAATTCAAAAATAAGGTTTAAATACAGCAACATTTCAAATTTATAATAATCTGACCTCTCCGATTGTTTTAAACAATTTCTTATACATACAATAAACAGCAGAACTAAAAAACCGCGAACAAATCGATTTCCTCCTAGCTTACCATTAATTGCTCATCAAATTCAATTAAAAAATAAGATTTAAATACAACAACATCTCAAATTTATAATAATCTGACCTCCCCAATTGTTTTAAACAATTTCTTATACATACAATAAACAGCAGAACTAAAAAAACCGCGAACAAATTGATTTCCTCCTAGCTTACCATTAATTGCTCATAAAATTCAATTCAAAAATAAGGTTTAAATACAGCAACATTTCAAATTTATAATAATCTGACCTCTCCGATTGTTTTAAACAATTTCTTATACATACAATAAACAGCCGAACTAAAAAACCGCGAACAAATCGATTTCCTCCTAGCTTACCATTAATTGCTCCTCAAATTCAATTCAAAAATAAGGTTTAAATACAGCAACATTTTAAATTTATAATAATCTGACCTCTCCGATTGTTTTAAACAATTTCTTATACATGAAATAAACAGCATAACTAAAAAACCGCGAACAAATCTATTTCCTTCTAGCTTACCATTAATTGCTCATAAAATTCAATTAAAAATTAAGGTTTAAATACAGCAACATTTCAAATTTATAATATTATAATAATCTGACCTCTTCGATTGTTTTAAACAATTTCTTATACATACAATAAACAGCAGAACTAAAAAACCGCGAACAAATCGATTTCCTCTCAGCTTACATGTTACATGTGACGTCAAACTATTCGGTATTCGACCGAATAGTAAACTAAAATTAGTTGTTCGATTGAATAATGAAAAACGTGCCGAATAGGCAGAATTCCGAATAGTCTAATATTCGTTGCAACTTTACATAAATCGGCACCATTGTAAAACAAGTGGCGAAGTAACAAAGCACCTAAATTGTCAAAATGCCGATATTTATATTATTTTGAAAACTAATCTCTCTGTACTAAGCCGAATACATTTTCCCTGAATCTTCGTTTCTACTTTAAAGGAATCTAATTGCATTCCCTAATGAGGTTCTCTTTACTTATATTATTGTAAGAATTACCAGAACAGTAATCCTAATCCTCTATCTCAGAATAGGAATAAACTTTTTGTAATAATACCGATATGTACGAGTATATTTGAAATACGTCTTTGTACTTAACTGATTTCATTTGTTCTAAGTTCCGAACGATATTGTTTCCAATATAACTAAGCTATAGTTATACCCGTTTAAAATAATTTATAGCTTATGTTCCTTTGTGTCGTACATTACACTAAGTTAACAAGTAAAGTAGTATTGTAGCATTAGAAGATAATTTTATCCGAACTAAATTTTTAAAATATAATAATAATAACCTGAACAAATAATTACATTCAATAAGAAAAATTGAGAATAAACGATAAATAAATAAAATGATTAGGTAATTATTACAGTCAAAAAATAATGCATAATAATAATATATTTTAATCTACAGGTTCGCCAGCCACATAAAATGAGTTTTGGTATGTTGTATGTGAATTTACCCCGCGATGAACTTTCCTGCGATTAATTTACCTAGCGATGAATTTTCCCCGCGATGAATTTTACTGCGATTAACTTTCCGCGATTTAGACATCTATATTCATTTAATAAAATAAAAACAAAAATGGTCATCGACCCTATTGTTCTGTACACTTTCAAAATATATTTGTTTGACACATAAAAATGCACAACAATTCTCAACTTACATCTAAGTTGTTTGCTGCTCAAAAATCATATTATACATTTTTATTCATTTTCATAAGTGGAATTTCATACAATTTCTATTAAAACGTGAGTATTGGCGTTATAAGAGTTGCATTTCCTAAAAGCCAAATTGGAAATAAAATGTGGGAAAACGACACTCTTAAGACAAATAGGTAGGTATAAGTAGAGGTAGGTAATACCAAATATTTTTGAACTCTTAATTATGGTTTTTCATTGGGTAATTTAACCGCCCCTAAATACATCCCCCACTATCAATACACTGGTGGTACAGGTACCGATAACAAATAAGAAGTTACTATTATTTCAACAAGTGCCTCTAAGATATTTAGAAGTTATTTGTGCCTGTCGTGTTTTACCGATTTTTAGTAGTGAATCTGTGTCATTGTTTTCATAATATTATTTTATTGGTAAGTACTTTTGAATATTTTATAACAATGCATGAAATTTTAAAAACAATTAAAAAATATCTAGTAAGTATTACAGTCAGTTTAAATTTTTGTTTCGTTTTATACACAATCACAAATTAATCAAATATTAATATACAGAGTGTTCATTTTAAGTGGCGCACTATTGCTATCTCGAGAAGTATAAGAGCTAAGAAGTTGGTTAAATTAGCAAACAATTTCTATTTTAAGACTATTTTAATGAACGAAACAAGAATTTTTTTAAATCAGTGGTTTTCAAAATACGGAGTGCAACTTTCTTATTTCTAATGAGAACCTATTTTTTATTTGCTTATTCGATTCAGTATTTTTTTTCTGAATTCATACTCCTTCATTCGCCCCTTCATTACAAAAATATGTGAAAAACGCTATTGAGAATTATGATAATTTAATTTAATGGTGGGATTCTGTGCATTCCTATCTATAAATTTTACAAATTTGTAAATCTTTAAATATTGAACAAAATCACATGAATGTTTGTTGATAAACATAAAAATGTTCATATTATAAATTTAATTGCGATTTTGTTTAATATTGACAATTTTATAGATCTGTGTAGCACCTACAGATTTTCACAGAATCCCACTACAAATCTGATTATTACAAGAGTACTATGGAAGAAATATATATTGAATATTTTGTTTGATATTAATTGTTAGTGAAAAAAATTCTTTGATTTAAATCAAATGAATCACTATTGAGTGTATAAGTTCTTGGTTCGAACTATTAACTACTGTCGGAGTAATAAGTATAGTCACTCGGATGTAAAGTTGAATAACTTGTTTAAAAATAATCCAAATAATTTAAATAAAACTTCATACTAAAGTATGCACATTTCTACGATATTGTATAAAATTTCCAATTTTTAAATGTATTTGTGTAGAAATAACCACAATTTATTGCAAAAATGAGCTATGATTTTAACACATTTTTTGAAACTGTTAATTTCAATGACGTCTGTTGTCAATATGCTTCATCAAAAAAATGCATATTTTGGTATAGTGTAATCATAAGCTTAGTTAAGTTATTTGCTACTGTAAATTATTTTAAATATTTATATTTTGTTTATAATAATGCAATAACTGAACATGTAAGATCTTGCTTACTGGAAAATCTTATAAGATTCAAATTTAGGTTATCGATGCCTTATATAATTATAAAAAAGAATTATTGTTAGTCACTTTTATTTTAAACTTATAATATGAATTATAATAATTGTATATATAAATGTTTGTCACAAAGTGGGTGCTAAAGATAAGAATTAAAGATATTTATGATTTACATTTATGTACAGCTATTATTATATAAAACTTTTTTATTTATTTTATGTTGTATAAGAGCTATTGTTAAATTACGCATTTTTTAAATTGCTTTTATGGTTTTTAGATATTTATATGTTTTGTATAAATGTAAAGCAAATATTAATTTTCTTTTTATTTCTGTTATGTTGAGTAGATATTAATATGTTTTATAAATATGTACAGCTATTGTTAAATTAGACATTTTTATTTGTCTTATGTTGTATATATGTTTTTATGTTTTTTATATATATATGTAGGTACTGCTTTTTTATTTCTTGACAATATAACATAATTTAATCTAGTTAAATTAAATTTTGTTATTTCTCTTATGTTGTATGTTTATTTAGATGTTTTACGTTTTTATATGTTGTACACAAATAAATAATTATAAAAAATTGCAAAAATAAATCTTTCTATATTACCTTCATATTGCAAATAAAAAAAACATCTCAAAAATATGTTATATATTTTTGAGATGTATGACACATTTTTAAGTTGCTCTATTTTTACCATTGTGAAATTTAATACTTTTGTTTCCGCAACATTAGTGTTCTACGCTTAAGTATTGGTGAGACCAAGTAAGGGTGGCCAGATTATAATTTTTTGAATGAATACCTATACCTACTGTTTAAACTTTAAAATTATGTATGTATAAGAAATTGTTTAAAACAATCGAAGAGGTCAGATTATTATAAATTTGAAATGTTGCTGTATTTAAACCTTATTTTTGAATTGAATTTTATGAGCAATTAATGGTAAGCTGGGAGGAAATCGATTTGTTCGCGGTTTTTTAGTTCTGCTGTTTATTGTATGTATAAGAAATTGTTTAAAACAATCGAAGAGGTCAGATTACTATAAATTTGAAATGTTGCTGTATTTAAACCTTATTTTTGAATTGAATTTTATGAGCAATTAATGGTAAGCTGGGAGGAAATCGATTTGTTCGCGGTTTTTTAGTTCTGCTGTTTATTGTATGTATAAGAAATTGTTTAAAACAATTGGGGAGGTCAGATTATTATAAATTTGAGATGTTGTTGTATTTAAATCTTATTTTTTAATTGAATTTGATGAGCAATTAATGGTAAGCTAGGAGGAAATCGATTTGTTCGCGGTTTTTTAGTTCTGCTGTTTATTGTATGTATAAGAAATTGTTTAAAACAATCGGAGAGGTCAGATTATTATAAATTTGAAATGTTGCTGTATTTAAACCTTATTTTTGAATTGAATTTTATGAGCAATTAATGGTAAGCTAGGAGGAAATCAATTTGTTCGCGGTTTTTTAGTTCTGCTGTTTATTGTATGTATAAGAAATTGTTTAAAACAATCGGAGAGGTCAGATTATTATAAATTTGAAATGTTGCTGTATTTAAACCTTATTTTTGAATTGAATTTGAGGAGCAATTAATGGTAAGCTAGGAGGAAATCGATTTGTTCGCGGTTTTTTAGTTCTGCTGTTTATTGTATGTATAAGAAATTGTTTAAAACAATCGGAGAGGTCAGATTATTATAAATTTGAAATGTTGCTGTATTTAAACCTTATTTTTGAATTGAATTTGAGGAGCAATTAATGGTAAGCTAGGAGGAAATCGATTTGTTCGCGGTTTTTTAGTTCTGCTGTTTATTGTATGTATAAGAAATTGTTTAAAACAATCGGAGAGGTCAGATTATTATAAATTTGAAATGTTGCTGTATTTAAACCTTATTTTTGAATTGAATTTTATGAGCAATTAATGGTAAGCTAGGAGGAAATCAATTTGTTCGCGGTTTTTTAGTTCTGCTGTTTATTGTATGTATAAGAAATTGTTTAAAACAATTGGGGAGGTCAGATTATTATAAATTTGAGATGTTGTTGTATTTAAATCTTATTTTTTAATTGAATTTGATGAGCAATTAATGGTAAGCTAGGAGGAAATCGATTTGTTCGCGGTTTTTTAGTTCTGCTGTTTATTGTATGTATAAGAAATTGTTTAAAACAATCGGAGAGGTCAGATTATTATAAATTTGAAATGTTGCTGTATTTAAACCTTATTTTTGAATTGAATTTGAGGAGCAATTAATGGTAAGCTAGGAGGAAATCGATTTGTTCGCGGTTTTTTAGTTCTGCTGTTTATTGTATGTATAAGAAATTGTTTAAAACAATCGGAGAGGTCAGATTATTATAAATTTGAAATGTTGCTGTATTTAAACCTTATTTTTGAATTGAATTTGAGGAGCAATTAATGGTAAGCTAGGAGGAAATCGATTTGTTCGCGGTTTTTTAGTTCTGCTGTTTATTGTATGTATAAGAAATTGTTTAAAACAATCGGAGAGGTCAGATTATTATAAATTTGAAATGTTGCTGTATTTAAACCTTATTTTTGAATTGAATTTTATGAGCAATTAATGGTAAGCTAGGAGGAAATCAATTTGTTCGCGGTTTTTTAGTTCTGCTGTTTATTGTATGTATAAGAAATTGTTTAAAACAATTGGGGAGGTCAGATTATTATAAATTTGAGATGTTGTTGTATTTAAATCTTATTTTTTAATTGAATTTGATGAGCAATTAATGGTAAGCTAGGAGGAAATCGATTTGTTCGCGGTTTTTTAGTTCTGCTGTTTATTGTATGTATAAGAAATTGTTTAAAACAATCGGAGAGGTCAGATTATTATAAATTTGAAATGTTGCTGTATTTAAACCTTATTTTTGAATTGAATTTGAGGAGCAATTAATGGTAAGCTAGGAGGAAATCGATTTGTTCGCGGTTTTTTAGTTCTGCTGTTTATTGTATGTATAAGAAATTGTTTAAAACAATCGGAGAGGTCAGATTATTATAAATTTGAAATGTTGCTGTATTTAAACCTTATTTTTGAATTGAATTTGAGGAGCAATTAATGGTAAGCTAGGAGGAAATCGATTTGTTCGCGGTTTTTTAGTTCTGCTGTTTATTGTATGTATAAGAAATTGTTTAAAACAATTGGGGAGGTCAGATTATTATAAATTTGAGATGTTGTTGTATTTAAATCTTATTTTTTAATTGAATTTGATGAGCAATTAATGGTAAGCTGGGAGGAAATCGAATGTTCGCGGTTTTTTAGTTCTGCTGTTTATTGTATGTATAAGAAATTGTTTAAAACAATCGGAGAGGTCAGATTATTATAAATTTGAAATGTTGCTGTATTTAAACCTTATTTTTGAATTGAATTTGAAGAGCAATTAATGGTAAGCTAGGAGGAAATCGATTTGTTCGCGGTTTTTTAGTTCTGCTGTTTATTGTATGTATAACAAAATTGTTTAAAACAATTGGGGAGGTCAGATTATTATAAATTTGAGATGTTGTTGTATTTAAATCTTATTTTTTAATTGAATTTGATGAGCAATTAATGGTAAGCTAGGAGGAAATCGATTTGTTCGCGGTTTTTTAGTTCTGCTGTTTATTGTATGTATAAGAAATTGTTTAAAACAATCGGAGAGGTCAGATTATTATAAATTTGAAATGTTGCTGTATTTAAACCTTATTTTTGAATTGAATTTGAGGAGCAATTAATGGTAAGCTAAGAGGAAATCGATTTGTTCGCGGTTTTTTAGTTCTGCTGTTTATTGTATGTATAAGAAATTGTTTAAAACAATCGGAGAGGTCAGATTATTATAAATTTGAAATGTTGCTGTATTTAAACCTTATTTTTGAATTGAATTTTATGAGCAATTAATGGTAAGCTAGGAGGAAATCAATTTGTTCGCGGTTTTTTAGTTCTGCTGTTTATTGTATGTATAAGAAATTGTTTAAAACAATTGGGGAGGTCAGATTATTATAAATTTGAGATGTTGTTGTATTTAAATCTTATTTTTTAATTGAATTTGATGAGCAATTAATGGTAAGCTAGAAGGAAATCGATTTGTTCACGGTTTTTTAGTTCTGCTGTTTATTGTATGTATAAGAAATTGTTTAAAACAATCGGAGAGGTCAGATTATTATAAATTTGAAATGTTGTTGTATTTAAATCTTATTTTTTAATTGAATTTGATGAGCAATTAATGGTAAGCTAGGAGGAAATCGATTTGTTCGCGGTTTTTTAGTTCTGCTGTTTATTGTATGTATAAGAAATTGTTTAAAACAATCGGAGAGGTCAGATTATTATAAATTTGAAATGTTGCTGTATTTAAACCTTATTTTTGAATTGAATTTTATGAGCAATTAATGGTAAGCTAGGAGGAAATCAATTTGTTCGCGGTTTTTTAGTTCTGCTGTTTATTGTATGTATAAGAAATTGTTTAAAACAATCGGAGAGGTCAGATTATTATAAATTTGAAATGTTGCTGTATTTAAACCTTATTTTTGAATTGAATTTTATGAGCAATTAATGGTAAGCTAGGAGGAAATCAATTTGTTCGCGGTTTTTTAGTTCTGCTGTTTATTGTATGTATAAGAAATTGTTTAAAACAATTGGGGAGGTCAGATTATTATAAATTTGAGATGTTGTTGTATTTAAATCTTATTTTTTAATTGAATTTGATGAGCAATTAATGGTAAGCTAGAAGGAAATCGATTTGTTCACGGTTTTTTAGTTCTGCTGTTTATTGTATGTATAAGAAATTGTTTAAAACAATCGGAGAGGTCAGATTATTATAAATTTGAAATGTTGCTGTATTTAAACCTTATTTTTGAATTGAATTTGAGGAGCAATTAATGGTAAGCTAGGAGGAAATCGATTTGTTCGCGGTTTTTTAGTTCTGCTGTTTATTGTATGTATAAGAAATTGTTTAAAACAATCGGAGAGGTCAGATTATTATAAATTTGAAATGTTGCTGTATTTAAACCTTATTTTTGAATTGAATTTTATGAGCAATTAATGGTAAGCTAGGAGGAAATCGATTTGTTCGCGGTTTTTTAGTTATGCTGTTTATTGTATGTATAAGAAATTGTTTAAAACAATCGGAGAGGTCAGATTATTATAAATTTGAAATGTTGCTGTATTTAAACTTTATTTTTGAATTGAATTTGAGGAGCAATTAATGGTAAGCTAGAAGGAAATCGATTTGTTCGCGGTTTTTTAGTTCTGCTGTTTATTGTATGTATAAGAAATTGTTTAAAACAATCGAGGAGGTCAGATCATTATAAATTTGAAATGTTCTAGTGCTTAAACCTTACTTTGTACTTGAATTTGAGGAGCAATTAATGGTTAGCTGAGAAGAAATCGAATTTTTAGCTATTATTGAGTTCTGCTTTTTATGGTATGTATATAATAAATTGTTTAAAACATTAAAACAGTCGGAGAAGTCAGATTATTATGAGTTTGATTTGTTCTAGTATGCAAACTCTATTTTACACTTTAAATGAAGGAGCAATTAACGGTACGCTGACTGGAAACCGCGAATGCTCCGCGCACTCCCAGTCAACACGGATTTTTTCGATTTTCGCTGGTTTCTAATTACTCGAATGTGTATGAATTAATAGCAATTAATTAGCAATTAATTCTGGTCCTATATTTATTGTGATATACTTGCTATATACTCATAAAACACATTGGTGAGCTAGCATACGATGTTTGCTAGCTCACACTCCGTAATTTTTTAAAAAATGGAGCAATTAAATTAAAATTTGCGCAATTAAATAGCAATTAATTAGTTCTAAATGTATATGTATTTTTTTTTTGGTGAGCTATAATGGCTGAGCCAGCATAAGAGAGCTCAATCCACCACCTCTTGTAGGTCAGCAAACCAAACCACCGTAACCTATTTCCTCTAACCTAACCTCACTTTACGTCTCGACACCGTCGTTGATTCTCCTCACAGCTTCCAAGGCTTTGTAGGTAACCAGCGATATGAATGTTGCAGATACATCATCTTCCTAGAGCGGACATTAGCGTAATACTGGAAGTTAGAACTGTGCAGTCATGTTCTCCCACCAGCAATAAATAAGACCCGTGGCAATTACGCCGAGGAGGGTTTTTCTTTTTTCTAGCTACAGTGGCGCGCGAAGATGGCTGTGGTGGTAAAAGAAAGTAGTGAAAGTGTGCGATTTATTAGGGATGATGGGTGGTGATGATTTCTGGGATTATTTTGGGAGTATTTAGTTTTATCAGGTTAGGCCAGAAAGGTTAGGCCAGAAAGGTCTCAATTCTGGTAGGTCTATATTTTTTAAAGAACCATTTAAACCTAAATTATAGAATGGTGGATGTCATTATAGGTATTTCTGTTCTGTATTTGTGTTATCCATATTATTAGACAATGCAAATACGACAAAGATAAATATATACGACTTCTTTCATCTCAAAAACTATACCACTGGGCGTCACATTTAGCAGGCAATCTTATTTATTTATAATGGTACAAGTTGCTAATTGTTTAGTACCTACTTAATGAACTTGAAATGAAAATATTTGATAAATCATTTTGAAAGAACAAAATAATTATTCTTCTAAACGACTATATACAAATTTTGAGTTGTCTATCCATCAACTCATAATTTTATTATAGGTATCCGTTTTAAAAACGTTTTCATTTTGTATAAAGATTTGCTCGAAAAATTTAATTATGCTGATATATTCTATTGGTAATATTTAACACGTACGTAGGCATTTAACTAATTATCTATATATTTTTAAAAGATTAAGTTATAATCTAAAAACAAATTTAATTTAAACATATAAGTACACGAACGCAAAATACCTACAACTAATGGAAAATATGGATATGTCAAGAATTTTAATGTATCATTTTTTATACCAACGACTTTCTAGGAAAATTTGAACAATACCTATAACTTTACAAAAATTTTGTTTATAAATGTCAAATTTGGGTATTTGCTCTTGGTTTACAAATACAATTTTATAATATTGCCATTAAGTTTTTCACTATTACATTAGATGAGTAATAAGAGTTATGTAAAACATAAATCAATTTAACATAGATATAATTTTCCATGCATGTACCATGTATTTTTGGTTCAATTTATCTGATATTCCGATATATAAATAAAAATTAAAATATGATACAATACTCACATTTTCTTTCCTTAAGATTGGAATATTATTCTTATGAATATATTACGACAAGATAAAGGAAATATTATAGAAACAAAATGAGGTCGAATGCGTTCTTATCTCTAAGGAAGGTCAAAAAGTAACTGGACTGATATGATTTACAGGCTATTGTATCAAAGAAACCAGCAACTAAGAGAATATGACGATGTATCAAGCTTTACTAGACCAGAATTTCAAAAGGTTTCCTTTTTCAATAAAGAAAACTTCAGATGCTCTTATAGTTTTATATTAAATCAGAATGCTATTTTTACTTGAGATAATACACTCAAGAAACAAAAATAGCAGCAAGCTTTCGTTTTATAAAAAAAGAACGTAGCAACGTGGGCTTCAGGATCGACTTTATGTGAAAAACGTCCGTCGATATCCTGCGTCCTCGGAAAATAAATCGGGCAGGGGCAGGACGATCGAGAACAAGCGACGATCGTAGGACGAGGATTCGAAGACTCGCCTTCTCGATGAAATTCTCCACCACGAACTTTTGTTTTTTCTTCGCGACTTCACGGCCGTGGCCGCCTAAGAAAACAGAGGATGCTCGTGCGATTTGTTACGCTGATAAATTGATTCCCTTGAGCCTAATCCAAGGATCGCAGAGAAGATTGTAGAGGTTTGTTTTGTTATGCAACACTCAATTGTTCAGATTTCTTACATAATTTGTTAATTGGCACAATTGTTATTTGCTGATTGCGGATTTCATCTAATAATTAGAAATTGAAACTGAAACAATCGAAATGTTTAGATATCTAGTTGTTCCCGAGTTATTCCAATTTAACGCATTATAATCCAGATCGCAACTTTTAAGATATCTCAAATTCAATTCAATTGACTTTGACAATAAAATGATTTATAATTAAATTTATTATAGAACTTTGGAAATCTGTACAATAGTTACTTACTTACTAAAAATTTACATCTCTGAATATCTCGCGTTTAAATTGCATGGGTATACAAATTTTCAGCGAAAAATTCAAATGGATGCATTTTTAACGAATGATTTTCGAAAATAGACTTTTTGACAATATCGATTCTTGAAAATCTTCCATACAAAGGACCCCGCACCAAATACATAGTATGATTATTTAAAATAATGTATACATTATTTTTACCTGAATTAAAGTAAAAATCTAACATTCTGGGTATGATAAAAGAGGGGACCGGAAAATTAATAACAACAACAACAAGTTCAACAATAATACTAATAATATTGCCAGTAAAAAAATGGGTTTTGTGGATTTTACCATGTATCTTCTAGTGGAAAAACGTGATTTTCGGACTTTGAGACGTGGATAGCGAGAAATTAAGGCATTTTCAGACCCATGGCCATGTTGCATTTGAAAGTTTGTTCTAGACTTCGAGAACTGTCATTTCCCAAAGTTACAGAAAATTTCACCGAGATAATTGGTCCTATGTATTTGGTGCGGGGTCCTTTTATGTTGAAAATTTGTATATCCATGTAATTCTACGAAGGGATTTAACAAAATCACGCCTGCATCTTTTACTGTTTTCGACATATCAAGGGTTAGGGTAGTTTATTTTTGGGAACTCGAAAATAATTACGTAAATAAAAACGTATCTATTTTTAACAAATTTTCTGGTCTTTTCTTCTGTATAAAAACTATTTATTTATTGTAAAGAAAGTAATATACAGCATACAAACTTAATAGCAACCATAAAAACTGTGTTTTGTTTATGACCTGTGCTCGTTTAATTTACTTTTCTCGTAACTCTTAAAGTGTCTAGATCTTACGTTACTTGAATCTCCAGAATTTATTGAATGATAAACGATTGCCCATTTAATACTCATATATCACGTTACTTAAGTAAATAAAATAGAGTACCTACCTAATACTCGCAATACAAATTTAGGTCACCGAAGCTGGAATGGAAGGAGAATGAATAATTGTCAAAGTAATTGAAAAATGATAAATGATTCAACAGCAAATGAGACAGCTTGAGTATCAATTAGAAATCAAAGTAGGTTTATGAAATTTTGTTTAAAATTGCTTGAATTTGTACATCAGCTAATTGAAACATCTTGGACTGTTCTCTTTGTATTAACAATACGAAGAAAGAAGAGATGATTGTGATCAATTTGTCTTTAAAGCAATCATAATTTATTTCTCTTGTTCCAACAGAATTTTGACATATTGTAAACCCTTCGTCAATTTTATTCTGGTTTCGAGAAACGGTGATCGACAACTTGACACAACAGTTTACAAATTCCTTCGATGTTAAAAAACAAAAAAGGAAAACGTCGAAAGTTTCAAAGGCAGCTCATTCATATTAAAACACAACTTTTGACATTACAATAGATGCCAAGTTTGTTTTCCTTTTACACAAAAGCAATTTTGATATTGATGTCTTTCGGTACTGACAAGAAGTAGTTACAGAACTTGTCAGCAGGAGAAACAACAAATATATTATTTATATAGAGGTTAAAGTCATTTTAACACGATCGATACAAAATATTGTTGACAAATTAGGTTCGGTAATTAACTAATACTCGTGCTACAATTACTTTTTCTTTTCTGACCATATAAATTTTGTGCAATTATGCGCCTTGTTTTCTAAGCAATCAGAACTTGAACAGTAAATAAAACTTACTGTCTTGGACCTTGGGAACATTGCCAGTAAATACTTGGTCGTGCAGAAAATTACTTAAGAGATTATAATTTATTTTCGCAAAGGAGAGATCAATTCAAATCCAGAACTATTATCCTAAAAGCACCTAAAAGTTTGAATTCTAAAGCGGGTGAATGACAAATGTGTAGGAGCATTGAATAATGCCAAATACAAAAAGCGAAAAAGATAAAGAATGAGTTTCGTAGGCGCCAATCTAAACTAATTGATATGGGCGAAGACATCTTAAGAGGTTGTTGGTCTCCAAACAATAAAAACAATGATGGATGTGAGAGAAAGACAGAGCAGAGAGTTTGAAACTATTGTGATTAAAACGAATAGTTTCTATGGCAAGTTTTTCGCGAGATTTGTTTTTCCTAAATCTTGCAAAAGTCGTGAATTCTAAAGTTACTTTGTCAATACTTCTAACGGTTTCTTGGCCGGAAATAAAAGAAGTATAACATTACAAATACATACGAAGGCGAACATGTAACTTTATACCATTAAAGTTAATAGTACACTAGAGAAACTCAATCAGGACTTTTTTGTTTTGATTTAAAATTTAATTAAAAGAGAAGAACTAAGGTTGCATGTTGTATTATCTGATTTCCTTTGATTGTATAGCAACTTCTAGCTTAGGTACATTTATTTATTCTGGGCTTGTAGTTTGTAATGCAATACTTTTCATTTATTCTACAAATAATTTTTACATCCCCCCTCATATTCTATAAGGGAAGTGTGCGAGCGTTCGTTCGTTCATGCGTATATGTATGTTACAATTTTTTCGGAAACGATAACTCAAAAAATATGGAACATTAACTATATTTAAGGTTTTAATGCGAATCTTAATAAAGCTTGAATTACATTATACTTTTTTCGGCTAGAAACTTTGACAATTTTCATACTTAATTCTAGAATGTTCACTTGGATAATGTAAATCAAGAAAATTTCGATCCAAGTTTCATACTAGAACCGTTTTTTTATATAACCTCAAAAATAATAAAGTTAGTGACAGCAGAATAACTAAATTGTAGGTACATAAAACTTCATCACTAATACATTAACCAGGGGCGGATACGAGCTTTAATGCCGGCCCGGGACAATAGTAGAAGACCGGCCCAAACCAATATTAATCGCTATTTGAAAATTATCCATTTTAAATTAGATGTCGTTATATAAAGGTTTTTGTCAAGCTAAAATTGATGATTGTTGTTGTTGAGCTAGCTTGAGTCATACAGTTACTAGTTATTACCGAATAAATATAGGTAATTCCATGTCAAATTTGCCAAAATTTTGGTGACCCCTCCCGATCCGTTCGAAATCTCGTATACTTATTCATTTTCGTCTAAAACCAAGGAGAATTAACTTTACTTGTCCATATGATATGTAGTAATTTTCGGTTGATATTTAACATATTGACATTTTTTAACAGTTCTTGGTCCACTTTACAGAGCGCTTGCAAAGAAAATTGCAAAAACTGATACAAATGCTCCGATTAATGCTGATTTTGTTTTTTTTCGATAGAATAGATCTTAATCTTTATAAATTGCACGCTAAAGACGTATTGTCGAGTAATAACGGCGAAATATGAGGTCAAAGGTCAAAATTACCTACTTCATTTTTTTTCAAAATTCATTTCTCAAATACATATTCCCAGATTTGGCTTGAATTTGGGGACATTGTAGAGGAGGAATTGAATTTTATTGTTCAAAAATTTTCAGGATGGGATTTTGAGATTTTAAAAAGTTATACGACTTTGAAATTGAATGACGGTATTTTCATAGGTACTCGACGTGATCCAAACACATCTATGTGTTATAAACGATCTGTACAAAATCAACACCTATCAAGTAAACTTGTTTAGTGTCGAAAAGTAGATATATTGTACAAATTACAAGGCGCCACACTCAATTCTAGCGTTTTTGTCTAATTTAGAAGATATTATGTAACCATCAAATACTTAAAATTATGAATTATTGCTGAATTTTTGTTGGATCCCATCGAGTACCTATGAAAATTCAAAGTCTTATAACTTTTTTAAATCTCAAAATCCCATCCTAAAAATTTCCCCAAATTCAAGCCAAATCTGGGAATATGTATTTGAGAAATGAATTTTTGAAAAAAAAGAGATAATTTTGACCTTTGACCTCATATTTCGCTGTTATTACTCGACAATACGTTTTTAGCGTGCAATTTATAAAGATTAAGATCTATTCTATCGAAAAAAAAAATCAAAATCAGCATTAATCGGAGCATTTGTATCAGTTTTTCGCAATTTTCTTTGCAAGCGCTCTGTAGAGTGTACCAAGAACTGTTAAATGTCAATATGTTAAATATCAACCGAAAATTACTACATATGTAGTAATTATATATATATATGGACAAGTAAAGTTATTTCTCCTTGGTTTTAGATGAAAATGAATAAGTATACGAGATTTCGAACGAATCGAGAGGGGTCGCCAAAATTTTGGCAAATTTGACATGGAATTACCCATATAGAAAATGTTTAAATTTAATTTTAAGTACTCAAAATGGCATAATAATAATATTTATTATTATTTCGGCCCAATTTTAAGGCCCGGCCCACCGGGCATTTGCCCGGTTGCCCGGTGGTCGTATCCGCCCCTGACATTAACCCAGTACGTTGACAACCTCAACTGACAATTACATTTATTTTTGAATTTTCAATGGCAGTATTGGTCGATGAGCTAAATAAAATATGTCAGTGCAAGAACAAATTTTAAAACTAGTTTCTAGCCGAATTAAGTATCTAAAAAAAGTTCTTTTTTCTAGTCGAAAAAAGTATAATGTAATTCAAGCTTAAGCCATTAAATTTTGTTTTCAATCTACAAACCGATAATAGTACATTTTAAAAATATTTCGACAAATAATTAATTTAAGACAGTTTTTTACCTTCCGCTTACCTGTAAAGGAAGGTATTGGAATCATGCAAAAAATCGGGTGGTGAATTTTTAGTGGATGAGCACGAATTAGGGTCCCTACAACTCATTTTTGATAGTTTCACGATGATGTCTGTGTGTATGTGTGTGTGTATGTGTGTGTGTGTGTGTGTGGTCAAGGGGTGTTAGTCGCATAACTCAAATACGAATTACCCGAAAATTTTGATATTTGGTATTTAACATTTGTATATAAATTGGAAGAGCTCCCTAGATTTTGGTACAAATATCTTCATCGGAAGTGATATTTTTTGAAGATTGAAAAGGTTAATTGTCAAAATTGTATATAAATTTGGAAAAATATAGTATTTATTTGTAATGAGAATAAGAGGAAAAGTTATTTGCAACTTACGTTATAAAAAAATTGTCTTTATCTGGTAGTATTAAAGAACTGCAGTAAAATTTAAAAAATAAATTTATCAAATAAAACGTTGATATCTTGTAATCCATGATCGGTTGATTTTTGTTTCTGCGTAAAAAATATTGACAGGTGAGACGGGTGACAAGTTGGCATACTAGCGCTATAAATATAAGTCCTAAGTAAGATATTAAATGTAGTAATTGAACGGAGGATGGCTTCAACACAGCAGAGTTTTCCTGTGAATTAATCTTTTTATTCAGGTGATGCAAATTTCTGTGTTTGAATATTTGAGATTTTTATTTGTATATTTTAAATGGGCACCGGATTGTACGTATACATTTCTGTTTAAAGTCTAGATATGGCGGAAGGTTGTGTGATGGCCACGTCAGATTTTTTTAAATGAAAGATTATGTGATTATTACCTAAAATCGGTATTTTAATTTTTTTTATATCTGGAATCATTTAAGAATAATTAAAGTACCTATATACTTAATAATTTAGTGTTTCGGTATCATGTAGTCCATGATCGAGATCATTTAACATTATTTGTTACTACGTAAAATTTAAATGATTATGACATGACAGTGACAGTGTCAAAAGCAAAATATCGTTTATATCTTCTTCTGCAGTTTAAAAAAATGACTAAAATATATTTGTGAGTAATAGTAGCAGCAGTGCCCGCAGTACCTACCTATATATTAATATATTTGTATAATAAGTAAAAAGAATAAAGTAAGTATGGCGGGAGGTCTTGTGCTGGCCACATCAGATTTTTTTCTTTCAATTTTAAGTTGGAAATAATTCATGATCATTTTAAGAATAAAAAGCTTATTATAAAATCAAATAAATAGTACATGTAGAAACTTTTATCATTTACGCATTTCATTCATTCATATAATATAATTTTATTTAAACTGGAACAAAAAACAACTTTGAAGTTTTAAACTAATTAATCTAATTAGAAGCACAAAACGATAAGTACGTACGTACTACGCCTCTACGTCACACATTTCAAAAGAAACACAAAGTTATGTAACATACTTATTACACACCACTACACTTCAAACATCAAATATAAGGCCATATACCCAGTGGTGTAGTTCAACAGGAATTTATAGAATTATTTGCTTATTATTTTTTCTACGCCTACCACCGAAATTCGCACTTCCGACATTTACTGCACTCTTCGAAAATGTCATCTTACAAACAGTCATGTGGGCATATTAATCGAAGACACAGCATGAGCGTATCGTAATGATTTAAACATGCACGTTTCCTATTTGTTACTATGATACCGCGTTATTCATCAAATATAATGTGTATGTGGCACGTGCATGTGAATTAATGGAAATGTAAGTAAATACAGGGTGATTTTGAAGTTAGTGTCATAAATTTAAGGGTGAGTAGTATGACATTATGTAGATTACGAAACAGAAAGAATTTTTGAAAAATTCGAAAAATTAAGAATAGTTTACCTGCAGCATTTTTTATAGTAGGTACTGCACTGGACTCGTTTTCGTATTAAATACAAACAATAGAAGTAGGTAATAAACATCTTAAATAACATAATACTAGTAAAATTAAGAAACGAAATTTAATTATTTTTAATAAAACAATAATTACTCTACCCAGTGGCAGTGGCAACGAAAAATTTTTGACTGGGAAACATGGAAATTAATTTTGCGATTTAAAAAAAATTCTTCCTGTTTCGTAATCTAATGTCATACTACTTACCCCTAAATTTATGACATTAACTTCAAAACCTCCCTGTATAGCAGTGGCGGTGCGTCAGGTGAGGTAGAGCCCAATCTCGTAAAATCGTTTAATTTTAATTTTTTTATTTTCATTATAATTTTATTTATCTAATTTATTTTTTACCTCTCGCCACTCATATCTGGTAGGAGAGGTATTGTAAATCATGCTTAAATGGATAAGCACGTTTTGGAGGTCCCTACTCCCTAGAACACGATTTTGATAATTTCGCGATAATTCCGCGCGCGCGCGCGCGTGTGTGTGTATCTAATATTCTGACACCCTAGATTAAATCTGATTAGATTTTGGTGTTGATCGTGCAACCGGAAGTGGTAGTTTCTTGAAGATTCGAGTTTTTCTGGAATATCCTCAAAATTTATGGATTAATAGGAATTTTTTTAATAACAATGTATACTAAATGATACTATCTACAATTTGTATTCAAAACGTAGTTTCTATCTAGCACCATTTTCCAATTACAATAAGTTAAAATTCTACAAATTTGTTACAATTTTGATTTATCTGCCTACCAATGAAAACAAAAAATAAAATATTTGAGCGTTAATGTCAAATAAATATTTTACATTTTGACAAATTGAAAATATGAAATGTCATTTATTATTTATGATTATATGGTTATACTAAACATTAATAATATTAAAGATTAAAGAGCACAAAAGGAACTGTGTGAAACCAAACAACACTGGTAATTGTGCTTTGGTTCATCATTGCAAAACTGAAAACCACACATTTAACTTTGATTCTGTAACTATTATCGACACTGAATCGAATCTGAATAAACGTTTGACTTTAGAGATGCTACACATTCAAGAGAATAAGAATTCGGTCAACTCAAGATCTGACATCCAAAATTTAAGCGCAATGTATAGCGGCATTCTGACTAAACATTACGGGAATCTTTTTTGACGTCTCTTTGTCAGTTAGATAAGAACCATCCTGTTGGATTAATTAGTTTAATGTTCTCCCATTGGATCCTCAATATCCTATTACTGGTTTCATCCTTTCTTGTATACATATATATAAGTTTCGTCCTGTCTTCGCACAGTTGATTCTTGGTAGTAACTTTGCTTGGTCTACGAATATTGAAATAATTTTGTATGGTGTATGTTTTAAATTATGACGACAAGTTGCTAAATTTTTATGTAACTAAATGTTTAATTTTTCAAGATTTTGATAATTGTAAGTACATTACCTTAGGTAATTGTATTATTTTTGTATGATGTTTGTAATTTATTGTATGTGGTTTTCTCCTAGAACCCTGAGGAAGGTAGATTTGCTACCGAAACGTCGGTGATGATTATCATCTGTTAATAAATAAATTTAACTTTGAAGACTGAGAACTCTGTTACTTTTTCATTCTATTAATAATATTATAAAAACTACAATTCAAGAATTCCCTTCTACATGGTATATTTGTGAGTAAGTACTACATAATTATATACAGGCTGGGCATAAGTCACTGACCATTGTATTTTTTATATCATTTTTTTTATTGAAAATGAATAATTTTGATTACAAAAGATAGTTTTATTTATGAAGAGTTTTTAAAAAATTAAATTTTAAAAAATAATATCTTAGATGCCTGTCATCAGCCTCTTCGCAAGCTGCTGCTCTTTGCTGTACCTGGTCCATAACCATAACTGAAGAAATGTGGTTTCAACAAGACGGAGCTACGTCCCATACTGCAAGAGAAATAATGAATTTGCTGCGAACGGTTTTTGGTAATCGTATCGTTTCACGATTTGGAGATGTTAAATTATTGTGATTGATCAACCAGTTTTGGCTTCAGTTATAGACAAGTACTTACAGCAAAGAGCAGCAGCTTGCGAAGAGGCTGATGGCAGGCATCTAAAAGATATTATTTTTAAAATTTAATTTTTTTAAAACTCTTCATGATTAAAACTATCTTTTGTATTCAAAATTATTCATTTTCAATAAAAAATAAAAAATACAATGGTCAGTGACTTATGTCCCATAACCTGTTAACCCAAATATTACTGAATTTATTTTAAATTTTTTTCTCAGAAATTGTTTGTCGTAGTTTAAATTTATCGAAATTACTCATTTTTATTTTTTTTTATATTTATTTTTTATCAAAATATCGAGAAAAAATTACGAACTATCGAAAAATCACTTTTTACATCTCGTTCATAAAAGCTGAAGCCAATAATACAGAACCTTATTTACCGTCCTTTTAAAAGGACGCTACTAATATTTGGGTTAAAAAAAAAATAGGAGAGTATGGCGAGAGGTTATGTGTTGGCCACATCAGATTTTTTTAATTTTGATAAGTAAATTAATTACGGCATAATTTTAAATGATAATTATTTTGTTACTAGTATTTTTTTAAAGCTTGCTAATTACAATAATTATTTGTACACTGCCAGTTGCAATTAAATGCTTGCTTTAGTAATAATTGTAAACTTATTCTATTAAAACATAGTAGTAGAAAAATATATTTATTGAAAAGTACAAACACAAATTAAACAGCTACAAATTTAGTATGTATTCCAGTTACATAAATATCTCCAGTATCTTTATTTTTTATTACTACATTTAGAAATGCGAGAGTTCTTCCCGCACGAACTGTATTTGCTTCAACGAGAACATCTTCTCCTACCTTAGCGGCTTTCAGGCACCTGTGTAGTAAAACATAAAATTATAGCATCTATAGTCTGTCCCAAATAAGAATATAGTATGGGGGCTTACGATTTGTGATATGCGCGCATCATTTAGCTGTCGAACGCCGTACTAGTAACAACTGGTATTGTTGAAAAAGTGAGTCGTTGATTAGCGTCAATTGCGCGTGACGAGCGGAACATAATACTATTTCAAAAATCCGCGCTACGTTTAAATTTCTATTTAATGTGTGTAAAACGGGCTGGCTACGCAGTGCCATCTACTATACTCTTATTTGGAACAGGGTATTAAATAAAAATAATACTCACGTTATATGCAGATCTACTGATACGCCAGGCACTTCTTTTTTTGTTGTCATAAGAGCAAATGTAGATATCATATCAACAAGAGTTGCCGACATTCCGCCATGTAATGTGCCATTTACGTTTGTGTGTTCCTCTTGAACCGTAAATTCAGCACAACATTTGCCATTTTCGGCGCAAATTATTTCTATCTACAATTGTTCCCGACTTATGAGTTTTTGATTCTCATTGCGCACATTTAAATCATAATTTAATATGGTTTACCTTGTCCAAAGTTCTGTCAAAGTTTTTCTTTCCTTTGAACCGTTTAGTTAATTCTTTAATTATTTGATGTCCTTTGGCACTATTAGGCATGTTTCAACAATTTTTATCACGAATAATGAGACTTGAGTGTATTATTATTTATTGATAGCTTTGTTTATGTCCAGTTCGTTCAGTTTATGTCAAAGATTGTCACTTTATGACAAAGGAATAAACTAGCCACTTAGTTTTTACGCTTTTTTACCTCTCGCCACTCATATCTGGTAAGAGAGGTATTGTAATCATGCTAAAATTTCGATAGTGAGTTTTCAATGGATAAGCACGTTTTGAGGTGGTGACCGGTATGTCATTAGTTTTTGAACTAATAATAAACAGGCATTATGTATACCTCTCTTTGTCACATGCATGCTTGTTCAATCGTTGGTTAATGTTACGTCTGTCTAATATGCTTATCTCTTTTCCACTAGTAGGTATAGTTAAAAAGATAACGATACCTTTACGTCAAGAGAAATGCCAAACACTGTTTATCATTTCAGGTTATGTTTTGTAGGAAATTTAAGAATATTCACAACATTGTACAAGAAACAGAAACTACAAAAAAAATAATAAAACTATACTCAAAGAAGAAAGCGTAACACTACTGTAAACTACTAAATACTAATACTAAATAACCACAAATAGAAAATTGCAAATGTCAAAACATACCAGTAAATTTAAAACAATGGTTCTCGTTATTAAATATAAAACAGATCCACTGTCGTCATCAGAATTCATTTTTTAGGTAATTTATAGGTACCTAATGATAATAGCATGAAAATTAATGACTATTTAATTTTTTTATTACATAATTCTTAATTTAAAGTTTAAAATTTATAATTCTTGTTCATCATGAGCAGTGACCTCTATCATGAGTGACTGGTTGAGAACCTCTATGACGTCAATTAATTTTCCCCCACCTAAAAGAGCAGCATCTTGATTTTAGAACGTTTCATTGAAATTATGCTCCAAAATATTTAAAGGCGCGGCACTTTTTTGCCTCACCTAACTTAGGAGCCACGCACCGCTACTGCTGTTTAGAGTTGTAGAAAAACTATAGTGTAACACTTGTCGAAATACTCTTACAAGCTCCTGTTTCTTGCAGCACTCTCCTTCGGGTCGTGCCACAGTGCAAGTAAGTTGCTTATTTCGACACTTGATACACAATATACGAGTACTATTATTCACTCTATTACTAACAACATAAGTGCATATAATATGTCGGCACTTGGCCATCAAAAGTGATTAAGGAAAAGACCTTATGGCGACTTGTCGTCCATTTTTTGCTGTCCATGTATCTGTAACTTAAGGGTAATATTTAGAATAATTTTTCTGCTTCGCATATTTTAATAATATTCGATCAGTGATACAGCTGGATATAGCTCAATGCACTAGCGGTCTCAAGTTCGATCTCAACGCAAACAACCAACAATAATGTTATTGGGTTCGAATGTTTATTTCACACTACACTATAATAACATCTTATAAATTTGTGATTGAAATTTATATTGGGATTCTATGCAGTTCTATAACTTCTATAAGCGTATCTATAGTAACTTATAGACCGATCTTTAGAAATGTTATTCTGGGCAAACCTATAGCTTACAGATTTCTATAAATGTCTTATAGATTTCTATAAATTTATAGACAGCTACTGACTCACCATAAGTCGTTATGAAAATATTGGCATGTGTCTGAAATATTGAAAAATTAATCAAAACTAGCAAATTTTACAATTTCAAACCAATTATCAAAAGAACATTATTGCTGAGAAGTATATGTGTATAAAATGTGTTATATTTTATTTAAAATTTGCTTCATAGTTTATAAAAATGTCATCATGATTGGAAATCGCTTGGCAATAATACAGTTAAATTTAGGAGTTCTACTGAATTCATTCAATATGAATGACAATTATTATTTTAAACATAGTTTGATTAATTAAAATCTCTGATAAAATACTATCAGTAGTAGTAGTTTACAAGGTTCTTGCACCATCCCCTATTGCATTTAATGTATTCTCTAGGTATATTTGTCTTCGAGTGTGTAGTATTAGCTTGAAAACTATAATTATAATTTTTATTTTCCTTTAACTGTAAATAAAATTAATTAATTTATTATTGTGTTTGCTATATTTTCAATTTTTCGCTAAAAAATCTTTAATTATGTAAGCATATTATGTTTTACCTCATATTTTCGAAATATATTCTGAAATTTTATCAGCACGTGTCATGTGTATTTCATTGTGTCAAATTTGTATAATCATTTGTCGCGTCAATGTGACAATGGCCTTCTTTCAATATTAATAATATAATTGAAATTGCAAAAAAATATTTTATAAGATTTTACATGTTTTGCTGCAAATTTTGTTAAGAATGTCTATATTTTTATACTAAAATATTATTTCTCTTCAAGAAAAGCAACGTACAACAATTAATTCATTATATTTACATGTTACAAAAATAATAGTATGGAACTATTGGCAATACTGTTTTTAAGATTCTATAAGAAAAATTTACAGATGTCAAAAGTTATAGAAATGCAGTCAGAATACCATTTTAGCGAAATCTATAAGACTGTCAGTTACGGATTTTCCATAACTTATAGATCTATAAGTTTATAGAATTTTAAGATAATGCTCAGAATCCCACCATTAATCTTGTTGAATGCTTTATGGCCATTTGCACCGCTTCCACTTAAATTTTAAGTGTCACTTACATGAACAATATAGAATCAAAATCAAATTGTCAACGTAGAAATAACATTGCTGTCATAAGTTCGATTCGATATTTTTCATTTAAGTGACACTTAAAACTTTTGTGGAAGCGGTGCAAATGGACATTAAAAATATAAACATAGGTACATAATTATCCTATTTTTTGGGAAATTAATCTACTGAATACGATTTCTGTATGTACCAGTGATCATGGGTCCCAAGTTCGATCCCACTAACTGACAAAATACCATTGGGTCCGAGTGTTTGAATTTCGCATTTAATCTAATTGAATGCTTACAAACAAAATAAAAACATAGTCAAAGCATCCTTCTTTTTTGGGATATGCAGCAACTGAGTAAACTTTTCGTCTACGCCAGTGATTCTTCGCGGGTGAATTACAATTTATAATTAGCACATACAATCAGATGGGTGCGTATTTCGCGCGTGTGTTTAGGCAACGTGGGTGAACGCGATAGCGGATGCTTTGCCAATAATCTGATTACTTGTAGGTCACTGTCGAAACAGAATGGGAAATGACGTTGCTGTTCCGCCATCCGCGCGATCAATAGCGCTGACTCTTGGTTCAAGTTCAAGGAAAGTGCTCTGAGGAAACTACTTTCAGAATAGTTGATGTTGACTGAGATTCTTCACAGTGTTTGCAGATGCTTGGTAATGAGATGAGCACACATTTATCACGAGTTATCAGATTATAAGGATTAAGAAACGAAGAATAAAAGAACTAACACCCTTTAACGTAATGTGTCTTTCTTCTCGTTTTACCAAATAAAAGAACTATTATTGGTTGGACAGAGTTGTTCGGTGTTAAGGCGGTTTACTGCTGTTATTCTAAACACCGAAAATTGTTGTTACTATTCCTATTAAAATCAGATCTAAATTAAAGATTTTTATGAAAAATAATATATCAATCGATAGATAAAAGTTTTCCAGCATTTTAAAATTTAGTCCATTAAAAAATGCCATTTTTATTACGGATATAACATAGACATAGACAAATTATTACAAAGTTAGTACAATTATCTCAATTTTACCGTAATTTTGATAGGATTACCAAAGTCATATTTCACGAAATTATCACCCTCAAATACGATATGAGACGTAGTACACTCCTATGTAAAAGAAAATTTAACGTGTCTAAATTGAATGACACAATACGTCGGTTGTAACATTTTTGTCTCTGACTATACAAAGCAGATTGAGCATGTTCTTTTAGAAGTGTACACTTGTAGACTGGCTTACTTGCTACTTCCCCCTGTACACCTACAAACCCTGAGAAGGTTGTTGATTGGAGGTGGCCCACCTTAAGATCAGAGATTCGAACCGCACAAAATATTAGTTCAGATTCGCAGTTTACTAAACACTAGAGATTTCGGTTTCGTTTAGATTTTCATATTTTTTCTTGAAATAAACCGGTAGGTAACCGGTTTTCAGAAAAGGGGTTCAAGTTTCAGTTTCGGTTCGATAATGCAAATTAATAAAAATTAGTTAATTAAACATATTTTCTACAATTTTCAACCTATTATTTTTAAGCGGTTCAGGTTTTCGTTCCTGTTCCGGTTCGGTTTGAGTCCCTGATTAAGATCGTTCTATCCTAGATATGCCAGATCTAAAAAGTCAGAGATTAAGGAGACATACATTAACAACAAGAGTCACACATGATGCAGACTAGAGACGAGACCACTTTACTACCGGCTTCAGTTTTACTTTTACTAAATAAAAAGACTATTATTGTCCTTCTTCTTCGTACGCTAATCATATCTATAGTGTATTGTACACAACTTGGGCGTATCAGCCTCACATTCTGTGAGTCAACGGTGAAGAGATATAACCGTGTGTGCGATTACCAGCTGCCAACTCACGGATACTCACGGTTGTTAGTAAAGTGAACCTCAAAGAGGAGATGTATGTGTTAGTTAAACTGGACAGTGTAGGTACCTGACCAGGATTCGAACTTGAAGTGTCATTGAACTTGAAGGAACATTCCTTTGAAATCATTATAAGAATTTTTACGACAACTCTCTACTGTTGTTAAAATAATCCCCGAGCCTAAGTTCTGATAATGAATACTATATGATACCTTCAAAATACGTTAATTAATATATTGCCAAATTTTGATAAATACCGACAACATCTAACCGATAAACCTACATTGGAGAAGACAAACCTTCATTAGGTTAACCTCAACATTTGTTTTGTTGATCAAACTTAACCCAACAATCAATCTATGTCAAACCGATGCCGATGCCAGACAGTCCTAATCCACCCAATCTTATCTTCTATCAATTTCAATTACAAGTCCATGTTACATTATCAGATATTTGACACTAAAACAATTTTATCAACTTCGTCAAATAAATCTTTCTATTGAATCAAAAATAATCAAATTAGCATCTTTAAACGTATCTACCAAATATAGTAAGATGTGTAAGCAGAAAAAATTATATAATTTTTCCGCTTCAAAGTCGGCTTCAAACTAAAGTTATAAAACAAGAAAAGTATGGTCTTGTAGGAAAATATGCGCAGACAATCCATCCATTATATTGTACTGCGCTAAGAGTTGTAAATAGAACAGCGTAGAATGCAGATCTTGCAGAAATTTTAAATATTCACCAGCTACCGGATTATGAAAATACAGATATTTTAGAAGCGCGGAATAAAGTTATGAATAAATTTTAATATTTCTTCTTCGCGCATTTTGGTAAATTATCATTTTACTTGAGGAAGTATGTTTTAGATAATTCCACTTTATCGCTACACAATCATTGTATTTGAACTTTCAAGATGTTCTTGGACTAACAGACAAGATTTATATTCATGTCACATTTTTATTTTTTTTATGTTGCCCATATTATGTGCCATGTCCTTTATTACAGCAACTAGCTGTCTAATAGGTTTGTGGTTACAAATTTAATTATAAACCCAACTTAAAATAGTTACGGAAATTTGGAAATATCCGATCTGATCCGGATTTGAACCCAAGACTTCTGTGTCCAAAAAAGAATATCTACTTCGATCACTCCACTATCCCACCGTGTTAATACAAAAAAGAGAGACAATATTCTAAGACAAACACATACTTAGATTTTAGTAACAGCTGACAGAAATGCATCTGGCCGAAAATAACGAAACGGTGGAAGTCTTAGAATATATTCCACCTCTGATAACACCACAAAGTACTTCTCCAATTTATCAAACAACCCACCATTACGCAAAAAATTTCATTATCCTTCCAGCGTTCACAGACAGCTCATATATCTAAAAAAGCCGACACTTTCTTCCACCCACGTGACAATAACAACATCTCTCGCTTCATAATTCTTCTCACGAAAGAAGGTATTCATATTCACGTGTAACACTCAGTATGTCAGGCGTGATACATGCCCACAGCCAGGGTTGAATCTAGGATGAAATTCCTTCCCGAACAAAATAAGAAAATAACATTGTAATACCGGATGTGCGGTTACCAGCCACCAACTCACTCAAGGGTTTTAGTGGAAAGTGTGCCACAGGGGATATTTTTGTGTAGTGTAATTGACTGGATTCAAACATGCTTTGGCAGAACCACCACAATCGGTCACTCGCCCTAAAAATAGAATTGTTAGTACAGGAATGCAAGTGTGCTAATGAAGTCATTATCATGTCGACTGTACGTTGTTAGGCGTTATACTTTGTCCCGAAATTTGGAGGAGCTGATTAAATTTACCACTTTCTGCTGACCAATCAGATTGCTCATGTTTGATCCAAATTTACAATCTGTAATTTGTTAAAATTTCTGAGTTTAAATTGTTATAATATATTGTTATCATAAATACTTAGTTGTCAACTTGACTTAAAATTATGAAAGGTAATCGTTATTTAATTTGTTGTTCAAATATTACATGATTCAAAATTTTCCCTGTATAAATGAGACTTCTGCAGGTTCTTTTTCAAATTTTGGGGCAAAGTGTATTGAAGATGTACTTAGATATGAGGCAATGAATAGTTCTAAAGATACTCTGATAAGAATAACACAAGGAATAACGTGTGATCGAGAATTGCCATCTTTCCAGAATTTGTGTCTGACATTTATATTGTCCATGACATTATGTCAATATGTTGAGCGCACAGTAAACTAATGTAGCGGTTCAAATAGGTTATGTCACTGTGGTTAGCTCAGCGGTAGAGGGTCTGCCGAGCATGCTAGCGGTCCCCAGTTCGATTCCCAGCGCAACCGACAATAATACCACTGGGTCCGAGTGGTTGGATTCCACTATAATAACATCTACCATTCTGTATTTGGGAGTTAATCCTGTAGGATGGTTATCAGCAAAAAAAAAATAACAGTTGCTTCGATCTCAACTTTTTGCGTTGTGTCGTATGTCTGCGCCGGCGCAGTATCATCAGTTAAAGTGTCAGTTTGAATGAAAATTTATTAATATCACTTGTTGGAAAATATTAAACTATAACCTCAATAATTTCATACGTCAAATGCCAAGTAAAATTTCACTACTATAAAAAGATGGCTTCATGGCACGCAAAGTCAACAGACTTAACATATAATACAGTGACATAGGCACAGACATGACATGACACAAGCTATGTGAACCTAGCTTCAATTGGTATTAATATCCATGGTACTGATTCTTTTATTCCGGTCTGCTTATTTTCCGACATATAAACATCTTTTGCTATGAAATTTGAAGCAAAAAATAATGTTACAATTTTATTATGTTCACATTACTTCTTCTAGAAAATCACCCTAAATTCAACGCTGCTCCAGCCACCCCTTGCCACAATGGACGCATCCAATGCTGCTGTACGTCACTGCTTGTGACAGGGTGACAGTCATGGCACACTACGTAGTTACATAGCAAGTATTGAGCAGCCGTAGAGCCGTGTGTGGTTGTGTAACAACCTAGTAAACTGTAATTACTCTGTGCTGAGTGAACAATGTGTGACAAGATAGGAATAGATTGAAACGTGTGTTTTGAATTAAAGGCTGTGTTGTTTCTTGTCGTTTTGACAGATACGTGCAAGTTGATAGACAAGTATTTGTATTTGTGCAATGAGGTTTAGATAAGAATACAATACACATCATGATGTAACGTCATTTGACAGCAAAAATATATGAACTTAAAACTTTTGCCAAACATGATCAGACGTGACCAGATGCACGTTTAGCACTTTTCCAATAAGGGTTTTGAGTCTGCAGAATTCGAAACACGCCTTTTACCCAACTTGGGTGTAGCAGCCTCATATATTTTGAATCATTGGTTGTACATTATACCATGTGTGCGGTTACCAGCCGGCAACTCCCGGGTACATAAGATTGTTAACAATACATCAGATGCCAAATCTGTAAATAACTATTAGGGTTAAATTTTATGTAGATAATCCGTAAAATTAATTTAAAAAATTCTACCAACATCAATTTATTTTAGGTCAGTATTTCGCGTACGATGTCATTATTAAATTACAAACGACATGTGAAATATGCTGGTTGACAAAACATATTAAATTGTTCGATCAGTAAAATACTCATTTATTTGTTTAATTCATATTATTACATTGCTATATGACACCCTCGATGACACCTGAACATAATTATAAAATATGGTTATGATAGCAGTGCTTCCCATAATATACAATTTCATTAGTAATAAGTATTCAATAAAAAATCTATACATGATTGATAGATAAAGCTTGATTGAATATTTCCCAAAATGAAAAAAATGATTAGGTATCATTAATCATTATCAGTTTTCGTTCTAAAGTATTTTAATATAATTACAGACGGCAAGAGAATGTTATTGACGTGAGGTCCAAGATTCATTCATATTCGATTACGGACATGGTATTATGATAATTATTCGAAAATTATTTGAATGACATATCGTTAATCAAAAGCATTAGATATTGATTATTTTGTTTTATATTGGTATTGAAAAAACACATTTGTCAAAAAAATAGAACTTTAAGATCCTAGGACTTTAAAGTAAATATTAATGTTTGAAAAGGTTTTTTTAATCTTTGACATTAGTAAATTTAACGTTAAATGAACAACAACCCTTGAGAAAATAGAGTATTACTTTTACATTAGTTATTCATTTTTGTGTCCTAGATACATAAATAACGACTTCTATAATCTACAAAAAAGTAAAAAATATTACCGGTTTCGAAGGAACCATTTACTTTCGTTGAACTGGATCTCATCTTTCACCTAGCATACTATTTTTTTTACTAAATGAAGCACCCTATGTAAAATCAGAACATCACAGATACTTAAACTAATGCATCAACCCCATAATGTATTACTCGTGTATTACCAAACAATTACCATCTCTGATATCATCAGTAAACACCCATCATCATACTCATGTCCGCCTGCTCCAATCACGATAAAGTATAAGATAAAGCAACCAATTACCGGTTTATAATCAATAATTACTTTACGTGATTAATGACATGTTTCAAACTAATCCACCCCCGCCTTCCTAACTACTTCTACTTCTAGAAGTTCTACATTTATGGCTGCATGCAATGTCTAAGAAGAAAGGCGAGGTCTAAAGCCCTGTTCACACATGGACACATAGAAGACACACACAAGCGACACACAGGCAACAAAAGCAAAATGATGAACGTGTGGCATGTTTGTGGCCTTAAAATTGATTTTTTCTTTACTTACATAATATGCCACAAAATAGCGGCGCCTCTATTACACAAGCAACACACAGTATTTTTTGTCCATGTGTGAACAGGACATAAGGAAACGTTCACAATGGAACATTGATATTCAAAAATAGCAGTTTTGAGAAGCGCTCATAAAAAGAGTATAAAAACATAAAAAGTATAGCTGTGACATTCAGATTAAAATAGCCTCATTGAACATTCATTTATAAAAATATTATATGAATTATTTTTTATTTTATAAGTGTTCCTTAAAACTGATCATTGCTCAGTTCAATTCAATACAGTTTATTACAGATATTCGACACGTATCCTCTGCATGAAACGTTTACATAAATATGAAACATTTTGTGAAATACTGACATGATGCATTTTACATGCCGATTGCCGAAGGCGACAAACAAGAAAGTTGACATTCGATTCAAAACGAATTCAAAACATTGACAATTCGATTTAAAAAAAACTGAACGTTTGCCATAGGCTTATGTCATTGTATAGGATACACACGGTACACATTTTGTTTTCTGTTTGTACCTACGTTTACGATATAGATTATACAAGTATTTATATCTCTATATCGTAGTAGAATACTGACGGCAGAGTAAAATTATCCCCAATATAAATCTTATAAATTTTACAAAAATTATTTTGAAAAAGGTTCAGTTTTTATTAATCCTGGTCCAAGAAAATGTGTAACACATTATGAAATTTAGTAATGAGATATTTTATAAAATTATTTTTAATCATAAATATGTATGGGAAGGAAAATGTAAATAACAAATAAAAATTATAAATAATTAAACTTTTTGATATGTGGAATGTTGATATCGATGTATGTACAGAAGGTTGGCAATGCAAAAAGCGCGTTTACTGGACAGGTCTAGTATGAAACTTTGATGAAAATAGGACCGGAGTTATTTTTTTAAGTCGAAAAAAGACGTATCTAGTATAAAACTTAGATGGTTATTTTCGTATTTTACATTACCACATTTTGCATTCCAAAATCTAGTATGAAACTTGGTAACGTTTCAACCGAAAAAAGTATCATGTAAAACAGGCTTTATTTGAGGGACTTCCCAGTGTAGCTAGAAACAACCACACAACCTTACAATAAACCTAAGTCAGGGGAGTCCTTTAGCTCTCTATATGCGAATCCCTAAGAAGGAGTACTTCCCTCGTCATTTCTCAGCATTGAACAGAAGGTTCTTAGCACACAGGTCGTAACGGCAGGCGAAGTGCGCCACCGCCAACTAATTCGGTTGATTAATTAGTCACGTGACGCGTTAACTGGGAAAATTACTGCGTAATGCAGCAGCCAGAGGCGTGAGCTAAAGGCCCATCCCTGTTTGAACGTGACAGTGTGATGTGATGGAACGCAAAAGTCGTGAGCAATGGAGCGAAAGTGAGATCATACACGAATAGGGTGGGGTGAACGTTGTGGTGGTGTCAAATATGTAATGTCCACCGTTTTCTGCAATTTGAGTTTGTCATGCTATGCTATACACGCATTTGTTTGTTTATTATTTACCTACTTCAAATTTCCATAATTTTATAATTAAAAGATGCAAAACTATTGCGGCACCAAACAAGGTGATGTAAATTTTCTTTGGAGAATTGGATGTTCATTTTCAATGTACCGTTCTGTTCCATAACGAATGTTTGGTAGGCTGATGAAGACAATCCTCTGGAAAATTTAGATCATACTACTATATACAAAGACAAAACAATGCAACAATTTTATGAAAATAGTGACGAAATTATAGATTACATTGTAAAAATAATTGATTTGACTTGCAATCGCATAATTTATTTTATTTTTATTTTTAACCTAATTTGGATGTTTTTGTTTTATGTGAAAGAAATTTGACTTATTTGAACGAAAGTAAATTTTTTTTGCATGCAACACGTAAAGAATCTCGGTAGTTACCGTACTTAAGTGTTTACAGAACTCGGCTATGCCTTATGCTACAAATTTCACATAAAAATGAGTACCTTCGTTTCGTTTTGTGTTACATAAATACCCGAGTAAATATACCTAATTCTTATACCTATACAAATACTATTATAATTAGCAAAAACCTGTACAATCCCATAACTTTAAAGCGCATTTGGTAATATTCTTGTATTTTTCTGATTAACATGACCTTTTACTCAACTTGAGTGCTATATATTTTACCGTGCGTGCGGTTACTATCCGTCAACTCACGGGTACTTAAGGTTAAGGTTGTTAATAGCAGGTAAACCACAGGAGAGATTTTTTGCAGTCAAACTGATTGGATTCTAACCAGTCGGTAACATAACGATATCCTCACTGTTATATTTTATCAAGTATTAAATAACGATTATTCAAAAACCGGATATAATAGCCAGGCCGGACCATGCACCCCAAGACATAAATAAAAGACAGTACATTACACTCTGTCCAATTTCTAGCCAGAGCTGGACTGTTGCTTCTGCCTCAATTCAAAGATAGTGCAATACGAAGAGCGGACTCCATTAAACATTATTTATGATATGATGAAAAGATAATGAGCCCGAATCGGAAATTGTGTTCCAAAATGAACATTCTTGCTGATTAAAATTTTAGGTTTGGTGTTAATAAATTTAAATTGTAACGCATGTATGTAATTTATTATGACAATCGTACATACTAATAATATTGATAAAATATTTTAAGCTGCCCTTGGCACATTTTCCAGAGCATTCTTAATAAAACTAACAAGAATTTCCAATAGAAAACCAACCCGGAGTCCAACCACATTTGTGTCGTACGCAAGTATTTTATGAATAAAAAATTTGAATGTATATGCATTATGTATCTAGAACGAAGTCAATACATTTATTTGCATTTTTTTTTAAATAATCATAGAACAAACTTGCATTCATTCTTTGTTACAATTTACAATAAAAAATATATAGTTTTATCAAAAAGTAAATGCTTACTTATCGTTTTTCAATACCAATATTGATATTGATAAAATTTAAAATTGAACTACGTATTACGAATAATGAAATAAATAAAGTACATAATAAGTAAGCTTACGTAGGTACCTACTTGTTTAACAAACTAGTATAAGCCAGACAAAGAAATATTACCATTTTTATTGCATTAGCCTATTTTAATATTTATTTCAAGTATATTGTAAATCATACATAAAATAAAAAGATTACGTATTAAAATATGTGTACAACGTATACGTCTATACCTTTTGATCCAACTTGGATAACACATACTCACATACGGTGTGTAAGTCATCAATGTAGATGTGTCGTTTTATAAGACGCCAAGTCTTTTTCTAAATGATTCTGCATTATAATGTTATATAATTTTATTACACAATGCTGAGGATTTCTCTGAAATTAACTAAATGAACAACTCAATACCCTTCTTGAATTTGACAGACCTGGTTTTGGTAAACACTGTATGATTACACTGAATTAAATAAAAAAAAAACCTATACCCTTCTTGATTTTTGCTACAAACTCTGATCGAACTGAACTAGATAAACAACCAAATACCTTTCGTGAGTTCCACATAGTCAGTTTTGGTTGATTGAACTGAACTAAATAACGAAACCTAATATACCCTTCTTGAGTGAAATAAAATGATGTGTTTGTGTTTTGTGCCTACATGCCTAGGCTTTTTATAAAAAGCCTAATCTACAATCTGCCCTCGACAGAGCGGTTTCCAGACGTAAACGCACGGGTACTCATGGTTGTTAGTGAAGAGAACATCACAGATTATACTATTCATATTTCAGCATTTTTGATCAAGAAAATTTCGGGTTTTAGCCGCTCTTTCACTAATACAAAATAAAAAATACCTAAAACCGTAATAAATCTAATAATCTATCCAGATAAACAAACCAAAACGGCAAATTCATATCAAGAATTAAGTTTCGCAAAAGGTCACTAGCATAAATCCGCAATAATGGGACAGAAACCAAGTAGGCACAGTCTCATGTGTACCATATAATTCTAAATGCGGACGGACACGCTACAATGATAACCTTCTTCTGTGCCTGATCGATCTTGAAACGAACTAAGGTCACAAAAGTCCTGGAAAAACTTCCAACTTCGACAGATTTCCCAGGACTTCAGCAAACTGATTACTGACAAAACCGTGAACTGGAAATATCCACAAAATTAGTAGATATGATTATAGTGATTTCCTTCTTGTAAGTTGTAACAATTTGGAAACATATCGCCATGTCAGAATTTCGAGGAATTGAACTAACGAGATTTAGACTAATAAGAAAAGTTTGAGAACTCTGGAACTTAGGCATGAGCACGTGCTTTATTTGACAGAAAATTGGACGTAATGAGATTCCCGGAAAACTAGGAGTTGTTTCTAAATGTTTTACTCTGCATGTCTGCATTTCATTTCCTAAAATACTCAAGGAATAAAAATAGAATCTGCTTACAAATTGCCAAATGATACAGTTGTACAGAACAAAAAATATAATCATATTTTGATACTTCTATTTACATTTACAAGCAAATTGTATTATATGTTCCATAAAAAACATCAGCATGTTACAGCTTTTTCTAAAACTCCATATTTACCTCTGACACATTAAAATTATTAATTTGCGAGTTGATTTGTGATGAACCATGATGAACAACGTGCCATTACAGCAACAGATAGGTACCTAGGCATGCACATTTTTTAATCACATTGCCAGATTGCCAGAAGAAGGCAGTACACACCGAAAATTCGAATTATCGTAGTAGGTGTAGACAAACCCCATTATATAATGAAGCCAGTAGATAATTAATACTCTTCTTGAGTATAAGTATTTCGATGAATTCGAAAGTAAATAGAACAAGTAAATTTTACAGTTTCCTGCAGTGCATATTATCTCACAAATCGTCCAGTTACAGATTACAGTAGGTACACGCTATACTATTTTTTAAAACCTACCTAATTAAATTCTATTAAAACATACTGCTTCAATTCGGATTATTTTGGATTAAATAAATATGTTTTGCTTCTCCGCAGTTGTTTGATAATAAAGCTTTGTTCAATTAAGAGAAATATAAGCTGTTTATAAAACAGATTTTCATGCGTTCAAAGACAATTTAAATTATACCGAGTTTGTAACACAGCTGTCAGACCAACTCTGAAAGATTAAATACCAGGATACTGAATATTAATGATTTCACAAACGTATCAAATGTTCTCTCTATGAATACTGTGTTATTGCATTTATTTAATACATTATACAAGAAAGTTGGTAGTTGGCACAGTATACATATTTACAATTTAACACCTTACAAAGCTTTGGAGTTAACATACTCACAAGAGATGCATAAACTAAACGACACTAATGCAAATAATAAAACTTTAGTCCTTTAGGAATACAGGAAACAGGAAATCTTTTTAAAAAGCATTTACAACCATATGCAGTAGAACATACCTGTTTCATGGTATAATAAATAAAACAATAATTCACATGTTTACATTTAAATTATTCACAAATGATGTAATATTTTATCTCCCCTACATTAGGAATTGCACCCTACACCTTACTGAACGTCAAAAAATATTTACGACATTCCGAACCCCAATAGGAAATCGAGTATTCACGCGAAATTGACCGTATATCAAAATCCCATTTCCAAAAGAAATTGAGTTAAAAACTTTTCTTGAAACACGTGACAAAACGTCAATTTTTGTTTTAAGTTTGATAATTCCAAGACAGGACGATAGATGGACTTTTATTTTGCACTTTTAAGTTTAAAATTTTAAGCAAACTTTTCAAAAACACGTATATAAAACCATGTGACTGGCTAAATCTTTTTAGTTTGACAGTTTGAAGTGGGAACAATAGAAATAGATGCACTGTTTATAAAATTTAAAACATAACCAAACTTTTTACAACACACGTGAATAAAACCGTGTGACTGATCAATTTCTAGTCTAAGTGCCACAGTTCGAAGTTGGACCAATAGATGGACTACGATTTGCGAATGAAATGAACGGAAGAAAGGACACTTTGGACGCACTTCCGGTTGCCGTCGCGATGGTCGGGTGACTGGCGTCGCGACGCGGCGTCGGTATTGGAATTCGAGGGAAGGTCGCGCACGCGGATGGATCTAACGACCAGTTCAAGCATGCTCGTGAAGTGCGCATGCGTGTAACCACCACGTTGTTGGAATTGTTTAAATAATTACCGAATAGTTGACAACTATTTGCATACGTTCACGTTCATTGCAGTTGGTAAACTGTTTTTGTTGTAGATTAGTTGGCGTTGCAAATGTGGTGCGAATTAAATCTAATAAAATTTGCATGTGATAACAAAATCGTGCGCTAGTCATTAAAATAAAAGTAAAACGTATTAAAATATTCTAATACTGGCATTTTATTATTACACCAAATAATTAATAAAGCATTATGACTCAAATCCCAATATTCTGTTATAAATTTTATTTGAAGTTTAATTTAAGAAGATTTACGTCAATATGAATCCAAAATCTACGAATTTTAATATCATTTCTAAATTCGGAAACATTCATAAGTACGAAAAGTAAGCTACTTTACATATAGCTAAACTTGACATTAAAATTTATCAACTTATACAAAACATTTTCGTAATAACTTTTTTATTGTGCTGATGATTGTATGTATACAGGGTATAACCCAACCTGTGTAACAAAATTTAAGGGTGTATCTCGGGATGTATAGTATTGGATGCATTGATCATAAATAAAATAAAAATTTGTTGAAATTTGCAAACTAAAAAATTGGTCCAAGCAAATGAGACATTCTGTAAGTACTTACAAATTTCATTTTTTCCTGTTTGTAAAATTATTATTACATTAATGTAATTACGCTAATATATACTGCATAACTATTGTTTAACTTTTTTTGTATTAAAATGTGACAACCAGTAATACCCAAAATGATATATTGTTTTGCAAATTACTGTTAATTTTACGAATTTCAACAAAATTCTTTTTGACACACCCTTAAATTTTGTTACACATGTTGGGTTACACGCTGTATAATTGCTGATAAAACTTTATATTATATGAACATATAATAATTCCGAAATAATTATTATTGATTTCAAGTATATGTATATATCTATATAAATAAATAAATAATTAAATATACCCACTTACTCATATCTTATAAATTGCGTAAGTTTGTGATGTGTACGTGTAACATGCTATTAGTTTTATTTACAATGTTCATAAATGTTTTATAACCAATTTATATTTACACCAGGTGCTTTACATTTCTATACTAAAATTTGTAATCACTAAATTTTATAACTTTTTGTAACTACCTAATCAGAAATACTTTTAAAAAAATACTTAACAACCACATTCTGCAGCAATTTGTAAATAATAGTACAAGTCTGTGAAAATTTGTAACTGCTACAGATCTATAAAACAACAAATTTGAAAATAAATCGCAATGCAATTTAAGAGTACCTATAATCAAATGAATATTTTTATACCTAGGTACATTATTTGCGAATATTTAAAAACAAAAAATAAGCACAAATTTCTTGCATAAATGTCTAAAATAACTTCTTAGTAATAAAATAATAATTTGCATAAAAATGAATAGCTATAGAAAGCGTGAGTACCCCATCCCCCATTCACACAGATCTATATTGGCGTGGTGCGCAGACGCGAGGTCACGTGACACGATAGTATCGGCTCCAGAGCCACTGGGTACACCCACCTAACCCACCACGAGGGTGACAATGACAACACATGCATCACCAGCACACAACACCAGCGTGTAATTAAAAACAGATAGTGTGGGGTATAAATAAACACAGCAGGTTAAAAATATAGTTTTCATTCTAATCTAACTGAAATATTATAAAGAGAAGAGATATTGAAAATAATAGCGCCATAATGCCCTGTGTTCACACGAGGAAAGTTTTTACTAAAAAGTTTCTTTGAAAGTAAAACAAACGCTAGGAGCTAATTATTTCTTTAAAATATATTATAGCTAGTGATTTTAAATCTATTTAATAAAAATAATTACATTCCCCGTATGAACGGTATTGTAGTTTTTATTTATGACAGCTCCTAGCACTTGTTTTACTTTCAAGAAACTTTTTAGTGAAAACTTTCTTCGTATGAACACGCTATAATGTACACAAATAATTTGATGTGTATAGGCTAAAATCCAAAATTGGTTAAAAGAAGTAATGGGCGTAGGTACCCCGAAAGATCGACAGGAAAAACGCTGAAGAGAATGAAAGACCAGACGAATTAAAGGTGGCGAAAAGAGGTCGACAGACAAAAGTTACAACTGGGAAAAACCTGCCTCGGTTAAAAAACACACACAAACTTAATTACATATGACCACAAAGTCTAGTGGTAGCGCAATAGTTGTTTAAGTTGATCCCGATCCCATTCTTACAACTATATTTGAATCTATCTGTTCCATTTAGCCCAGTCAATTTACACGAAAAAAAGCCTGAACCCCAACAATATTTTTTTTATATCAAGCTAATTTTTTGTTTACCCCTTTGTCTCGACGTTACAAATAAGGCATGAAAAGAAGAAAGAAACCGTGAGTCGATATTTTATCCGTTAATTAATTACTGTCGTTATCATGTAGGAAGACAAAATTTCGACTTTGTTTTTAATGATTTAAATGTTCGAAACACATTTTCACGATTTTTTCAAAAATTGTGCTACTTATAGTAGGTATATGAAAATCGCTAATGACCTTTTTATAGAGAATTATATGCTCTATAATTTCTTTATATATATAGTCTTCATTGACGTACAATGCATAATAGGAAGCGAGTTATTTGTGAAAAACCAATTTTGGTGACCTCTGAAATTAAATATTTTGACCTAGGATAACAATTTCGATGATGACTTTTCATACCTTATTTGTAACGTCGAGGCAAAGGTTTAAACAAAAATTTAGCTTGATATAAATTATTGTTTATGTTGTATCCTTATTTGACTGGGCTAATTACCCAACTGGAAGTGTCAGCCTCACATATTGTAAGTCATCGGTATAGATATATAAAATGCACCAGTCTATAATTGAGATGCTAAAAGGTTTTTGAATTAAAGGAACTTATAACATAACTCTAATAGCCATTTGCACCGCTTCTAAAATATCGAATAGAATTCTTGACAGCAAAGTTATTTCTGCATCTGGCAATTTGATTTTGATTCGATATTGTCCATTTAAGAAAAATTCAAGTGGATGCGGTGCAACTGGTAATAAGTTAAACATCTTACTGATTGTATATTGTATTTTTTTAGAAAACATACCTAACTTATTAACTTAAAAAATACGTTTTTACTTGATCCTTGATCTTATTTTGTTTATAGATAGTCTTCTTATGTATATCAGTTTTTATTCTAGATCATTATAATGAGACTCATCTATTGGCTTGGCATCTGCTTTCAGTGTATAGGTACAGTACGCAAAATAAAAGATGACCGGTCTTAGGAATTTTAAATAGGTAAACAATATTTATTGAGTGGACACAGATTATCAGCAAATTTTTTGCAGAAACCACTTCCCTACCTTGAAATAGTGTATAAAGAAGTCGTCCAGCTCGGTTTTTCTCTTGACTTAGTTACGTTCAGGCGAGTAATAAGTTGGCGAAGGGCGAACTTTGATTCAGCTCTGTGTAGAACATAGGTACATTCTTCCTCTGTCTTACCGCTGGCCAACTCTGTCTACACAGACAGTATGACTGCTTGCATTCCTATCTTTATCTTTCTAGTGTTGTCCAGCCAAAACTTTAATTTCAAACAGAAATATTTCGCAATTAAATGTTCTAGCTAAATGTTCTATTATATTTCATACAAAATAATGTATCAAAATTGGGATATGTCGTGAGCTATCACAAGAAAAGCCTACTATCAAACTTCACCCATAACAACAATATTTTGCTTAACCTCCAACACATCCTTACCCAACCGTCACCCAAACAAAAACAAGAAAAACCATGATCATTTTTCATACTTTATCCTCGCCTGCATACATCCACAGCATTCTATATGGGTCAGTTCTCATAGTCAGAATGACATAAAGCACTCACGTGAAGAACCATACTCTGTGCTCGCTTTGTGACGAGAGCGCGCGTGATGACTGCCGAGGTTGTTAAGACTGCGTTCGAAGTGCACTAAAATTTCAAGCATACAAATCTCAAGAACTATTGCACTTAAAGGGGTTCGGTTTTCAAATTTGTATTAAGTATTCAAATATCTATGTCACCATATATAACATTTTTGTTTATTGTTTAAATTTTTAATACAATAATTAAATTCTCCAGAACTAGAAAAATAAATGTATTGAAATTAGTCTCCAAACAAAGAATATATGATATTGTTTATAAATATAATTTCAAAAATAGTATATATTAAACAGTTTTTGAAATTTGTACGAATAAAAAAATGTAGGGCTGAGCTCCCGCCATAATGCATTTTAGTGAGTAAATAGTTCAGCTTCTTGTCACTAGGATATCGGTCGGTTAAGAAGAGAGCGGTAGTTGGTAGTGGACCCGGCTGTTCAAATTTGTTCTAGGGAGAACATTTTCATTTACTGCAATTTGCACTGAGACATTTATAAGCGTTTTATAGGCGAAAAATCAAACTATGTAGGAAAACACACAGATTTACAGTTGACATTATAAGTTTTTCTTTGAATTAACGGGCTTAATAAGTTATGTTAAGATAAAATATTATAGTTTGTGCTACTGAAGGAAAGCACTGCTAATTAAATATACCTGTCATTAAAACATTTTCCTTGATGTACAGGATTTTCAGTTTCTTTTGAAATTAACGGGGTTAATAACAGTTATGTTAAGATTATTATAGTTTGTGCTGCTGAGGTAAAATCCTGCTAATTTAAATACCTGCAGAAGATTTCCAAGATTTAAAGTTTGATTTATAGGATTAAAATAACTGTTAGTGTTGCTAACGAAAAACTAGCTACTGCTCAATACATGGAATAAGGTGTTTTCCATGGATTAACGGTTAAATAACAGTTGTAAGGTATATAAATTTTGCTGCTAAGGGTAAAACCTTCACTTTCACTTGTGATCTTAATTTGACAATATCATTTTGTACATTGTGAAGTTTCGTCTATTATTTTTAAATATGGGCCGCAAATCTGTACTTGCTCCAAGCAAAATTAATAAGAAAAATAAAAAGTCGAGAATTGCAAAATCTAAGTGGAAGCTTAAAAAATGTTTAAAAGTTATAAATAGGTAAGTTCTGAATTACTTATTTGTTATTACAACTCAAGAAATCAAATTCTTCCTTCATAATAGTATGTGTACCAACATAATATCAGTTTTTCTACAAGTTAGTGTTTATAAGATGTGTAATTTATGTATAGATATTTGAAGCAGGGCTTCGAACCGAAAAAAATTGGGGTTCGGTTTCGGTTAACGGTCTTACGGGGTGAAAATATTTCGGTTACGTTTATCGGTTACGTTATTTAAAAAAATTTATATTGGTCTTGGTAAACTTAAATTAAAAATTACTGTTTCGGTTTTTACGGTTTCGGTTTTTAACGGTTTCTGTTTTTAACGGTTACGGTTTTTTAATGGTTTCGGTAGTAAATTACCTAGATTTATTTTAACATTTCAACATAATTTTCAGAACTTATTATTATATCAAAAAGTCTTTTATTTTAATTTTAACATAAATAATACATTCTACCGGGTGAAACACCATACATGTGTACATAGGCGATTAGCATTGCATTTCACATTTATGCAGATTCTTGCGCCCCATTTCCACGTAGAAATATAGTAAAGGTACCAATCTAAAGCTCTAAAGGTAAAATTATTTCACACCAGATGCAACTAATAATTTCGTTCTAAATTACTATTAAACAACAATGTTAGCTAATTTTAAATTCGATATTTCCAAATCAAATCTTACATTGCTATGGTTAATAGGTACAACAAATTTATAAATTTGACAGAGATGTCAGATTTATTTTGTATTAATTTAAAAATGATTTGAATAAATGTGAAAAAATCTGTACCTATGTTATTAATAAAAAAATTGAAATTAAATAATTAAATAAATAAATCGACAACTCTGTCACAAATGAAAATTTTTTAAAAGTTATTATAAACCGATACCATACCGGTTATTAAGAACCGAAGTTAAACCAGTTAATAAAAACCGAAATAATATCGGTTCCGTTACGTTTTCGGTTTACAAATGAACAAATTTTCGGTTACGGTTCCATGAAATGGTAAATGTCGGTGCGGTTTTCGGTTACGGTTTCGTTACGGTTCGATGTCCTGATTTGAAGATTCATTGTGCTACTACAACTAATAAAATTTACTGAAAGGTGTAAAGTGTAAAAAATACTCGAAATCTCAGTAATACAGCATTTATTCAAAACCGGCGTTTCGGTTTACAAACCTTCAAAGTCTAAAATTTACAACAATCATTACAACAATGTATACAATCTCTTAATTGTTTATATACATTGTTGTAATTATTGTTGTTAATTTTAGATCCTAAAGAAAGATCCAGTGTTAACCGAAACATCGGTTATGTAAGAAAAATAGATGCTGCATTACTGAGATTTCGAGTATTTTTTACACTTTACAATAAAAAACAGTCGAAAAATCATTAATTTAATTAACTGAAATTGGGGGAGCGGCAAAAAATTAACCCCCCCTCCTAAGATTATTATTTGTTTCTAAAAATAGACAAATATTCCAATAATTATTATACAATTTCTTACTAAGGCAGAAATAGCAACAAAAATGATATTATGTTAATACAAATACAATATTATGTAAAAATTTCAAGTTTTACATTAAATAAATAACAAGTACAGCAAATTGATTTTATCAGAACAAATCTTGAATAATGAAATTGTTTAAATCAATACTTTTGTATCGTTTTCCAAATAAATTGAGTTTACTTTAAATAAACAAACTGTAGGTATAACTTTCATTTCTTTTTTAGTAATACCAGTGAAACTGAAGTGAATACTGAAGCAAATATTTCACATACACCTAGTAATGAAATAGCAAATTCTGAGCCCATTGGAAATATATCTTGCCCAGGACCTAGTACCAGTAACGTAGAGGCCGAGGGCGATGACTGGGATTGGGTATCTCAAGCTGAATACGAGAGCATTATGAATCATCAATTAATAATTGAAAAAGATACCACGCAACAAATTCCAATTCTTACCGGAAATAGAATAGTAGACATTAACTATTTTTTAAAGAAAATATTACATTTGCAATATACGCATTCGAAAATATGCACGTTTGGTAAGTTAGAACCTACTGGGGAAAGTTTTTATGGCTCAGGATTAGTCAGTAAAATAAATTTAAAATGTTCTGGATGCGACAGAGACTTTACATGTAACACCGAAGACCCTGATAAAAATAAATCTGCTATAAATGTGGGGACAGTTTGGGGTACCCTTGCAACAGGAAGTACATTTGGACACATGCAGGAGTTCTTCAGTGTTTTAGATATACCACCTATGTCATATCACATATTTTCTAATATTGAAAGCGAATTAAGTGGTATTTGGAAAGATTCTTTATGGGAAGAGTTAGCCGAAAATGGGAATGAAGAACGTGCAAAAGCACATGAAAATAATCAATTAGACCAAGATGGCATTCCCTGGATTCGAGTACATGTAGATGGAGCTTGGAGCAAAAGATCGTACGGACACAACTATAACGCGTCTTCAGGTATTGCTGTGATTATTGGTGCTGAAACAGGAAAGGTTTTATATGTTGGGGTTCGCAATAAATATTGCTCTGTCTGCGCACGTGCATGTAATAAACAGACTCCTGTGGGCCAACATATTTGTTTTAAAAACTGGACCGGCTCTTCCAGTGCAATGGAGGCGGATATATTAGTAGAAGGATTCCAACAAAGTGAATCCATGCACGGTGTCCGTTATCTAGAAGTTATTGGAGATGGGGATTCTAGTGTTTTTGCTAATATACAACAAAAAGTGTCTTATGGGCGAAATGTTAGAAAAATTGATTGCTTTAATCGTGCAATAAAAAATTATGGGAAAAGTTTGTATAAAATTAAAGACGATAAAACAATAGATGCTACGGGTAGAAAAATATTAACAAAAAACATGATTACGGATTTGCAAAAAATTGCACAAAAGTCTATTTACTTCCATACAGGATTAAATGTTGAAGAATTAAAGAAAGACTTAGAAATCGGACAAAAGCATGTATTTGGGCATCATGTAAATTGCAAGCCATACTTTTGCGATAAAGATAAATTACCAGGACCACACAATCTTTCCGAAAATATAATATTTATACATGTTACTGCAGCTCTAAATATTTTATTAAAAATGTGCCACAAATTAATTGAAAATCAAACGAACAATAAATCAGAATCATTTATGTCCGTAGTGGCCAGATTTAATTGCGGAAAACGACTCAATTTGACTCAAAGAGGTTCGTTTGAGACTAGAGCATATCTTTCTGCGCTACGATATGATAGTAGTTACGCTTGGCATAAATCGAGTTGGAAGAAAACTATAGGCAGTAGTCCTGGTAAATCATTAGAAAAATATATAGCAAAGCACTGCAGAGCTAAAAATCTTACAGTACAGAGAAAGGTGCATTTTAATTCTGAGGAAAGGAAATCGAAGAAAAATACAAGACAAAATAAAGAAGAAAATAAGGATTACGGGCCAAAAGCTACACAACCAGATTTATCTGAAATCGAACTAGAATCTGAAAAAAAACGGATATTAAAAAATTTGTCAGTAACTACAGAGCAACAACAACAAGTTGCATTATCAACAATTGGACAATTTGGAAATCCCAAATATGAATTAGAAAAATTAAATAGATTAACAGCGTCTAATTTTGGCGCAGTTATACGTCGCAAATCTAAGACACCGTGCCACAATTTAGTAAAACAGATTTTATTTAGCAAACCATTTTTTAATTCGGCAATTAATTTTGGAAAACTGAAAGAGTCAGTTGCAGTAACAAAATTCACCAACATTACTGGATTACATGTACTACCTTCTGGTCTATATATTGATTTAGAAAATCCATTTTTAGGAGCTTCCCCAGATGGAATTATCGATGAAAATAATATAGTCGAAGTAAAATCTCTTTACAAATTTAGATCGTATACTGGTACACTAATTGAAGCAGTTCAAGAAAATAAAGGAACTTGCCTAGAAATTGTAAATGATGCCTTAAGGTTAAAAAGAAACCATAACTACTTTTACCAAATCCAGGGACAATTAAATATATGTAATAAAGAATATTGTTATTTCATAGTATATTGTAATGATAATGTCGACCTGTACATAGAAAAAGTTGAAAAAGATGAAGTTTTATGGCAGCAAGTAATGTTACCAAAACTAAAATATTTTTATTTAAATTATATACTTCCTGAAATAGCTGATAGTAGAATAAAGAGAGGTTTACTTTGTCGATCCTAATTTCAAATAAAATATATACTTAGTTTTAATAATTTTTCTATGTTTACTAGTATTAAGTTTTTTAATGTTATCTTAGATTTAATTTGAAATTAAATAATTTTCATTTTAAAAAAATTATTATTATGAAATTATTCCCATTACTCTTACTCCAATTTTGGATTTTATGTCTGACTTTTTTTAATAAAAAAAACTTTAATATTTTTCTGCTGATATTATTTATACATTATACACGATTACAGATATCAACGAAAAAAATCATAATTATTTTATCAAACCCAAGGTCAACTAAATATAAACAATAAAAAAAAATTATTGTTTACGTAGGTACTGTATTTTATATAAATTGTATTAATTGTACTAGCACTGGCAAAAATATGTATTTGTAGAAAAATTTACTGATAATTTATTATTATTGTTTTGTAGAATTTAATTAAAATTAAAATATTTTGCTTTATTAATAAATATGAGATTATTTTCTTTACTCCTAAGTTTACATCTTTCTAAAAATATTATTCAGACTATTTGGGTAAGTATGGAAACAGGAATGAAATCACCGTTCATGAATTTGCGAAGCCGAATAGAATTATTGTTTTATTACCATGCAGGTACAATGCTTTCTTGCGGTTCTATCCCATCTGGCGTACACCCCTTGCCCCTTCCCCTTACCAACCCTACGGCGCTTCGTACTACTGGAGACTGATGTGCTGTCTTACTACGGTGACATCTTTAGGTAAATAGCTCTAACCTATTAGGGAATAGGTGGCGATGTGTTTCCATAGATGGTTTGAAACTCTGGTTTGTTCAAAAATTGGCCACGTTTTTTCATAGAGGGCTTTGAACGCAGTCTTAAGCACGCTTGCAGCGTGATAGCGTGAACGTGAACATGACAAGTGTTGTCAACGTGCAAGATAAAGTTGTTTTTATTTTACCTTGCAAAAGATACCGACAGGATTTGTAGTGAGGATGATTCAAATAATAGTGGGATTCTGTGCACATCTGTAGCATCTGTAGTATGAATTTATAGAATCTGTAAGAACTAAGAACTACAGATAATTTGGTATTACAAATATCTGTAGATACTTAAATATTTCACGTAAAAGATTTTTATTTTAAGATAATTAATAATAATAATAATAGACTGGTTTTGCTAAATGGGATGTTGTTAGAAGAAGATCGTAAGCAGTAAGTTTAAAATCGGCTCAATTTAAAGTGATATTTATTACTTTTTTGTAGATATGCGAGGAATAACCTTTATGAGAACTGAGCAGTGACGTTACAATGAATCCTTCAAAATGTCTAACAAAAAATTTATGCAAATATTTCCGCTCGATAAAAAAGTACAAAATCTTATTTTTTTTTGATGGTAACCAACCTACAGGATTAACTCCCAATTACAGGATGGTAGATGTTATTATAGTGGAATCCACCCACTCGGACCCAGTGGTATTATTGTCGGTCGTGCTGGGAATCGAACTGGGGACCGCTAGCATGCTAGGCAGATCCTCTACCGCTGAGTTAACCACTGGCCGTGATTATGGATATAGAGGATTATTATTATTATTATACATACATTTTGTAAACACCTAGTGTATTTGCTATCTTTACCATTCGAGTGTATAGTAAAATACAAAAATATTATTTTATACATATAAATAAGTACGATATCTTGTTTTATTATTATACCTAATCTTATTCTTCATTTCATCAATTTCTTGTGACAAATATAACAAAATACTCTATAGAGTAATGTATCTTAAAATTACAGCTAAAAAAGAAACATGCGGAAACATGTTTGCAAACATTATAATAATATAAAAATATGACAAAAACTATATATTTATGAAATAAATTCAGAATGTCTTTAAAAATCACATCATGTTATCATATTTTACATACTCATAAAAAAATCCATAAAACAAACAGTTTTTAATATGTAATTTTAGTACGAGAAAAATAAAAAAATCTACACTGTTGGTAACATTGTACCTTTTCATCTGTAAATAAATGTACCAAGACCTATGAGATCACATCTGTAAATGGTTATATTACAGATGATAGCACAGAATTCCATTTTCTACAAATTTGTAAATATCATTAACACAGATATTCTATTAGCAACAGATCTACGGATCTGTAATATTTAAACGAAAAACACAGAATCCCAGTCTAACGGGAGTAGAGTTTGACGATGTGATTAATAAGAGGATGGAATATGTTGGTGGGTCAATATTGGAAAATATTAAAAAATAGTATCTAGCAATTTTGAGCAAGAGTTTTTATTAAACATTCTTTTTCTGCTGGTCAATAACCAGAAAGTTGAATCAGTAGCAAAAATTTTAAAGAATTTTGTAAGTGGAATTTTAATCGTTTCGACCATATTTAGAAAATTGTTTAGTTCACACAAAATAAGCTGCAAATTTAGTATTTAAACGAGACGAAGTCAAAATAAAGAACATCTTGTCATATCTCCGGTCTTGACTTGTCTCCTCTCAATAAGCATTTATATGGATATTCCGAGATAAAACGAGAAATTTTAAATTTGATCTATGTTAAAACAATATCATTGTTATTCATTAGTGTTAAATTTGTAACTAATAACTTATAATGAATACTATTCAAAAATAAATATAGTGTCCAGAAGTTATGCTATTATTTTCTTTTAAAATTCTGTTCTCGTAAGAATCTATTGCCGTTTTATTGGCCTTGCTACTGGAAATTGGATAGCAATAAAAAAGGAAACGTTTCAAAAATGTATATGAATGCCTATATTCTTCTGTAATAAATTATCTATAAAAGATCGGTCAAGACTCATAAATGGTCGCAAAAATAAAACACCCCAAACTGCGATCTATGAAGGCACTGTTATCTTATTTCTGCTTTATAGCCAAAAAGAAAAAGCCCGAGATGAGGTTTAAAGAAAATTTGAATCCATAATACTCGAATATATTTGCTATGCAAAAGTACAGTGTATATCTATTGGTATGAACCTCCACGTATAACATAAAAATGATGAATGTACATAGATAAGTAAAAACATTTTAGAAAAGCATTAAATGCTTAAAAGGAAATAGAGATAACATTCACATTTTAACTTTTTATACAAGCCATTCATGAGAAATGTTATTTTACAGTAGATGATGGATAGGATTCTTGTTTTCAAAAGAGTTATTTTCTTTGCTGAAATTCTTTTTGTTTTTACTTTCATTGTGACTGCGCCTGATTTCAGATTAAAAGCCATTATTAAATTATTTAAACATCAATCAAATTATATGACTATACATTCGAGGCTACATTCAATTACTTATATTATTAAAACATTATATAAAATTAAAATATTAATACGTATAACACGTAGGTGTTTATTATTCTCGTACACAGAAAATTGAATTTTGCTTTCAGAGTTGTTCATCCATTATTAAATTAATTTACATTTAGACGATAATAAACTAGTAAAACCATAAAGTAATTGGAAATAACAAAATTAGAATATAAATCGTATAAATATTAATAACCATGTAAAAAAATTCGTAACTTCCCAAAAAAATACGTACCTATTGTACCTATAGACTACTTCTTGATTATATTGATATTGTGTATTATGTCCACAAATGTATAATAAGTATGCTACAATTTAAAAATGTCTTTTTATGTATCAACGCCAAAGTATCCTTTCAAAATAGGTTAATTTTAAATTAAGGCACTATCACTGAATTTGAATTGTGTGTGACAAAAAAAAATTCTAATAAATCTACGAACTAAAACTTACTCACTCTAATTTCAAAACTTTTGATATCTTTTGATACCTTGAGTGCACCTGTGACACAATTATTCTTAGAGCTGTATACTTTTTAAAGAAATAAATAAATAAACGACAACGACATGTATCTACTTCCTCTAGTCTTGTCAAACTGTCACGAGAAAAAATGAAACATTTCACAATGAAGCGAAGTATTTAACGTCGTATAATAAATTGCATTTGTATTGTACTTACGTCAGTGTTTTTGAGTTGGGTTCATCTTAATTTGAAAACCTGCAACACACAAAAAATTAATTAATTACTCATATTTTAGCTGGAAACTACAAATCTCATAGAGAAAACTAGGAAACAATATAAGGTTTGATAAGTAGATGTTAATAAATTATTTACCTATATTTGTTTTCACCATGAAGTTATCAAAACTAAATTATACAAAATACTGATTTAATTGTTCCCATTTATGTTGATATTGGGATATGAATCCATTTTGAGAATTAATTTCAAAATAAATAATTTGAATTTCTATTGTTTGTATTTGTAATAAGTATAGTAGATAAAATGCTTCTACAAGCAATTTAATAAATTAACCCTGCTTAAATATTTGAACAAATAATTCTCGGAATTAATTAAAATGTCTTTGTAATAAACAAAGGAAAATCCTTACTACCACATTTTTTTACTTTCTGAACTTGTTTCGAATAATGAAATGTTTAGAATACCTACCTTAGAAAATGTAACTCTCATCGATTTTACTTTTCCACAAATTCTTAATTAATTTGAAATATTATTTTCAAAAAATTACACATATTCGTATAGAGTAATTTCTAAACATCGAAACATCTTGTTAGATACAAATTTTCTTAATAGCACTAAGCACATACGTTTGGCATATTTAACATCATTTGTGCTACATGGTTGTTGTTGCTAACTTCACGGGCACTCTGTACACGTATGACATGTGAATATCCTTATCAGCATCGCACTGAATCAAATTTCAAAATCGATTCAGGAACTCGATGAACGCAAAATTAAATATCTGTCATTGCTGACTTGAATATCACTGCGAATAACTGAATTGTATAAATTTCAGATCTGCCAATCCGATTACCGATGTAGTATCAAAAGTGAATTAGCAACTAATGAATGCAAATTATTTAACTGGCAATTTGTTAATTCAATTCGTTATTTATGCAGGTTGCAGGATGTGTTCGAAGTATAGTTTAAAATATAAAATTTATTTTATATTTAAAAAAGTAGTTACGCAGGTACCTGATATAGTACGATAAAATAAACAATAACCTTTATTTCTTATATGTAATCGTTCGATGAAATTGTGAAATATAAACTGATATAAAGTTTTATTTTTAATTGAAGACTATTAATTATAACAATGTTTAGGTTTAATAAATTTTGATAACTCGTAATGTCAATTAAAAATCAATCTAGTCAGTAAAGCATGTCACTTTTAATCAAATTAAAGCAAAATTTAAGAATAATTATTAACAAGTATGCAAATTTGGTCGATAGCATAAAAAAGATGCAAATTTTGTTTTTACTTTCAAGACATCAAAATACCAAAAGATCGAATTACTTTAACCGGAGAAAGCATTTAAAAATGAAAATGTTAAATTTTGAAGAATAAAAATTTGTGTTTCATCTTAAAAAATGAAACTTGATGTTAAAAATTTTTCACCTACAATCATATATTCAGATAATGTTCAATTGTTTGAAAAATAAATAAATAAAAAGTTATGGTAAAGTACAATTTTTGATGATTTTCTAGATTTTTAATGATTCGTAACAACTCCAAAAAGTTGTGAAGGGTAATACAATACAGAAGCCAGCAAGTATGTATTTATAAAATTGTGCACTTTAAAGGCGACGAGTAAATACACAAATTAATAGAATAAGGAACAACACTACTACTACCACCGCCATTTCAAAAATAAGCACTAGGTAATTAGGTAATCTAATATCTATGTTACACCGGTACGGTATGAAGCAAGGTGCGCGATGAAAAAGTTTATGGCGTTTGCTATATGAAAATCTGTTGCAAATTTCTGATGAAATTTCGAAAAAATGGTAGAAGTTGTGTCAAGTAGTGTCCATGATGATTCCTGTTGTATAAATAAAATTAAGAAAACAATGCCTAGGATAAGACTAAGATTTGTACATCGAGCACAGTGCTTCATGCCATACCGGTGTGACATAGGCATAAGTAAAATAAAATTCATTGCTCGTTCAAATTCTAACAATTCTAATGAAATGTTTATCCAAATTTATGTTATAAATTTTTCATCCAAAGTTAAATGCGTCTGTTGCCTAACGTGAAAATTTAGTTTTTGTTAATTAAAATCGAATAGGTAAAAGCCAATTAAATTTAATCAGCTTTTAGTCAATGGATGCTGCTCTTTTTCAAAAATCATTTATTCACAAAGCCAATATTATTAAAACGAGTAGATTTGAAATTATTATCTTCCTTATTGATAAAATGAAATATAAATGAAAAACGGATCACAAAAGGCGATTACACACAATATTTTTTTTATTATTCTCTTTAGACAGCTAAAAACCTGTGTTAAATTATGAATCGAGAGAGAATGCAGATAAAAGAAACAGGAATGAAAAGAATGATAACAATAGTCTTCTTTTACTGTTGCCAAGTCCTGTTTTTATATCTCACAAAACGAATCTCGATATAATTTCATCAGAAATACATTCCTTACCGGCGTTGTCAAGATACTTCCTACACACTTGTGAAAGAAACTATTATATAATATTCTTTTATATCAATAATAAGATATACGATAATCAAATTATGCGCCAGCACGTTCGTTTCGAGCTAATACATAGTTTATTGTTGAGGATTAACTTTACATGTTTGAGTATTATTCATCATTAGAAACTTTATGGAAAGGAATATATTATGTGTAACTGTATTACATTTAACATCTATTTTATGCACTGCAGTAACTAAAACTTTACTCGTTAATCATGCATAAATCATGATTATTTCAATTGAATTAATTCTAATTATTATGAAATTGTGATATCATTGGTACTTATATGATTTTGCGAATATTAAATTTTGTTGTCCTACTTATATTGTTTTTTCTATTAACAAGAAACATCTATCAGGAAACCTTACACAAAATCATAGTTCCACCGTTTAATGTAGGGGTGTGACATTGTGTGTTTTCATTATCTTTTAAACTCTATAAAAATATAGTATAAAAACGATTATTTATTTAAAAATTTATCTAAATTATTTTGATATTTTGTAATTAAAGACGGGCATTTCAAATCTCTTCTTAGTTCCGATCTCAGAATTTAAACGAGCAACTCAGTAAATAAAGACAAAAAATCTGATGTGACCAACACATAATCTATAGTATGGTCATTGTAGTAATAGTTAATAGAACTTGGTAATGCCCTTAAATTATAATTACTACAGTAGTAGTAATACTATTTCGACAGTTGTATTATTACTGCAGCAGGTAGTACTATTACTGCAGTAGGTGGTACTATTACTGCAGGAGTAGTACTGTTACTGCAGTAGTATTATTACAGTAATAATACTACTACTAATACCTAGTAGGGGAAGGTGTTCTATACTTTGGGACAAAAATTACATTTTTGTTCTATTTTTTTGTGATGAGGTTTTCTGAAAATTATTGTAGGTAAGTACATTAAAGAAAACCTAACTTTTGTTAATATTTATTATTATTATTGCAATTGATGTTGTCCAAAGGTACATGCGTCCCAAGGTACAACACTCTCCCCTACTACTACTATTAATAAAAGTAATACTACTGCAGTATTTTCTACATAATTATAATTTAAGTGCATTACCAAGTTCTATTACTTTTACTACTATTAACTCGACTATTACCATGCGGCAGGTTATGTGTTGGACACATCATATACATTTTCTCTGTGCCGGATTTAGAACATTTTGATAAATTTGTGTTAAAACAGCTGTAATTTCTAAACAAATAATAATATTGACTTATTCAATTAGGCTCAAATCGAGCGCATTAATTATTTTCTTTGACCATCAAACTGAAAGATGACCTCTTTCAGGGTTTTGTGCCAGCCCTGTTCAGGAAAATATCATAATTTTATGTATTTATAATTCACACGAGATTTCAAAATATAAATTCATTAAGCGTAATCTCTCCGGAAACCCTGACAAATATCCTTTATTCTAAACCAGTTCATATTCGTAGAAGTGTAAAACAGTTTGATAATATAAAAGCTATCGTAAACACCGAACTGAAATTACTTTCTTATCTGGATGCAGCAGCAGCAGAGACAGTCTCATTCTCTCATTTCTGTTACAGTTTCAGGCGATTCAGGTTTCAGGCGAACACGGGCGCGTCGCCGCCAAGATATTAACGGGGATACGGGACAGGAATCAGGAATAAGAGGATCTGGGACACATTCTGGAATCTGGAGTACGTTTATAACGAGAACGTGGTTAATAAGATTGGAGACAAAGAAAATTCTATTATAGTTTTAACGGGAGATAATAGGATAGTGTTAGTTGTTTAGCCGTGGATAATAATGGTAAGGTTGTTTTTAACGAGCGTATTGTATAAGCTATTATAAGGATGAAATTTTAATGTTTCTGAGCCGCCGGCAAATATTGTAATTTATATTTGTGTAACTTACAATTATTGTATTGTTTCTATGACTGTGAACAGGACCAAGTATATCCAGGTAATTATATGAGCCCAGGCTCACATTAAAAAAAAATTAGTTTTTTTTGAACAAAAGTTTAAATAAAATTCAAAATACAAGTAAAATGTAATGTACCCTATATTTATTAAAAACTGCAATACATTTTATACAACCTCAAATAAAAACAGCAATCGAATCGAAACTTTATGGAACCTAATTTTAGAATAAAAAATTTGAATAATTGTCCTCAACAAATTGTGAAAATGACTGCAAATTATTTGGGACTTTTTCTCCAAGAAAGTATGTTTAGGACTTGTAGATACTATGTCACAACAAACTGAAGCAGTTGGAAAAATAAAGGTCGAGTTACACGTGGCAAAGTCGTTTATAATTATTAGAGAAAACATCGAGAAAACAATAAAAAATTGCCAGCTGTATGCTGTATTATCTAAGTTATATTTAAAGTTTATTTAACTTAGAATTATATTAAAGTTATACTTAAAGTTCATTTAACTTTAAATAGAACTTGAATAATAAAGTATAGGTACAGCTGGCAAATATTTTTGTTGTTTACTGTTTTACGACTTTGCCACAGTGTAACTCCACCTTTATTTTTACAACTGCTTCAGTTCGTTGTGACATAGTAAGTATCTATAAGTCCTAAACATACATTCCTGTAGAAAAAAGTCACAAATATTCTGCAGTAATTTTCACAATTTGTTGATTGTCCTTACAGGATGATTATTCTAATTTTTTATTCTAAATTAGGTTCCATAAATTTTCTATTGCTGATTTTATTTGAGGTTGTATAATACTATAAAGAAATACAGGTTATATTTAGTGCATTTTTTACGTGCGAGTGTGGCGAAAGAAGCCAAATATTAATGATTGCATATGACGAGAAAACAATGCAAATAAGAAAGTTTGGCATATTTCCAAATTTTAGCGAATTTAAAATTCAAATTTCCACTCACAAATATTTTCATTCAAATTTGCAAACAATAAAAATATTTCCATAACCAACACGTATGGTAAATACCTACGGATTCTAAACTGTTATCTGTGCTGTTACCATCCAAAGTTTTCTTCATACTTTTTACCTATAATTAGAGATGCAATGCAACACAGTTTTAAATGACTTAATAGCAGCGTCAATTTTCATTTTATTTCTTAATTTCACAAACTTCGAATTTAGTTTTAATGGGTCAACTTTATTTATACACCTAAAACAACATTTCTTGTATGAAACAATTGACTAGTCGCTTCATCTTTTATTTGCGCAGAAACTCACTAAACGATTCTTTTATTTACGTCTGAAATTAACTTTCTCAAGCGGAAAGCTCTAATTGGTTCTCTTGCTAATTTATTATTGAATTATATCAAACTTAAGCTCCAGGCTTTGAACTTTATAGCAAGTAATAAAAGTAGTTGAAAGCTTTGTGTGCTTACTGACAAAAAGTTACAAGGATTTCGGAGGATACAGGATTTTGACAGGAAATTTGATGACTGCAATTTAACATTGCCAGTCTAAATGAATTTCCTGTTTAATTTTGTAAAATTGGTTTCGAAGCACGAACATAATTTAATCTATATCGGCTGAAAGCTTTCGCGAATTCGTTACATTCTAACTTTTACAACAATAATGAATATGTAATATACAGGACAGAGCCGGATTAAATGATTTATGAGCTGTCCTGGGCATAAATCTATTGGAGTCCGTATTAAAATTAATAATTTGTAACCAGTAATCCATCTTCGCCAAACATTCCTATAATGACACACTTGTTTTGCCGCGTCCACATTCATTATCCTTTTCAAACAAGCTTTTTACCGGTTACTAGAAGATAGGTTGGGACATTTGAGCTGTCAACAGGGTCAAAAAAGTCCCTTTCTAGTGTGCTTTAAGAGGGTAGAATGATGCAGTATAGACCTCTATCGTACATTTTAGAATGAATTTGACATATCTAAAGTTTAAAATTATTGCAAAATATGGTTCTTTATTAATTGTTAAAGGTTTTTCTTATCATAATTTAGCACAAAATCAAATTTTGTCCAACTCTGAAATAAGATTATTTACATTTATTTCGCATTTATTTGACTACATTTTCTACCTGTCAATCATATAAATGTCAAAATGCTGTTACTTTTCAAATATATGTTTTAGAACCATTTGTTTATTAGATAAATTGTATTCATATATTTTATACGATTTATAAATATTACCTTCATTTTAAACAAAACATTTGTTGTTATTTAACATTGGGTGTAGTGATGTACTAGTGACATCTATAGAACTAATTTTAGGAGGAAAAAATCTGACCAATTGTTTATAGTGGTAATTATAAGAAAGGAAGTGTCCCAACCTATCTTCCAGTAACCGTGCTTTTTATTCTTCCCACTCGAATTTTGTTTGCAACGGTTTTTTATGTATTAACGATCTTTTGTAATATGTGAATATCATCTTCTGTTTTAATTTATTTAAAAATCTTATTTTATTATATTGTATGACATGTAGTATGTATTTTACTATATTTAACGAAACAAATTTCCAATTTTTGATAATACTCTCCTGAAAATGATCCTGGTAGGATCGAAACGTTGAGGGTTGTTGTTTAAATTAATTGGCTGAATCGTAGTACTGTTTCTTAATTAACAAAATTCTAATGCAACTGAACTTACACCAAACTAATCTGTTGGTCTAGGTTATACCAACATTATTTCAGTACTGAAGACTTCTCGGTGAATATTATTATCACTGGTGGAAGTGAGAACTGAGAACAAATATTACCATTGTATGAAGCGAAAATAGGAATATACTCCACCATCTAATGTCTCTTGGCCTTTGCTTCGCAATATAGTGTTCAATTTGTAATGCAACAGCGGAGTGTAATATTCAACTTCTAGATTTAGAATGCAAATATAGCTGCAAGGATTTTAAAACAAAAGAAAAGGAAACAAAGTGAACAAATAGCAGGTCAACGCCATCTACAGATGCAAACAAATATTAAGAAAACAATAAAAACTGTCGCAAACGCCTTCAGCATACGTAATTAAGTTGATAAATAGAACGGAGAACTTTCGAACAATGTAATAATATGCAGAAGGACCGATAGGAATGGTTATTGTTTCTGAAACAATAACTGCAGAAGTATTCCACTGACGGAACCACCGTGAATTTTAAGCCCAACTCAGGACCGAACTTGGAAGTTGCACGTATAATGCACCGAGAAAGATTTTACAATAATTTAACAAAAATTTATTTAGGTATATTACTTATTTTACGTATAATCAGTAAGTTTCATTAGCCTTTGCATATTGTAATTGAATAGAAAATTAGTACAATTGCTTGATTTCGTTAGGTACTGATCACGAAGTTATAATATACAGAGGAGTGGAAACTCCGTATCTTTAGCAATATTATACATTCGTAGCATTTCTGTTTACCCTGTGCGAAAGAGAGATCTTACTAATAGGCCTGTGCTTTACCATTGTTACCGTCCGAGCTGGCCCGTATATTCTAACTCTCTCTAACAAGGTAAACAGCAGAAAGGACACACTCCTGTCATGGAAATGATGTAATTTCTCGGGTAGGCAAAATATCTTGGCATATGGAAAGGCATGTATCTTTTTCTTGAGTGAACCATTTTTCAGCAACAACCTACTTTTTATGTACACTACCTGCCTATATTTTTCAATATTGTTTTTAACATTTATTGTCCATTTTTGTGTGTACTAGCTATTTAAATTATTGCCACAATTGCGTAACTGACCTGATACAAATACAATTAAAACAGCCCCAATGAAATAAATTGTAACTGTATCTTGTTTCCAATTCCGATTTCACTAATGAAAACAACCCCCTGACTCCATCCCTGTTGCTATCACAACCACATTTAGACATTTCCTCCGGTAGCGTTTATCAGTCTCTCCTTTTCCTCCTCCTCTTAACACTTACAACTTCAACTTCCATTCATCGTATCGTCACCACACTCGCATTATCGAAACACGACAGACGAGCACTTACAAGAAGTTGTTGGCTTCACTCGCTTCACTTTACCCGGTACACGCTTTATGTCTGTGTGTATCTACATGTTGGCTTCACTTTACCCTGCTATAGTACACGTTCTATATGGTATGACTGTCTATGTTGGTTACTTTACCCAACTACAACAGTATACTGTGTCCAAAGATAATAGTGAATTTGGGGCAATGTGTAAATCATAGGCAGGGTCAGGGTGGAACCTTACTCATAGAGATTGCAAACTGGTAAACCGATATCGGTTTACCGGTAAATATCGTAAAATTCCTTCGAAAAAAATACCGGTAAATCGTAGGTAATTATTTACTGGTAATTCGATATTTTTTTAAATAGTGCAGCGGCTCCGATTTTTGTGATAATTCCGGATAATTCGGTATATTATAACACTAGGTATTATAATGTATGTGGTCTCAATATTAATTTTAATATAGGTAATACATATATTTTCGCGGTCGGCAATTAGGGGATAACAGCTGCGATAAAAATGTTTTATACGGTTTTATACGAAGTGATATAGGTAAATAAGATTTAATTTGATGTATTTTTATAAGGTTATAAAGTGACATTTTCGGGCTATTTATAATAATAATTTTGCTGTAATCGCCAAAGCCATTGCTAGATAACTTCATTTATAAAATAAAAATGTTCTTGTTATTTTTGATATTATTGAAAACAATGATATTTCGTTAAATGAAGCAAAGCACTTGAAAAGAAAAGAGTAGGTATGACATAAAATTTTCTACGTACCTACCTTAGACAAAAAGTGTCATATTTATAGATACCTACTCATAAGTAATTATTCCGACCTCGGCTAAACGCCTCAGCCGTAACCAACTTGCTTGTACCTTAATGTTTCACCTTTTGTCCTAGAATTATAGGCACATGGTATATAAACATTCTTTATGTTTGGAATATAATTTTATTTATTTTTACCGTCAGTCCAAAAGGGAGGTAGGTAGGTATAGGAATTGTATATATCTAACGGCAATTGAAAATATCGGTAAATTCGCAAACCCTACTTACACAGCAGGGAGCCTAATTAAATACTGGCTGTATTTAGACTATTTTGTAATACTCTTTGTTCAAAATCAACATAAGTACGTATTTGCTCGGTTAGAATTTTAACATTTTCTGTTACATTCCCGTTACACAAAATCCATTTATACTTGTGTGCCTATGTAGACTTCACTTTACCTTGTTACAATACCCGCTCTATGCCTGTGTGTCTATGTTGTCTTCACACTACACGTAGCAGTGGAGTGTACCTGCTGCAGGAGACACGCAGGACAAAGAAGGCTGTGCCAAGACCGAGAAGACGTGATAAGCTCGATGTAAATAGCGATAGGAATCTGTCAATATTGTTACACTTGATACTTGATACTCAGATGACGAGAAGTTAAGATGTAGATATTGTAGGAGTGATTATTTGCATGTGAATTGATAATGTTGTATTGAATTTAGAGATCTGTTAAGTAGGTATATTTGATAATATAATATTGGCATAAGTGTCATAATACAGAAAATTCACAATTATATTAACATCATAATGTGCATAATAACCGATCCGGAACAGGAATGAAAACAGGAAAACAAATCGTAGTTATTTTAGCGAACCGCGAGCCAAACCGAACCGTTAAAAATAATTTGGCAAACCCATAACCGGGGCCGAACGGATGGTTTGTGAACCGGTTCTGAATTATTAAAGAATTAATAGAAATTTAATGTTTTTTTCGTTAAAATGTTGTATTCTCTGTAATTTTTCTAGAATGGTATATTTTAGTCAGAAACTGGAACGAATTCTTTTAATTAATTGCTTGTTATATATAGAAGCAGCAAATTTAAATGCAATTCATCAGAAAAATTGAAATTTTTAACACCAAAAACCAAAACGGTAGAACATGATGGCAAATTATAATCAATACCGTATTATATAAACGTAGGCAAACCTTAATTAAATTCTAAATCCTCTATAACATTTCATCAACATAACAGTTGAATGTTCTCTTTTAGATGGAGTAAAAACAAACACTTTCCATTACGTCACACAATGTTAATTGAAAAATCCCTGCATTCTCATCATCTCAACACTTACAAAATCATCTCGCGAACAAAAGAATCAAAACACCATGAATAAAAAGATAAAAACAAAAACTCCGTAGGTAATTCCCTCGAAGTAAAAGTGGAGAACTTCATTGACGAGTGTGCCGGCTGCCAGGTTGCCAGGTTGAAAATCTAACGCTATATTTAGTTCTCGTGAGTAGAAAGAGTTGGCGTCTAACTGCAAAGTGCAAAGACAGACCGACACACAGGAGCAGGAGCACCTAAGCGGTATACCAGACCAAGATACGTGATATCTTGTAGACTTCCAGTTTGTACCAAATACAACACTGGCATGCTTATTATAAAAATACTCCGAGAGATGACAAATGTTTTGAAGATTTTTGTGTTGACGCAAATTATTGTATCATAATTTCGCGATTCAAAAATTCTGTGAAAAATTTGAAAAATTAACGAATATTGTAATAATTTGCAGGTTAACAATTTTTTTTTTTTAAATTGTTGATGGTTGTCAATATTCAGTTGAATCACATTCGTCGATCTGGCTCTGATTGGTCTATAGAGTCTACAGTCTAGAGCTATGACATGGAATCACTTTATTGGCTTATTTACATGGCGTTGAATAATCGTTGAAGTATGATTGCTAGTCAAAATATAGAGCAAGTTGGTTGAGAGGAGAAAATATTATTCTTAGCCAAGCTCTAGGGAAAACAAAGGGATAATTAGCACAATCACCCCTATGAGAATCTTTTAAGCTAACAATAACAATGAATTATTTGCCTCTACTGCTGTAATCTGGACTTCACGCTTCCTTTTTTGGAAATATTCTTTTTATAAATATACATACTACGAGTAATTCGTTTAAAAAATGCTGATTCGTACAAAATCGCATGTATTTCAAATGCCAAATTAATCTGCCTGTTTTAATTCTTCTAAACTCAAATATTGGACAATAGAGAAAGAGATAATGGATTTTAATGGATTTTCGATGGAAACATTGGTCATACTAGTAACAGCGGTGAAAGCAGGCCGGTACTGTCCGGTACGCCGTATCAGGGGCGCACTCAAAGGGGGGGCTCGTGGGGCTTGAGCCCTCCCCAGACGACTGGACTTTTTTCAATTTTTTTCATTAAACATTTTAAACATTATGTAAGATTATTAAGGTTCACTGAAGACTAAAAATAATCGCCTTTTTTCTGTTTTTATGATTATCTTACATTCAAATAATTCAAATATACAATAATATACACTCCGTATAACGTATGTGTACGATTATTGGATATTTTAATAAGAATGCGAACCTTGAACTCTGCTCAGAGTTGTTCTTATGAAATTACATCAAGAGAGCTGCCGAAAAAACAACGTGTGTGCACAAAAAAGAGAGTAAAACGTGCAACTGTTTATCTTTAAAAAAATGAAACTTTCATTTAAAGGTGTTTGACCTTGAACTCCAAAAAAATTTCGCCTGCGGCGCATTTCTTCCTTGTACCGTACTACAGGTTTCATTAAAAAAATTCTTAGCCTCCCCCAAGATGCAATCCTGGGTGCGCCACTGCGCCGTATACCGGTAAGAAAAATAGAGCCAGTACGGAGACCTGCACGAAAATTTCAAAAATAAATTTATTTTTAACGATAGGTAGGTAGGCACTTTTATAAAATCTAAAATTTGTTCAATTTTAAATTACTTACCAGAACTACTGTTGGAGTGAACCATTGGAGTGAACCAAGGAATAAACGTTAAACCACATTATTTTTTTGCGTTTGGATAACCAATTTTCCGAATATATACTCGTAGTTTGTTGCAAAACATGTATAAAGATGTATTTAATTCAGGGACCTGAACCGAACCGGAACATAAACCGAAACCGGAGTGAACCGGCTTATTTTTATGAACCTAAACCGAAACTTGAACCTTTTTCTAAAATAAAAAAGAACAAGAACTTTAACCGGAACACAAATACTGAACCGGTTCAAAAAACCGGTTTTTTAATATGTTTCCTTCTTGTTACTTAGTTTAAGTTTCTAGTTTTCAAGTTGCCTAGTAGATACTTTGTTTTGTTTGTGTTTGCATTTCGCAATAATAACTTATAATATTGCATTTGAGTGTATTTAAAAAAAATTAAAATATAAATTTAAATATCAACTGTTGAACCCAAATTGAACCGGTTCGTGAACCGGACAAAAATAAAAATTTCGAACCGGAACACAAAACCGAACCAAATTTTTTTATTGAACCACGAACCGAACCCGAACCGTTATTTTCAACGGTTCAGGTCCCTGATTTAATTTAAAATTTGCTGCAACTACGCAATACTTCTCATTTATGAGCTAATTTCCCATTTTTCACATTTTTTTCAAACACCAGGCAAAAATATTGGTTGGTATTACCAACCATAATACCGAGCATAATACAATAAATTCATACCTATGCACATTTTATATGTACACAAATTAATATAATCCGTACACTATTATTTACACAAGATAACTCTTATTATACTATTTATTTTTATTGTTGAGTTCAACATGATTTTGAAGTACCTACACACATATTATCTCATATTATTATCAAAACAACTGGAGTATCCTATAAATACTCTACTACTACTTTTTGATAAATTATCATGTTTGCAGGTAATCTAATAAAACTTCACTATCATAGTTTTATTATAATGTGATAAAAATAATGTTCAATAGTTATTTATTTTACAAGTGCAGGTAAGGAATTACCTCGGGAATTACCCACGAGAGAAATCTGAACTCACGAGGCCGAAGGCTGAGTGAGATAATTTTCTCGAGTGGGTCATTCCTTTTTACTTTCTTGTAGTACGGATTTTTACGGAAATATCCGTTTTGACCTTTTCTGAATCCATTATGACTAGTTTCGTCGTGATGTCTGTACGTACGGACGGACGGACGGACGTGCGGACGGACGTATGCATGTCGCATAACTCAAATACGGTTAGACGTAGAAAGTTGAAATTTTGTATTTAGGACTGTTATAGCATCTAGTTGTGCACCTCCTATTTTTTGTTTCAATCTACAAACCGGAAGTAGTACTTTGTTCAAATATTTCGATAAATATTTAATTTAAGACAAATTTTATTATTTTAAATGAAAGATTATGTGATTATTACCTACAATCGATATTTTATAAATATTTTTGTATCTAGTATCATTTAAGAATAATTAAAGTATATATTTATAATTTAGTATTTCGGTATCTTGTAGTCCATGATCGATTAACATTTGTTACTACGTAAAATTTAAATGATTATGACATGACAGTGACAATAGTAGAATATGCTTTATATCTTCTTCTGCAGTTTAAATAAAATGACTAAAATATATTTGTGAGTATAGTAGCAGTAGTAATAATACTTATATATTAATATATTTATATAATAAGTTAAAAGAATAAAGTAGGTATGGCGGGAGGTCTCGTGGTGGCCACGTCAGATTTTTTTATATTATTCTACATTTTAGTTATTTAGAGGAATCCCTACTAGTTTTGAAGATCCATTTAACGAATGAAGCGATGCCGTCACAAACCATTGTTACCCATTGTGACGACATCGGTTGATTCGATGAATGAACCGTATTTAGCCATTTTCTACTACAAAAGGGGTTTCGTTGGGCACATGAAATTACCACTAATTTTAAATATTTTTAAACAATTTTTTTTTTAAATGAAAGATTAAAGTCTAGGCTATGTCCGCTTTGTGTCACTTTTTTAATTTTTACTTTAATTTTTTAATATTTTATCTTCAAAGTTCTTAAAATTTTACTAACTTGGGAGCTTAAAAAATACATTAAAAAATTTAAATTAAAAAAAAAATGGCACTAGACAGGCCTAGAGACATCTTTATCTTTAAATTTTAAAAAAGAGCAAACAAATCGGACCAAAATTAAAGTCAATTTCATGGGCCCAACGAGAACATATTTTTGCTTAATTTTGTAGGGGTGGGCATTCCTCTTAAGAAAAGTATGAACAGTTTAATAGGCGTACAAGGAAGTCATGTGGTGTCCACGTCAGATTTTTTCCCACGTGTGAAGTATACTAGAACGTTTTATCCAACACCTCTTAATAACCGCTTAAATATTTAAAAATCTTAAGTTCCAACCTAAAACATCGTTACTATGGTGACTTCCAACAAGCAAAGTGACAATTTATCCACAAGTGGGTATAATTTTGATCAAAGCCATACTAGTGGGCAATCTTTTACTTTGCTTGTTTAAAATCACCATAGTTATGATGCTTTTATTAAGAGGTGTTGGATAAAATATATTTAGAACGAAGTAAAAGCTAATTTGTTTGAGGGTCAAATAAGCATGGCACGAATTTAAGCTCCACGCTGAAGCATCGAAGTGAAATAGCAGAAAGCCAAGAGACGGATCGAAGAGTGTGGTGCAAGCGCAGCCATCGTCATCATTCACATTCACACTTCTTTGTTCCCAGCCCAGGATCATTTTAATCTCTAAAACATATTTTCCGCACTCTGAATTTCTTATTAAAATTGTTCGTCTCGCCGTTGAAGAATGTCCCTGTTCGAGCAATGCACTATCTTCGTCGTAAATAGTCTTGTAAAGCTAACGGAAAATTATTGTCATTACAGAAACAGTTTCACTCTGTTTACTTTGTTTGTGATGCCCAGATTGAATTATCAAACATAATTAAGACAGCCGCGTGCATGTAATAAGAAAAGTAAAAGTTTTCATTATTAAATTGTTCATGTTGTCATGTTTATATTTTAATTACTGTATTAAGGCGCTACGCTCGTTGATTTTACTATATAATATTAAAAATTAAGAACTGATATTTAACTTGAAAATACTGAAATATTTGTTTACTTATTTGAATCAATCCAACAGAATAAACAAATCCTAATACCCGACTAATACCTATACAATTGATATAGATGAACTTAAAGAACAATACAATACAAGCATATTTAGAATATTATGTCCTGTTCACACTAGTGATGCAGACGAGACGAGAATTTCTCGAATCTCGTCTCGTCTCGTCTCGAAATTTCTCGTCTCGTCGAGACGAGACTAATTTTTGTAAAAAATGTTCGAGACGAGATTACAATGTCGAGATTCGAGAATCTCGACATCTTCGTCGAGATTTCTCGAATTTTTAAAATTATTTATACTTTATTCAACAATTTTTAATTTTTTTCCACCAGTTCGTCTATTTGTTATTGTCATAGTCAAACTAAACTAAATTGTCAATTCAACCTGTCAACATAGATCTATTATTTTACTGACATTGACCATGTTAAATTATTAGATTAAATTTGTTATTATTAGGGATGAATGTGTGATATTTCCGACCGGTTAGTACTTTTACTCCCTAGGGAAGAAAAGAAAATTGGAATCCCACATAAAGCGGGAGGAAAAGTACTTTTTCTTTCTAGGTGGAAAATGTACTGACCGGTCAGAGCTACCTCACCTTCGTCTCTAGTAATAGAGACAAAAGGTGGCGTTTACGGTGGGGGTATTGAAAAAAATAATTTAATTACCTAGGCACTAAAAGTGACATTTCACAGACTGTCACCTGTCAAAAATAGCACTTTTAATATAAATCGGCAAAAAAAATTGTTAGTAAAAATGGTCGAGAAATCGAGACGAGATCGAGATCGAGACGAGATAACAATAATCGAGACGAGAAATAATCGAGACGAGATCAAAATTTTAAATTCGAGACGAGACGAGACGAGAAGTGAAAAATCTCGTCTCGTCTCGTCTCGACGCATCACTAGTTCACACGAGTAAAGTTTTCACTAAAAAGTTTCTTGAAAGTAAAACAAGTGCTAGGAGCTGTCATAGAAAAAAACTATCAATACCGTTCATACGGGTAATGTAGTTCTTTTTATTAAATATATTTAAGATCACTAGCTTTAATATATTTTAAAGAAATAATTAGTTTCCTCTACAGTTTCCCTGTATGATCGGTATTGACAGTTTTTTTTATGACAACTCCTAGTACTTGTTTTACTTTCAAGAAACTTTTTGTAAAAACTTTCCTCGTGTGAACAGGGCATTAGAATAATAAATAATTTAGTTCAACGAACAAATTATATTTATATTTAATTTAGTATTTTTGTATTTTGAATGATGCCAAACAAGGAATAAGAAAAACTTATCGCGGTGATCGAACGCGCAAATGTGTGAATTGTGTGTTCGGACAAAAGTATAATGACTTACTCAAGAAACACAGTGGTACGTGCGACCACCATCGATTAGCTGATGTTAAACTTATTATGTTTCATTGATTATACCTACTTACTAAAACTGACTATTATGGTCTGTCGTGCGGTTTAATAATTTATATTTACCTGAAGAAAGAAGAAGTTATATTATTCTTTTGAATAAACATTCATTTAATTCACTTGGTTTATAAATATCTATAAAAGTACCTATAAATAAAACATAATACATTTACTTGTATATAAAATAGATAAATTGATAAAATAGTTTAGAGTATGAATAAAATGCTTGTATATTTACCTACATTATTCAACAATAAAAACAATATAAATAAAACAATATAAGATATAATATAAAACTAGATTAAAATGTATAAATAAAATAAAGGTCACAACTAGCTACACACATATCTAATAAGCTACTGTATTTATTTGATAAAACATTTTACATTACAAAATTTAATCAGTAAAAAAATATGCATAAAATGCAATACAAAATTATGTTTTAAATGGATTAATAGCTGTTAAATGAAATGAATAACTGAACGAACTTCAAGAAAGTTTCAACCAGTTCCGGCTTCGTAAAAAATTAAATGAATAAAATCATATTAAGTTTCGATCACTCTAAATTAAATATTATCATTTAATCGAAGAAACATGATCTAAAAAGGCTTTGATAAATTCCTGCATAGATCTGACAACTCTCTAATGTCTAATCTAAGATTATTTTAATAAAGCAACGTCAATCTAGTTTGCTATGACATTATTCCACAAGAGATGTTAGTTCTAATTAGTGTCGCTGGAGACAGTTGCCGCACGTCGGGCAGGTGCCCCAAGCCCCGCCTACTATCTATTTTTGAATCTTTGGGGGGAGACAACTCATCAGAAGGGGAACATCGTCTCTACGTCTCAAGAATGTTCGATAAAATTTAATTAACTTCCTATATTAATTTAAGTTGGCAGACTGATCTTAATGTCACGTCATGGAAGACGGGCTATGAATTTTCGGGTAAGAAATGTAAGTTGAAGTAAAACAAATTCTTTTTAAGAAAAGTTTCGTTTAGGTACTGTTCATATCAACCAATTTCAAATATTAAGATTAACAGTTATGAAACAAAAGCCAAGCTCAAGCAATGGCTATATTTGTTAATGATTTCTCGGAGATTTTTTTGTATATCCTGTTGAGTAATAAAGATATATTATTATAAAGAGTCGTATTTTAGTGTCCTGAAGAAGACCTCAGAAATGTGGACATATTGTAGGTATTATATTATCAAGAAAGAAATACTGGAGTGAAAATACTCCTTTGGTAAAAAAAAATATATAAAAGAATACTACTATAAAATAGTTTTCAGACAAATCAGTACTTTTTATACAAGCAACAAATCTGGATGACATCTGTTTTAATGATAAAAATTATCACTTGTAATATCCCAAGTGCATGGATTATTATCCGAATTTTTTCCAAGGTATATTGCAGCAATGCACGACCGAACGACAATACATTTTCTGGATCCATGCCGAGGGGCTCGCCGAGGGGTATTCGGAAAGAAAATAGCCGAAAATAGTATTATTACTAACTTTTTAAAAATGACGTTTATAAATGTCCACAGAAATATTTTCGGAAATATTGCTACTATATTTCCAGGAACAAATGCGAATTTCAGTTATAGAGCACATTGCAGTATTCGCCTTAGGCACCAGCTCGGAAATGTATCTGTATTCAAAGAACTACTCGTATATTTTAGGACGGAAAATACATTGTACTTAAAAATACCGAATTGCAAATTTGAAACACTTTAGCATGAATGCAAAAATTATAATAGCCCTTATAGCCCTCGTCGAGGCAGAAGCTGTGCAGGTACAGGTTTAAGCAAAGCTCTTTGCATGTGATGACGTATTAACGTGGAGTTGTGATTCAAGTCTCTCGGCCGGCAGTGTGTGATTGTCGTTAAATTTTTAAAAAGCTTGCAATAATTAAATCGCACTCGGACGCTTCAAGCTGATTACTTGCTCGTCTTAAATGTAGATCTGGTTGCATAAGAATCTCTCCGTTGCCTCTTTGAATTTCGATCGAAGTGGTTGAATTTCAGTATAATAACCATTCTATTATTGGAAATAAATCCTATTAAATGGTTGCCAGCAAAATAAAATTAAAAATAAAATATAATAAATAACCTATTTCGTGATTTCTTTATTTACATTCCCCGATTTTCGTTCATTTTTAAACCCTCCAACGCCATCTTTCAGAAAGCAGTGGATATTTACAAACATAGAGAGTAAACGAACGAATATACAACGTACGTCATGATGAAACAACTGCACAACACTAAACAGGAAAAGTAAACATCAAGTGATCCAGGCACATAGCACACGGTCAGTTGGGTAATTACGTGCAGGACAAGCACAGGGGTGGATCCAGCCCCAATTGCCGCAGGGCGTAAATTCGTAATTTAGGGGAGGAATACGTTCGAGCAATTTGTAACTGCAAATTGGGTTCTTAGGTGTGTCATCCAATGTTATTATTTGATAAACTGTCTAATTATTAATTTAAGTCAATCAGGATTTTGATCAGCAGGTACAAACTGTTTTATTTAATTAATTTATTTATTTAATCTACACCAATAATATATTTATGTATGATATCAAATGTTTCGAATTTAATATCAAAACGATTAACTCAAATTTGTCTGATCATTATGCTCAATCTACCCGAGGAGCGAGGACAAAGATATATAATATTTAAAAAGCGCTGTTTCAGTTTCACTGAACAAAATCTTAATCTATTCAATAATTACCTTGAATGAACAAGAACACTGGCATGAAGTAATGAAAACTGTTCAGAAAAAAGATCGGAAAAAGCTTTTAATATTTTTATAAATTTTGTTCTTTACTATTTCGAAATGTCATTTCCATTAAACGCTATATCTAAAAATACTAGCAATAGCTTACCGAAGAATTATAAACAATGAAAAATATATTATCTATGTATACCGATCTGAGTCGTAATTTTGATATTTTCAAACAGCCGTACAAAGAATACAGTAAAATATCTCAACTCACTTTGGTAAATGCTAAGAAACATTATTTTATTAATCAACTGAAAACTTCAGAAAATATTTCTAAGACTAGTTGGCAAATTATTAACCATAATCTGAATTCCCGTAGGGAAAAGAAAAATGAATGTTAATAACTTGCAAAATAATAATGAAGATTTCGTGCGCAATAATATTTCTATGTTTAGTAAATGTTTTTCTTTGTCTCTTACATTATATTAAAAATATTATAGAATGCTCGCATTCTATAGTGAGGCCGATAATATTTCAAACTATTTATTAAAAAAAATTTAATCTCCTATAAACCTCGCGGTACATATTTTTAATTTGTCTATAGAATCAGGAATTTTTCCAGATAAATTAAAATTTGGAACTATTAAACCACTATTCAAAAAAGGCGACCCCAAGCAAATTGATAATTATAGGCCAATATCTCTCATTTCTAGTTTCTCAAAAATAATTGAGCTTTTCGTTAGCACGCTGTTAATGAATTTTTTTATTCTACTATACTTAATATGATCTCAAATACTCAACATGGTTTCATGATAAATAGAAGAACATTTATACTATAATGGCTGTCGTTTCTTCAATACACTGCCTGAAAGTATGATTAATGTCAACTTTAGTACTTTCAAGAAAAATTTGAAATCAATGTTAATTGAAAAATGTCTGTACTCCATCGAGGAATTGTTTTGTTAACTTCTCTTTTTAATGACGAATTGTATCTCAAGTAGTGTACCATATTTTGTTCATATTATGTACGCAATTTTTTTTTCAATAAACTATATTATTATTATTATTATATAATCTATCTACACCAATGACTCATATTGGATAAAAAGGTGTGAAAATAGTTGTTGATATTATACAAGTGCGGTAAGTTTTATTTTACAATGCGAGGTCCTTTATTAAAGTACGACGTAGCGGAATGTTTTAATAAAATGTACAAACTGCTAAGAGATGGCGTCCGCAAATGTCACATTTAAAATAATTAATCTGATTTATTAATTTGAGACTCTATTGAAAAATAAATTGTGTAAAGTAGCGTTTTTTGTAGGCTTTCTTTTGTATTACCAAGGAACTTTTTTTAATAACCTCTGAAAGCTTAAAAATTTCGTGTTTCTTTACCGCATACGTGCATGTGGTAAAATCATGGCCATGAGTAAACGCAACTACCATAGACGTCAACGAAGTGTAATTCTTCTGTTTACACTTCAGAAGCCCAAAAAAAAGATGATGCATTTTAAAAATTTCATTTAGTAAACAAATATAAAAGTAGTAGAACTAGTATAGTACAAAATATATTTCATCTACCTAATAATCATTAGCGTTTATTAGGGGGTTATTGCAGTCACACAATGTTCAAAACCACAAGCATGAGATGCGCCAGAGCATACAATACAACCCTGGTTCGAAAAACTCTTACTCTACCAGTGGAACACTGGGGGTAAAATATATACTCGGGTTAATAAATATGGCAAATACTGAACTGTTCGACTATATTTCTTATCTGCGGGCTAATCTTAAACGATTGCGGTTTTGGGCATTGTGTGACTGCAATAAGCATTGAACGATTATTAGGTACTTGATGTATGCGTGGACTATACATCAAGTTCGTTATTTCAAAGTACCATTGTATTTATTTCCGAACAATTGCCGCATTTGATAGTAACAATTTCACGATCAGTGGCATCACTGGTGTCATGTTAAAATGTTTAAAAGTACAGTGAGATTGAAATTTCAAGCACTGAGTGTCACTATATACATACGCACCCGCGCGCTTGCGGGGAAGTTTTACAGTGTTTCGAAGCAGTTTTTGCTGTCGTTTACATTTATGGCTATTCAATAATCAATGGGGGAACTAGAGCATGGATATTGGATGCAATATTGGCGCGTTCGATGCCGCTGGTAATCGATTCGGTTTCAGATATTTGAATTATCAAGTAGATTGAATTGAACGAGTGCCAAGTAATAATTTGAAAAATTAGTGACGAGAAATACTGTTGCGTAATATTAAATGGGATTTAATTCGTGATGCTGACATTGTTGATTTAATGTTTATGGTGGTTTTGATGGGCTATTTATATATGCTCTAATTTTCTGAGCAAATGTCTCGTGACGGACCAAGGTCGAAATGTTGCAGCACTTTGCAAGTTTACGAATAATTAACTGTGAATTTAACTAAAGTAAACTATATTTAAAAAAATGAATACAAAACACCAGTCATGTGATATGCAAGGAGGACAAATCATGAGTAATGATCGGACCTAGGGCTATTTCTTTTACATTCCATTTTACTACAACTAAAGGAAGCAATTATTTTTGCACATAACATACGGTGAACCATGTAATTGTTTATCCCTGAAAAATGTAACCATCAATTTAAACGTATTTACCTTAAGTAAATTAAATAAAATTCCCATGCGACAAGTTTTCTTTAAGATAAACGATTTTTAACTTAGTTAAGCATGAATAAACTGGATGAACCCATTCCGTAGTTTTAAATTGAAAATTACATTTTTTAAGATGAACTGCTATACATTTTTATCACTTCTACTTGTACCTATATCCCTTTATATAAATGTATTTTCGGAATTTCGTATATTAGGTATTCCCATTATTCCGAGTATATTATTTTTACAGTAATTTTCGCTAGTCAACTGTATTTTCAATTTCTAATATAATTATGTCTTAGCAAAATATATAAATACCTAATAATACTTCAGTTCGCATCGCAGGATTTTATTGGTTGTTTAACTATGAAAATGAAAAGTGAATTATACTCAACGGTACTCGTAGATAGCAACTTAAAACATTCGTATATTTATTTCTTTTCTTAATTACCTTTGTAAAACTATAGTTTTTCATCAGTATTTAACTGCACTTCATATAACAAACTGAAAGCAGTAGAACGCAGTGAACAAATTAATTATACAACATGAAATGTTTACATTTTCATGTAAAATATAATTACGTTTTAATTAATACAATAAAATCTCCGAGAAAATCTCCAACATACTTTTACAGAAACGCGAACAAATTGTAATAACGGAACAAATTACCCTAAATATAAATTTCTTTCAAGACTGTGCAGAATCTTCACGCATCAGTGTCAAGTGCATTAAATAATTAACACATTAAGCAAGTAACCGACAAGTCGAGGTAATGAAAACACACTTGTTCACTTGTATTCTAATCATTAGTAATGTAGAATAAATGATGTACATTATAATCATCTGTTTACGGTAACTAATTAACCTTTTCCAGCAAAACGCTGAAATCTGCAAGCATTAACTCGGAGGAAGCTTAAGTCATTTATTATGTTATTATGTAGATGTTACTGACACTAAAAGTAAATAAGAAATAACTACATGATATTATGTAAATAAATTACTTACAAAAAGTCTACTACAAACATTCCATAATAAACAACAGGATTTTTTTTTAAATCAGAAGAGCCACAGAAATCTTAATCTTAAATTTTCAACTTCTTTAAAGTGAAAATTTCAACTTGTATCTGGAAACTTTTAAAAATATGAATTTATATTTTTTTAAAAGATGAAATTTCAACTTTAATCTGGAAATTTCAACTTTTAAAAAGATGAAATTTACTTCTAAAATTCAGCATAAAATGTAGGTACTAACGTAAAAAGTGATTTGTATGGCCAGTACAAAAATGGTAAAATTTTATTTTAACTAAATTTATATACTTATAGGTTCAAAAAATAGTTATGCCTCTTAATTAAAAAATTGTACTTAATGATAAAAAAATTCCGAAAAATTATTATAAAAATGTTGTACTGTCTATAATAGTTTTGTCAAGTATTTAATTTATTTTTTTTGGTAATTTATTATATTTTAGTAGGAACGATTTTAAAACATTAATTGCTTGTTATTAATAAATCGTTGAACCGGAAATTGAACCGATTTTTTGGATACCGGTAACCGGTTATTTCAAGAAGAAATATGAAAACCGGAATAAAACCGAACTTCATAAAGCACCGAAGCTATTCCGTTATTTTGTGCGGTTCGAATCCTAGTATAAAGACATTATGTTGAACTTAATAATAAACTGACAGTTTATTCGGAACGAAAATACATTTAAAGTATAGGTACCTAATTCTCAACTTTAAAATGACATTGCTAGGGTGCAGCAAAGTACAAGTTTCGGGCTGGTTTCAGATAGCCGTAGTAGTGAGAAAGAGAGTGCTGGAATAGAAAAAAAGTAAAAATTTTCTGTGGCCCTTCTAAACTTTCGTATTAAATAGACAAATAATGCGTTGGTTGGCCAAATCATAAATAAGTGATTGTCACAACCCACCACAAGTATTTTCTTTTCTTTATTTTTCAACCTACATAAGAAATAAGATGCACCAAACACGCATCACCGTGCATCACACTTTCTCCAAAAAAATTCAATGATTCACCGAATTTAAAAAATAAAATATTCCATATTTCGCCTCAATTACATTTATAATGCCATGTTTTCTGAATACCAGATCTTTGAACGCCTACTTGATATATGAAATATCCGTAAGCCGGGAGGTAAAAAATCGTTTATTCGTCACCACGCTATAAGAGTGATGGAGTGAATAACAAGTCTTGTAAAATCAATTTTAGGCCCCAGAGGTAATGGGATTCCGCAAGGGACCAGCGGTGGCTCTAGCGTTAAGCCGGGTTTTCCTCGCCAATTTGTCTCAGAGTCGAAGGAAAATGAGTTACAGCTTTGGCCGGTCAAAGTAATATATCACTCACGTCGCCGAAACGTCGATCTTGAATGAAATAAGAATGTTTTAAATTTAGATGCAATATTAAATTATAAATAGATTTACTGTAAAACCTATATCAATAGCTACGTTTTCCAATTTTTAAATGGTGATTTATGAGCATTCTATAAATAAAAATAAATATTATTAGTCATGCATTTTGTTGTTAATGATGTGGATATGAAATAACTACAATGGCAAGGGAAGTACATTTTACAATATTTAATCTGAATATTAATCATAATATGTAGTTTTTAAATTAAGTACAATTTCTAGTGTCAAATCGATAAAAGCACAAAAATAACCAGTAATACTACACTATGTGGTAATTATATAACAGAGCTAAATTTGAGACTAATTCATATTATTTTAGTAGTGAGAAAATTATTGGATTTTATAACTTTGTAATTAAAAATAATTTTTTTTTATTATTGAGACGTTTCGACCCATGTTTGTGGCCATTCTCAAAAAATACTTTTTACCTTCCGCTTACCTGTAAAGGAAGGTATTGGAATCATGCAAAAAATCGGGTGGTGAATTTTTAGTGGATGAGCACGAATTAGGGTCCTTACAACTCATTTTTGATAGTTTCACGATGATGTCTGTGTGTATGTGTGTGTGTGTGTGTGTGGTCAAATATGTGTTAGTCGCATAACTCAAATACGAATTACCCGAAAATTTTGATATTTGGTATTTAACATTTGTATATAAATTGGAAGAGCTCCTTAGATTTTGGTACAAATATCTTCATCGGAAGTGATATTTTTTGAAGATTGAAAAGGTTAATTGTCAAAATTGTATATAAATTTGGAAAATTATAGTATTTATTTGTAATAAGAATAAGAGGAAAAGTTATTTGCAACTTACGTTATAAAAAAATTGTCCTTATCTTGTAGCATTAAAGAACTGCAGTAAAATTTAAAAAAATAATTTATCAAATAAAACGTTGATATCTTGTAATCCATGATCGGTTGATTTTTGTTTCTGCGTAAAAAATATTCACAGGTGAGACGGGTGACAAGTTGGCATACTAGCGCTATATAAGTCCTAAGTAAGATATTAAATGTAGTAATTGAACGGAGGATGGCTTGAACACAGCAGAGTTTTCCTGTGAATTAATCTTTTTATTCAGGTGATGCAAATTTCTGTGTTTGAATATTTTAGATTTTTATTTGTATATTTTAAATGGGCACCAGATTGTACGTATACATTTCTGTTTAAAGTCTAGATATGGCGGAAGGTTGTGTGATGGCCACGTCAGATTTTTTAAATATAAAAATGGATACTAAGCGGCGAAGTTTTTTTAAAAAACTGCAATTAAAATTAATTTGACAAACAAGTCCAAAAATTTAATTATTAGTACAAAATAAAACAAACAAAAGTAGTTGTTTTATAATAATGTTAATTTCACAAGCGACGATGGAGCGAGTGAATTATTTTTCTCGAGTCGATAATATAATTTTATCGCCGTATATAAAATTCTATTTTTCTATAGCTGGTATATAAGAAAAGCAATTTTAAATTAAATTATTATAAAACAATTTCGCAGTTTGTTTGTAATATTTTTCCGTATTTTTCATCCTACTATTTTCACAAAGTGGATGCAGAAATGTGTGAAAACGAATTTGAAGAAAAAATTTTAAAAATTGAAGTACTTTATCTATTATAATTTTACTTTACCACCCTTGCTGTGTTAATTGTTTGTTAGTTAGTTAGTCGACAAAGTAGCACTTTAACATCAGCTATGGAAATATATACTTACTTACAATAATGGAAAAAACAAATTAATAACATATGGTAGTAAAAAATAAATAAACCACAAAAGTGGCATCAACTCCATTGAGTCGAAACGTCAGAACAGCACAACAATAAAAAATGATCATTAATTAATTTTTATTATCAAGCCCTAAAATCCAATAATTCACTTCTGCACTTCTTTATCGTCGGGCTAATTAGTTGTAAAACCTTCCTAATATGTAATTTGTTATCAAAATATGGATAAAAACAAATTTGTAAAACATTACATAAATAATTATTAGTTTTATTTAATAGTTTAATATTTACTAAAAAATACGTAAAATTTAGTTTTAAGGGAAGAATCATGGTTAAGGATAAGACGCGCACATACCATTCAATTTTTTTCATGTTTCTAATAAATTATAGAAAAATTTGTTTCAGACTGACAGTTTCTAGCATGGCGTCTGTATTATACTTCTTACATCTTTTATTAAGTTAGTCACTTATTAGGCTCCTATATATTTGATTTTTGTTAATTATTTACTATTTTATGTTTAGGTACCTACTCTTGAATTTTAATTTAATGAAAAATTATTTTCTTGTAAATTTCATACATACCTACTATTCATCCGAAATTGAATTTAATTCAAATAATTCAATTGATTATTGAATTCGCAAGAAAAAATACAGTATTTTACTCATTTAACTGTTGTTTTATTTTCATTTTTTGATAAAAAATGTAGTTATAGTATATACAAAAGCACAACACAATATCCATAGGTAAGGTATTAATAAATTTCAATAGTTTACAACTATGACGGATACTTATTGCTCTTACAAATAAATATTCATCGGCATCAATTATTACTTCTGCAATACCTCAAAGACTTTAGTGTAAATTACGGTAAAATATGGAAATAAATTCAAACTCTAATGCGTAACCGAGTTGTCCGACACTTATCTTTGCGTAACTTTTCACTTAAAAGTTATGGTATTTGGACGGAATGTAATCAAAGAAGTTTTGTGTAAAAACAATGCTCCGTACGGCGTACAATATAGGAAACCTCTAAGGAAACTTTGTAATCCGTGGCGGGTGAAGAAGAAATGTGTTTACCAGTTTACCGCAAGATGCAGACTCAGACCAAAGGATACAAAACAGCAAAACACAAGAGAAGTGGCCAAGCTTTTGCTTCCTTGTGCATACCAGCATGCGCTGAATCAACTTATTGAATGGATATTGAAGTTTTCTTTATTTTATCGCTTACTTCACGAAGAAGTTACTGCTAATCGAGCTATAAACGTTTTACTTATCAGTAATTAATTGACTAAACAAACGATAAATTTCGCTATTATTTTATACGGTATTTATTGTATATTTATAATAAATTGTATTACCGTGATTTGATTTTTATGTATGTTTGCGAATATGACATGAATTATCGAAGTATAAATATTATTTTACATCTTTAAATAGACGAAATCAAGGACGAAATAAATAAACAAAATAACATTTTCTTTATGCCTAATTCATTTTTACTTCCTTGTACGGAAGTATTGTATTAATCACGAAAAATTTCGGTTTTCAGATTTTGATGGAAATATCCGTTTTGACCTTTTCTGAATCCATTATGACTAGTTTCGTGGTGACGTCTGTACGTACGTACCTACGTATGTACGTACGTATGTACGGACGTATGTATGTCGCATAACTCAAATACGGTTAGACGTAGAAAGTTGAAATTTTGTATTTAGGACTGTTATAACATCTAGTTGTGTACCTCCTATTTTTTATTTCAATCTACAAACCGGAAGTAGTACTTTTTTCAAATATTTCGATAAATATTTAATTTAAGACACATTTTTTTATTTTAAATGAAAGATTATGTGATTATTACCTACAAACGGTATTTTATAAATATTTTTGCGAGTATTTTTGTATCTGGTATCATTTAAGAATAATTAAAGTATATATTTATAATTTAGTATTTCGGTATCTTGTAGTCCATGATCGATTAACATTTGTTACTACGTAAAATTTAAATGGTTATGACATGACAGTGACAGTGGCAGTGACAATAGTAAAATATCGTTTATATCTTCTTCTGCAGTTTAAATAAAATTACTAAAATATATTTGTGAGTATAGTAGCGGTAGTAGTAGTACTTATATACCTATTAATATATTTGTATAATATAATTCTACATTTTAGTTTATTAAGAAAAGTATGAACAGTTTAATAGGCGTACAAGGAAGTCATGTGGTGTCCACGTCAGATTTTTTTAATATCAATGTAATTTATTAGAGACAAAGAAACACATTTACTAAACATAGAAATATTATTGCGCACGAAATCTCCATTATTAGTCTTGCAAACTAATACAAATTCAATATTTCAAATTTCAATACGATATACGATAGACATGAGTAGGTATATAATAAGTTAAGTTGTAGCAAACTATCACCCATTTTTGAAAATATGTTCTAGTAAATGCTGGTGATAAATGAAATTTTGCCACTTCCTACTTCTAGTGCCTACTAAGAAATGTACTAAAACTCGAAAAGTATTACTAAAATATTGTCAATATTATAGGTATATTGCAAATGATTATTTGTAACGTAATGCTAGGTATTTCCAAAGTGAGCTTTATCAGTATTTAGTATTTAGGTGTTTTCTTTATCAGTTTGAAATATTTCTATGTATTTTGTTGCGTGTATTGCCAATATGATCGAGGATTATGAACTCAACTAAAATAGTTTAGTTACTACTAGGTAGGTAAGTAGTTGCTAAGGGTTGTTATTATTATTGATTGCTATAAGTAATATAAGTTTATTGCTAGAATTGCAATACAAGATTGTCAACGTAGATGTACCTACTGCCAGTATTGTTAATATTTTCGATGTATATTATCGAAGACGCCAAATTAAAATTACCGTATATCTCAGGTCTTCGTCATAAAGCAGACAAAAGCGCTGAGTTATAACAAAATACACAAAAATCAAATAATCTTTTTCAAATTATTGTAACTGTGTAGATAACTTTCCTCTTTTTAGTCTCCACAGCTAACTTTTTCTCGCAGGCCGAAGAATGCGGCGCAAGAAATAAACACTTCACCACGACGACAAACCTACAAAAATATGCTCTATATAAATACATATTGTTTATAAGTTCCCCTCTGTCATGGCATATTTCACGGCAAGGAATCCACATTCCTACAAACAATCTTTCACCGTCTACTGTCGAGAAAAAAGCTTCAACTGCATATAATTTTGTTTTTACTGCTCGAAATTCCTGCCGTTAAATTAAGCGGCTCGGCATTGTGCGAATATTTAGCCAGGCACTAACAGGAGTTAGTTCTACAAGTTAGTGCTACAGGAGTTTATGCTACAGCAGTTAGTGTTACTGTTTCTAGCACTCACTATTTACTATTCGTCTTCTAAAATCGTTATTTTATGTATTAAACGAGGCTTATCTTTAGAATCAATAGCAATTGAACGGAAAAGGAAACTACCAGTTTTAACGATTGTAAATTTCTGACTGATGTCAAACACTATAACGAGCTCCGCTTATGGAATAGAATACAAAATAGAAGATATTTATTCAAATTTATCTTGCAATTCGTTATTCCTGAGGTTATTCCATTACGGTATTTACCTATCTGAAATATGTATTGGCTTGTTATAGCTACGATCCGTTTTCCCATTGCTCAATTCTCTGCAAAATTTTATTTGCAGGAACTTTATATTATATTCTCGATTATATTATCTTATTAAATAATAAATCCCCAATAATATCAATAGGTACAATACATATCTATAACAATATTATAAAGCTTTTAAACTTCATAATTTAATTCTTTATTTATTCATTTTGTCCTCGATTTAGTGATAGCGCGAAGACTTAAATGGGTTATGTCCCTAGGGAGACATAGTGGCACACATAGTATTATTTTTACTTCTTACTATTGCCACGGAGTTTTACTTTACTACCATGTGTGTTGCCAGTCAACCCGGCGCAAACTCTTGTTACAGCCCCTATCCGGTGCCCGATAGCTATAGGTGTTGCCAAGTTAATTATATCCCAACTTGGAATAGTAACGGAAGTGGGAACCGATCCGAATAAAGCCGTGAAAATTTCCTGACCCGACCAAGATTCGAACCCACGACCTCTGTGTCCTGTCGCCAAGTCCTCAGATTTCAGCTCTCCGAAATGGCCCGTCTAGGTTTTTTCCGAATTCCTAGAATACTCCCGATTTTACTTTTTTTTCTATTCCACTCTTTTTCCCTACGATTGCTTAAAACCAGCTCGAAACTCGTACTTTACCGCTTCCTAGCAATTCAATGTCATTTTGAAGTTGAAAAATACTGTAAAAGTGTTATCGTTGCAAGTAAACTGTTAGTTTATTATTGAATTTAAGGTAATGTTTTTATAAACATTTAATAGAGAAAGAATGGATCTATATACAGATGTACCTTTTTTAATATTTTAAAAATAAATTTCTTTCAGGAGAACCGTGTAAAGTTTGCATAAATTGGAAATTTTGATGAATTTTTCGGAATTTTTATAATCATATATAATTTGTTTATTAAAATTTTAAAAACGCACAACTGTTAATTGATCCTTCAAGTTTATAATCCTTGTTGAAATAAAATTTTACCATTCTTGTACTTGGTCATACAAATCACTCGTTCCGTTACTATGTTCTGTGCTGGATTTTAGGAGGTAGCCTCTTAACCACCGGAACTATCCCGCCGTGGAATTGAAAAATGTGAAAAATCGAGATAACCTAAACTAAAATGGTATAAGAGAACGAAACGCGGTTTAAGGCATTAAATTTCTTACGGCATAAACCGCACCATCAAAATGAAAAAATTGTCCCACATACTTTGTCAACAAATCTTTATGAATCAACTTAAACAATTTCTGAGTTATTCTTCTAAATACAATAAGCAATAACACTATTCGCATAAATTTACATCTCAAACAAATGAACTTCTAGAGAAAATAACAGTTTCAGCAGTAAAAAACAATGACCACATCACATCGAAGAACAACAAAAGTAGGTAAAAACAAAAAGTAAACCCGTAAGCCGGTAAGCCACAATTTATCGGTCAGCTGTTGTGTTGATGAATTATTCATCATGCCATCCTTGGATACACACGAGTATATTTATGAAACAAACGTTCACATCTTATATCAAAGTTTAATAAATAAAGTTATAATAAAATTATAGGTACACCTGATCCCGTAACAATTAATTAAAATGCATAATGTGTGAGGTATGCAAATGCTTTTAACTGCCATTTAATAATCGTTAGAATGTTTTATTGACAGAAATGAGTAAGTGTGTTAGCATATAAGTGCAATATTTGAATAATATAATTTTGTTATTATAATATCATTATAAACAAAATTACTTACCTGTTGAATTAACAACAAAAATATGAGAATTGAAATACTTAAAACTTGTTGCTATACTTATATTAAATCTGTAAAATAAACAAAATTAACCTAATTAGTAATTAACATGACTAAGTATAAACTATTTCAGAATATTTTTTAATAAACTTAAAACTCATAGCTCTTTATTACGATTAACTTGAACAAGTCAGCCAAAACATTGACATCAATAAAATATTAAAGAACTATTCCTTAATAAATAGTCTGCATATTCATAATTAGGAACGTCTAATGATTTATAGTAATAGTAGTGTTAATGTTTCAACTTCTATAAAGCCACTTTAAAAATAAATTACAAATAAACTGTCTACAAGTCATTTTAAAAATACCAACAAAAACCTATTTTTACAAATTATTCAACACGTAATTAATTCTAACGATAGCTACCTTCAAGCTGTCAACAATTCTAGACAAATGATGTACCTACATTTCACCTTAAAATACGAGATATTAAGCAAGGTCTTTAAAAATTTAATTAAACATGAAACCCGTAAATACCTACACAAATTTTACGATCTAAAATGAAAATAGTTTAATCCCAAACATATGTTAGCTATAAATTACAATTTAAAACAGAAATGAGGACTGAAAAAATTGTAATTAAATCGTGAAATATATGCACTTTCTCCGATAAAAAAATGAAACAAGTTAGCAAAAGCAAGTATCATCTTTTTTCTTTCTTTCTGTCTCTGATAATATAGTGCAATACTTTCATCGAAAATTTAATCTTTTCTCTGTCTACGATTTTCTCGCGTCTTTTATTACTGCATGTATAAAATTAGAGCACCGGAAATACGTGAAACCGAAAGAATGTTGACCTCACAAACAAATTTGGCGCCACATGTGCGCGTACAAGTCATTAAAAGTAAAAAAAATCTGAACATTTTGAGTACAAATGGTAAATGTACGGCCATGCCCACACACTACGCAAATTTATTTTGCTCGTTTAAGGGGGCTGACTTAAATTAGCACAATTTTTTGCTTGCAAACATTACTTAATTTAAAAAGGAAACTAGAAATAACACAAATAACGTTGTTTTCATTTTGAAATTTTAAACAAGTAAAATTAACCAACAGATTCATTCTTTTCATCACATAACCTAAATAGGATTTACGAAATTTTAAATTCTTATTGTTAATTGTAATTTATAATTCAATACCTATGCCTCATGCTTGTTTTTACACGATTCAATATATAACTGTCAGTTTTATTTTCAATTTATTATTATTGTGTGCAATACGAAACACATTTTTAATAAGGTGAAATTTAAATTTTATATTAAAATTTCAATAATTTTTTTTATATTTATAATATTATCAAGATATATATATATATATATATATATATATATATATATAATTTCAATATAAAGATACATTTTTCAGCCTTCTAAGCTGTCGTATATTATGTCTAATACCCTAATAATAATTTGAGAAGTTTGAATCCCCATAATGTACAAACGCGTGGTACAATAAACCTTTATTAATTCGCCAATTATCAAAATTTTAATTTCACATTACATTTACTCTAACATTAAATAAATTACGAATCTTCTCGCTAATTTCTACCGGCATTTAATTAAGCAAATTCATTTTCATTTTACATTTGACCCTGTTTAGTCATGTACTTAGATTAAATTCATCCTTGAAACAAAATGGCGGAATTCCATTTCCTAGCGTGAATCACTGACACCAACATGGACGTCCTTGTGTATTGTTTTAATAAGAACAGAACATTCTTACAATATTAAATAGTCGGATATGTGTACATGAATATGTGCATGTTAGCATGTGGTTTGAGATTTATATGGCACAAGAAAATATCTCTCATTTTCTTAGTATGTTCATTTGCGTTCCATTCATATGCAGAGCTTGTTTACTTAGGATTTAGTAGATACGAGAGATGTATTATTTTTGAATGCAGTTAATAAAGCTAAAGGAATTTGGAGACATTTCATAGAATATTGAATTATTTGTTTTCTTGTCGTATGATTCCGATATGAATCATAAGTTCTAAAAATTTATACATATAGGTAGGTACTGAGTCAATTAGTTTATGTGTATACCTACTTTACTTGTTTGTAAAATATGTAGCCAAAATAAAGAGGGGCAACCATAATAAAACACGATTTATTGACTTTAAGTTTTGAAACATTCATAAGTCATTTATTTATTTATTATTTGCGCATCGACAATTTTCAATATTATAGTGGACCTTTTCCAATAAATTTGTTTATTGTATGAGCCTTGGTCTCCAAGAAAATTAGAAGTCCGGATGTTAACAACCAGGAAATTAATTAAACCATAACATTTACTACCTAAAAACTCACTAAAAACCTAAAGTAAGTACATATAATGTGGTTGTGAACAATTTTGCATAAAGATTCACAAAATAAAATAAAACCTTGTGAAAACCATGCTGTCTATTTTTCTTTTAAAAAAATTATATTTGCACCAGTTATGAATGATAAAATAAATTAGTTTTTGAATCAATTTATATTCCTTTTTCTGTAAATTACCAATTAAATTTTCACAGATACAACATTCATTAATCATGAAATCCTGAATAGTACAATTCATTTATTATGAATGAAATTGTCTTCTTGTCTCTGCGTCAGAGTCAACAAATATAATTAATTATTTTACAATAAGCGTGTATTGTATAACAGAATCAAGCTTTGAATCATGTCACTGCAAAGCATGAAACACAATCACAAGCTAATAAATAAATATACCATAAGTAACATTCTCTTCTGTCTTGCAACAAAATCATTCATTCTTAAGTTATAGGTAGTAGAAAATGAAATTATACTAACAGTATTGTTGGCAAATTACAGATGTTCAAGATTTATAGAGCTTTCTAAATCGAAAGAGTGTATTTATGAATTATGACATGTAATCACACTAAATAAGTATAAGTTATTGCAAACAATACAGAATTGTTTTTGTGAACGATTGGAGAAAAGTTTTAATATATCTTTATCTTTCTATTTCACTTGTTTCGTTGTTTCACAATTTATCTTATGACTCTCACAAATATTTAAAGATTTAACTTTTTAAACTAAATTAGAAACGACCCTTACAAGGCCGGCTTTAGGGGTGTACGAAAAATTACAGCTACATATGTATATTATAATTATTTAAATTTTATACTCTATAATCCGCAGGTACCCGACAGGTACCTAACTATGTATTAGAAAACAATGCAGAAAACTACGATTGCGAAAATAATATACGCTAGATGAGTGTAACTAGAAAAACAAGGGTTCTTCAGCTTAAAATGTTAGTAGGTATTTATTGCAAAGGTATAATAATAATGATTAGGTACATTAGTCAGTCGAGACATTAGTACATATAAGTTTTATTCATTAATTTACTAGGTACCTATTTTCTGTATAATCTTATCTAAAAATCATACGGATTTGTAGGTTGCTAATTTAATTAATTTTTTGACAATTAAAAAAATATCGAAATAATTTAATCTAAAAATGATCTAAATACAGGATATAATGTAGGTACCTACATAAAAAATTCGAGTAACAATATGTAAATTTTAGAGTTTATAATAAAATACAAAAATATTTCATTAAAAATAAAAGGAATTAAGAAATACAACGGGAAAATGTTGTTTCATTATTTAAAGAACTTCCTCGAGCTAGACTGCACATCTCGCATCTCCTGCAATTATTTTATTATTTATAAAAGAATCTGTGTCAAACAGTAATGGCATTAGTACGTAAATTTATAATTTATCGGCAAACTTGGTAACTCGGTGTAAGTTTAATTTTAAAAACCAATACTAGTAAATAGTAGTTTAAATTTCCTAATTACTTTATGTTGCCAAAACAATTTACAAATTAGACTCTTGCAAGCAAGCATGCAAGGCGTTACTCATTAAAAATCTAAAACTGATAACATCTCATTTTTCCCTCAAACATCATTAAATTAGTTAACAAATTTGGCAATATTGTTTGCAACCAATCTACATAAAATCTAAATTATTTATCTCAAGAAGGACGACTCTAATTAGCACAATAATTAAGAAAACATCGCAATATTTTGAAGTGCATTACTTCAATTTTCATTATATTGTTCTACATTCTACAATACCTACCGTGTTATTAATTTGCAAAACAATATTGAGTATAATTTGATTAAAAAATAATCACTGAACACATGTTTATAATTACTCAAGTATTAATTATTAAAGCCATTCAACCTACTATCAAAAACCTACACACAAAATATAATAGTTCCAGGTTTCACCACAAGGTGTGGCGCTGTCACAAAGCACTTCGCAGCATATTAATATGTTTGCATTTAATCGCAATTTGCATACACTAATCTGTGCATTTGTTACGATTACTCTGCTTTGGGTAAACAGCTGGACAAAGAGATAAAAAATAAGCTTTTACGCACTGGTTATGAGATGGTATTTGTATTTGCAAAAGGGAGACGCGCCGAAGCTTTCAACTGTGACTTTCATTATTACAGCATTTATTCTGCCACAAAGATATCGTAGTTACCTGTGCGTAGCTTCTATTGTTTATTATATAACAACGCATGCTGAGAAAGAGAAATACTGTCATTTGCAAACATAGACGTAGGAAAGTCAAGAGGTATTTGTTTGGTATAAAAACAAACTTTTCATTTCATTGATGAATAAAAAACGTGTTATTGACAGAAATTGTCAGAACTCAATTCATGTTAATAAATAAACTATTAATTTGGAACAGTCGGGTTCTCGGTCGGGTTTATGTAAAATAATTACTTGATAATTTTGGTACCTTATTCACTTGGTAACCTCTGGAGAAGGAACCACCAAAGTAAATAACTATACGAAAACAAGAAGCACATTATACTGAAATCATGATTTAGGTACCAATCTTTACACTCGAAACACATTTTTGGTTTGTCAATTATTATTCTCCAATACTCAATACCCTAATAAATTGTAAAGCTCTTTTTCTCATTTAGGCTTAATTTATTCAGTTTCACTAAAAAACCTGATATCACACGTTCACTTTATGTGCACCATTACCTATGTATAATTAGATTCTATTTCCATCGTTTCATCTAGGAAAGACAAAAGACTGTATATTTGGAATAGTTTTTGTGCGCTGAAGCAAAAAAATATTTCGTTTTATATTTCATTCGCACACGTGCACTTAATGGTATTTTGTTGACAAAAACCAAGCATTAAACATTAAACTATTACCACAAGAGTACCTCGTTTTGAATACAAAAGCAACAGATGTTGATCATTTTTTATTTAATTTTTTTTAAATAAAGTTTTCATGAATTTTTCTGTAGATGCGAGTATTTTACAATAAATTTTATGAAGCAATAAAACAATAAAACATTGTTACATGCGGGCGCATGCGGGACTAGTTTATATATACTTATTTTATCTTATCTGTCACAATTATATATTCAGTGGTGCTGTGAAATAATTCACTGTAATATGTGTTTATAGTGCACTAATGCAGATGCAGCGTATATCTATAGAATAGTAGATAACTTTGAAGATGCAATGTCATCGGTCAACCCACAATCTAAACCAAAACATGCTTTCACCTGAATAAATAAGTTTGAACCTTGGACAAACAGAATGAACAGAATAGAGAAACATTGACACTTCAACACTTAGGTATGCTCTAGAGACGTCTAGAGAGATAGGTACCTACATTTTCTTTCATCATAAAATAAACTATAATACCTACTCGTAAAATTAGTACCTATAGTTTTTTGATATAATATTTCAAACTAAAATATATGGGTAGGTAATGAAATCAATTAATTGTAAATAAAATTTGAATCATCTAGAAACACTAAAATCGAGACTAAAATCAAATTAATTAAATAAAATAAACTTAAATGTTTACTAATTTTTATTCATTATGTAACTTACAAGATCAGTGATCAGTGGCATGAAAAATGTTTGTTCCAAGTAATGTGCAATTATTTTTGAGAATTTCTAAAAATTTCTCTTGCGTTGTAATCAGTAGGTACATCAAATTTTTTCCCCGAAGTACAGAGACAACCTGTATATATATTTGCCGGATTCCATTATAAATCCATCACAATTATTTAATCTTGGAGATCAATATTAGTATTCATATCAGTTTTTGCCTCGGTTTTTGCTTAACTAGATTCTTGCAAATAGATTTTCCTCGAGATTTTCATAATGCTACGAAATTAAATATAACTCTCTTGATATAGGTAAGGTACTATTTAAAAGGTAAATCGTCAAAAGCATTCAGTAAAGTATAGGTACCCAATATAAAATAATGTGGAAGTGGAACTAATGCTTGAAATATGATCGTTGTTATTCTTTTTCTATTTTAAGTTAACGCATTCTAGTCCTTTAACACACAGCATAACCCGAGCATAACATACCTAACATCAAACATTCGTCAGGAAACTATCTGTCAAAAGGTAAAAACTCGGTCAAAACATATTTGTTTCATTAGTAACAGCAACAATTATTTTATCAATTATTGTATATATCCAAATTAAATATACCTTTAACTTCATAATAACCAATGTCTTTATTAGGTATGGTATAACGTGTTCCGATATTGTTAGCTAAACAATTTACAAGCGTGAGAGGTAACTAACCCCAATCTAGTCAAACTAACCGTATATTCACCCCTGTTATTTACAGCATCTATTAATTATTCGACAAGCAATTACCAACTTTCTCATGATAAATTCTTGTAAATTCCCAAGTTACGCCACTGGCTCCGTCATATTACAAACAGCTGAAAAGCAAAACTTCTCTTCAAACAATGAGGCGTTACAAACCACTGTCGAGACAATGTTGTATGTGTGGATATTTGTATTGTACTAACGCATATGCAGTTACTAATATTACTATGTAGGTAGACGTCAAGATCCGGTGAATTGAAAGGAAAACACAGTATCTTGTCGATCAGGATGTATTTCTAACTTGATTTGTTACTCAACAGTCGATAGAACAAAAGGAGAAAACCTTATAGTGAAAATTTAATTAATTAAAGTTCGGCTGACACACAAAACGTTGTCAGATTTGGATGCGATATATTTATACTTTCATTTTCATTTTTAATTATTTAGTTTATTGTCATTTTCTCTTTCCTTCTTTAAGCCCATATTTGATAGTTGCTTGTCAAGGTTAATTTCCTCTCATTATTCAAATAATATATCAGAAACTTATTTACTTTTTATCGCTTTTTATCTTGCTGTCTATACCTACATAACTGCATACTGCATTAGCAAAATATAATTTTCCTGTATAAATCAGGTAGGTACCTACTTCATTTGATATTCAGAGATATAATAGGAATATATTTTATTTCCCGGTGTTTCTTTTCGCCATTGGCTATATTTCGAGAGCTATTTATACAAATATCCGCAAATCTCTAATTATAAATAATACCAATTACAAATACAATACATATAAAGATTAATTTAAAACTTGTATTTCTATACCTGAGCAAAAACAAGAGTAATTGGTAAAAAAGAATTTTACTTTAATTTAATACGATTTAATATCACAAAAGAAATGTAAAACACATAAAAATAATGAATTTAAAAAATACGGGATAAAACCTTGGATAAAACCTCGGATAAAACGAAGTACCATAGACATTATACCAACATTACCGTTATTATGACGTAAAGAAAATCGATAATAGGTAGATAAACCAAGAAAAAACTTCTTCTTCAGTAGACCTCCTTCATGCCCAATTAAATAAGTCAATTTACCATTCTTCCTTTAGTTTTCAAATGTATAAAGTTTAAACTATTACCCAAACACGAAAGTGTTTAACTTCACTACTTCACACGATTTAAGTTCATTGACGGCAACCTGTATTTAACTGTTTATAGTTCACCTTGTAGAAACTGTGAGCAATTGTGGCCTTTTTCTTCATATTTGTAGTGATCTTTAAATTGTTTCACTGCTGCGAAATATGAAGTGAAGTGAATTTAATTGTAAAAGGGAAAGTTCAAGGTCGTTGAAATTAGAATTTGTATGTATGGATTGTAATTCATTAATATTCAGCCCTGCTAGATCAGGTGTAATTTGAATTCGGGGTACGTGAATATTTGATGTAGGTAACGAAATTAGTATGAATGAGTTGAATGAATAAATTATCCGACTTGAAGTCAATGCATATTTTGGTTAAATATAGAATAATATTTTAAAATTAATTCAGTTACATGTATAGGTATGTAAATATGGCAGCAAATTTTATAAACTAATAATCTGAATAAATTTAACGAAGTTTATATATTATTTCGTCATAAAAATCAGCAGTTTCATGCATCAAATATAAATATTCATGATTTTTTTAAAATTTTATAGCTTTGATTAGTAACAAGTCGGTAACAAGTTACAATATCTATAATCATATTTATCGCATGTATCCGCCCTCTAAGTATGAATTCAATTACCCTATATTATAAATTAATTGACGATGCATTTAATAAACAATTCCATTCAATTATTTCTTTACAAAATGGAAATTTAATACAAATCAAGAAATTTATATATTTTTTTCCAAGCAATAATCAACTAGTTTAAGAGGGTTTCAGAGCTTAAGCTCGATTTTAGGTAGGTATCATAAGACAAATGACTGCATTTTATATAGGTACACAGGTACACATTTTATAAATTGATTTTAGAATTTTAGGAGTCATTTTTCTAACTATTTTGCCGATATTTTGGGTAAGTATAATAGAATTTACCGAAATTTTGCTGAATTCTAAGAAGAATCACCTATTAAGATAAAAATAAAACTGCAACTATTCATATTTTATAATATTGCAATACATAATACATTTAATCAGAGTTCATGTATTTTTTAATTATTTGTCCGGGTTTACCCCGATTTTAATTTAATGACACATTTAAAAATTAATTTGGTTTTCCAACAATTGAAAAGTTAGTGCTCATTAATTTTTAATTATTCAAATTCATTGCAATGCTATATTATAATTTTAAATAAATATTTGCAGCAATAGAGCATTACATGTACATGCAACAACAATAATTAAACAAATATGTATTATGCACGATTATACATATTGAGAAATAAATATGAAATGCCTACAACTCATGTAGGTAATGATAATAATACAATAACCAGGCATACGTTCAGTGTGCATTCAGAAAAAAATAAGCACCTGCTAATTGAAAAGAGCGAGGAAAAGAGTAAAAGAGAAAAATAAGTAAATAATAATAATAAACAATCCACAGTTAAGTCGAAGTTAATTGATATTATAGAGATCATGCATTTATTTGAAAAAGAACATCAATTCAATCATCGTTCACTCAAACTCTTTTGATATAATTTAAACAATTTCTTATCTCTTATAGTTTATGTGATCTCATTAGGTACATCCGAGGGTACATCTTATATTGGGACACGTAACTATTACACACTTATTTTCAAAATAAGTTATAAACATACTTGTTAACCGCTGGCCAGCACTACAATAAATCAATTTCCAAGAAAGTATTTAAACTACAAAACGGTTTAACTCTATACTAAATAACTAAATGAGTAAGCGGCTTAGCAGCTATGACCCACAATATAATTTTATCATTTTTAAAACAAATGACTGTCACACTTTTGATATTGAGTTCATACTTAAATCTTATGTAGTGAGTCATGAAAGTTCAAATTAGTGATCATTAAAGAACAATAATATCGATTCGTGGTTCGAACTGTAGATATCACAACTATTAAAATAGCACTCGAGATAGGATATAAAACTGTACCTACCTACATTTTAAAAGGTTGTCTCTACCCTAGCTACACAAGTATGTGGTGAACCAAATAATAACATGCAGTAACATGTAAAATAACATAATTATTTATTATTATAAAAGTTGCTCACTTCCTTGGCTTACTTCGCATGGCTACTACCGAGCTACTACTAATCGAGCTATACTTATATTGATTCTGTTGCAATGTAGTACATCAGTCTTCTAGTTATAGGGAACTCTTTAAAAAAATTATAGACATCACAACGATTTTAAAATGTACGACAGAATACACAATTTTCGAATCATAATTCAATATAACGTAGCTTTGACATCAATGATTGGATTACAGTGTGTTCAATTTGTCCTGAAAGCTAAAACGTCGTGTAGTTTGTTTTCCTGTCTCCCCTAACTAAAACTTGATAGTCTTTATTTCCTACTTCCTAGAGTTTACAACAGACTAACCTAAAAATATTGCATCAATTGTCACTTAAAAGTATTTTAGAGGGAGAACAGTTTTAGAACGAGAAGTGTTTTCAAACATAAAACTTTTAACAGAAAATAAATTTCGACACTGAGGCGCCGTGTTCAAAAGTCATTGTCTTAACAAGATTGACACCAGACGGTCGGTCATTGCTTCCATACAAATTCAATAAAGTATTTAAAACGATTTGAATGCAGTAAACTGCAAATAAATCCGTTTGAATTAGTCTATATCCCCATCTCCACAAATGAGATTTTCGATCAATTTTCCGATAAATAGTTTAGAGTTGCATTTCATTTGGCCTGAGCTATACCGCGGTAAACAAATGCCGATAGAATAGCCGCAAGTACTTTGCTTATTATTAATGAAGCTATAAAATACCTGCAAGTATCGATTTTGGTTGGGAATGCACAATTCAACACCCATTCGTGCATACCTGATGAAATTTGTTCATCGTCCATTAAACACACGTTGTTTTTCCGCCATTTCACTAAATTTTCAATAACTGAACTACTGTACACCTCGAGTACACCTTTAATAATAATGCAGAATTGTGAACATTGTTCATTGTTGCAAGCGTACATTTCAACGATTTTTAATTTAGTTGTTGTTTGTTGTTAATTGCAGTGCTGTTTAATCAGGACGGTAATTGGAGCTAAAAGGTTTGCACAAACACAAGCTCTACCTTACATTATATATTAACCAACCCCGACCAACCCTTTTAACCTCGCTTTTAACACAAATAATTCAATAATTTTACAATCAGAAAAAAACTACTCTATACCTAGGTACTTCATTTTTATTAAAAATACAATATTGTTGTAATCGTTTCTACCCTTATCATTGGTCAATCGTAAACCTAGTTCACATAGTTCATAGTTCACATATTTGTATGGCAAGGGCTGAAAGTAGTATATTGCAGATTGAGACTAGATTTTGTAGCCCTCGCTGAGCTCGTGCTACAACCTCGCCTATAACTAAGTAAATAAGTCTGCAAAAATACTTTCAGTCAGAAGTATACACAATATTTTTTCTACGATTAATTGATTTTTATAAATAATCAACAGCAATTTTGTTTATTTTCATCTATATTAGCATATCAACGAACAGTTGCGGATTTAGGGGGAAGGGGACGGAGAGAAGAGAATCCGAACACGTGCTCTCCCTCCCTGTGAGTGGCTTGCTTTGTTTCTTTTTAAAAATAATACAGTAAAACAGACATTTTACAACAATTTGTAGGTACCCTCGACTTAAAACTATAAAATAAATCGCCTACGGCGCGTTTTCCATTACAGTAAAGCACCCACGCCGGTAATTTAGTCATACCGATTGCGCTAGAATAGAATGAAGTTAACATTTTTATTCAATTTACATATACCTATTTTTGAAAACTATTTCTCAATGTATTAGACATTTGTGCCCCTTGTCAAAAATTTCTAAATCCGCCACTGTTTACGAAAGCTAAAATTTTGAATGAAGAAAAAAATTTAACGAACATAAATGCTCGCGTAAATGCGACGTAAATGTAAACAAACTGAATTTTGAGTAGAAATTTTAATATTAATATAAAAACCAACTTCTAATAAATTATTTATGATTACTGGAAGAGATTTTTATAAGCATCGGGCTGAAAATATTCTCAGACCGTACCGTCACTATATTAGCAACGGTTTACAACAATAATTGGTCAGTAAAATTATTGGAAATTGTCAACAATTTACCTCAAAATAAATTTAAATTTGTTCATAAATTAAGGTAATGTAATAAGTTTTTCTGTTTACGTTGCTAATACGAATATGCATATAAGGAATTGTATTATTTTTAAATGAAAGTATAATCTGGTATGGCCGGGAAGACTTAACATAGAGTTCGATTTATAATATCAGTTTTACAATAAGCGATAAATTAAAATTTTGTCCAGATAATTAAACACAAATAATTCATTTGCATATGTGGAACGGTAACTCACTACCCTCAGGAAGTTGCAGAATTCTGCCCGTATATTATAATTATTATCACATGTTGTCAAACACATGTGGAGTCAAGCATGAAACATACGAGTATAATAAAAAATGCACCTCAAAATTACTCATGGTCTAAACCGAGTCTAAACCGGTAAATTAATTACAGCGTTGAGTAAAATTAGTCATATTTTAACATATTGCTTACATCTTATTATTTCATTAATTCAAATATAAAACAATTAAGTAATTTAATTGAAACATCTGATTTTATGAAACATTATTATTATATGCTATGATTACATTAGTAATGTCCTTGCAATAATGCATTAAATATTTATCTAAAAAGAAGCTAATTTGAAGGTTATTTGTTTGATATAATTATAGAAAAATAATATCATACTTCAAACAAATGAAATAAAAGCTTTGAACATCTACAAAAATGTAAATCAAATGAAATAAAATAATTCACCACAAAAAGTTACGCAAAACTTTTGCAGCAAAAAACAAGTTTATGAAAACGAAGTTGTTTGAAATTTGCAAACTATTTTACTTACGCAAAATGTTTGTACAGCAAGCATAAACATCAAACAAAAGATAAGAATTCTATGTGAATAAATAAAACAAATGATAGTATAATTAGAAACAAAAGAATATCCCATGTACCGAAATAAATCAATGTTGGATACCGAAGTCAAGCATAAAATATTTTTGTTGTCAAAATATAATATGCACGATATATAATTAATTAATAACTTACCTTATAGATGCTAGTTAATTATCCAAAATACCATCTTGGGCACACATTATTGTCACAAATTTAGACACAAGTTCACTTAATATTATTTATAATTTATACAAAAAACACCACGCTACATCTACAATACACACAACCACCATCTTGATGTGTATAAAACAGACTGAATAGCATATCTGACTCAAGCGCAGACTCCGACTGGCGGAGGTTGGCATAAAATACCACATTCCAAACCAAGTTCTGTCTCTTTCTGTAGCACAGAGTTTCAAATACCAATTTGTATAAGTTAGATAAGGATAGAACTGGAAATCTTCATGACAAGCTCAAGCTATTATGTGAGGTTATCATTGTGTTTGTGTACTACAAAATATTCGAATTGAAATTATTTTATTGTTCAGTTTATTTCAGTTCCTATTGTAAAAATGTCTTCGATGCCAATAAATTCTTCGACTTTACTTCCACTAGGTAACTATAAATCTTTGCTATTCATTTTTAATCTGCAAAAAATATGAAATGCATGATTTAGAGGTTATGCCGACGTTATCCAAACGCATTTATTAATTTTCTTTTGTATTTTTACTAATGACGATGTTTATTTGTTTTTTCAGAACTCGTAGATAAATGTATAGGTTCCCGAATTCATATCATAATGAAAAATGATAAAGAGATTGTTGGAACGCTACTAGGATTTGATGATTTTGTAAATATGTTGTTGGAAGATGTAACAGAATATGAATCGACTCCTGAAGGCAGAAGAATTACTAAACTGGATCAAATTCTTCTTAACGGCAACAATATCACAATGGTAATTCTTTTGTTAACAAATGACAGAGTATTCTAAGATTCTAACCTCAAAATTGTACGAAGAAAATTAATAAATAATTTTTTACAGCTTGTACCAGGAGGGGATATGCCAGATGGATAAAAATAATTTAAATATTAATTAAATTTTGTACTTTTCTTAATATAACAGTCTCTAATTTGTACTATAAATAAATATAATGCCATACAATATGAGGTTACTTTGTAATTACAATACATACGTAATATATTGATTAAATATATTTCATATAACATTTTATAATCTATTTAACTTAATACGAAGTACTAGAACCATCAATATTCATACCATGAGTAAGCATATGCCTAGCTAGATTAATTTTAGATGCACAAATTTTATTACAAATTTCACAAACATGATTATTAGTATGCCTTTTAGTGTGTCGATTTAATAATTCGGTTGTACTAAATCTTTTCGCACAAACATGACAGACATTTGTGAATACCGAATGAGTTTTTTTATGTCGGGTAAGTTCATTTTGATTAAAAAATGTCTTATGGCAATCTGTACATTGATGAGGCCTAACACCAGTATGAATAATTGAATGCCGGTTTAGTTCAGCATTACTTATAAATTTTTTTTCGCAATCTTGACATTCAAATGGCCGATCATTCAAGTGGAGTTTCTTAACATGGCGTTGTTTTTCATAAATTCCTTTAAATTTCATTTCACAAAACTCACATTCATACGGTCTTTCTCCAGTATGAGATCTAGTATGTCTTTCTACTTGAGCTCGAGTTGAAAATCTCTTTTCGCAAAAACCACAAGGAAAATTTCTGTTCTCTTCTCCCATGTGTCTAACTCTTACGTGTCTTGTAAGCTCACTTTCCAAAGCAAAAGCTTTATCGCAAGATTCACATGGGAACGGTCGATCTCCTGAATGTAACCTGGTATGCCGCACTAACTGAGCTTTCGAAGAAAAAGCTCGTTCACATAGTTCACAACAATGTGTTTTGATATTTGCATGTCTTTTTACATGAGCTTTTAATTCAGTTGCGTTTCGGAAAAGTTTTGAGCATATCGGACATGGAAGCGATCTCATAGCTTCCATATGAACATTCTGATAATGTCGTTCGAATTTTGATTTTGACTGGTATGATTTTTCACAGATCTTACATAAAAAAGGTTTATTTCCTTCTTGACGAGTAAAACATTCAGTAATATCAACAGACTTTTCATCGTGAACACTCTGTATATGTTCATTTAAACTAAGCTCACTATTGAATATCTTCTGACATTTAATACAAGGTACTGGTACATTTTTGTTATGGATTAAACTGTGGCGCTCTAATTCTTTATTAGTTTTGAAACTATACTCGCAATCTGTACATTTAAATTTTTTGCTAGTTTCATGCATTTCACGATGCTTCTCCAGAAATGCTACTCGTTTGAATGTTCTGTCACATACATCACAAGTAAGATTTGGTTTAAAAGAATGAGATCGCATGTGTCGGTACAAATGAGAAGAGCTCATAAAATCTTTTGAACACACTTTACAGTGAAACGGACGTTCACCGGTGTGCATACGAGAATGTCGCGACAATTGAGATAAAAAATCAAATTTTCGATTGCATGTTGTGCAAATAAATTTCTTATCTTCGGAATGAGTCTTTTTATGAACAGCTAGCTGGGCTTCATTATAAAATAATCGTGTGCAATGAGGACATGGTACTTTTCGCTCTTCTTTATGAATTCTTTCATGTTTATTCAAATCTGATTTGCTGTGGAAAGATTTTTCGCAGTCTTTACACAGAAAAGGACGTTCACCGGTGTGTCGTCGTAAATGTTCCGACAAAATTGAAGAGTTAGTAAATTTTTTATTACATGTAGGGCAGCAAAATGGTTTGACCTTATAGTGCACCTTCATGTGGTCCAATAGATATTCACTACATGTGAAACTTTTTTTACATTCTTTACATATAAACGGCTTTTCTCCCGTGTGACTATACTCATGTCTCTCCAGATGGGCTTTACGAAGAAATTCTTTCTTGCAATACTTGCATGAATACTCTTTTCGGGTGTGAGATTCAAGATGATCTTTTAAACCTGTTGAATGAGGGAATGTTTCATCGCAGTACGGGCAGAAAAATGGCTCATTATCACCATCATGTCTACTCATGTGCTGAATAAAATTGTACGGTTTTGCAAAAAATTTATTACATCTTCTACATTCATAATATTGTTTTCTAACTGGATGTCTTCTCATATGATGAAGTAAAGTACTGCGGAATCGAAAACTTTTTTTGCAGATTGTGCATGGAAATCGTTTTAGAAAAGGGTCTTCTACTAAAGATGTTTGCATTATATCAATGTCATCTGAAATTTCATCTGTATCTTCAGTTTTAATTTCAGTATCCATACTTTTATTTGATTCATCTTCGTCTAGTGTTACAGACAAAAATGACATTATATCGGCGTTGAGGGTTTTAAGTTCGTTTTCATTCTGTCCATTAAATCCATATTGTTGCTCATCTACTTCTTGTTTTATGTACATCTCACTCATTTGGTTTTCAATTGTTGGATCGTAATTTTGTTCTTCGCTGTATTTTGTTGTTGGACTAGATACATTTTCGCTTTCTTCGTCAATTTCTTTTTTTATTTCAACTTCCAAAAACTTATTTATATCCATTATTAGGAAATTATCAAAATATGTACATTTAAATTTTAAAGAAACAGTTTTATAGGTTAGTTTTTGAAAATATAACAAAAAACGAAAACAAAAGAAAATTTATAACATTTTGTTTTTCAATGATAAATAAAATCACATTTTAGTTATCACAATTTAATTGTAACAAATAAAAATAATCATTTCTTGTCAATGTAATAATTTAACCTTTACATTGTCTAAAATCAATGACAACCATCTGCCAAATTTCTCTTTTTCTTCATTTCTTAGTTTAATTATAATAAAATTTTAAAAATATATTAATTATTATTAAAATAATATTTATAATTAGGTTTCATATTTTAGTAAATATTTTTATTTTTATAGAGAAAATTATTATTAGACAACACCTTTAATAGCTTTGTGTTGAGGAAAGACTATGTTAAGGATGATAAAATTCCAAAAAATCTTGTTTTAAATAATTGTGATATCTGGTATTTATTAATTTCAAACAATATAATAAATAAATCTTATTATCAAATGTATTTGGTATGGTTCAGGAACATCGTATAAAGCAATAATAATTATTTCTGCTAAGAGTAATTATTATAATGTTGTGATAAAACCAAGTGTTTTTTAAAATTTTATACCTAATCATGTTTCAGTTAAAAATGTATCACATATTCCTACTACAAGCATTTATGGTAATGTTTCAGTTCGTATGATTATTATAATGCTCTTTAAAATTGAATTTTTTAAAAGACTTATTACATTTAATACACGTAAATGGAGTATGATACTTTATAATGTGCTCATCTAACTCACTCTGAATATGAAAGATGAGTTAGCGTTAGCACAAATATGAACAATTATTATATGATTTTTAACATGACACGAGAATGTAACCGAAAGTGATATATTTGCTCGAATAAGTATTGTACTATGAATATGAAAACTTTCATAAGTAAAATATTCTAAGAAGGCTTCATCTTCATCTTTGTATATTTTGCAATTGATGATGATGATGAGATCATTATAACTGGATAGGTGGTCCTACCCAGCCGTTGTAGAGACTTTGCCCTTTTCGGCTTATAATCATCACTTTCATTTTCTAGTGTACCATTCAAATTATGTTCATTTATTTTATCTATGCATCCGCATTCAACACTAGATTAAGTCTAAACAATTCCTATATTAAAATCTTTGTTATCAGGTGGTTCTTCTTTTATCAATTTAATTTGAAGTGCTTCTATCTCCAATAACTCTGCTTCCTTCCTTTTCCATCTTTTCCTTTACGTATAATTTGATAGTTCAGTTCATTGATAATATGAGACTACAACAAACAATTAACAATGATATTTACCATTTTAAATAAATAATATAATATTATCGTCTCTTATCTATTATTTTTAAGTAAATAATAGAAATACAACAATACAAGTATGAACAATCAACAGAAACAAACTGTCAGAACATTATTGTTAGTTGTTAGGATCTTGGTCTTGTTCTCTTGTCGGTTGGCTGTAGTTATTGTTGGTTATTGTTATTGTGTAGTGTTTTGTTTCAGCAACACAACACTAGCGCCAGTAAGACTGCTGCCTTCTGGCGAGACAAATATAAACTAACAGAAACGTCATTCGCGATAATGGTGGTGTGTGTGTTTACAACATGAGTGATAGAAATATTTAAAAATAAGTGTTTTCCTGTTCTTATTTTAAGTGGTAAGTCTTAACAGCACTTGATTTTATACTTATTATCAGTTATATCACGTAATCATTACGAAATAAGAATTAAGATAACCTTGTCTATAAAAGGATGCAAGTTCATTGACAGTTGAGAAAAATAATTAATGCTTGGGCAATTTCGTCCAAGATTTTAATAATTTAAGGTGAGGTCAGTTATTGAGGCATGAAGCAAGATGCCTGTTTAATTAAACGCAATTAAATTTGTAAAATACATTGTAAACTGATGTTTTAAAAAGTGAAAAATTTTCTTAATTTTTTATTTTTATATTAAAATTTATGCTACTTAAAAATTCCGGTATTGTGGTATTTTAAAAATGTTAAAAATTCTTTTGCGTATTGATTTCTGGATTTTATTATTTGAGGTTATGAGTCAACGTCTGCAAATTGTGCGTCAGGCGCGGTAAAATTGTTAAATCAAGAGTGACAGTAAAATCTGTTCGTTCTAATTAATGATATTTTTTTATATCTGCCCTTAAAAATGTTATAACTGTTCCTTATTTTATTGTTTGTATGCGGCAAATTAACGATTTCATATTGACAATAAATTTTACAATTTTTACGTTTCTTGTTCTTTTCAATTCAAGGTTTTTTACCATAAACGTAACTTATTAACGTGCTTTTAGCACGCGAGGGCTACAGCTGTGCACAAATTCTGTCGTCAACTTTGCTATAACTTTACACCAATTAATTTTAGTCCTTGTGTTTTCTTCTCCTGAAAGAGAATTGTTTTTTTATCTCTTTTGTTGCAAACAAAAAAACATCAATGTTTCACGCTTCCTTTCTTGTGACATTTCCGGAGATAATTGGCTTGATTTTCTCGAAACTTTTTTCGAACTTTTATTAGTTTTATACTCGGTTTTATACAAACATTATCATGAATATAGATGAAATTGTTTGCTCTTGATAATTCCTTATTTAATTTATACTGTAAGTTCAGGAAGTATTTGTTTTGTGATTGTCAATATAGGGGCAAACAACTTATAGATTAACTGTTCCTGTTGTGATAGTTTCCTTGTAAATAGGCTCGTAAATATAGGTTGATTGTTGACATTTCCGTATTTCCGCAAATATTGCAAAGGTTGCAGCTTGAATCGGAACTTTTTCTCTATTTTTAGAACCTAAAGGTTGAATTTCATAATTCAGCGCCTTCTTCAATAAAAGAAAATATATGATACTAACAAAATAAATCTACGAAACTATATTTATTAAAAAAGCTCGTAAAAAAGTGGGGTATATTAAATATTAACGTCAATTTGGCAACTATGTTTTGTTATTATCGAGTTATTATTTATGAAACTCGTCTGTATAGGTGAGATTGTTTTGCTCACATTTATAATTTTATAGAAACCTATTGAACTTATGTCAATCAAACTTTACCTGGTATACCTAAGTGATAGATAAGATAAGATATTTCCTCGGATATTTCCGAGATATTTCATAAACGCAGTTTTATTATTTTTTCGGAAACAGGTTAACTGACATAAAAATCCCATGCATCACTTTTATAGAGAATTTTGTGCTCTATATAACGTCATATAAATGTTTTACTCGTAATGATAAGCTAAAGAGTTAAACTTTAAAAACCAGAAATAGCGGTCATTTTTTCAAAATTTCAATGGCTTCCGTTGCGCTGATTTCCGGAAACTTTTGATATGTTAAAAAGCACATTTTTCCGTATTGGATTCCGCCGAGAAAGCTGTTGTTGCAGTTTTTTCAAAGTGAAATTATCGGAAATTATACACGGAAAAAATATACTTGAATGTTATTGTGATTTGGTTATGTTATTTTTTTATATATTTGCTTTGCTGTAGTAAATTTAAAATTTTTCAATACATTTCACAAAATTATATGTTAACAACACAATCGTTTTGTGATTTATATATTGATGTTTAAGATAATAAGATGTGTTAATAACCAGCATATCAACATTGTATATTTTAGCGCAATATTTGTGGTAAAAGTACAACTAAATATAAACCTAAAATTTCAAGTTAAATTTACCACTATAAGTGTAATTTCCAATATTGCAATATTTACTGAATTGAAGTATTGAATTTACCACAATGGTTTGTACCTTATAACTATTTTCTTGTAGTTTTACTGCAAGTTTGTTTGAATCAGCAAGTTTTATTTTTCTCATTTGTGTATCAACGTTTGTTGTGTGCATACGTGTCGAACGCATTTATTTAAAGAAGTCGCAAATATTTGATAAATAATTAATACAGGAATAGCTGATAAAAATGTTAAGAAGAAGTTAATGGGATTTTCAGTGTCTAGTCCCGATTTTTTAAACGTAAGTTAATTATGTATTATATCAAGATATTCTAATTCTAGGTACATTCATAGTTCCTTTTTTACAGGGGATGTTTCTTCATATTGAAAATATTTGATTTAAGAAATAATCTATATGAATGTTTTGTATCTCAGTATGTCATAGTCGTATAAGATGTTTTTTCCCTAATTTTCTTTATAAAATATATTATATTTTGGTAAATAATGCAGTGTTCTTCATTTGTTCTTGTTGTTAATTTAATATTAACCTCATGATCCTATTTTTTATTTCATATTATGATATTATGGATACAATGAATGAAGTAAAAGTAAGAAAAATTACTTAATTACTTTATAATTTGTAAGAGCACAGTGTTAAAATTAGACACCTTCGTTACTTTTACAAATTTAGCAATGCACTATAAAATAAGAAATTATTATTCAATAGGTACCTACACAAATTTTGAAAAATTATTCATTATTTACATTTTTTATTTTATTGTGCATTGCTAAATTTGTAAGAGTAACGAAGGTTTCTAATTTTAACACTGTGCCCTTACAAATTATAAAGTAATAACTAAATATTTTTATTACTTTCACTACATTCATTGTATTAATAATATCATAATAATTATCATAAAAGAAGTATTATTAAAATCTGATATTTGTAAATAAAACTAAATATAATTTTGATTTTACAATTAATTGTGGTAATATATAAATATTATATGTAGTAATTATTTCCAAACGTGTATTGTATTCTATACCACAATTTATTTTGTATATTTTAAATCTAAAATTTTATCGCAATATTGTGGTAGAAAGTAACATACAAGAACTACCACAAAACGTTGGTAACTATATATCAACACGTTGCTGCTGTCCTAATAATAAACCGTGTTTGTGTATAATAAAATCACAATTGTGTTAAAAATGTCACAAAATTTCTTTGCGTGTAAATTCTCTGGACTACTTCTGATTAACAAAATATACAAGGGATTGAAGTTTTACAAATAACACAAATTATAATTTTTTGTAATCAAAACAATTTTGAAAAGCAAATCATTTTTTAGAAAAATTAATTAGTTTGACAGATGTCATTTAGTGACATTTACAATTCAAGATTAAAAATGCATGTTTTATAATAGTCCGGGAGCTGGCGTCAAATTTTCATGGGTGATTGCAGCAAAGCTGATTTTTGCAATATAATTAGTTCTATAATAACTAATTAAGAATTGCAGTGTTAGCTGGCACGACCGTGTGGCCTGCAGATTTAAGGGCCTGCGAAACTTTCAAAAAATATCAAATTTTCAAGTGAAACCAGCAAAGCTAAAATTTTGTATAATGATTCTTTACCAATTATATTTAACAAAAAAATATGTTAGCTGGACAGGGCAAGTGGAAAACCTTGTTAGCTGTGCAGGTGAACAGTGACAGTGACAATGTCAAAATAGTGACACATCGTTTTCATTTTATGTAAACAGTAGAAGAAGATATAAAGATAAACCGATATAAACGATGTATCACTATTTTGACACTGTCACTGTCAATGTTCACCTGCACAGCTAACAAGCTTTTCCACCTGCCCTGTCCAGCTAACATATTTTTTTGTTAAATATAATTGGTAAATTATCATTATACAAAATTTTAGCTTTGCTGGTTCACTTGAAAATCTGATATTTTTTGAAAGTTTCGCAGGCCCTTAAAATCTTATCTTAAGCCCCGCTTTCGGACCAGCTAACATTGCAATTCTTAATTAGTTATTATAGAACTAATTATATTATAAAAATCAGCTTTGTTGTAATGGTCCGGTCAAATTTGACGCCAGCTCCCGGACTATAAGTTAAGTACAAAAATAATACGAGCAATATTTAAAATTTAAATTATATTTTTTAAATTTCGAATTGTAAATAAGTATCACTAAATGACATCGATGACAACTGTCAAACTAATTAATTTTTGTTAATTTTTCCATAAAATTTACTTTTCAACTTGATTACAAAAATTTAAAAAAAACCAGATAGAATTGGACCTATGTAACCTCAGGAATAAGCTGTTAAAGTTTGTAATACTCGATCTGTAACATCCTGTATACCTAATGGTATTTTCGAGTATTTTGGTACATTTCGGTATTTTATTATTAGCATTTATTAGCAAGGTGTGGTGTTCAGGGGATTAAATGATCTTTTAGTTAAGCCTTTAACCACCACAGACAATCCTGGTTTGGACCCGGTTCCTGTCCGCTGTTCCTGCCAAAATCCCCAAGCGTTAATTATTTTCTCCCCTGTTATTGGGATAATGGTGTGATACTATATGAGAGTGAAAGTGTACGAACTACGAAGGGTGTTTAATGATTTATGTCTAAGTAAGTGTGTTGTTAGTGAAAATGAACGTGATAATGTAATATTACAAATCTCAACTAAAACTTTATAAATTATTTAGTCAATTTACAGTTAGGTACTTGTTGGTAGGTACTTTATTAGCATAATTATGTAAGGTAATGATGTTTTACAATTACAATAAATATAAATATGAACTTGAATAATTTTGAAGATTGGACAGCACTCTTCTTGAAGTTCTGTTATAGTTTCCCTATAAACCATAGAAGTTCCGAGATCCCGGAGATTCCGAATACCGAAATCCCGTACAAAATTTAGTCAGGATTCAATACTGGTATTAAACATAAAATACCGGTTTTTCGAAATATTTTTTTATTCAAAAATTCGGTTTAGCTTTGTTCTAAGACTTGTTTATTGAAGAGTTGAAGAGTTTTCTAAAAATATAGTTTATAGTAATAATTTAATAGAATAATAGAATAAATAATTCGTTAATTATTCTAGAAATTTTTCAGTTTTTATTTTCAAGAAAACAAATTTTATTTTTGATAAATTTTGTATTCTCAAAAATAAAATAAATATTTTGACTTTCACTTTTAATCATATTCATTATTATCTCGATTATTATTAATTTACCAAACAGCCTACGCCTAATTAATTTTAATTTTGTTCCATTTTCTATCATTTTACCAATACCGGTATCAATACCGTTATTACCGATTTTTAAACCGATTTTAAAAATCGGTATTAAATTTATAAATAATTGACAAAAAGTATTTTTTCTACGCCTACCACCGAAATTCTCACTTCCGACATTCACTATAGGTACTCTTCGAAAATGTCATTTTACAAACAGTGTAGAATGGCCGTGTGGGAATGTTAATCGAAGACGCAGCATGAGCGTTTCGTAATGATTTTAAAATACATAATGTTTCCTATGTTTCCTATTCATCAAAATTAAATATTAATATATTAAAGTGAACTGTCATATAGTGCATGTGAATTAATAAAAATGTAAGTAAATATAGAATATACTCGTACATGCATGCTCAAGTTTCTGACTCGCAAGTAAGATGCTTATTTCGACACTTGATACACACTATAACATTCTGTCGTTGTTTACTTACTAATGTTATGGTTTAAATTTTTAAAACAACCGAAACAGTTTTAAAGAGACAAAGTAGGTACGCAAATTCAAGAAATACGGTATGTAAAATTATCTCCACGTGTATATTTTTACTGCACCCAAAAACCGGAAACATAAACTACGGTGCATCACCAATGATCCAGCCCACCCACATTCACATTCAATTTAGCGCTAACCATGCAAGGAAGAACTTCATACACGTTACGCGTTACTAACATAACATCTGTATATATTTTCAATCGTACCAATCTGTGATTACGTGAAATTACGCGTGAAACGACAATGTCAGGTTGGGCGGACCTCAGGCGTATCTACTAACTCTAATGCGTATGGTTACACGCGTGTCGGTTACCGGTTAGGTGGGTAACCGGTAACGGTAGCACCTCGGGTGTAGCGAAAACAGAGTGATTATGTGAGATTGGTTACTGGTAAATATAATATTGACGGTTGAGATGATATCTCTTTGTAATAGGGAAGCAACGAATAGTAAATGTGCCAAATACCGAATAATGAATATTATGCCAGGACTGCCTGCCGAATAACCGAATATTCGGAGAATGTTCTGCACCCTTGTGCCAAATTATAAATAAGGATTGATGCTGCTTTGAATGCAGAGAAACTTATTTTTTTGCTTCATAATTTGCCGCTTTTAAATTTTAATAACGAACAGTTTACCTATCATTTTTATTTTTATTAAAATTACAAAATAAAGTTTTTGACATTATTTTTCTTTTTTAGTAATAATGATTTTAAAAAACTCAAGAATAAACATATATTTTTTGTTTGTCAATGAAGTATCTAAATAAAGCACTTTCAGGAGACATTTAAAGGCAATCGCAGTTCAAATATTGTATGTCATAATATGTGACGTCAGAATATTCGGTATTTGGCTGAATAGTATATAACTAATATTGGGTGTTGGGCCAAATAGGCAGAATACCGAATAATATTCGTTGTAACTCTACTTTATAGGCATAGGCGCCGACTATGTGTGGGCTTCGTGGCTCGTGCCCCCAGAAGAAAATATTCGTGGAGGCTAAGCCCCCACACGAACATACGACACATACAAATTTTATTTATTTATTATTTCTGCACATATAGGAAAGTATAATTTGCTGTTATTTATCTCTGATAATTCGATTTTAATGTGTTTTTTATTACATTTTTTTAAAATTACATCTCTGGCCCTGTTGCATGACCTAGAAATATTGTCTTATACTGTTTTATTCTTTCTAAAACTCCCACACGGATTTTCAAAATTTGGCGCCTATGTTTATCGGTAAAGTGATAATGATAAAAAATGTGCTTATACTTAATTTTTTATCAAATAATTTTTTTGTAAAATTCAGTATGGAATTGTTTAACTTTTCAATACTCATTTGAGTTTGGAAAAGTTCAATTTTTCCAAACTCAAATGAGTTTAAATAAAAATTTAAATGACAATGAAAAATATGTCACTGCATCAAAACTAACTTGATAATTTTAGTATATGACATAAAAATATGAAAACAAATATATTCAATTAAAATAATAAGGAATCTATTACTGAATTTTACAAAATCTTGTGTACAACTCTTCAGGAAAAGTGTTTTCTCCCATTCACGACGTGTTTTTGATCTCGACTTCGTCTCGATCTCCAAACTCGTTGTACAAATAGCTATTTATTATAAATTTTAGTTATTTTAAAGCCCTGTTCACAGATGGATTTTTTGAAGTTTATTTTATGCTTCTGAATCATGTTTTGAAGCTATCAGTGAATGTGAATTTGAATAAGAAATATAGAAATTATTTTTTTCCAAGAATCATTAAAATTTTCAATTAAGTGACGTCGATATTTGACAGGCAATTATAAACAGGATTATTTTTATCAAAATTCAGAGGCATGAAAGAATCATCAAAGGATTTAGGGTTAATATGCAAAATTGCCACAAATCTCGATTTGTTATTGTTTAGTGTCTGAGCTATCCCAATTATCCTCATTTTAAAGATTGTTCAGCTTTGAAGACATAAATCCACGTAAATCTCAAAAATTAAGCCCGATATGAGTCTACGGTTTGCACATTCTTACCAAACAATTTAGAAAATTTGAAATAAACAATATTTCCTGATTTATTTTACGTTCTCAAAGTCCAATTTAAAAAATTAATGTGAAAAATCGGTATAACTCAGAAGCTAAGCTAGATATCGAATCTCGGTTTTAATTTAAACTATTGGATTGGATGTTATCTCGGATGTTATTATTATTCCTTTGTCAAGGGCGAGTCAAGGGCATAGAACGTTTTCTTATTATAATAGTTTTTACTATATATTTTTATACTTTGAATTTCCATATAAACATTTTGATAATTTAGTATATTATACTGAAGAGGGTAACATTATTACGTGGATAAAAGGATAAATGCAGGTGATGGCTATGATTAATGTTTTGAGGGGTGAAAGAAAAATTCCGGGAAGAAAATAAAAGATAGATGTTGATTGAACAAGACTGGTATGTTTTTATGAGCCCACATTTAATAAGGGCTATAATAGGATAGGTAAACGAATAATATTAATGATGAATATGCACAATGCATTCAATTCATCAAGTATTAATGTGCAGTTAGTTTTCATTATAATTTTGATAGCAGGGTATGGCACCATTATCATTCGATTTAAAACACAATTGTATTCTTGTATTTAAATTAATAAAATAATTAGCGCTTGTGTTAGTAATAATTATAGGCACAATTATATGCATTTATGTATAAGAAAAATGATTTCTAGTACAAGTGTTAAACATTTATGTAAATGGTAAATGTATTCAATTTAATTAAAGAAGTAATTCCTGTTGAGAAAGTTTAGCATGAATAATTCTAATACGATTCGCAGTTTAATTTCAGATCTATCTTTATCGAGATCTTTACAACACTTGATTAATGTATAGATAAACTTAATTAACGTTTTATATAAATTAAATTTGATAGAATTAACTGGGCGGAACAACTGTTGAAAATTATTGTGATACTGACAACTTAATTTTAAATAAATACATCATATTATATTATTATTAATAACAGTTTACAACATTTTAAAACTTAATTTAAGACCTACACAATTTATTTTACATCATATTATTAGTTAATTTTAATTGAATTTCAATATATAATTTTAATTTAATTATCGATATAGCACGATATAGCATACCAAGCATACCATAAGAAAATGTTCTTTTCTAAGAACAACAATTTCAAGATGCTGATATTTTTTCATTTAGCAATTCACATTCACAAAGTTAATATAAAAAAAACTTGTTTATAAGATTTAAAGATATGAATTTTTTATAACCATAAATAATAAAATACAAATTTTTATTATAAAATACGAATAAAATATTTATTAATAACCTATTGCAAGTAATTACAGTACTTGCTCATATAAGGCAGATTATTTAAAAACTAATTTATAAGTTAGAAATAGCTACTGAAATTGTAAATATTGTGGACGATCTGTTTGAAATAGCAAATAGCACCGCAATCTAATAAACTTCAGAGATACTCCAGTATCGATGTGCCTGGTACCACCCTCAGACACGATGCTCTATTATTACCTTTGGGGTGAAAACACAACACCTACGCAGCTGTTAAAATATGAAGCTATATATAACCTATATACAGAGCCGAGTGCATGGGTGCGGGCCCCTTCAAAGAAAAGGTTAAATTAGCTGTTGTTATGTCTTCTCAAAACGCACTGCTCTTAGTTTATCCAGCAGCTATTTTTCTTTGTTACAAATTTCAATTTAAAGATGAATAGAGGTGAGATAACCTCACAAAAGGAATGAGGTTTTGTACTTTCCTTACTCTTATATGACATGAAAAATTTATATTTATATACACAGAAGTAAGGTCGGAAGTAAACCTTTAAGTAAGTTGAGTAGGTAGGTATTTGTTTTCTGTTTATTGTCACTTATAATCTCACGTGCATTAATTATTTCCGGAAATTTCTTTGAGTGCTTTCTAAGTACATCTTAATCAGCTCTCGTATACCACTCGAGCTGATTACGTTGTTGGAATGCACGAGAAAAAAAATTCCGGATAGAATTAATGCACGAGTGTAGATTCGGTATGAAAAAATCGTCATGTCACACCGCCGATCTATTTTTGAATTCTTGTTGCAATAGAATCCTAAACTATTGACTTACGTATTGTGTATCTTACTGAGGAGTATTGAGTATTTAAACAAACCTATCCTGTTGAAATTCGGTTGCGCGTGCATGCTTGGGCATTGGACATCCGGTTAAATGAAGCGAGTATGATAGATACAAAGTAACATGTATTGAGTGAGACAGCAAACTGGTGCAAAGTACTCTGTGACTGTGTGTCAATGGAAAGTACGATTAATTTAAATTTGATATTTATTATTTTAAATTTTTTTAAATATAGAGGAAAAGTTTTATTGAATTTAAAGACACTGCACAATTTGAACAATTTAGTACGCAACAGGCATGAAACAAATTAACAGATTTAAAATCTGCATTGGTCTATTGACGTCACTTCCTTGCCACCAGCATGCGCACAGCGTACTGCGCACCAGCTTGCTGTCTCACTCAACACATGTTACTTTATGTTTATATGTATCGCACTCATTGCTTCTGACAGGATAGGTCAATTTAACCAATTTTTAATTTAAATGTGAAACCGACATTTCCGCTTATTAAATTATGTTACCGTGGTTACTATTATTGTAATCAATTCTTCCATGCATTGGTTGTTAATGTACCATGCTATTTTCAGATATGTTGAATTAAAATATGATTCAATTCAAATTACAACAAATGTTAAAAAATAGCATTTTAATAATTTGATTTTTGGTCGACTAACCCTAATCTTGAACTTTAAACTATGGTTTTTCACGAGGTTTTTCACCATTTTCTTTTTTGGTAGAACTATGTACCTATTTGTAGAAGTGGTTGTATAGTATAAAAAATTTATACCTAACGAAAATGGTTGACCATTTATTGCGTTTGTTCGAGTATGGTATATGATGAGTTTTTTCTGTAGATGTTAACTAACTAGGTAATTAGGTAAATATTTATTTACATAAAAATTACCTATATGTTCAATGATGTTTCTTATAAATTCTAGTTGCCAGTTTGTCGTTATTTTTTCATTCTATTAAATTAAACTCTGTCCTCATTCGTGTAGATGTCCCTTCGGGTTAATTCTCGGGTTAATTAGTTTCTTCCCTATGTAATTACATAAGTGATGTGAAAATTCCCTACAGTATTCCAAGTATGTGCTTGATGGAATAAATGAATGAAAAACAAATGAAATAGTAAAAAGTGTATAGATAGTTTCCATAGATACATGGATGCATTCCTGCATAAAACATCTTCCATGTCGTGACTGTACATATTGATAACTTCCTGTCTTCACAATCGCCTTATGGTAATGTGATTTTGTTCTCGGGCTGTTATTATTTGCACGAAATAATATTTAAAATTCTGCTGGGGGTTTTCAAGGCTTTTCTACCTTTTATACGCTTTTACGCGACTTTTACGTATATGTTATGCTAGCGGTGTATATCAAGGATTTAAAGTTTTCTTTGTCGAAAATCTTTTCCGGAAATTTTTCTACAATATAGTTTTGTGAGAAGCAGTCAATTTATTAAAATTCAACATAAGACTAATGTTTCGGCTGCACATCAGCCGTCTTCAAATTATTGAATAGTATTATTTTATCATTTAAATCTGATTTGTCAATATACATGATGCTTTAGCATACATTGTATTTGGTTATTTATTTGGCGTTGAATAATCTTTTGATTTCAAGAACAAAGATTTTACGAAATATGTATAAACTGATTATAAATTTAAGAAAGCAAAATGTACCTAATCTATTATCTTCAAGATAATGACATTTACATAATAGTGTCACAATTCAAAATAATAACATTAGCAATTAGCTCTTATAAAAGGTCTGTACCACAGGCAAACTATGAAAACGTGAGAAAACTAAAAAATTAGCTGTCAGTTTTTGTCTCGGTTTTTGTTTTCAAATTTTGTTTCTATTATAAACTCGATTCTCTGATAAATATTTGTGGTAGGTACTGGATCTTATCTCTGATTTCCAGTCCTAAATGATAAATAAACGAAAGGATGTCCTCTGCGGTGAAAGCTGATGTCATGGAAATAGTAAAAGTTCCTCAATCAGGTTTTATTAGGAAAAAATCAGACATGTTGTGTAGACAAATATGTATAAATTTAATTACAATATAAAAGTGCATTCTACATGTTGCAGATGTTGAAGATTAGATTGATTTAAGTTTGTTGCACTTGCACTGTTGAGTGATTTTCTCATATATTTTTTGAATATATATCTTATTGTGTCGACACTGTCGATAGGACGTTTTGATTTTAAATTATTTAAATTAATGATATCTGAATTTCCGAAGTTCATTGTCACAATAATATAAAACAAAATCGTTCCGTTTATGAACTCGTCAATGAGTAATGTATCCAGATTAGTGTATGGTGTAAGGTTTGATACAAAGATCGATAAAATGTATGATTCAATGCAAAAAACCAAACACAACACTAACTGGGATACAAGACTCGACACTAGGTTGATCACGACGCGTTTCGATCTTTCGATCATCATCAGGTGACTGGAGTTGGAGGATGGGAGGTAGGGTTTTATATTAGTAATTTTAACGGTTGAAAGATTACGTCCGATTGGCTATTAATTTGAATGTTTATTACCGGTTGACTGATTTTTTCTTTAAATATTTCTAAATTTTCGGCTATGTTTAATCTATTACTTTTACTTTGTTGTTTACAAATTGACATGATGTCTTCAATTTTACCTGCTGTATGTTTATGATTTAGTAAATGTGTCGCGTAATTTGAATCACTTTTAAGATTTTTAAAGGAATTAATGTGTTCTTTATACCGATCTTTAAATTTACGTCCCGTTTGGCCGATGTAGTTTAGGTTGCAAGTTAAACATTTAAGTTTGTATATACCGCTTTTATTATATTTATTGTTAATTTCAATATTATTATTTATTTGATTTTTAAGGTTATCTTCAGTTTTTAAGGCGATTTTAATGTTATGATTTTTAAATAGTTTGGTTATCATGTGGGTTGATTTACCGATGTATGTGAATTTACTCCATTGTTTAATTTCAGTATCAGGTTTAGGTGTGTTATTTTTATATTTAATTTTATATTTTATGTCTTTATGAATTTTGTTTACCGTGTTTACCGTGTTTTTAGTGTAACCGTTGTTAGTTGCGATTTGATGAATAATTTTTAGTTCTTGTTTATAATTTTCTTTATTTAGCGGTATAGTTTCAAGACGATAAAGTAAGCTACGAAATGCTGCGAATTTATGATGTTTAGGGTGTTCTGAAGTCGCGTGTATTATATTATCAGTTTGAGTTGGTTTACGAAATATATTATAATTGATTTTATTTGATGATTTAGAAATGGTTAGGTCAAGATAATTAATTTTGTTATTAACTTCTTCTTCTAAAGTGAATTTAATATTGTTATTGTAGTTATTTATTTCGTTTAAGATTTCATTAGTATTTTCATAGTTAGTTATACACAATATGTCGGCAACGTACCGAATCCATTTAACGATTTTATATTTTATTTTTATGTTATTAAGTAAATTATCTTCCATGTTTTGTAAAAAGATTTCCGAAAGTATGCCAGAAAGAGGGCTTCCCATGGCTAAGCCGTTATTTTGTTTATAGTATTTATTATTAAATTGAAAATAATTTTGATTAAGTACTGTGGTTAAAAGATCAGTTAGTTGTTTTATAAATTCCGGGTCAAATTCTTTATCGATTAAGGTGTTTTTGATTATTTCTACTGTGTCTAAGATGGGTATATTAGTGTATAGATTAGTAATGTCGAAGGATATTAGTCGCGTGGTTTCGTAAAAGTAAAAGTAATAGATTAAACATAGCCGAAAATTTAGAAATATTTAAAGAAAAAATCAGTCAACCGGTAATAAACATTCAAATTAATAGCCAATCGGACGTAATCTTTCAACCGTTAAAATTACTAATATAAAACCCTACCTCCCATCCTCCAACTCCAGTCACCTGATGATGATCGAAAGATCGAAACGCGTCGTGATCAACCTAGTGTCGAGTCTTGTATCCCAGTTAGTGTTGTGTTTGGTTTTTTGCATTGAATCATACATTTTATCGATCTTTGTATCAAACCTTACACCATACACTAATCTGGATACATTACTCATTGACGAGTTCATAAACGGAACGATTTTGTTTTATATTATTAAATTATTTACTTTTACTTTGCGGTATTTTTGTTGGGAAAGTGACATTATAATAAATTTTACAATAAAATTAATTAACGACAATTAGATTAATCTGGGGCAATTAAAGAACAACAATAAATTTAATAAGTCAATTAATTTGAAATTTGAAATTTGAAATATCTTAGCTTTATTATTATGCTATGGAAAACACCGATAATTGAGATTCATAAAAAATAATTACTATCCATCAATGGTTTCTTGGAAAACATAAAAATAAACTTGTTTGTCAATACAAATTTTAAAAAACTTTATCAAATCTTTATAATCTTGTAGTACACATACGTTTGTAAAACCAAAAAATAAAATAATAATTGACCGCGACTATGATTTGACAATTTCCACTTTGCACAAACATTGTGGTGTACTCTCCACCTTAAGGCTATACACTTGCTATGAAATTCAGAGCAAAATAGGGTACTACAATATTCAAGATTGTGACTTTGTTTTTGAAACCAATGAACTCATATTTGAAATGTAAGGTTATAAAGACTGTCCCTAGGGTGCCACATGACGATTTTCTTGAAATACCTAATAGTCTGCTCTTAATTAATTAGTGAAAACCGGTAAAATCAATCAATTTAGTCAATTTTAAAATATTTTTTAACTTAATGTTTGAAGTTTTTCTTTCAAGAAACTTCTTGTGGCACTCTTCAGAACATCATAAGGAATCGGTTATATCAAACAAAATTC